>CM075977.1:190526463-191126463 GCA_038087875.1 Malacoraja senta | reverse complement strand
AGCCAACTGTACCTGTTACTGATCATCATAACACATGACGTATTATGTTTGACCATGTACCTGTAAAATGTTACTAGAGTATGTCTTGAAACTCTCTGTGCATTCTGTCAAATGTAGGTCACTAAATTTCCTGCAGAAGGTAACACTACTCCTGATGGAATAATCTGATGCAGCATAGAAACATAGAAACATAGAAAATAGGTGCAGGAGTAGGCCATTCGGCCCTTCGAGCCTGCACCGCCATTCAATATGATCATGGCTGATCATCCAACTCAGTACCCTGTACCTGCTTTCTCTCCATACCCCCTGATCCCTTTAACCACAAGGGCCACATCTAACTCCCTCTTAAATATAGCCAATGAACTGGCCTCAACTACATTCTGTGGCAGAGAATTCCAGAGATTCACCACTCTCTGTGTAAATAGATATTCATTTCTACAATGGGGCCCTTTATTGGTATTTTATCTTGAAAATTCACTGCTTTCTGCTATCCGCACTAGTTGTGTAGATGCTGTACGTCAGGTTCTCCTCTAACCGATCAGCTTCTGCATTATGCAGACTCCTTCCCTTTAGTTTCTTGGTCAGCAAATGTCCTCTCAGTGCAGTGGGTAATGTTGGCAGAGATGTTCTGGTTGGTTGACCTGGATTTCGATTTGCACTATGGCAAATGTCTCATTTTCTAACACATACAACACTCTTATTCTCAAAACTGACAAATGTATAGTGAATGGCTGCCACTTCAAAAATGTGCAGCTCTCACAATTACATGGTGCTGACCTAATTTCCTGTATGGAGTTTTCACCCAAAAGCTACAGTCATTATTGTCTTGATTTTGGACAGAATCCTTTGATCTTTTTCACTGCCGATTCCATTGAGGTTAGAATTGCCAAGGCATGGTGGTGCAGCAGTAGAGTTGTTGCCTTACAGGCATACAGCGCCAGAGACCCGGGTTCGATCCCGAATACGGGTGCTGTCTGTACGGAGTTTGTACGTTCTCCCCGTGACCGCATGGGTTTTCTCTGAGATCTTTGGTTTCCTCTCGTACTCCAAAGACGTACAGGTTTGTAGGTTAATTGACTTGCTACAAATGTAAATTGTCCCTAGTGTGTGTAGGGTAGTGTTAGTGTGTGAGGATCTCTGGTTGGCGTGAACTCGGAGAGCCTGTTTCCGCGCTGTATCTCTAAACTAAACTAAACTAATAAGACTTTATGTGCTCAACAATTTGGATGGAAACCGTTGATCATTTAATCCATACATAAATCTCACTCAGATTACACATTATAAGAATTCATCAAATGTCAGCATAAATCCCTTAATGCCATATAGTTACTGGCTATTTATCTTGTTCTTTGATCTGTCATGCCATGCTACCTATTTCAAATGGCTGTGAATTGAAATAATCCTCCAATTTCTGCCTTTTTTCAGTGAGTCATTTTCATTTTCTGTGGGGCTGCCTAATTAGTGAGCATATGAATGGTCTCTAAACCAACTCGAAAGTAGAAAACCTTTCTCACACTCTCAGTATTCATTGCTAATGCATTTCAATGTGATTATCTTCCCTGAGAAAAAAAGCACATCCTTTTGCCTAAATAGTGAGGGATTTCCAAATTATCCGGTCTTCACTGGAGCTGCAATTTAGTCAATTTTTTGCCTAATTAGTAATATCGCGACATTTGAGGTCTTGTTACACTGGGTGTTTAATTCTCCATGATCGGGTTCATATTAAGGACTATGGTGGTGTTTTTTTCACTGGCCGTTGCCTATGCAGGTTTAAGGTTAGCTGTGCACCAAGAACACTTTGATGCTTGAGCTCTGTTCTCTATCTGACAGGAAGTTGCAAGGTCCTGCTCAATGGGTGTTTCAAAACCTTTCCTGCACTGTTCTCTCCAGAGGCTATACTTAGCTGCGTGATGCCTATCCTCATGACGTATTCTGTAAATTAGTCTTGCGGTGCTGGGAAGTTCTAACTATAATGATTTCTAGAAGACGGCAGCCACATCAAAATATTAGTTTATGTTATTGAAGATTAACAACAACTAAAATGTCAATTATTTAGTTTTGTTCCACATCCCAAAGACATGCTGGTTTGCAAATTACTTGGTAGAAATAGCAGTACTCAAAATGGCCCCTTGGTGATCACTTTGTGATCACTCTTGGCTTACTTATAATATGACAAAATATAGTTTGGCGACTATTGCAATGGAACTTCTTTTGAAGGAGTCATCTCAAAGAACCCTCATTTATTCCAATTTACAAATGAAATGCACCTAATTCATGTTTGCTGAATACAGACCATGTGAAGAACTTCTGTGTCAGGAGAGATGTGAATGCTATGGGGAGAAACTAAAGAAGATACAGTAGGGAAGAGTGGTCGCTTGCACCATTTCAATGGAGGCCAATAGAACTCAGGGGAACCGAACTTATCAAAATGACAGGGGACAAAGAATGAGATGACAAAAGGCAGCTCGATGGAGCATTAGAGAGCATTGCTGCTTCTCAGCACCAGTGACATACCCGTAAGATGCTGATCGCTGGTGCTTTCCATGTGGAGTTTGCATGTTTTTTCTTTTCATTGTATGGATTTCCATTAGGTGCACCAGTTTCCTCCCATGTCACAAAGATGTCCTGGTAATTTAATCAGCTACTGTAAATTACCCAGTAGTATAGGCAAGTGCCAAATGAATAATTGTGCAATTGATAGACCTGTGAGTGAGACTACGTTACAGGGGAATGAGAGGTGAATGTGACTAATGGGATTTCTCTGCTCAGGGGAAATGATTGGCTTCTGTGACGTAATGTGTTGAGGTGTGATGGAGTCATTTAGTATGAGAAACAGTGGCGAATGAAGGGATCAGCCTCGGAGATGGTCACAGCAATGTCCCGAGTTAGATAGGAAGGTCTGAAATCTACACCAAAAACAGACAGCTCTTCAAAGGAGGGTTTAACCCAGTATTGTGCAAAAGGATTTAAGATTTGGGGGATGAAGAAGTAATGACCACAAGTGCAAGTTGGAAGGGACTTCTGGAGACTAGGGGAATGTATAGGCCCATAACAAAACAGGGATTAGTTTAGGTAAAAGATGCCAGAGTCCACTCCAAAATCCATTTGAATTATTTTTTTTTTGGATGGTGAGCGGGAAATGGAATTTGGGAGTGGCAATAGCCCTTGGAAGCCAGTGGGTGTAGGGGGTTCTAGGGGAGCTGTGAAGAGGCAATAGGCAAGAAAGGTGCCAGAGCTGGAGACAAGGGTAGACACTAGAAAGGGTAGAAACTGGAAAGAGGCTGGAGGTTAGGGTGGGACAAAAATTGCCTGAGAATCCTGAAGAAAATGGGCTTGCGTGTAAAAATTCATGCATTGCGACACTCTAATGGTTTATAACTTTAGTATAAAAAAATCTACCCACATGCAAAGGAAAGTGCAACTGGAGAAATTCAATGGGTCAGGCAGCATCTGTGGAGCTAAATGGGCAGTCAACATTTCAGGACAAGACCCTTCATCAAGTCTCGAGGACTCGACTTGATATGTCAATGTTCCACTTTCCTCCACAGGTAACGTCTGACCAGTTGTGTTCCTCCAGCTGCTCTGCTTTTTTCTGCTACAGATTCTAGCACATGCAATCTCTTGTTTCTCTGCCTATCCACATGCATGTAGTGGGAATCTCATTGAAGGCATGAATTACCACTGTTAATATAATTGTCGGCATGACAGCAGTGTATGAGGGGCAAGTGACCTAAATCTCACACCTGACCCTCACCAACAGTCAGGTTTACAAAATGGTTGGAAGATTAGGTGGTGCGGAACGGGAGAGGAGACTTAAAATGAGCACCATCTTGGAAAAGAGGAATAAACTACCAATTGGTTTGGTGGTATCAATTTCCTTGTTGCTTTATTTGATTATGCAAATCAAAAGAACATTTCTTCCATGGATTATTTATAGTCAGCAATTTAAACATTCAAATTCTGTCATTAAGGGAGAGGCATTAGGAGTATTATCCACTGAATTGTTGGAGCATGGAATTGCATCTAAAGGGAGTAATTGGAGGCCATTAGACCTTTATAAGGGAAAAGGGATTAAGTATTCAAAGCAGATAAAGGTAAGGAAGAGCAAGGACAAGTTTATGATTGCTCTGGTAATGAGGCTGCACAGGGACCACTTCATACTGAAAGCTTCTATGGATCATTGGAAGTGCTCTTGTCAAGATGATGCTTCCATAATTTCTCTGTTCAGAGCCAACAATAATGTCTGGTCTGAGATTTAAAAACAAACAGCTGACAAGACAACATTAGTTTGAACATTTGTACAATGTAGCTAAAATAATGTTGTTGCTGCTTCTCTGAAGATGATTTAAAAATCCTTGTTAGCAAAGACAATTGAGCACAAATGCAAAGTTGGCTTTAATAATTTGATTCTATATATCAAATGATGAGGGAAGAAGTCACTGTTCAAGGTTAGCAGTCAAGGGATTGCCAATAATGTAATGCAATAATGTAAAGTTATGCCAATGAATCTCAGACAAGGATGATCGGTATGTGGATGTTCTGACTTGGTTGGCCCCAATCACAATTTGGATTCCGTTCTCCCCTGCCATCTCCTCAACTGGTTGTATGGTGGCAAGGTTTTTCTTGAGAGGTTAAAGCCTCGGTTTCAGCCTACGGTGTTAGTGGTGATAAAAAAAAGTTGGTCTAGATGCGGTGCTATCAATGGGTTGCGGGGGTTACAGTGTTCCAGATGGGACTCTGGGATTTCTGATTTCTGTGTGGAGGGATTTGAAGGTCCTTTGCAGTTTGAGTTATTTATTGACTATCGGTTCCTGATGTTCAAGAAGGATATTTAGCCATGAATATTAATGTGGACCAGCACATTTAATGAAATTAAATGTGGACCAGCACATTATAGTGCTGGAACCCGCAGTAGTTAATTTGATCTCGGTGCTCCCGGTGAAGCAGGTAGTGCTGCTGGTTTGACAGGGTAAGTGAAGCATTGTGGGGTGTGCAGTCCCAGGAGACAGTTGTTAAGTTCTGTAAGAGATTTAATGCTGTCTTGACCTTATGGCAATGGTCTGGAGGTGTTGTCGGGGAACCTATGTCTAGGGGAATTTGTCTATGTCTAGGGGAATTTTGACTTTTAATGTGGGGGGGTAAGGGGGAAACTATCTCTAGGTCCCTACCTGGTCGGTGAGGCAGCTTTTTCTCCGGGCTGCCCCGTCGACCCGTCCTTGCGGCCTACCAGCGGGCGTGGAGCGGCGTTTTCCTGGCGGGGACTGCCCTGCACCTTCAGCTCCGGTGGCGGCACAGCGCTGGAGCGCTATCGCGCAGCGGAGCGGGCGATGCCTTGCCTGGGTCGCCGCCCTGGATCGACGCGCTGGAGCTCCGGTGAGCTCTGACCGCTGAGCTCAACACCTCCGGGCTGCGGGACTGTGGAGCGGCCAGCCGCGGGCGGCGGCGCTGACCCTAACACCGGGAGCCTCGGAGATCCAAATCGGCGCGGCCCTGTTGGCTTCAGGTGCCACGGACTTCAATAGGAGATCGGCTGTTCCAGCTGTCCCAGCCGCTGCGTGGACTCTCCTGACGCCGGGGCACCTCCACCCGGCGAGAACGGCCAGGAACATCGGGCCTCCGTAGAGGCAACTGTGGAGGCCTCAATAGGCCTGACTTTGGGTGAACTGGGGTTGGGGACTGGACATTGTGCCTTCCCCCACAGTGGTAATCATTGTCGGGGGATGATTTTTTTTGTGTGTGTAAATGATATTTTATTTTGTGTCCAAGATGGCTGCTGGAGGGGAGAGTGGACGCTGGCACGCTTTAGCAGCCGCTGCTCTCTCTTCCATATTGTGTTTCTGATTTTTGTTTTTGGATTGAATTCTCTCTTTAATTTGTGTCTTCACTATTTATTTCATTCCGCTTACATGTTTCTACTATTTGTTAAACTTTGTAAGGTGTCCTTGAGACTTTTGAAAGGCGCCCATAAATAAAATGTATTATTATTATTATTAACCTGCATTCGGCCAATAGGTTCAGATGGCCGCTACTCCATCTCCATCAAAAATAGCAAGTTGGCCATTACAGATGACTACAGGCCATTAAATAACTGTGGCCTAACCTGGTTTTACAGCTTCCAACCCCCCTGGCTTCTACATAGGCCACGGGCCATGTCAGCATCACACATGGCAGTACCAAAACCACTGCCCTGCTTCAAGCAGATTGGCTTATCATACATATATCCTGAGATGCTTCGAGTGATATGTCAATAACAGTCCCAAGAAGGTAATATTGTTAATGTTCAGTTGTAATAAAAGCCTATGATGAATGATTTGAATGTAATCATCTTCTCATATATTTTATGTCAGGTGGTGGATAGGGGATGTCCTGTAGTCACAGGGATCAGGAAGCCCCCAAAACATGAACAAAAGCTAGCTGGGATGGATAGTTGGGTAGGCCAATGTCAAGAGATAAGCCCCCAATACTTGGATGTTGCATCAAAAGAAATTCAGTGATACTGAAGAAATGGTCAAGGTCAATGAAGGATGGGAGACATACTCCACAATAATTCTTAACACTGATGCCCTGCAAGGATCGTTCTCTAGCCATCACCTATCCATGTTCTCCAGAGATGCTGCCTGACCTGCTGAGCTACTCTAGCACTTTGTGTCTTTTGTAAATCAGCATCCGCAGTTCCTTGTTTTTTACTCCTTCTCATGGACCTTTTCCCAGCAAACATTGGAGAGACAACATCTGCCATTTTATCTTACAAAGTGCTAGAGTAACTCAGCAGGTCAGGCAGCATCTCTGGAGAAGATTGATAGGCGACATTTCAGGTCTCATCCTGAAACGTCACCTATCCATGTTCTCCAGAGATGCTGCCTGACCTGCTAAGGTCACTTCAGCATGTTGTAAGCTTGTGTGTATTAACCAGCATCTGCAGTTCTTTGTTTTTACCTGTCATTTTATCTCTTCTCACCATCAAGAGACTCATACAATGCTTCAACTGAATCAGCATTAACTTGCACATCTTTCCATTTCATGTACTGTATCTTGGTGCTCACAATGTGTCTCTTCTACATCAGCAAAATCAATAGCGGATCAGGTGACCACTTTGTAGAACCCCTTAATTTAATATGCTAGGGTTATGGGCTTGTCCCACTGAGGTGATTTTTTAGGAGACTATTGGAGACTATGCGGTCGCCACATGGTCGCCACATGTTCGCGGGTAGTTGCCGGGGAGTCACCTTCATGGTCGTGGGAGTTCCTGCATTCTGAGAACGAGTCATGGCCTAATTATGGTTGCCGCAAATTTTTCAACATGTTGAAAAATTAGCAGCGAGCAGAATGAAGCTGCCATGGAAAGTAGCGAGAATTCTCGTGCTGTAGGCAGGTCGCCAGGAGGTCCTAGTGGGTCACCAGGAGATCGAAGGTGCTCGGAGGTTGTAGCTGGTGCTGACCGGTGAATTTTATTGGCCCATTGGGAAAAAAAACATAAGCAGTAGTTTTCAGAACCAAGGATAACCGACCAGTAATGTTATTGTCCGCCAAACTTCACAGCCGTGTATCTCTGGCTTCTTAAAAGTTGTCTCCACACTTTCTTCCCCCTTCTCCCCCTTCTCCCATCCTTCTCCCCTCCTTCTCCCCCCCTTCCCCCCCCTCCCCCCTCCCCCTCTTTTAAAGGATTTACGTGACCCTTCCCGTACACTGTGCCTTCACCGTCTTAATTACAGCGCCAACCTTCCTGTTCATCGCGGTGTGTGTCTGTATCACATTGGCTTTGCACCATGTGAATTTCACTCAGACAGCGCTCCCCCCATTTGCCCTGTCACCCGCCTGCATAACGGGCTGGAGAAAGAAGCGATGTGTGTGTGTTCCACTCTGACAGTCGCCGGCAGTCGCCTGAAAGATTGCCTAAGTGGGACAGGCCCATTACACTGAATTTTCCTCAAACTATAATTTTTACATTTCAAAGGCCTTTGGCTTGCATTATTTCAACAAAACCCAATGCAAGCTTAAATTACAGCACATTTGCTTTCATCTAAACATTTTGCATTCCTGAGGACTAAATATTAAATTCAGCTGTTTTAGATAAACATCCTTTCTAGCCAGTTGTAATCAATGTTCATCCATCTCAACCCGGTTCTCTCGCTTCACAAAAGCTGCCTGATGTACTGGGCATTTTCAGTACTCCTTTTTTGCTTCAGATTCCCAGCAATTGTCAAGCTCTACTTCACAAATCTCCAGCATGTTATTTTTATTCTCTCTTCTTTCGCCGACCAACTAGCAAATAAACATGGCGACACGGTGGCGCAGCAGTAGAGTTGCTGCCATACAGTGCTTGCAGCACCCTTTGATCCCGACTATGGGTGCTGCCTGTACGGAGTTTGTACGTTCTCCCCTTGACCACATGGGTTTTCTCCGAGATCTTCTGTTTCCTCCCACACTCCAAAAATGTGCAAGTTTGTAGGTTATTTGGCTTGAGTTTGTATACTTGGTATAAGTGTAAATTAGTGTGTGTAGGCTTGTGTTAATGTGCGGGGATCACTGGTCGGTGCAGACTCGGTGGGCTGAAGGTCCTGTTTCTGTGCTGTATCTTTAAACTAAACAAAAGAAATGATCAGCTACAAGGAGGAGCAGCAGGGGTGATTTAAAAAGCAGCCATTGTTGGGATTGTTTATGTCCCAAAGTAATCAACGGGAATTAAATGATCAAATTGGATGGAAGATTGCAGCAAGCTGCAAGACTAATAGGATTGTCATTGTAGTCTTCTTCTTATCGAATCCACACACAAGATTAGAAGTTGTTCAGCCAGAGCTGAACACACTTCTCGGCATCTGCATACAATGGCGTCTGTCTTGCGCATCTTGTGCGTCTTGTGCGTGGTGGTGGAAAGATTGGTGAAAACAGGGCCGCGAAGTGAACGATCTTTCCTTGACCCCGTCATTGTAGTGGTAGCACTAGATTTTAACTTTTCCAATATGTACGAGGGCTGCCATTCTGCCAAGTGCTTAGATGGGATGAAATTGTTCACAAAAGTTTCCTCGGGTGATATGTAGAAGGCACAAAAAAGGCAGAGTTCAAAGTTCAATTTAATCTTAAAGAATAGTACAGTACAACAGAAGAACGGGCCCTTCAGTCCACAATGTTTGTGCCAAACATGGTGCCTAGCAGAACTGATCTCATCTGCCTGCACATGATTAATATCCCTCTATTCCCTGCACTAATCAGAAGACTCTTAAATGCCACTAATTTATTTGCATCTACCACCAACCTGGCAATGCATTCCAGGCCCCCACCACCCTCTGTATTAAAAAAAAAATGCTCTGCACATCTCCATTAAACTTTCCCTCACTAACCTTGTAGATATGCCCTCTTTCCTGGTAAAAACACGTTCTGACTGTCTAGCCTATGTCTGCCTCTCATTATTTTATACACTTCTATCAAGTCTCCCCTCAACCTCCAGTGATCCAGAGAATACTATCCATGTCTATTCAACCTATCCCTGTAGCTGAGACACTCTAATTCAGGCAACATTCTGGTAAGCCTCCCTTGCATCCTCTCCAAAGTTCCATATCTTTCTTGTCTTTTCAGTTATTAAAGATGGGATAGCAGCACATTTGGAAAATGGTGAAATCATTGGACAAAGTCAGCATGGATTTATGAAAGGTAAATCATGTCTGACAAATCTTATAGAAATTTTCGAGGATGTAACTAGTAGAGTGGATAATGGAAAACCAGTGGATGTGTTATATCTGGACTTTCAGAAGGCTTTCGACAAGGTCCCACATAAGAGATTAATATACAAACTTAAAATACACGGTATGGGGGGTTCAGTATTGATGTGGATAGAGAACTGGCTGGCAGACAGGAAGCAAAGAATAGGAGTAAACAGGTCCTTTTCAGAATGGCAGGCAGTGACTAGTGGGGTACCGCAAGGCTCAGTGCTGGGACCCTAGCTATTTACGATATATATTAATGATTTGGACGAGGGAATTGAATGCAACACCTCCAAGTTGCAGATGACACGAAGCTGGGGAGCAGTGTTAGCTGTGAGGAGGGTGCTAGGAGGCTGCCAGATGACTTGGATAGGCTGGGTGAGTGGGCAAATGCATGGCAAATGCAGTATAATGTGGATAAATGTGAGGTTATCCACTTTGGTGGCAAAAACAGGAAAGTAGACTATTACCTGAATGGTGGCCGATTCAGAAAAGGGGAGATGCAACGAGACCTGGGTGTCATGGTACACCAGTCATTGAAAGTAGGCATGCAGGTGCAGCAGGCAGTGAAGAAAGCGAATGGTATGATAGCATTCATAGCAAAAGGATTTGAGTATAAGAGCAGGGAGGTTCTACTGCAGTTGTACAGGGTCTTGGTGAGACCACATCTGGAGTATTGCGTACAGGTTTGGTCTCCTAATCTGAGGAAGGACATTCTTGCCATAGAGGGAGTACAGAGAAGGTTCACCAAACTGATTCCTGGGATGTCAGGACTTTCATATGAAGAAAGACTGGATAGACTCGGCTTGTACTCGCTAGAATTTAGAAGATTGAGGGGGATCTCATAGAAACTTACAAAATTCTTAAGGGGTTGGACAGGCTAGATACAGGAAGATTGTTCCCGATGTTGGGGAAGTCCAGAACAAGGGTTAAGTTTAAGGATAAAGGGGAAATCTTTTAGGATTGAGATGAGAAAAACATTTTTTACACAGAGAGTGGTGAATCTCTGGAATTCTCTGCCACAGAATGTGGTTGAGGCCAGTTCATTGGCTATATTTAAGAGGGAGTTAGATGTGGCCGTTGTGGCTAAAGGGATCAGGGGGTATGGAGAGAAAGCAGGTACAGGATACTGAGTTGGATGATCAGCCATGATCATATTGAATGGCGGTGCAGGCTCGAAGGGCCGAATGGCCTACTCCTGCACCTATTCTTTATGTTTCTATGTTTCTATGTAATGGGGTGACCAGAATTGTACACAACACTCCAAATGCGGCATAAACAATGTCCTATAGAGCTGTATCACGACTTCCTGATTCATATATTCAATGCCCCAGGCAATGAAGGAAGACATGCCAAATGCCTTCTTTACCATGATATCTAATTGTGTTGTCACCTTGTGTGAACTTTGACCTTAGACTCCAAGATCCCTCTGTGCGTCAATGCTGTTAAGGGTCTTATCATTCTTTGGAAATTTGGCAGAGCAAGTGACTAAAGTTTCTGTGGATGGTTCCTTTGCAACCAACAACGACAATTCTATTTTTTTCAAGATATTTTAGTTCATAAATACAGCATGGAAATTGGCCTTTCGGCACACCATGCCAACCATCAATCACCCATTCACACTAGTTCTAGATTATCCCACTTTTTCATCCACTCCCTACGCACAAGCTGCAATTTACAGCGGCAAATTAACATGTAAACATTTTCCTATTAATATGAAGGGCAAGTCAGGTAGAAGTTAGGAAACCTGGATGATGAGAGAAAATGAGGCTCTGATCAGAAAAAGAAAATGGCATAGTTCAGGTATAGGCAGCTGGGATCAAATCTCTGGTGAAGTATAGAGGATTGTGGAATATACTTAAGAAGGAAATCAGGAGAGAAAAAAACAAGTAACCATGGTATCATGAGAATATAAAAAGCTGTAGGTACTGTGAATCTTTGAAACACTTTGGGTTCTCTCCGAATGTTTTCAGTGTGCACTGTTAAGGTCTTCTATAAACTGACTTGTTTGATAGATTCTCCACTGATCTACGAGCTATTTTATTTTGTGGCTGTGCCTATCTGAGTAAATCCAGATACAGGATATGGGTGTAGCACAAAATACCCTCCTATATGTTTAAAGGAGGGATAATGTAACAGCTCTATCAGATAAGACTAAGGTGAACCCAAAGAGATTTTGTAAGTCTATTTAGGGGAAAAGCATATATAGAGTAGGAATTGAGCTCTTCCCAAAACCAAATTGATCATTTATGTGTAGAACCGCAAGAGATGGGCAAGAACCTCAATGAATATTCCTCCTCTGGTTTTACCACAACCGGGAGGGAGGGTCACTGTTAAATTTGTTTTAATTGAGAATGCATGGAGATCTAACATTGCTCCAAAATCTGCTGCATTGCTTTATATGCCTTTTGAATTCTAAATCTTTTGGTATTTTAAAATATGCATTTCCTTCACTCTCTAGGAAAGTGATCAATTTCCTGCAATACCCAGCAACTGATTGCCATTCATCTCATCCTGGATCAGATATCTTGAGGCCTAGATTGCCTGGTCTCACCAAAGCCTGGCACAATGAAAATTCAAGTCAATCCTTTTCATGGAATGGTTTCTCCTATTTGTGCATAGACCAAAAAATCACTTTAAATTGCTCTGTTCGGTTACTTTTTCCAGTTAATTTGAAGCTTGTCAACAAGACTAATATAAAGTCGTCAGGCTGTGTGCCAAGGGCAAGCAAAATTGGATAGAATTAAACATCTATTGGTAACATTTCCAAGAGTATTCACTGCTACAACATTAACGTCAAGTTTTATTGAGAATGTAGTCTAACAGCATAAAGAACTTTATTGTGAAAGTACGACATTGGAAAAGGGCAACAGAGATGCACAAGCATAATATAACCTACGAGAACCTAAGAGAACCTTTGACCTCCTGGCAACCCACTAGGACCTCCTGGCGACCCACCTACAGCTCAAGAATTCTCGCTACTCTCCATGGCGGCTTCATTCTAGTCGCCACAAATTTTTCAACATGTTGAAAAATTAGCGATGACCAAAATGAGGCCACGACCAGTTCCCAGAATGCGGGAACTCCTCACGACCCTGAAGGCGACTCCCCGGCAACCACCCGCGAACATGTGACGACCATGTGGCGACTGCATAGTTTCCTGCAGTCGCCTAAAATGTTGCCTAAATGGGACAGGCCCATTAGTTATGTGGATAGACTAATAAAGCAGAATGGTTTTGCATGGAATAGATGGATTTTTAGGGAATGGAGTTTTTTTTAATCAAGAGAGATTAAAAAGTGTAGATTTAAAAAAAAACTTCTTCCTGATGTTTGGGTTAAGAACTAGAAAATTTAGCATAAAAGTGATTAGCAACAGAGCCAAAAGTAAGGTGAGGATAAATATTTTCTCAACAACAAATATTTATCATTGAGAATGAACTGCCAAAGGCAGTGGAGGCAGATTTAATAATAGTGTTCAAAAGGAAACTGCATTAGTATGTCAAAGGGAGTAGAAACATAAGTGTATGGAGAGCAGGGAAGCAGGACCAGCTGGATTGCATTTGTATGGGACATAGGGGGCTCAGTGGGAAGAATAATGCAGTGTGCCTTAGTGTACACCATCTGGCGGCTCTGACATCCACTAACATGAAGTGTTTTGTGTGGCTGGTCATGGTACACATAGAAACATAGAAAAATAGTTGCAGGAGTGGGCCATTCGGCACCGAGCCAGCATCACCATTCAATATGATCATAGCTGATCATCTAAAATAGTAAGATTAAACGAGAACTTACCAGTTTGAAGTTTGATCTGTATTTTATGAGGAGTTATGATGAGGGATTATGTGAAGAGCCCGTCCAGCACGCATGCGCGACATTCTTCAAAGCAGCGGTGTAGAATCACAGGAAACACAACAATTGAAATTAACATAGTAAAGAAAAGGAGAACTAAGATACCAGTTGATCTCTATATTTGAGGGTGGGAGCGGAGGGCACGTAATCCCTCATCGTAACTCCTCATAAAATACAGATCAAACTTCAAACTGGTAAGTTCTCGTTTAATCTTACTATTTTACTTCGGAGTCACGTGAGTGACTACGTGAAGATTTTAAAGCTCTGTGATTTCAAACCATGTAACAGTTCATACTTCACTCGCTGCCGAAGTCATTCAAGGGAGGAAGTATGTTATCGTAATCAACCATAATCTGTTTGTAAACAAGAATGGTATCTACTAAACAATAACAAAATACAAAATGCTCCCCCGGGCTTAAATTATATATTTGCAGATTCTAAAACGCTTGCTGCAAATAACACAGGTTCTGCTAGCGGCTTGTTGTAGAACGTTTGGAACGTTTTCTCCATGGACCACCCCGCTGTAGCCAGGATGTGGTCCAGTGGTACGTCCATCCTTTTAGCCGCCGATGTGGATGCTGCCCTGGTGGAGTGAGATGTATATACATCAGTATCTACTCCAGCAGCTCCCAGTACCTGCTTGAGCCATCTTGAGATGGTTTGGCTCGACACCCGACCATGAGGTTTCTTGTGGCTGACCCATAAGGCTTTAAAAAAAAAATGTCTCCCTCGAGAATCTCTTGTTGTGTTGATGTAAGTGAATAAGTGAGTCATGACACACAACCGTAGGTCAGGTGGGTATGCCCGGAAATCCATAACTAGGACTCAAGTTCCTGGCCTGCTCTGCTTTAGCAGCTCTTTAATGGTGAATGAGACCCGGTCTGGTGTTATAACCATGTTGTCCAGTCGCAGTGAATGGAGGGACTGGACTCTTTGTGCTGAGACTAGTGCCATCAGCATGACCGTTTTCAGGGTTAGCTGTTCCAGGGTGAGAGACCTGGCTGGGGACCATCCCCTTAGTTATGTCAGGACCACACTGACATCCCAGATTTGGGTATACCTAGGTCTAAGAGGGTTGGAGTTGAATATACTCCTCATGAGTTTGATCACCAGCGGGTGAGACCCTATGGCCTGTTGTCCTGGCACCTGTTTTAAGTAGGCTGACAGAGCAATTCTGGCAGTATTGATGGCGCTGTAGCTCAGTCCTTCATTATGGTGAAGGCCCCCCAGGAACTCCAGTACATTGGTTATGGTTGCAGATGAGTACGTTGTCCCAGTAGTCGAGCAGTATCTTTCCCACTTCCTGATGCTCGATAGGTATGGTTTCCTGGTGGACATACGGTGTCATCGTGTTGATGGTCCTGTCAGACAATCCCAGGCCCAGCAGTGGTCTTTTGATAATCTGCAACCCAGTAGGTTAATTTTGTCATGGCATGGATGACTTATGCCTGATACCGGGTGCGTCAATAGGTCTGGGCTACTGGGAAAGGTCATAGGAGTTTCGATGACCATGTCGATGACCACTGGGAACCATGGCTGTGTAGGCCAGTTGGTACTATCAAAATACCTGAAGCAGAATCCATCTGTATTTTGCGTAGTACCCTACTGATGAGGCAGAAGGGGGGAAAAGCATAGAAGAAATAGGTCCCCCAGTTCAGCGCGAATGCATCTATCGCTGCTGCCTCAGGGTCTGGTTCCCAAGCGACATACATTGGTACGTGGTGATTTAGTCTGGATGCAAAGAGATCGATATTTGGTGTGCCATATTGCTTTGTAATTTTAGCAAAAGCTCTAGGATTTAACATCCATTCGGTGTTATCATTGAATTTGCGTGACCTGATGTCTGCCACTGTATTTAGCTTACCTGGTAGGTAAGTTGCTGATAGCCAAATATGTCTATCGACACACCATTGCCAGATTTTGTTGACCAAATTGTCACATGATATCAATTTTATTCCGCCCATATGGTTAATATAGGCCACCACCGTGATATTATCAATTTGTAAACGAACATGCAAATGGTGCATATTCGTAGAATATGCTTTTAAACCATAAAACGCACCCAACATTTCCAAATAATTTATGCCCAGTGTTTGTAGTAAAGATGATTCTAGGTTAGTCCATCTACCACCTGTGCTGGATATGGTATTAGTTGCTCCCCAGCCTTGAGCACTGGCATCTGTTTGTATAGTTAACGTTGGGTTATTGATGATGATAGGGCTGGGACTATGCCAAATGTGCTCTATTCACCATTGTAACTCTGATATTGCTTCAATGGGCAATTTCATTGTTCGGTCAAAGTGACCTGCATGTCGTTTTAACGCCTGTACTGTTGCCCTTTGTAGGTTTTAATAGTGCAGGGTCCAAATTGTGTAGCTGGAAATGCTGCTACCATTTTGCCAATTACTCTTGTCATTTGTCGGATGGTTGGTCGATTGCTAACAATTAAATTGTAACACATCTATGCCAATTCTGCTGCTTTATCTTTTGGCAACGTTACGGACATGTGGACTGAGTTAATTGTGAACCCCAGATAGTCCATAGTTGTGGATGGTGTCAACTTAGATTTATCTGGATGTATGACAAATCCCAGGGTTTCAAACAATTGTTTGGTAGCTAATACAGCTGATTTAGCCAACTCCATGGTTTTGCGTACTATTAGAATATCATCAAGATATGCCATGACAAGATGTCTCTGTTTTTCTTAATGTTGCCAAGGCTGGTTTTAATATCTTGGTAAATAGTCTTGGGCTGATGTTAACCCATTAGGCAACGGCTTAGACTGCCATAGTTGCCCCATCCAGGTAAATTTCAGGTATCTGCGATGACCCTTTTGAATGGGTACTGTATAGTAGGCATCTTTTAAATCAATGCTTGCCATAAAGAATCCTTTGGAAATCAGTTGTTTGGCAGTTACAAATGTTTCCATTTTGAAATGTACATACTTAACAAAGGTATTTAGTGAAGTTAAGTCAATGATGATGCGACATCCACCATATTTTTTGTGTTTGGTAAATATATTTGAGACAAATTCCAAAGGTTCATGTTTGGATTTCTCAATTATACCCTTTGTAAGTAACCTCACCAGTTCTGCTTGTCCCTCTAGTTTTTCTTTGACTGAGAGGGTACTTACAAAATTCTTAAGGGGTTGGACAGGCTAGATGCAGGAAGATTGTTCCCGATGTTGGGGAAGTCCAGGACAAGGGGTCACAGTTTAAGGATTAAGGGGAAATCCTTTAGGACCGAGATGAGAAAAACATTTTTCACACAGAGAGTGGTGAATCTCTGGAACTCTCTGCCACAGAAGGTAGTTGAGGCCAGTTCATTGGCTATATTTAAGAGGGAGTTAGATGTGGCCCTTGTGGCTAAAGGGATCAGGGGGTATGGAGAGAAGGCAGGTACAGGATACTGAGTTGGATGATCAGCCATGATCATATTGAATGGCGGTGCAGGCTCGAAGGGCCGAATGGCCTACTCCTGCACCTATTTTCTATGTTTCTATGTTTCTAGACCCTTTGAGGTACATGCTGACTGGTGGCATATTTTCTTGAATGAACTCTATTTTGTATCCACGAATACTGTTAAGTATATAACTATCATTCGTGATAGACCTCCATGCTTCAATGAACAGGTGTAATCTCCCCCCTGTTAGTACAGTTCCCCCACTTTTACATGCTGGTAGGAACCAGACCCACCTACCTCCATAGTTATGGTAGTGTTCCTTTCTTCGGTTTGTTCATCCGTCGTTGTACTGCTGGATGTACTGCTGATTGGGGGTGGCGCATTTTCCATGGGGTCCGCTCTGGGCCCTGGCCTAAAAAGGCTTTCGGGGATGGTATGCGGACCCCGAGCTTTCACCAGTCCCATAAATTTGACGTTGACTGGTGGACGCGGTGGGGTACTGCCGTCTGTTTTTTTGTGTGGGTCTGCTCGTTCCAGGGCCTGCCCTCATGAGGCCAAATGCTTTGGACTCTTTCTCCAGGTCTTTCACTTGTCCTTTCCAAATAACAGGATCTGCGGCTCTGAAGCCGGTGTTTTACACATTCCTGCATACCTGGGATTGAGGGCAGGTCTTATTCTCTCCTTGCGGAGGTTGTTTATCTCATATTGGGTGTTGCACAGCAGAGCCAGAGTGTCTTGCTGGTTTGTGGTCATATCCACCCCATCCACGGAACGAGCATAGGATGTTATCCCTGTTGTCAGGAGCTTGAGGATGCGTTGTAATTTTAGCTCCTGGCTCCGGATCCTCTGTCCAACATACCCCCAGATTTGGCTGTTAACGGCCGGTACATTAAGCGAACTGCAGTTCTCCGGAGGCGAGTAGATTTCTAGTGCCTCATTAAGTACCTGATCTTGTAGGGGTTTGAGGGACAGGTGGGTAATGCTGGCCGCCAGTTTTGGCTGCAACGGCCGCCCTGCTCGTGGTGTAACCACTTAGCGATTCACCACACCCAGCAGCTCTTCCTGATCCTGTACCCCAAGCGTACTCCCGACATCTTCAGCCAATGACCCCTATTCCTGACCAGCCCAGCCCTGGTCGCCAACGCTGCCCTCGGCTGAGGGGGAAGCGATGGCCAGTGCATTGTAGAGCACTGATGTGGGAGTGCCTGAGTTCCCTTGGCGAGACTGCTCCAGCTCCCGAAGCAAGTCTCGTTGGAGCATTTGCTCCATGAGCCTTTCCATGTGGCTCAGGCGGCTAGCTCTGCCGCTCTAAGGCGGAGAGTCCTCCTCATTGGAGTCAGAAATAACTGTCCGGTCAGTTTTTTGTGTTGATTTGCCTCCAGTCCGCTGCTGTTGGTCAGGCTGCGCAAGCGGTACTGGGCTCGGCTCGGTCTCAATGAGGGTGTGCCGCAGCAAGTGCGGTCCAGGTGCCGCCTCTCGCCCCCCCACTGATGGGACACTCCCGTTCTGTTGGAGTCGAACGGGGACGGTCTTTTTCCCTTGCCGTGCTTTGTTCAGTTTCCCCAGCTTCTTCCCTGGAATTGACAAAGCAGAGCAAAGGTTCTTGAATACGACCTCAGAGTAAGTACTTACCTGATGGTCCGTTTAAACGTGTAGCGGGAGCGCCTGTACTCCCGTTCGTCGCTGTTGCACTGCGTGAACGCTAATGTCGCGCATGCGTGCTGGACGGGCTCTTCACGTAGTCACTCCGAAGTAAAATCAGTACCTTGTTCCTGCTTTTTCCCCCATATCCCTTCAAATCTAACTCCCTCTCAAATCTAACTCAAGCCTCCCAGATAGTCTTGATCCCCCGCAATTTGCCTACTGCCGCAACAAGTCCATGACAGAGGCTACCTCCATGGCCCTGCAATCATCCCCGGAACATTTGAATAACAAGGACATCTACGTCAGACTTCAGTTTATTGCCGATAGCTCCAACTTCAAAACCCTAATTCCAACCAAACGCATCCTCCTATTCCTGAATTTAGGACTCTGCACCATCCTGAATCCTTGACTTCCTGACCCTTAGACCACAATCAGTAAGGATAGGTGACAAAACATCCTCCATGATAATTCTCAATTCCAATGTCCTGAAAGGCTGCATTCTCAGCCCTTCACTATACTCCTTATGCATTCATGACTGTGCGGCCAAATTCTGCCTAAACTCCATTTATACGTTCACAGTAACCATAAGACATACTGTAGGAATAGAATTAAGCCATTCAGTCCATCATGTCTCCCACACCATTCAATCATGGCTGATCTATTTTCCCTCTCAACGCCGGTATCCTGCCTTCTTCCTGTAACTTTTGATGCCATTCCTAATGAACCCATGAATCTGCTTCAAAAATACCCAATGTCTTGGCTTCCACAGCCATCCATGGCAATGAATTCCACAGATTCACCACTCTCTGGCTAAAGAAATTCCTCCTCATCTCCATTATAAAGTGATGTCCTTTTATTTTGAGGCCGTGTCCTTTGGTTCTAGACTCTCCCTTTACTGGAAACACCTTTGCCAAAGTTATTTGTTTTAAGACAAACATTTTGGTTGAACGGTTGTTGCACTCATGGTGACTGGAACTAGCAGATAACTATTTTTGATGAAGAAAACACACATGTGATAAGGAACTATTAAAGGGCAGGTAGTGGTTATTGAGGGGGGGGATAGGCACCTTATCAGGTGGTCCATTCCTTCTGCCACCTATGCAGGGCTGCTATGTGCTCCCAGTGCATGCTTCTCCACCTTGAATGGACAAGGGCCAGAGGTTCCCAGGGGACAGTTGCATACATTCCAGGAGGCTTTCAGCCCATCCTTGAATCTTCTCTGTCCAGCTGATCATCTCTTCCTGTGATGAGCTCAGGATAGAGTATTTACCTCAGGAGATTTGTGAGGACTACAGCTTGTCAGTGGTTAATTATCCCTGGCTCCTGGGCTTTGTGGAGCATTTGGTCACAGAGCACACTTGGTTGCCCTGTAGTACCATTAGCAGCAGATCTTTTGGCAATGATTGCCCTCTTATTAAGGCTTGCATTAACTTTCATATTACTGTCTAAATATTGAATTAATGCTGCAAAATATATTTATTTCCTCACTGGAGAAAATCCAATGAAGAAAAGCGGCTCATAATTCTGTAGATGCAATATTATAATGTGGAAATTTCAGTGGGGCACTAAGACTGCGAGTTTGGTTTCAGCAGCCTTATGAAATTGCACAGATTCATTCTTTGGACCCTGAGCTTGAATGCAATGCTATTAGAGCATGACTAAAGAACACATCAGAGCGCAGCTGGAAAATTGCCAATGAGCCACTGGTTAAACGGCTAATTAGCTGAGCTCCACAAAACATGAACCATTGCTGTTGCATCTACAATGTCTTTGGGGCAAAATGTTTCTTGCTGTGGTTATTATAGAACTAACAAAACTGTAGCACAGGAGAGTCTCAAAGCAATTTTGCCTACACTAATGTGAATGAAGTGATGAACTGCACTCCCCAATGAGATTTAGTCTGACCAGTTTTAAATTTCTAAGAACAATGATCTTGCTTCCGCGAACAAATAGAATATTGCCTCAGAATCCTCCAAGATCATCTTTCAATCCAGAGTTCACTGAGACTCTGAGGAGTGGGATGAGATGTGCTCTTGCTTCTGCTTCCAAACGGTTCACAGGGAGAGCTCCGTGATCCACAGCCCGAAGGAATAGGATGGCTCATTTGCATCTTCGCAGATGGACATATTGAGGATCTGCAGATCCTTTTATACCGGTCTGTGTGATAGAAAGGCCACAGACAGTGCAGTCGACCAGAACTTCCCGTCCTTTAGCAGGGAGATTTTGGAGGACAGCAAGCGAGAGAGTCTGCATCAACCACTGACCTTGGAGAAGCTGACTGACTCCACCCGTTCCTTTGATTTGAATAAAACTCCTAGAAGTGACTGCTTACTAGCTGAGTTGTAAACTCTGTGGGACTATGCCTGGACCTGTTGGAAATATGCAATGCTAAACCTCTGACTGGCAGCATGTCAGACTCCACAAGGAAGGGCATCATCACCCTCATCCACAGGCAAATCAGAGAAAAAGATGATATCAGAAATTAGAGATTATGTGGACTATAAAATCCTGTCCAATGCTGCAAACCAGGACAAGTTTCCTCTGGGACAAATGATCCACCAGGACCAAACCTGTACTGTACCTGGCAAGAAAATCTTGGGCAGCCTCATGCTGCACAGTGATACCATTGCCTACATGCAGGACAGAGGCGTGGACACCTGCCTGGTGAGCTTGGACCAGGAAGAGGTCTTCAACAGGATATTCTACATGTACATGATGGACATGCTCTCCAAAATGGCATTTGGGGCAAGAATCAGGAAAAGAATACAACTGCTGTACCCAAGTATCTGTTGAAAACAATGGGTGGAAAATGGATAACTTCCCCATCAGGTCAGGCAGCGCTGCCCACTCTCTCCTGTCTTGTTTTTTCTGTGTATAGGACCCATTGCTGAATCCATCTGATCCTCCATCCCCTTCACCATTAGGTCTGACCACCTGACAGCACTGGGGATCTGGTTCAAAGGGGCTGAGGGGTGCAATGAGAATTGGGTGTAATGGAAAGATAAGGACAAACAAAAATTGGGACTGTGGAAGCAGCAGTCCCTCTCGATAACCAGAAAACAATTGGTCATCAAGTGTGAGGTACTCTCGGAGCTGCTGTATTTGGAGCAGGTGTGGCCCACCCCCCACTACTCTGCCTTGGCAATCACCCACACAGTTTCCCAGTTCCCCTGGGGATCAAAGATGGAGCAGGTCTGACAGATCACGATGCAAAAGTCCACAGACAAAGGAGATAAAGTGTGCCCAATGTCACCCTCATCCTATCGCTACCATCATATGTGGCTGCATTAGGCTGTGCTTAGAGCCATACTACATGGGCACCAAATGTTATCATTAGCTGAGATTTTACCTGTCCCTGGTTTTGTGAAGGATGGGCTTGGCACCAATGTCACCCAATGTGCCATCCACATTAGCTGCACTACCTGTCATTTATGGAAAAGTTCTTCCATAAATAACTTTGACCTCTTCCATCATGTAGTGGTCAGCAGGGAATATCCTGCAGGCTCTGCAGGGCAAGGAACCAATGGATCTTGTGGTGTGGTTTCCAAATACAAATAGCATCAATTGGAAATAATAACAAAATGATTAATTTACTAGGAATCCCTGTAATATAATGTTTCCTGATAGTTTGGAATTATGATATAAAAGCTTTAAAACTGCTACTTTGGCATAAATGAACATTTTATTTTCAAGTGAGATAATTTTCCGGCAAGCATTCATCATTGTTTCATCGAAGCCTATAGATACACAGAAACAAGTTGCTCTGAAGGAGACAGCAGTGTCCTTCCAAAATGCTGTCTTTAATGACTATTCAGCAGAAACATTGTATTTTTTTCTACATTGTTAATCAAACCTTATGAGCAACTTTAAAACCTTGAAACAGGTTATTTTCCAGACCAGCGTTAGCTATTCCAATCTCACCTCATGATGTATATCCCTCACCCACTGGGAAACATTCTGGACAATATTTTAATATACTTTCTCTGAATCTTCCGTAAACCATTATTTCTTCCCAGAATTGTCCAAGTTCTGCAGCCGAGGACAAATCAAAAATGCACACAGTTTGTACACGATCACTTTCATTAAAAAAAAAATCAAATCCCCATGTTGACAAAGCCACCAAGGAATAGCACCTTTGTTCTTTTCTCAAAATAGGGCAACATAATTTCTAAATATGTTCTTTTCATAGAGCAAATGAAGCCCTGGTCTAATGGTTGTTTTGAGAGATTGTATTTTTGCTAAATTCAGTAGATGGGAAAAATCTCCTTAATGCAAAGCAGGTCCTGAATATCTAAGAACGCAGCAGAAACACACAATAAATGGATTCCAGAGTTGGTCTTTTGGCCCCTCATGCCTGTTCTATAATTAACTCCAATCTGAAACAATAACTAATGACTAATTGCAATAGTTTCCTTTTCTAACCCCATATCAATTGATCAGCTTAACATCTAAAAATCGAATTATCCATTTCTTGAATCTACCCAATGGTTGATCCTCCCTGGCCCTTTTGGGTAGAGAATTCCAAAGAATCACCAACTTCTGGATGAAGATTTTTTTTCCTTGTCTCCTGAATCAGCCAAACTTTGAGATTGAGAGTTTTATTTTGAGAGTGTGAGTCCAGATTATAGACACTTCAGCCATCAATCTTATCAAAACCTCTCAGGAGAAGGGCAAGGAATCAATCTGGTGAACCTTTTTTGTACTCTCTCTATCATAATCATATCATACTTTAGATAGGTAAACAAGATTTGTATAAGATATTACAGATGCAACTTCATCAGGAATATTTTGGAGCATGACATCTCTATCCTTGAATTCAAATCTTCTTGAAATTAAAGTCAACATATCATTGTTCTCCACTTACCAATTTACCCGGGTCACTTTTTAACCCGAGCACTTTTCAATCTTTAACATTTGAACAAACTTTACCTTTCCATTTTTTCTACCATAAAGGTTGCAATCACATCTTTCCAACCCTTTCACAAAGCCCAAATGGCTACTTAGGAATTTTATATTTGGCCTCTCATCTAAATTATTAATATGGATTGTGTATAGCTGGGGCATCTTACTGCTCACCTCCTCCCAAACAAAATGTGTCCGATTTATTCCAAATGTTTTCGCTGATTAACCCAGCTTCAATCCACACAAGTAAATTACCCACAATATTGTGCGCTCTCATTTGGTTTAACAATTTCTTGTGTAGAATTAAAGTCCTCCAGAATTCCTTAAATACATGAATCAACTGGTTTGCCTTTTATATATTCCATTAGTTACAACAAAAAATCTCCAATAGATTTGTCATGCACGAATTTTCTTGACAAAGCTCGATACTACCGTCCAACCCTGTAATAGTTTTCCATGTGGGTTTTTATTAATTCCTCAATAACAGTTTCCAGGATTTTGTATATCGCTGATGTTAGGCTAACTGCCTTTCAGTGCCTTGTCTTTTTTCTCACCTACCTTCATAATAAAATTGTGGTTCCATTTGCAGCCATCCAATCTGTGAGATCCATTCTAGAATCTATGGGCAACTGAAAGATCAGAACCAGTGCATGCATTATCCTCCAAAGAGAAGCAGAGCATTGAAACATATAAACTTATATTCTGGGGCTTCATTGCCTTTCATCCTGGATTCTCCAATAATTATTATATATTGATGCTCATTATTCATGCCAGAACTGTGCTGTTTCCATTTTGAGAGGTGATCTATGCCTTCTTCCATGAACCAAACACCAAATAATTGTTTAATTGTTCTGTTATTTCCTATTTCAACATAATCTCCTGTTTCAGTCTAAACAATCTCACAAATGTTGACTAATCTTTGCTTTCCATAAATCTATAGAAGCTTTTGCAAGCTTTCATTGTTTTTTACAAGCATTCTTTTATATTCACTACATCAATAACTTGTTCCTTCTTGATCTCTGAGATATTACCTGTCTTTGGGCTTGCTGCTATTTTATCATAGCCTTTTTCTTTGATCTAATACTGTCTTTAACGATTAAAAAACCTGATTACGTTGGAAATACAAAATGAAAATTGCTGGAAGTACGCAATATCTGTGAAAAAAAGAAGCAGAAATAATATGACTTTTTTTCCTCAGATACTGCTTGAAATGCTATATTTAACAGCAGATCCACACTTTGCCCTCAGTTTTTTATGTCATATGAGAATATTTAGTCGTGTTTAAGAGGTTCAGATTGAACCAACGCACTTTCAATTTTACATAAAGTTTTATCATGTTATATTCACTTTTCCTTAGAGTCCCCTTAACTACCAAATCATTAATTAAAGACACAAAGTGCTGGTGTAACTCAATGGGTCAGGCAGCATCTCTAGAGAACATTTGGGTCAGGACTTCCTCAATTCCCCCCTCCCTTCCTCAGACTCATTAATTAACCCTTTTTGATTATAAAATAGAAATTCTCGAATAAATGTGCCTACAGTGGTTCCTCAATATACTGATCTAGAAAATCATCTTCCATAAATTCATTATCCACATTGTTACTGTTATATGTAGATTAAAGTACCCCATGATTAATTCTCATTACATGTACCTCTAATCTCCTAATTTATACTGTGCTCTGTGTTACCGTTACTTCTGAGGAGTCTGTGGAAAATTCCCACCAAATATTTCATGTCCATGCTATTGTTTAACTCCATCCAAGCTGATTCCTCTTCTGTTCCCACTCTTCTCCCCCAGAGCAGGGGACTCAAGAACTAGAGGGCATAGGTTTAAGGTGAGAGGGGAAAGATTTAATATGAACCTGAGGGGCAACTTTTTCACACAGAGGGTGGTGGATATATGTAACGAGCAGCCAGATGCTAGCTGCCAGTGTTTGAGGCAGGTATCATAGTAACATTTAAAAGACATTTGGACAAATACATGGACAGGGAATGTTTAGTGGGATATGGGCCAAATGCAGGCAGGTGGGAGTAGTGTAGATAGGGCATCTAGGTTGGCATGAACAAGTTGGGCTGAAGGGCCTGTTTCCCTGCCGTATGACACTTTTGGTGGGGCGAGGCATGTTCTGGTGAGGGGAATTTTAAAAAAGACAATACGATACAATACAATATGATGGAACTTTATTTATCCCAGAAGGCATCATAAAACTGCTTGACTTTCTGATTTCCTCTGGCAATTTGCTTTTTGCTCCAGATCCCAGATCTGCAGTCTTGTGTGTCACCTTGCTTCCGCTTCTTGGTTTTTGGAGTTATTATCATTCTTCTTTACTGTTTACATTCCATTATTTAATATCAGGGCTATCTAATTGCTTTTTTTCCATTTTGTCAATCTCAATATTAAGTGTGCTGGAATATTTAATTCTCAAACTCAATTTCATTGCAATCATGCCAATGTAATAGTTATTTGATGGCACACATTCATTTTCATTTGTACCTTAATTCACCAACCTTGTCATGAATGCACTACATTCAGACTACCCACCTTCAATTTAGTCGCTGTACCATTTTTCCAATTCAAGGGATTATGGCTCTACACTCTGTTCCTTAGAGATAGACCCTGGTTATCATTGTCCATCTTGCTATCGCCACCACTGGTTTATTTTTACCCAATTAACAAGCTCATCAGGAAGGCTGGCTCCGTCCTGGGGGTGGAGTTGGATTCAAGAGAGGTGGTCTTGAAAGGGACGATGCTCCTCAAACTGTGGAGCATCTTGGACAATACAGTTCACCCCCTCCATGAGTCACTGGTCAACCTGTGGAGTACCTTCAGCACCAGACTGGTTCCAACAAGATGCAGTACAGAATGCCACAGGAGATCCTTTTCCCGGGGGAAATGGGGTAGACGGACTCCCCTTCCCCCTCCCCACCCCCTCCCCAATCTTTGCACGTCTGAAGAAGGGTTTCGAAACGTTGCCTATTTCCTTCGCTCCATAGATGCTGCCGCAGCCGCTGAGTTTCTCCAGCACTTTTGTCTACCTCCAAATCCTGGACTTTCCACGTCACTTTAATTTCATGTTTCATGTATCTTGTTGTGTTAGATGACTGTTGGTAGACCAATTTCCCTTCTGGGATAAATAAAGTTCTATCATATTGTATCGTATCATATTATCTTTAAAAATGGCCCCTCAGCAGAACATGCCTCACCCCACCACTCACCCCTACAGTGTAGTTTAAAAGCATATCTGTAGCCAAAGTTATTCAAGTCTCTTGGACACTGGTCCAAGCTGGATCCAAATGATGTCCATCTGAGTGGAACAGCTACTGCTTTTGCCTGCACTGGTGCTAGTGCCCCAAGAGTACCAGCCCCCTCACCCCACACTAGTCTTAAAACTATTTATTCAATTATTTGATTTTATTGATCCGGTGTCAATTTACGCGTGGTTCAGATGGTAATCCAGGGATTATTATATATGTGATTTTGCTTTTTAGCTTGGACCCGAGATTCAGTGGAACTTCATTCTGTGTCCTATCTATGTCATTGGCTCCAATATAGACCACTTCCACTGTGGATCACAACCGCTGGGCCACTCTCCTCCATCTCTCTGAGTTTCTCTTCAACCTTGAGGAGATGTTCTTAACTCTGACCATGGGCACGCAAAACAGCTTTCCAGTCCCATTCTCATGCCTACAGGGAACAATATCTATCCCCCTAATACACCAGTGACCAAATAGAATTACACTACTTATCACTCCCCCAACTTGAATAGCCCCTGTACCACCAGTGCTGTGGTCACTCACTCTGTTCATTCACCCTCCAACCTCTGCTCTGATCCACACAGATTGCAAGAAACTTATACCTCTTGGAGTAATATTAGCAATATCACCAGTATTTCCTTTTGGATTCCCATGTCTGCCTCCACTGTAATCACATGGTATTTAATCTGGGAGGAGCGATTGCTGCAGAGTATCCAGGTAACTTAGTCCTCCTTGATGCATCATACAGTGTTGCAGTGAATATACTAATGCTTAAATCCTTCAACCATCAATCGTAAGGACTGTTTCAATGCAGTTTTAGCTTATCCTTTAGAAACCTTGAGAAAATATTAAAAATGCTGTTTTTAAGTGACTGCTTTTTGTAAGTAATGAGGTAAGTAATCTAATAATATTCAATGCTTTATTGGTCAGTTGCCAAAAGTTATATTACACTCAAAGTGAGATAAATGTATTACTGCTAAGGACAATTTATAATATCACCAGACCACAGAGTAAGGGCCAAGATTTCCATTAAAAGAATGACATTTGAAGGACATGTTAGAGTATAAATTATCCAGCAACATGTGTCTAGGATACAATGCCTTGTAAATTCTGAATAACCATAAGTTCCTAGACATGTTGTGCCAACTCACCACTAGATTTACAGAACCAGCAAATCACCTTCACCTACCTGTCCTTTCATAACATTGAAGCAGCTATGTTAATTGGATATTAATCTTGAAATAAAAATTAAGTTGAGCAATTAATCATCTAAGTAACCCTTGAACTATGTAATGTAAATGATTATCATTTATTTGCTCTAGCACAAAAAAAATACCATAATTTAGTCGAGTCATATTCCTTTGGGAAAATAGTTAAGATGTTATTTTTTTCCATTCTCTTTCCCATTGTTCCATTCTATGCATTTCTTTTTTGTATAATTCAAACTCTTTTAAAATCTTTCCTTTCCTTCTTGTATTGAATTTGTGTGGTTTTGTTTATCTTCCCCTCATCACTACGATACGATATGATAGAACTTATTCATCCCCGGAGGGAAATTGGTCTGCCAACGGACATAACACACAACAAGGTACATGTACACACAAGTGGCAGCAATAGTCTTACCAGGGCACACCACAGGATACATTGCAAATTCTGACCCATTGCAGTATGCTCATCGTGAATATTAAACACTATGCTTCCATGGGTCCAGCTCTGGATAATGCCATTGCCAGCACCTGAAGCTGTTTATTTAAATATCACCAAACACTGAAAGGGATTCCACATTCATCCAGCAAGACGTAAACACATATCTGCCCTACTTTTCTGCTTGTGTGCTTGGCAGATGTTGTTTCATTCTGAATAAATGGGGAAAAAAAACTGTGTTCATTCCGTACACAGACTGACAACAATGGTCCTGTATTCCACACCAGCAGCAGCAGCAGCCTCATTTACCACTGCCTCATCTGGTGAGTGTGAACACTGTTCATTTTGGTCGCTTAAGCCAGATGACCCTTAAAGGCAGCAATTCATTCCATGGATGATGATTGTCACTGGGGTGCCAGAGGGCAAACTCACAGGAAAATGCCAGCTAAACCACTTTTCAACTTGAAAACAGCTTTGAACTCTTCTAAAGTCTCTAAAATCCAGAGATATTCAAAACAATTGAACTATTAGGAATGAAACAATTTAAAATGTTAAAATTACTGATTTTTAAAGAAGTGAATTCAAACAAATAAAATACGTAACTAAACACAATTTAGTTACTCTCTGGGGAGAATGAATGGGTGACGTTTCAGGTCGGGACCCTTCTTCAGACAAGTCGCCCATTCCTTCCCTCCAGAGATGCTGCCTGTCACGCCGAGCTAGTCCAGCATTTTCTGTCTATCTTCGGTGTAAACCAGCATTTACAGTTCCTTCCTACACAACAAGTAAATGGGCTGGATTCTGCAGGGAAGTGAAATAATTCTATCAGAAACCGCTAACATTTCTCAAAGTAGGTGTTATCAAGTTCCCAAGTTCAGGAATCCTGCACAAGAATGATTACCCAGAATCTACCAGCCACCCTCTGCCTTGCTCAGACTACACCCAGATGTAGCAAATAGAGAGATGTACTTGTAGATAATATTTTGAATATGACATTATACAAGCACAAATCAGTTGTCAGTAGAAGAATGTGAACATTTAAAATGGTTGAGGTTCAAAATGCAAACATTTTATTTTTACTTCAGCCTCTTTCTCCTTGGTAGTTTTATGTTTTAGATTTTCCAGTGCTGGCTGTTTTTCTTCCAATTAATGTAAGAGTGTTGCTGCAGTCGATAGTGCAGAGACTACTCTGATAGTTCATGACAGAATCAAAGATGTGACAGGCATTATAATTGAAAAGAATCACCTTCACTGGGTTGAAAGGTTCAGACACATGGCACAGACCTTAGTTGTCACTTAGCATCATTCTGATTTCAACCCACAATTCTGCAGACTTCTTATCTTTATTTTTAAACAAAATAAATGAATGGGCTGGTTTCTACAAGGAGGTGAAGCAGACATTATTTGTTGTTGGGTGTAAAGGCTCCTTAGAATGGTATTCACACCATCAGATTCATTTCATGCACCACTGAAAAATATAGCAATGTTACAAAATTTTGAGATTTAAAAAATAAAGTCTGCAATTTATCCCATCAGATAAAGCATAAAAAGAAGTTTAATTTGACACCTAATTCACTTTCATATCTTCAGTATTAAAGAAGTTATGGCCATTTTCATACTCGGAAATTAGCATCTTGTTCCCTATTGCTTTTCCATTGACTTAACACAAAAGCTGTGATCGAGGACAGTTAAAAGCCCATAACTTTCTTAAAAATTAAGATAGCTGAAAGAAATTTTCAGTTATTATAGATTGAAGCATTCTGAAACAAATATGAAACAATCTTACTTAGAAGCCATGAAAGTAAAGCATATAATTAGTTAGTTACCTAATTGTAGCTAATTACAAAATTCAATTACTAGATCTAAACATCTATCAATTTCTTAAGAATAGATTAACATTTTTAAATAGCCTAAGTGTCCAAATAACATTCACACAATAATTCACAATATAACATAATTTTTAAATCTAATTTTCATGAATTTACAGGCCAAATGGAAGGAATTGAATGTTTAATACCTGTAAATTAATGGGCATTTAAATCATCTTGTGAGTGAGGATTTCTGGAACGCGATCATTTGGAACGTTGATTTGCAGTGAATTTAACCCCTTATTGGCATGAAAAATACTGCCGTTAATTCGGGGAATAAAATCACCGTGTCGCATGAAAAAATGTGAATTAAAGGCTTCTTAAGAAGCACTTTTATACATTTAAAGAAACCACTTTCGTTTACCTGTCCCGTGTGTGAAATCCGTCCCCGTTATCGGCGTTGACGCTTCAGGAGCTGATTTTAAAATTACTCTAGCGCTGACATTGACGATTTAATAAATATAAAAAATACACAAAAGGCCACTAGGAACGATTTGTCAGCCAACGCTTGTACTCCAACAAAATATTAACCAGGACAAGGGAGGAGAAACCGCGTTTTAACCCCGCCCCCTCTTAAAGGCGCCAAAATCGCGCACACGGCCAGTGGCAGAATTACAGCGCGACTGAAGGTAAGTTTTGTAACATACCTACAATTAGGGGGAATTTTTCCAGGAACCATATGCTAAACTTCTCAGAAGTCAGCTTCTATACTCCATCACAGACCTGCACAAGGCAACCTTTTTTCCCCTCCATTCACACACAATAGAATTTATATCTCAAATCATTAAGATATAACTAAGTAGAAATTTAAAAATTGTCTACTGAAATTTTAAGTCAAATTGCCATGAAGTATGAAAATTATTAACTGATTTAAGCCAGAGTGTGTACCTCATCTTATTTTCTGGTTGGAGTGTTCTGGCTTTTAGTTTTATTTAAGTACTTAAATTATGGCTCACATTATTCAGGTTGACAGTGCATATAGTGTTTGAACAGTGAACATCCAGAAATAAAACTTTGTTCCAGCTAAAAAATATATTGCTAAAGTGATATATTGCTTGAGTGCAGAAAGATGCTCTTTGGGAGGATGCAGCAGCACTTAAAACAAGGCCACAGGTGTTCATGGGTGACTTAATTCATTAAGATGGGGATTGACTGCTTGGAAGTAAAACGCTTTACCACCTTTGATAAACCAATGTCAGAACCAAGGTTAAAGAAAACACTAGTTAGATGTGGAGTAAACTCTCTACTACTCAGCACGAGCAGCATTCATTAACCCGAATCTTTGAGTCAGCACAATTTGTGGAAAAAATGGGAACTTTCTATGACTTGCATATCAACCTTCCTGTCTTTTCTATTAGTGAATAACACAGGGCTGATTGCATGGAATCTTAACAAAGCAATTGTTTATCTTCTCTCCATTGATTAATACAGCAAAAACATGAGTCATATAAACGTGAAATGCCTTAAGTATTAACATAGAACATAGAATATTGATTTCTCTAATTTCAAGTAACCCTTGCATTCCTTCTCTCTCTGACCCTCCCCCACCCTAGTCATCCTGTTAGTTTCACTGTTCGTATCCCCTCATTATCACCTCTTCCACAGCCAACAATGGATCATTGTGGGCTCCACCTTTCCTGGGTCATCAGTGCCGGATCTGATTTGTTCTGTACCTTTTCATATCTCTAGTTTCCCTCTCCCCGACTCCCTGTCTGAAGAAGGGTCTCAACCAGAAACATCATCTATTCCTTTTCTCCAGAGATGCTGCCTGACCCACTGAGTTACTCCAGCATTTTGTGTCTATTAGAACTGAGATGAGGAAAATCTTTTTCACACCGAGAGTTGTGAATTTGTGGAATTTTCTTCCTCAGAAGGCAGTGGAGGCCGATTCACTGGATGCATTCAAAAGGGAGTTAGAGCTCTTAGGGCTAGCGGCATCAAGGGGTATAGGGTGAAGGCAGGAATGGGGTACTGATTGTGGATGATCAGCCATGATCACATTGAATGGCAGTGCTGGCTTGAAGGGGCGAATGGCTTACTCCTGCAACTATTGTCTATGTTTCTATGTATCTATGTAACCCAGCATCTGCAGTTCCTTCCTACACATAGAACTGTGCATCACACGAACAGGCTATTCGGCCCACAATGTACGTGCTGAATATGATACCAAGATAAACTAATCTCCTCTGCCTGCATTCGATCCATATTCCTTTATTCCCTGCATAACAATGTGCCGATATCAAAGGCTCTTAAATACCACTATCATACCTTCCTTCACCTTAAAGCAATACACCCTAGTCTTTGACATTTCTACCCTGAGGAAAAGGTTCTGAATGTCTATCCTATCTATGCCTCTCATAAGCTTACATACTTCTACCAGGTCTCCCTCAGCCTCCGACACTCCAGAGAAAACAATTTAAGTTTGTCCAACCTCTCCTTATGGCTAATACCCTCCAATCCAGGCAGCATTCTGACTTTTTAAGTAAACTAACCACAGGTACAACAGAACACAGACACGCTTCAGTGCTCAGTATACTCTACCCCAACCCCTCATCTCTGTTCTCAGTCAGAGGGAATTCAGCCATTCTGATTGTGTAAATATTTGATCTTAAGGAGTCTGCACGCTAAAAAGCTCACGAGTGTTGACCAGCTGTTCCCTTGGCAATGTATCAATCACAATGGGAAAGAAAGTAAATATTTCTAGCAGAGACTGGTCAGATAATATTACTAGAATGAAAAGATTGCATTATGTTGAAACTCAACATTTTGAATATTAGAGCTTGAATACAATGTTCAATGGTTCTTTATTGTCACACACGCACATAGTGCAGTGAAATTCTTTTGCACAACCCAAAAAAATGCACAGTTGCCATATTTAGGAACTGTTTACAAAGAAAAAGTCCAAAGTCCAGTCCACATGGAGAAGTACTGGGGAAATATGAGTACATTGGGAAATATGAGGTGCGGCTCCTCCAATTTACGGTGGGTAAATTTACCACTGTAAATTGAAGGAGCAGCACCTCATATTTCGCTTGGGTTGTTTACACCCCAGCAGTATGAACATTGACTTCTCCAATTTCAGGTAGTCCTTGCTTTCTCCCCCTTTCCCCTCCCCTTCCCAGCTCTCCCGCAGCCCACTCTCTCCGCCTCTTCCTTTCTACTTCTCGCACCCACCCCCCCCACCCCCCACATCAGTCTGAAGAAGAGTGTTGACCTGAAACGTCACCTATTCCTTTGCTCCATAGATGCTGCCTCACCCGCTGAGTTTCTCCAGCATTTTTATCTACCAAAGCTAAAACTCTCCATCGGCAACAATGAGTAAAACGGAGATTGATCCCAAACTGGCAGCCGCTCCTCAGGGAAGTGACATTAGCCCAGCCAGCAGCTTACACAATAACCTTTCCCCCATCGTAAGTTTAGAAGAGAGGAAATTTGCAGTTGATTACACTTTGAACATGGACTCTTTAGTTAATGAACCAGTTGATGCCTGGAGCAAGACCCAAATAACAACTTTCAAGCTTGGGCTTATGAAGGACAAGTAACATTTGTGCCAGACAATGATAATTTCCAACAAAAGAGAGTCTGATCATGCACCCTTTACATTCACCAACATTACTATTACCAGGTCCCCCACAAGCAAGCACCTGGATGCTTTGTAAGAGAATGGAGTGGCTGGGCTTGTATACTCTGGAGTTTAGAAGGATGAGAGGGAATCTTATTGAAACATATTGTGGCGGCTCCCAAGAGTCGGGCCACTCCCATTATCAAACCCCTCGGCACGGGAATGGATGAGTCTGGAGGCGGCCTTTAGCTAGAGGGATAAAAGGCAAGGGTTTAGGTGCCATCTTCCTCTAGCAGACTCGTCTGGTAAGGAGAAAGACCATTATTAAAAATACCTCCCGAAGCACCTGGCTCCTCGCCTTTATTTCAGGATTGACGTAGCGCTACATAAGATTATTAAGGGTTTGGACACTCTAGAGGCAGGAAACATGTTCCCGATGCTGGGGGAGTCCAGAACAAGGGGCCACAGTTTAAGAATAAGGGGTAAGCCATTTAGAACGGAGACAAGGAAACACTTATTGTCACAGAGAGTTGTGAGTCTGTGGATTTCTCTGCCTCAGAGTGCTGTGGAGGCCGATTCTCTGGATACTTTCAAGAGAGAGCTGGATAGGGCTCTTAAAGATAGCGGAGTCAGGGGATATGGGAAGAAGGCAGAAACAGGTACCGATTGGGGATGATCAGCCATGTGTACCCGGACGTGGCATCGAAGGACGAGAAGCCGAAGCGAACAAGTGGAAGCCAAATAACTGAACGGAAACGATGCCAAAAAGCCAAATAACCGAAAGGGCGCAACGCCGAAAAGCCAACTAACCAAACGGATGCAACGCTGAAAAGCCAAATAACCGAACGGACACAACGTTGAAAAGCCAAATAACCGAAAGGGAGGGATGCTGAAAAGCCAACTAACTGAAAGGGCGGGATGCCTAAAAACTAACTAACCGAAAGGGCACAATGCCGAAAATCCAACTCACCGAACGGACGCAATGCCGAAAATCCAAATAACGGACATGACGTCGCCGGGGAGCGGGACTTGTCAGCGATTGGTCCAGACCCCCGCGTCCATCACATCACTGGCCAGGAGAGATGGGAAGGTGGGGGACATTTTCCCACACAAGACCGCCCGGGGCTGGAGGGGGACTGAGAGCTCTGAACCCAAGCGCCAAGGTGTACGCGGCCGAAGGAGCGCATCCCTCTGCACAGCCGCCACTCTCCCTCCCCGGGGTCAGCGCAGTCCGGCCACGGCCGCCCTCCGCCTCGTCTCCCCCATGAGGCCGCACTGTGACGGGCTATGGGTCGGCAGCGCACACACACATGGGGCCGGGTGGAGCGGGGCCGCAGACACACGGGGACGAAAACCTGGCAACATCCCTGTCAGCTGCAGCAGAGTTGGGGACAGTCTGATCCCTCCGCACACCTAGGAGATAAAATTGTTCGTTGTCATGCACACTTGTCATCGGCCCGCCAGTCCCCCATGTTTTAAAAGCGATTTACTATTGCTGCCAGCAGCCCGGGCCATCTGTCCCCGCAGCCAGGGGGGAGGGGGGCTAAATCACCCCGTCTGGGTTTCGGGGGGTGAATCACCCGATGTGTGAGTCAGGGTCCGGTGGTCTGGGTCATGTGGTGGTGCATCACGGTCAGTGACTCTGGGTAGGCGGAGGGGCCAGACTGCCCCCATCTCTACTGCAGTTGATGGGGACGTTGCCAGGTTTTCGTCCCCGTGTGTCCGCGGCCTCTCTCCACCCGGCCCCGTGTGTCTGTGCGCTGCCAAACCACAGCCCATCACAGTGCGGCCACATGGGGGAGACAAGGTGGAAGTCGGCTGTGGCTGGACAGCGCTGACCCCAGGAGGAGAGTGGGGGCTGTCCCGAGGGATGCGCTCCTTTGGTTGCTTGCACCTTGGTGCTCGGGTTCAGAGCGCCCAGTCACCCTCCAGCCCCAGGCGGTCTTGTGTGGGAAAATGACCCCCACCCTCCCGTCTCCCCCGGCCAGTGATGTGTTGGACGCAGGGGTCTGGACCAATTGCTGACAAGTCCCGCCCCCCGGCAACTTCATACCCGTTATTTGGCTTTTCGGCGTTGCGTCCGTTCGTTGAGTTGGCTTTTCGGCACTGTGCCCTTTCAGTTAGTTGGCTTTTAGGCATCCCGCCCTTTCGGTTATTTGGTTTTTCGTCATTGCGTCCGTTTGGTTATTTGGCTTTTCGGCGTTGCGTCCGTTAGGTTATTTGGCTTTTCGGCATCATACACTTTCAGTTATTTGGCTTTTCGCCGTCGTTTCTGTTCAGTTATTTGGCTTCCACTTCTTCGCTTCTGCTTCTCGTCCTTCGACGCCATGTCCGCACACGTCAGCCATGATCACATTGAATGGCAGTGCTGGCTCGAAGGGCCGAATGACCTATTCCTGCACCTATTGTCTATTGTCTAAGATGGGAAACTCCAAACATAAACACGATGTCTACAAGAACAGACCAGAGACTGGGTGTCCTGCAGCAACTGACTTACCTCCAAACACCTGAAGGCTATTCCACCATCTACAAAGAACAATGCAGGAGTGTGATGGAATATGCTCCCCTTCCCTGTATGACTACAACACCAACTACACTCAACAAATTTGGCATAATTCAAGACAAAGCATGCCACTTGATATGAAACTCATCTACCACTCAAAATATTAATTCCCTCCATCATCAGTGCTCAGTGGCTGTAAAAACAAACTACATTTATTCACCAAGCAACAGCTCCCTAACACATGGTCTCTGAAATGTTGTAGTTCAAAGATAGCTGGTACCTGTGCCATCTTCAAGTCATGTACTATCTTGAAATCTAATTACATTGCTGTTCCTTCATTGTCCTTGTGGGTAAATCATGAAAGGCTCAACCAACATTGTTGGGAGGCTCCTTGCCGAAGATAGTAACATTAAAAAAAATCAGGTCACCATTGCCTTCTCAAGAACAACCAAAGATGGACAAGATGTGCTTGGGTTACCAATGATGACAGCATCTCATTAATAAGATAAATAGATTAATATAAAATAATATATTATCATTTCACATAATTTCCAACAAACATTTAGCATTTGAAAACAATTTAAATTTCTGTGTAGGAACGATCTGTAGATGCTGGTTTACACTGAAGATAGACCCAAAATTCTGGAGTAGCTCAGCAGGACGTGCAGCATCTCTGGAGAGAGGAATGGATTACATTTCAGGTAGAGAGCAGTTGTAAAACACTTTGATCTCTGAATCACGTCCTGGTAAGATCAATGAACTCATTATAGTCAGAGGATAACATTTAAAGTATTCTTGCTATGTATTGCTTATTATTTCACCATAATTCAATTCAATTCAACTTAATTGTCATTGCACAGATACAAGTATGGGTACAACGAAATGCAGTTTAGCGTCTGTTCGTAGTAATAGTGCAATATAGAAATAAAAATACGGAATAAGAATAATATACAGAATAAAAATACAGAATAAGCAAACAATGTGGAAGGAGAGACTGGAGAAATCTATCGGCGGGACTCCGAGTTCAGCAATGTGATAGTGTTGTTGAAGAAACTGTTCCTCATCCTACTTGTACGAGACCTGAGGCTTCTGTACCGTCTCCCTGATGGGAGGAGGGCAAACAGTCCATGGTTAGGGTGGGAGGGGTCCTTGATGATCTTCCCGGCCCGTCTCAGACACCGTTTTCCACTCCACTCCATGGTGGAGTGAGTTTTAAATATTATTTAACATTTCATGAAAGATGGATTTTTCAGTCTGCTGGATAAACTGCATTTGTGGCCTATCACACACAATAGCCATTTCCATAAAGAGCAGAAATATTTTCAAAGGCTTTGGCTTCCAATCCTTGTGCTGCTCTCTTGTCCTTGACATTCACCAGGCCAAAGAAAATTGAAGTAACTTGCGTTTGTGCAATTGTTTCAAATAGGAAATTAGATTACTCTTAGTAATTTAGCTATAGCTGTTCAACAGGTATGCCCTGTTATGAAGATGCATTAATGCACAATTATATAATTGTATTGAACATAAGAACCTAGGGGACAGTAGCTGGAGTATGCCATCTCGCCATTCAGGCTTGCCAGACATTCATGGTTGATATTTGCCCTTATCACCATATCCTGCATTATCCATCTTAATAGATTCCCATCATATCCAGAAATCTATCAACCTCTATTTTAAAAGAGGTCAATGACTGGACCTCCACAGTCCTCCTTTGGTAGAGAATTCCAAAGATTTACTGCTCTTTGAATTAAGGAATTTCTCCTTTTCTTGGCCCTACACGCTACCTCTTATTCTGAGACTATGTCCATCAGCCTGTAGACTCTCCAAGAGCAGAAATATCCTCTTGATATGTCAGCCTATTGGGACTGTCCCACTTAGGCGACTTTTTAGGCGACTGCAGGAGACCATGCGCTCGCCATATGGTTGCCACAAGTTCGCGGGTGGTTGCCGGGTAGTCGCCTTCATGCTCGTGAGGAGTTCCCGCATTCTGGGAACTAGTCGTGGCCTCATTATGGTCGCCGCGAATATTTCAACATGTTGAAAAATTAGCGACGACCAGAATGAAGCCGCCATGGAGAGCAGCGAGAATTCTCGTGCCGTAGGTGCAGTGGTAGTGGGTTGCCAGGAGGTCGAAGGTTGTCGTAAGTTCTTGTAGGTTGTAGCCAGTGCTGACCAGTGAATTTCATTGGCTCATTGGGAAAAAAATGTAAGCAGTACTTTTCAGAACCAAGGATAGCCGACCGGTAATGTTAATGTTCGCCGTGCTTCACAGCCGTGTATCTCTGGCTTCTTTAAAGTTCTCTCCCCCCCCCCTTCTCTCCCCACCCCTTCTCTCACCCCCCCCTTCTCTCTCCCCCCCTTCTCTCACTCCCCCCTTCTCTCTCCCCCCTTCTCTCTCCCCCCCTTCTCTCTCCCCCCCTTCTCTCTCCCCCCCTTCTCTCTCCCCCCCCTTCTCTCCCCCCCCTTCTCTCTCCCCCCTTTCTCTCCCCCCCCTTCCCTCTCCCCCCCTTCTCTCTCCCCCCCTTCTCTCTCCCCCCCCTTCTCTCTCCCCCCCTTCTCTCTCCCCCCTTATCTCTCCCCCCTTATCTCTCCCCCCCCTTCTCTCTCCCCCCTTCTCTCTCCCCCCCCACCTCTCTCCCCCCCTTCTCCCCCCCCCACCTCTCTCCCCCCTTTCTCTCCCCCCTTCTCTCCCCCCCTTCTCTCCCCCCCCTTCTCTCCCCCCCTCTCTTCCCCCCCCTTCTCTCTCCCCCCCTTCTCTCTCCCCCCCCTTCTCTCTCTCCCCCCCTTCTCTCTCTCCCCCCCTTCTCTCTCTCCCCCCCTTCTCTCTCTCCCCCCCTTCTCTCTCCCCCCCTTCTCTCTCTTCCCCCCCTTCTCTCTCTCCCCCCCTCTCTCTCCCCCCTTCTCTCTCCCCCCCCTTCTCTCTCCCCCCACCTTCTCTCCCCCCCTTCTCTCCACCCCCTTCTCTCCTCCCCCCCCTTCTTCCTGTTCTTCCTGTTCATCCGGTTTTTCTGGCGACTGCCTGAAAAATCGCCTAAGGGACAGGCCCATATCAATCCCTGTAAAAATATTTTTTAATTTAAATGATTTCTCCTTAACTCCAGAGAAACCAAGTCATAAGTTCATGTCATCAGGTCATAGGTGATAGGAGCAGAATTAGGCCATTTGGCCCATCTACTCCACCATTCAATTATGGCTGATCTATCTCTCCCTCCGAATCCCATTGTCCTGCTTTTTCCCCATAACCCTTACACCCGTACTAATCACGAATCTATCTATCTCTGCCTTAAAAATATCCATTGGCCTCCACAGCCTCCTGTGGCAAAAAATCCACAGATTCACCACTCTCTGACTAAAGAAATTCCTCCTCATCTCCTTCCTAAAGGAATGTCCTTTCATTCTGAGGCTATGACCTCTGGTCCTAGACTTTCCCACTAGTGGAAACATCCTCTTCACATCCACTCTATATAAGCCTTTCACTCTGATAAGTTTCAATGAGAATCCCCGTCATCCTTCTAAGCTCCAGCGAGTACAGGCTAGCCTACTCAACCTCTCTCTTATGGCAAACAATATCCAATGCTAAATCATGTTACAGTCATGAAATTTCTGCCTTTTTATCTGCTCATATAGCTATGGTAAACAAAAATTAAAAATGACACTATTTACTCTCAGAATGTCAATGTAGATATTTTTTTGCTCTGTGACTCAATGAATTCAGAAAGATAGATAATGCAAGCAACATGTTGCATATTGTCATATTTATTAGATGTGAATGAATTTCTGGATTAAATAGCTAACTTCACCATCACATCTCAGTGCAATGTGAAAAACGTCAACCCTGATCCACTTTAGTTATTGTTGCCTGAGGGTAGAACTCGGCCAATGATAAAAGAAGACATTGCTGCTGTTCCTCAGCAGGCAGTGCTCGACGATCTACAACTCATGAACTAGACATGATATGACCCATGGATTTTAGAGCACACAAAGTACTTGAGGAAAGAACTGGAATATGATAACCAGTCATGATGTACAGACAAATTGAAACAGGAAGAAGGGAGACATAATCAGTTTGAAATAGCAAAAAACCATGGGGAAGAGGTGAAACAATGATAAAAAAAAACGAAGCCACAATGAAGTTATAAAGAACTGCAGATGGTTTATTTAACAAAAAGACACATAGCGCTGAACTAATTCAGCGGGTCAGGCAGCATCTCCGGAGAGAATGAATAGGTGATGCTTTGGGCTGCGACCCTTCCCTAGACTAATTGTAATAAGGGGGAGAAAGCTGAAAGAGGTGGGGATGGAACTAAGCCAGGTAAGTAATAGATGGATACAGGTGGGGGGGGGGGGTTGATTAGAAACATAGAAACATAGAAAATAGGTGCAGGAGTAGGCCATTCGGCCCTTCGAGCCTGCAATATGATAATGGCTGATCATCCAACTCAGTATCCTGTACCTATCTTCTCTCCATACCCCCGATCCCTTTAGCCACAAGGGCCACATCTAACTCCCTCTTAAATATAGCCAATGAACTGGCCTCAACTACCTTCTGTGGCAGAGAGTTCCAGAGATTCACCACTCTCTGTGAGAAAAATGTTTTTCTCATCTCGGTCCTAAAGGATTTCCCCTTTAACCTTAAACTGTGACCCCTTGTCCTGGACTTCCCCAAAATCGGGAACAATTTTCCTGCATCTAGCCTGTCCAACCCCTCAAGAATTTTGTAAGTTTCTATAAGATCCCCCCTCAATCTTCTAAATTCTAGTGAGTACAAGCCAAGTCTATCCAGTCGTTCTTCATATGAAAGTCCTGACATCCCACGAATCAGTCTGGTGAACCTTCTCTGTACTCCCTATATGGCAAGATTGTCTTTCCTCAGATATGGAGACCAAAACTGTACGCAATACTCCAGGTGTGGTCTCACCAAGACCCTGTACAACTGCAGTAGAACCTCCCTGCTCCTATACTCAAATCCTTTTGCTATGAATGCTAACATACCATTCGCTTTCTTCACTGCCTGCTGCACCTGCATGCCTACTTTCAATGACTGGTGTACCATGACACCCAGGTCTCGTTGCATCTCCCCTTTTCCTAATCGGCCACCATTTAGATAATAGTCTACTTTCCTGTTTTTGCCATCTAAGTGGATAACCTCACATTTATCCACATTATACTGCATCTGCCATGCATTTGCCCACTCACCCAGCCTATACAAGTCACCTTGCAGCCTCCTGGCATCCTCCTCACAGCTAATTGGCAGATGGTTGGACAAAGGTCAGAGATGAAAAGTCAAAAAAGCATGAGATAAGGAGATATGAAAAGAAAAGACGTGAAGAGGGGAAAATGGGCATGCACCTTGGCAGAACATTTGGAAGAGGGGACATCACGAGGGATGTTGTTAGTAGGTTAGTTGGTGAAAGTTGGAGATCCTGCATGCCGTGATGGACCAAATGCAAGTGTTTGGCAAAGTGGTTGCTTAGTCTATGCTTGGTGTTACAGATGAAAAGGAGACCACATCGGGAGCACTGAAAGCAGCACATAGAGGAGGTACATGTGAACCTGGAAGAGTTGCTGGGGTTGATAGGATGGATGGATACAATGGAAGAGCAATAGAGCAGGTGTTACAGTCTTCTACAATTGCAGGGGAAAGTACCTGGGGTGGTGGGAAAGAATAAGTGAGCCAAGGAGTTGCAGAAGGAGTGGTCTCTGTGGAAAGCAGAAAAGGGTGGGGAATAGGAAAATGTGACTGCTGGTGGGATCATGTTGAAGATGGCAGAAATGCCTGAGAAAGATTTGTTGGATGCGGAGGGAAAGAAATGAGTATATCATGGATTGGTTGCTTGGGGATTAGAGGACCAACATGATGAACTACTATTGACTCACCTTCCTGAGAGAACCAGTGAACAATCAACAATATGTGGTAAAAACTGAGAGATACAGTATGCCTCTCAAAAAAACAAATATTCAGGTTGGCAAAATATTGACGGGCTGTGGTAGATGCGACATACTTATGACACCGGACATTGGTCAGCTGACCAATCTCTGAGAGCTGTACTGAATGTTGAGTATCCAGGACTATCCCTTAGGCTGCCTGCTCAAAGTGGAGTACAAGGAAAGATTGCCCAAAGTTGGTAGTTAGCTATCTTGGGAATGAAGTGGTCTGAAATATCTACTTGGAGGTTGGAACAGAGAGAATGGATTATCCCATCCCATCTGATCCTCGGGATGATCCAAGCAAACAGGAACCCCAGCCTTTGTGCATACATGAGTATAATGCTTGTGCTGTATCATGATAGAGTTCTTATTAAATTTGATAAATGTGTTTGGTTTGGACAAAATTTGTAATTTTGAGTTATTGATACTAAAAGTAACGTGTAGAATGGGGTAACTTACACAATATTCAATGGCTTTGCATTGCTCCACAAAAGTAGTTAAATCCCTACTCAAATCCTCAAGCTGGGCTTGAACCCATAGTCTTCGGATTCAGAAGTACAAAGTGTACCAGGTAAGACTAGTGACACCCACAATTATTTATGGTATTTTCAGTGCAACAACCAAGATGTGTTGACAGGTGATTGAAACAACAATGTAAGGACAGACCTTTGTTAATTTATGACTCACCACATCAATTATCTGTATAAACGTCATTCCAAGTTCGACGACCAAAGACTGTGAGTCATTCAGTACAGGACGCTCCAAATGATTGTAGCCTTTCATCAAATCCCTGTAGAGTTTTCTTTGGTATTCGCTCTGCTGTGAATCTCAACATTAAAGAGAGTACTGTTAATTTCCGTTCATTCCTGAAAACAACACACAGTAATGACTGCTGTCTCGGGACATCCAAAATTATTGGCCGAGATATCTTAGCAATTTCTGTTTATTTAACAATGTGTTGTGAGAAAGGCTTTGCTGATTGGCTACTAAATTACAAAAATGTCAAATATTGTTCAGTTTCAAATTCCGTACAGACTTGGGATCATAGCAATTCTAAGAAATCAATATCATGTGTAATAAATCTCACAAGAGCTTTGTTAATTAATAAGAGGTCATCGATTTAATCTAAAGGAGTTCCTGCTTTCTGAGTTCAGCTTCCATAATGGTAATGTTTGGCAGGATGTGTAGGAAGGAACTGCAGATGCATGTTTAAACTGAAGATAGACACAAAAAGCTGGAGTAACTCAGCGGGACAGGCAGCATCACTGGAGAGAAGGAATGGGTGAGGAAGGACCCTTCTTCAGGGTCTCGACCCGAAACATCACCGATTTCTTCTCTCCAGAGATGCTGCCTGTCCTGCTGAGTTCCAGCTTTTTGTGTCTATGTTTGGCAGCATTTTGATGCATTGGTTTATGATTTATCATGTCACAATGGCAGAACTACTGCAGAGGAAATGCTTTACGATTGTGTAATAATCCTGATGGCAGAGACCTCTCATGAAAACATTAAGCTTACTGCAGTCTCTTCCATCACCCAACTCTCCTTATTCAGTTTGGGTTTGAAGTACAGGAGGAATTCATCCAGCAATCACAAGGGTCAAGCTTCTCCCACTTTGTGTCCACCTGTTCCTTTGGTCACACTCTGACACCACCATTGCTACTATTTACCCAGATCACCAGAAGAAATACTCTGCAACCAAATCTCACTTGTTACCTGTGAATGTGGTTGGGGTATAAGTGAATCAATTATGGAAATGAGGTGCTACCAATGAGGTCAGCTGGATCTCCACATGCACAGATCTCTGGCTTAGAGAAACCATTTTAGCAGAAAGCAGAAAAGGGTGGGGAATTGGGAAATGTGACTGCTGGTGGGATCAAGCATTCTCATGTAACGTGCTTGATCTTTGCTTAAAATCAGTGAAAGGGTAGAGAGAGTGGACTACAGACTTACCAGGTTGGACAAACTCAGTCGAGGATTACAAGATCATGCTTAACAAATCCAATCGAGTTTTTTTAAAGCATCTAACTAGTAAAATGGACGAGGAAATCCATGAATATAGTGTATTAAGACTTTCACGAGGCTTTTGATCAAATCTTGCTCTTAACATTAGCAAGACCAAAGAGCTGATTGTTGAAGTAAGAAATGGAAAGCTAAGGGCCCATGAACCTGTCTTTATTGGAAGGATGGCAGTGGAGAGTACAAATGGTACTCACATATAGAATGGTGGGTGTATGGAACAAGCTGCCAGAGGAGGTAGTTGAGGCTGGGACTATCCCAACATTTAATAAACAGTTAGACAGGTACATGGATAGGACAGGTTTGGAGGGATATGGACAAAACAGGTGGGACTAGTGTAGCTGTGACATGTTGGCTGGTGTGGGTAAGTTGGGCCAAAGGGCCTGTTTCCATGCTGTATCACTCTATGACTCTATGAGAGAGTCAACAGCTACAAATTCCTGGCCATGCACATCTCTAATGATCTGCCCAAGGCCCAGCACAGGAATGCAATCACAAAGAAAGCTCATCAACAATTCTACTTCTGAAATGCTTCATTGAACCTCCACAGGTGTACCTTGGAAAGCACACTGGCTGGTTATATCACACCATAGTTTGGTGATTCAAACAACGAAGAAAAAAGGAGGCTGCAGAAAATGATAGACATTGCCGAGTCTATCACAGATATTGACCTCGCCCACCATCAAAAGGACTTACAGGAAGCTCTGTCTCAAAAAAGCAGCTAATATCATCAAAGACTCACACCACCCTGGCCACGCTTTAACCTCGGGGCTGCCATCAGGAAGAAAGTACAGGAGCCTGAGAACTGTTACCTCCAGCTTCAAGAATAGTTTCTTCCCACCAACCATCATGCTCTTGAATCACACTGCACAACCCCAACCATAGCCCTACCTCAGCACTGAACTACTATGCATTTTGTATAAGATTACAATATCTACTTTGGCTTGCACTATCATCGTCTGGTTACCTAGTAGAACTGTATTATTTTTGATTGTATATTGATTTGATATGTTAATGGGCCTGTAAAGTTGCGGCAAGTAAGAATTTTCATTGTTGCAGTTTCGATGCATATGATAATTAAACTTTCTTCATTCTCAACTCTCTTGAGACTAGTGTGCAAAATTAGAGGACACGGGATTTTACGGGATTTTAATGCCATGGATTGAGAATTGGTTGGCCAAGTAGAAGAAGTGTAGGAATAAATATGTCATTCGCAGTTTAGCACGAACATAGTAGTGGGGTGAAGCAGGGATTAGTGCTTGGTGCCCAGATATTTATGATATGCATTAATGATTTGGAGCCGGGAGCTAAATTTAACATCTCTTAGGATCTTTGAGGATGACATAAATTTGGAAAGGGAGGTGGATGGGCAACCAGGCTAATTCCTGGCAGAAGGGGCTTTACCCATCAAGATAAGCTGGACAATTTGTATTTGTAATCCATAGAGTATATAAGAATGAGGGGTGAGCTTATTCAAAGATTGACAGGGTGGATATTAAAATCTTTCCAGTATTAGGTGACTCGCGAACAAGGCAAAATACAATATCTGTAAAATAAGGGGCCAGACATTTAGAACCGAGGTGGGTGGAGATTTCTTCTCTCAAAGGATAGTGATTCTCCTCAAATCTCTTCCCACTGAGGGTTGTGAAGGCTAGATCATTATATATATATATTTATTTATGTTAGATATATATTTGGACATAAGTATTTGAAAGATCAATTAATTCAGGGTTATGGGGAAATTGTGTGGATGAGCAGTTGAGCCCTGTAAGTATCAGCCATGATCATACTGCATGGTGGAGTAGGCTTGAGGAGCCATGTGGCCAACTATTGCTCCTATATTCTTGTGTTCTTGTACTTGGGGAATTGTGAACTGTGAAGAGATTATAGAGAGAGACCACAATGTGACTTAGGCAAGTTATGTGAGTGGGTGAATGTAAGGCAGGTGCAGTTATATCATCCCATTTACCAGCATTCAGGCTCTTGTACTTTCAATCATGAGATTGCTTGCACTTGCAAACGCCAGTGGATACAACCTAATCTGTCCAACCTTTCCTTATGAGACAATAAAGAGGTCCACTCCCTCACGTACTCTCTTGTAACCCTGCCACTCTAAAAAAATCCAGCTATGTATCTTTTTTGCTATCATTTCCCTGGATACACCATGTTTAACTTCTCCCTATCTTTTCCCGCTAATCCTAATGGTGATAGAGGTTGATGTTTTTTTTTCTCTGTTGGAACTCAGGAGTTTCACACCAATGACTCGATGATCAGAAGAAACAAAAAGGACCTTCAAGCAAGTCCTGAGGCTGCTGCTGAGGATCATAGCTGCACATCAAAGCTAAAGGGAATGCTTTGTTCACAGCCACAAAAGGTCTCAGATCAGCTGTAAACAGCATGTTAAAGAAATTATTATATTTTTAAGCTATTTATATAACGTTATTAATTTACTGATCTCAAAATAAGAATATCAAAGATTTCTTCCCTCAATTAAAATAAAGTGAAAAGTGATATAAGGTTACACACCACTGCATCTCATGTTTTGCACGTTAGAATCCAATCAATGAATTGGCTAAAGGTGAAGATCTTTGCTTATGAAGATCTGTCAGTTAAAATTTCCACTTATATCCCAAGTTGTTCTACAGCTTTAATTAATGAGGTTATATGCCCATGTATGACACGTTAAACTCTCCTTAAATAGAAAGTCTTGCTAACTCATGCATGTTTGTATTCTTTGATAAAAGTCTGCATGGTATGTTGCTCTGGAAGGTTAGATCTCATGGGATCCAAGAACAACTATCTAATTGGATACAGAATTGGCTTAATGGTTGAAGCAAGGGTGCTGGTGGAAGATAGTTTTTCTGACTGTTATCTGTTTGTTATCTATATCAGAGATTTTGAAGAGTATGTTCAAGGCATGATAAGTAAATTACTGTAGGATCTTGATTAGCTGGGCAAGTATGGCGATGAAAGGCAAATAGAGTTTGATTCAAACAGGAAGCATTCAGTGTTTTATTTTGGGAAGTCAAACTAGGGCAAGATCTTCACAGTGAACAGTTGGGCAGTGGGGAGTGTTGTAGAGCAGAGGGATCTAGGAGTACATGGTTCCCTGAAAGTGATATCTCAGCTAGGTAGGGTGACAAAGAAAGCTTTTGCCATAATGGCATTCAGCAGTCAGGGAACCGGGTACAGAAGTTGGGATGTTATGTTACAGTTGTACAAGATATTGGTGAGGCTGCACTTTGAGTATTGTGTTCAGTTTTGGTCAACCTGCTAGTGTTCTCCTGTGTTCTCCTCCTCTCAATTGCTGCAGCTCGAGGTCCATGTCCTCCCTCTAGTTACATTTGCACCAGATTACTAACTAAGGTATTCTTGCTCACTGATAATTGCAACTCTAACCTCACCTTAGCACATTTACACTCCTCTGTTAGGCTAGACACTGGTAACTGGAGGATACCTTTCCCATAAAACCACATTATAAAGACACGGAGGAACTCCGAACCATTTCCTAATATATGAACTAACCAACCTCTCAACCCTTTTCACCTTAGAAACTGGCACCTCATAAACTGTTGACGGCCATATCAAACTAGGGAATAACCCAAACTGCGAGCACCACAACCTCAACTTGCCTGGAAGCCCTGACTTCTCTATCCTTTTGTAACCCTATCATTAATATATTTTCTAATTTGCTGAACCTGTTCAGTGTGATCTGACTTCCTGCAATACCGCCTACCCAAGCTTTTAACTGGTTTCTCCATTATAAAAGGGAATTTCTAACTCATCTACATGTGTAAAGAAAAACAATTGCATTTACCTTAGTAGTCTTGCTAAGAGGAGCTACAGTAACCCTGTGCAGCAACTGGGCTTTTCCACATCATGTCCAGAAGCAATCCGAGAAAGATATTGACAGGTGACTAAGCTCAATTAACAGACCTAGCCCATTATCAAAGCTTATAAAGACTTTGAATGTTTCTGAATGTTTCAGTCATTCATAATCCTTCAAAAACTAACAAAACTACTCAAGCTACTGAAAAGTTAAAAGTTAATTGTTTTACCGAGAATATGGTTCAATGGTCCTTTATTGTCATGTGTACTGAGGACAGTGAAATTTGATTTGCCATACAGTCATACAAAAAAAAGCAACAAGATACATAACTACATAAAGATTAAACATAGACTTAAGCAGCCACCACAGTTCAATTACTGTGATTATGCAATCAGCACTTTAGAATTCACAAAGGAAATTATACTCAGTGATGCAGATAAATAGCTCAAGCATTATGGAACAATTGTTCCCTGAATATCTAAATAACGTTGGGATTTTGTTACCTTATTGAGTTCAACAAAAAGTTAAAACCTTTGTGCTTCTGAGACGAGAAGTACATTTATTTTTCATCTGTTTGCAAATAAGCTCAAATCCTTCTTGGGAACTGTTTCTTGATGAGCAATTAAGAGCAGGTGATCAAGTGCAACAGAAGAAAGTTCAAAACAGCACAAAACGATGAGAAAGCATAAATATCAAAGGAATTTGCTGTGAATGTTTATGTATTCCTTAAAATTACTTGAAAATATGCTCCCATTTTATGAAGTTAATCATTTTGTGCTGCAAAGATTTTTGGAGATAGACACAAAATGGTGGAGTAACTCAACGGGACAGGCAGCATCTCATGAGAGAGATATGAAAGGGTAAGGTGTGAAAATGAAAGATCAAAGGGGACGAGATCAAGGAAAATGTAGAATAGATCATTGTTGGCTGAGGGGAAGGCATACAATCAATAAAATTTAATCAGCAAGATAGTGAAACTAGTCAGATAACTAGGATGGGGAAAGGTTGGAGAGAGAGGGAAAGCAATGATTACTTGAAGTTAGAGAAGTCAATATTCATACCGCTGGATTGTAATTTGTCCAACCAAAATATGAGGTGCTATTCTTCCAAGTTGCATTGGGCCTCACTCTGACAGTGGAGTGAATGCCGGAGGTTGGTTTATAATTGGGAAGAAGCCTGACTCAGGCTGGCACCCAATAGGCTGCAGTACGACTGTTATGTATGCTGAATATTAAGCTCTACAATTTTGATTCAGATAAATATCAATGGTGGTCACAATTGGCAGCTATTACCTGTTGCTATCTTTAAAATGACCTACTTTCTATTCACTCCAATGTCAAACCCATACTGTTTTAATTCATGACTTTAAATAAAAGAAGGTTAAGTGGTTAATAATGTCTTTGGATATTAAGAGATATTCTTTACCATTTGACCTTATCCTTTATGATTGCATCAACCTGTTCCTGATCAGGGTCCATTGTGAAGATCTATATAGGATTGCACACTTTGTACTCTTGTGTAAAAGCTCCATGATCATTGGGTGGGAGACAAGAAGATTTATTGCTTAAACTGCGAAAGAAACCAATAGAACCGCTTCAGATTTTTCAGCCAAAAAAAATAATTTAGTCAAAACCAAATATAATACAAAAAGTCTGTGGAATTTCAAAACCATTAAACCCAGATATGAAATGCGAAAGCTATCAGCCATTTCAAGGAAGTACTGTTTTTCAGTTATTAAATATTTTATATTATTTTGATTACCTTTTTTGATTAATTAATTTATGCTTTAATCATTTCTGCAGGATTCTAATTCCCTTTAAAGGTAATAAATCAGATATTAGGATGCAGATGTTAGGTTGCATTTTCTTTGAGAAGGAGAGGTCGAGGAGATGTGAGAGAAGTTTATTAAAGACTGGGAGATCTGAACAGGTGATGATAGTTTGTGCCGGAGGAAGTGTGTGGACTAGATGCCATGGGTGTAAAGTAAAGGGGTAGTGAATTAGGATTGATATGTGAAATAACTAACGTTCCTGCAGTTTATGGACTGTATCTGAAACGTGTTGCCTGCAGATCTTATGGAGAGAGATGCCATTATGACCTTCTTGAGGGAATTAGATAAATATATTGTATGAAAAAAAATTTGCAGAGCTACAGAGAGAAGCCAGGGATCAGAACCAATGACAGAGATCCGGCACCAATATGACAGGGATATGATCTCCTTCTGTGCTGTTATCATTCTATGATTCCATGACTCTAAAAGAAGTTAAGAATTAGGAGCAGTGGGCCATTTGACCTTTTAGCCAAATTAACTGCTGTTCATCAAGGTCATGACATCCACGTGTGTTTCAATGTTTCTTTTAAAACAGAGGTATGAACTACAGAATTTACCCCCTAAGCTACAGTTTTACTGCAGGCACTCTTGCTCAGCGTCAAACGCTTCTGGATTCATAATGTCAAAACTATATAGTAAAACTCTAGTGTGCAATAAAATGGTCTATAATGTTATCAACTTGAAAATGACTCATGAGCATGATGTTGCTCATAATTATTTTTTGAATTATTTTTCACAAGGTGCTTCTCTGTGTTTATGTGCAAGTTGATGAGCCTTTCAAACATGGATACTCAGCATGTTTTTAATTCCCTAAGCTTGGAATGCATCATCTAAATGCATTCAGATTTTGATGGAAACTGGATGAAATCCTAATGGAAACATCTCAATAGAGTTTAGAGATACAGGGCGGAAACAGGACCTTCGGCCCACCAAGTCCATACCGACCAGCGATCTCTGCACACTAAATCTATCCTACACACACTGGAGACAATTTACATTTATACAAAGCCAATTATCCTACAAACCTGTACATCTTTGGAGTGTGGGAGGAAACCAAATATCTCAGAGAAAACCCATGTGGTCACAGGGAGAACGTACAAATTCCATACAGACAGCATCCATAGTTGGGATCGAACACACGTCTCTGGCACTGCAAGCGCTGTACGGCAGAAACTCTACTGCTGCACCACTGTGCCGCAGAAACAACAATGTATTGCATTTTAAATCCAATATCTATGGGGACATTAGCACACCCCCAATGCCATCTATAAATTCACAAATAACACCACAGTTGTTAGCTGAATCACTAGTGGTGATGAGTAAGTGTACAGGAGCGAGATTGAATACCTGATTGAGTGGTGTCACAACAGCAACCTCTCGCTCAATGTTACAACACCAAGGAGTTAATGGTCTATGTGCAAGTTTTTAATGGTCAGTTGTGCAGAGAATTAGTAGCAACAAATTCCTGGGTGTTAACCTCTGATGACCTCTCCGCTGCTGGGCTCAGCCCATAGATATAATCATGAAGAAGGCACACCAGTACCTCTGCTATCCTAAATGTTTAAAGGGATGTAGCAGGTTAACAAATCTCAAATAAAAGCTGTAGTGTTGAAGGTATCCTGACTGATTGCATTGTGGCCTGGTAGGGCAATTCTGATGCACCTGAATGGAAGAGGATGCAGAATGTAGAATGAATCACCTGTTCATAATGCAGATAGGCACAGCCTATCCCATCATTGAAAGCATCTAACTGAGGTGCTGCCTCAAAAAGGTGGCATTAATCATCAAGACACCCTACTATCCAGGTGATGCTCCCTTCTCCCTGCTCCCACAGGACAAGAGGTACAGAAGCCAGAATTTGCACAGCACATTTGGTTTATTCAAATAATTCAAAAAAGAATTTGCACAGCACAGATATAGTTCCTACAGGTTGTGGAACAAATACTTTCCTCTAACTATCAGGATCTTGAACCAACCATAATCCTATCTCGACAACAGAACACTACCTCTTTCATTAATGTCTTGTTTTGTTGCAGTCTTTTTTCGCTTTACACCTTGGCAGAATTTTACATGCAATTTATATTTATTTTATGTATACATTATGTGTTTGTCTGAGTTTACGAGTATGTGATGCTGTTGCAAGCAGAATTTGCTGCAAGCACGTCACCACACTTGTGCATATGGCAATAAACTCGACCTTTAAAGTTCTATTCTTTGCAAACGCTGATTGCTTTTCTCTTTCCCACTTCGAAGAAGCTAAGATGATACTTACTGTCATTGATACATTTTCATGCCTCTGTACGTTAGGCTGTATGTAGCATCGATCAACGCACTCCACCTACATTAACCTGCATCTCTGCCTTCCCTCTCAAATGCCTGAGATGTATTCTGATTTAATTTCATCAGCAAATATTGCACCATATCTCCTGTGCTTAAGCCCAAATCATTTTATATAAATGGAAAACAGCAGAGGCCCCTGAGGCCCAACACTACTCTCAGTCTGAAATATATCCATTTAATGAGGCCTGTCTTTTTATGGCTCACAGCAGATTAATAGTTAGCAAAGTGAAAGGTGATCAGTGCTGTGCAATGAGAAGCATTAAACCCAATGTTAAGTGTGATTTTTTTCAACACACTTTTAATTCTCTGATGCTCGAATATGTGCATTGCTTTGACCTTCCTTTTTCAAAAAGGTTGACATACACACATTATCTAGGCTGATAATCTAGCACAGAATGGTATTCCTATTGGAGTCCACATTAAGAGAGGATGTGGAAATGAGATCCAGCAAACTGCAAGAATGGTGTGAATCAAATGATCCAAACAATGATTGATAGAAAGTTTACCTATTGCCCTGCTTGACATTTCTTCTTCAAAGATTCAGGCCAAAAGTGGATTACCTACTCATTCATCTCTTATCTGGCATATAGGGCTGGGCTGTCTGCAGAATTAATCCCATATTTGCCTACAAGCCATAAGGGAAAGGACTGGATTTCTTTATTTCTGAAGGTCATCGAAGTTTTCACTTTTACAGTCTTATGGATCCACAGTGGTGATCGCTGGTCGGTGCGGACTTGGTGGGCCGAAGGGCCTGTTTCCACGCTGTTTCTCTAAATTAAAGTAAAGTGAAGTAAAGTAAACTAAACTAAACTAAACACATTTCTTTTTACACTCTGATTACTTTTTCATATCTTTTGCTGCAAAATAGTTGTTGGTAAACTGCTAGCCATTCTATCACTGTAGATCGCTATCATAGCGGCATAGAGTTATAGAGCTAAATAGCACAGATAACAGCAATTCAGCTCAGATGTTCAAGCCAACCAAGTCTGCATGCTAGGCTAGCCCCATTCTCTGCATTTGGACCCCATCCCTCTAACCCCTTCCTATCCATTTATCTTTTGAATCCTTTAGAAGAATGAGAGGTGATCTTACTTAAACATGTAAGATTCTAAGGGGGATATGACAGAGTAGATATTGAAATGTTTCCCCAAGTGGAGAGTCTTGAAGAAGGGAATCAAAATCATAAAGAGGTGGGGATTATATAAAAATTAGATACCCTTGAAATTTCTTCTGACAAATGTTGGTGAATCTCCGGCATTGTCTTCTCCACATGGTTGTGGAGGCCGGAAGAATCAGAAGAAAAATTGCCAACAAAATAACTGATCAACAGTATCATCCCTAGACTAACATCTGGTTGCTCAAGAACTGAAAAATAGAAATTACTTTATAGCTACTCACTTATCTGTACATGTTTATATGAGTTTGTATAATAAACCAACATTTGAAAGATTGTGCAGAAAAGGAGTTGAGAGCTGGAGCAGATCAGCCATAATCATACTGAGGAGCAGGGTAGATTTGAGAGTCCAGGTTGTCTATTCCTGCTGCTATGTTCTTGTATTCACTGCTTCCAGTGGAGGAAGTAGAATCACACACCTTTGTAAACATAAACTCAAGGTCTCTGGTAAATTAGAGGGATCACTAATGTTGTTCTAAAGCTGGTGACTCTTGCTCATAAAGTTCATTGCAAGGGATCACAACATGAACTTTTAAATATATATCACCATGAATAGAGTAGGCATGTAATTGGGTACATTTGACATGGTAAAGAAGATCATGGGTAAGCTAACACTTGATCAGAGATAGGTGTTAAGTAAAATCTTAAAGGAAAGTGATGTGGCAAGGGAAAGTATTCACACAGAACGTAGAATTTTTCACAGCCTAAAGGGCCTGTCCCACTTGGGTTATATTTTTAGGCGACTACAGGCGACTAGGCTGTCGCCACATGGTCGCCGGGGTGTCGCCTGTATGGTCATGAGTAGTCTCCTCAGTTGCCCAAAGTGTCATAGCGTCTTTCATTTCATCGCTGGATTCTACAGGCGACTAGGCTGTCGCCACATGGTCACCGGGGTGTCGCCTGTGTGGTCATGAGTAGTCTCCTCAGTCGCCCAAAGTGTCGTAGCATCTTTCTTTTTGCTGCTGAATTTTCAACATGTTCAAAAATTTTCGCCGACACTTGGCAACAGTGGGTTGACGCCAATGAACGTAGCTTGACTTTTCCTGATGTAAGTGCTGTCATAAGTACTTGCCAGGTGACGTAGGTTGTCGCCGGTGCTGACTTCGGTGAATTCCATTGGCAACTACCTACGTCGACCTGCATCAACCGGTGACAGATACCGGCGACTGAATTGTCTTCCATTGTCTTCAGTTGTCGCCGACAGGGTCATAGCTTGCACGGGTGGACGTAGGTTAACTTAGGTTGTCGTAGGTTGTCGCCTGTGTGGTCGTAGGTTGTCGTAGGTTTGGTCGTAGATGGACGTCCTAATGGGTCGCCAGTTGTCGGTAGCTTGCCGTAGTTGACGTAGACTAGGTGGTAGGTTGTCGTAGACATTGTCGTAGACTTCGTCGGGGGGTCCAGTCGCTGGTTGTTCGGTGACCTGCCACGACTATGACAGTCACCGGCAGTCGCCTAAAAAAACGCCTAAGTGGGACAGGCCCTTAAAAGCTGTACCAAAAGCACTGAAGTGCATTGGAAAAATTGTCACTGTTGCAATGTAATTGCCAATTTGTACAAAGCTTGGTCCAGCAAGCAGCAATGTGATAATGACCAGATAATATTTGAATTGTAAATATTGGTCACCATGTTTTTGATACTTCTCATGCTCTTCTTTAAAATAATACCTCTGGATCTTTCACACCTACCTGAGAAACCAGTCAGAGTTTGAAGTGTCAAGAATATTTAATTGTCAAATGTACCGACAAAATAATTATCACATTTTTACAAAATAATCACAGGTTGTATATAATAACCCAAAACTCAATAAATTAATAATCCTAATATTGGGTAACCATAGAATGCAAAAACTGAAGCAGCGCCTCCTATGGATCTGGTGGGTGAGGTCAGTGCTTGTGATGGATCGGGCAGTATCTACCACTCTCTTTAATCTTCATTTCTGGGCATTCGAGTTGCTGAACGAGGCGATGATGTCAGTGTGCTCTATCATACACCAGTAGAAGTTCAATGGAGTATTCAATGACTTACCGAATCTCCTCAATGTTGCAAGAAAGCAGGGGCATTGATGAGCTTTCTTTGTGATTCCATCAATTTACTGGGCCCAGGACAGATATTCATGGGGTATGCCCATCCAAGACCTTGAAGCTGTTGACTCTCAATGAAGACAAGTTCGGGAATTCCCGGCTTTCACCTCCTAAAATCAACCATCAGTTCCTCGGTCTTGCTGATATTGAGAGCAAGATCATTCTTCTGGCACTATTCCATCTCATTTTCAATCTCCCTCCAGTACTCTGAATCGTCATTACCAGTTATTCATCCAACAATGGTGGTATCATCAGCATTAGAATTGTGTTAGGCCACACAGTCAAGGGTGCATAGAGAGTAGAGCAGGGGAGTGAGCATACAGCCTTGAAGTGCTCCTGTGTTGATGGTTATCAAGGAAGATGTGCTGCTGCCAATTCGTACTCATTAAGGTCTGCCAATGAGGAAGGCAAGGATCCAGTTACATAGGGATAAGCAGATATCCAGTTCCCTAAGTCTGATGATAAGTTTGGAGGGGATGATAGTGTTAAACACCGAATTGTGGTCAATGAACAGCCTGACATATGTGTTTCTATTTTCCAAGTGGTCCAGTAGAGAGTCAGCAAGATTGTATCCCTTGTTGATCTATTGTGGATGTAGGTGAATTGTAGTGGGTTCAGTTCCTTCCAATGGAAGGAAATTATGCATTATATTCAACCTCTCAAAGCACTTCATCACCATGGACTTCAATGCCACCGGTCAGTAGGCATTGAGGCACCTTATTTTGCTCTCTTTGGTGGTTGTATTATTGATGTATTTAAAAACAGGTGGAAACCTCAGACCTTAGCAATGAGAGGTTAAAGATGTCTGCATAGTCTCCAGCCAGTTGATTTGCGCATGTTTTAAGAATGTGACCATTGGGGATGAACACTTTCCAAGGGTTCACCCTCATGAAGTATCTTCTGATATTTGCTTTGGTGATTGAGATTAAAGTCGTTGACAGCCGTAGGGGGCTGAGAAGGTGCATCAATGTTCTCCGTTTCAAAGCGAGCAGAGAAATTATTGAGGCTTCAGGCACATAAAGCCATTTTATGTGCAATCAGTTTTTGTATTTTCCTTTGGACTTAAGAGTAATTTCCTGTTCAGAACCAAAGTCAACTGAAGGCTGGCATCAATGTTTCGGGGGTAAAAATGTCAATGACTCTGCTATTTCTGAGACTGTGTATGATTCTCACATCTATTACACCAAAGAAATGGTGGAGACCTTGGTGAAGTTTTCCATCAGAAACTCTAATAGAATTTAAACGTGTATGCAACAAAGTAACTGATCAAAAGCACCATGCCCAGATTAGTACCGGGGTCTGGCCGGCAGTGAACAGCCGGCAGTAGTTGTGCACGTAGGCACAAACAACATCGGGAAGAAGAGGAAGGAGGTTCTCCAACATGAGTACAGAGAGTTGGGAAGAAGATTGAAAGGCAGGACTTCTAGGGTGGTTATCTCTGGATTGCTTTCAGTATCTCGTGCTAGTGAGGATAGGAACAGGGAGCTAGGGGATCTGAATGTGTGGCTGAGGGGCTGGAGCAGGGAGCAAGGATTTAGATTTATAGACCACTGGGATCTCTTCTGGGGTAGGGGTGACCTGTACAAAAGGGACGGGTTACACCTTAACTAGAGGGGGACCGACATTCTGGCAGGCAGGTTTGCTAGGGCTACATGTGTGGGTTTAAACTAAATAGTGGGGGGGACGGATTGACAAATTGGGAGTATAAAGATGGAGTTGAAGGGGAAGTGGCTACAGGAAAAATTGCAAAAGATTCTCGAATTAATGGGAAGGAAAGCTCGAGAAGGGACAACAGAGTAAGGTCAGGGCCAATTGCGAGCGGTGCGAGGGGGGAAGTGAATACGGAGGTCAAAGTGCTGTATATGAATGCGCGAAGTATAAGGAATAAAGTGGATGAGCTTGAGGTTCAGTTAGAAACTGGCAACTATGATGTTGTGGGAATTACTGAGACATGGCTGCAAGAGGGCCAGGGCTGGGAACTGAATATTCAAGGGTATACCTCCTATCGAAAAGACAGACAGGTGGGCAGAGGGGGTGGGGTTGCTCTGTTGGTGAGGAATGAAATTCAGTCCCTTGCAAGAGGTGACATTGAAACAGGAGATGTGGAATCAGTATGGATAGAACTAAGGAATTGTAAGGGTAAAAAGACCCTAATGGGACTAATCTACAGGCCCCCAAACAGTAGCCTGGACATAGGGCGCAGGTTGAATCAGGAGTTAAAATTGGCATGTAGCAAAAGTAATGCTGTGGTTGTTATTGGGAGATTTCAACATGCAGGTAGACTGGGAAAATCAGGATGGTACTGGACCCCAAGAAAGGGACTTTGTAGAGTGCCTTCGTGATGGATTCTTAGAACAGCTTGTATGGAGCCTACCAGGGAGAAGGCAATTCTGGATTTAGTGTTATGTAATGAACCGGATTTGATAAAGGACCTCGAGGTTAATGAGCCATTAGGAGGTAGTGACCATAACATGGTCAGGTTTAATCTACAATTGGAGAGGGGGAAGGGTAGATCGGAAGTGTCAGTGTTACAGTTGAATAAAGGGGACTATGGGGCCATGAGGGAGGAGCTGGCCAAAGTTGACTGGAAAGATACACTAGCAGGGATGACAGTGGAACTAAAATGGCAGGTATTTCTAGGAATAATACAGAAGGTGCAGGATCAGTTCATTCCTAGGAGGAAGAAAGATTCCAAGGGGAGAAAGGGGCGACCATGACTGACAAGGGACGTCAGGGACAGTATAAAAATTAAAGCAAAGAAGTACAATGTAGCAAAGATGAGCGGGAAGCAAGAGGATTGGTTAATGTTTAAAAAACAACAGAAGATAACCAAAAAGACAATATGGGGAGAAAAGATGGGGTACGAAGGTAAGCTAGCCAAGAATATAAAGCAGCATAGTAAAAGCTTGTTTAGGTATGTGAAGAGGAAAAAAATAGTTAAGACCAAAGTTGGACCCTTGAAGACCGAAAAAATGGGGAACAAGGAAATGGCAGATGAGTTGAACAGGTACTTTGGATCTGTCTTCACTAAGGAGGACAAACAATCTTCCTGATATAGTAGTGGCCAGAGGATCTGGGGTGACGGAGGAACTGAAGGAAATCCACATTAGGCAGGAAATGGTGTTGGATAGACTAATGGGACTGAAGGCTGATAAATCCCCAGGGCCTGATGGTCTGCATCTCAGGGTACTTAAGGAAGTGGCTCCAGAAATTGTGGATGCATTGGTGATAATTTTCCAATGTTCTATAGACTCAGGATCAGTTCCTGTGGATTGGAGGGTAGCTAATGTTATCCCACTTTTTAAGAAAGGCGGGAGAGAGAAAACAGGGAATTATAGACCAGTTAGCCTGACATCGGTGGTGGGGAAGATGCTGGAGTCAATTATAAAATTATGAAATAGCGGCACATTTGGATAGAAGTAACAGGATCGGTCCGAGTCAGCATGGATTTACGAAGGAGAAATCATGCTTGACTAATCTTCTAGAATTTTTTGAAGATTTAACTAGGAAAATGGACAAGGGAGAGCCAGTGGATGTAGTGTACCTGGAATTTCAGAAAGCATTTGATAATGTCCCACATAGGAGATTAGTGGGCAAAATTAGGGCACATGGTATTGGGGGTAGAGTGCTGACATGGATAGAGAAGTGGTTGGCAGACAGGAAACAAAGAGTAGGGATTAACGGGTCCCTTTCAGAATGGCAGGCAGTGACTAGTGGGGTACCGCAAGGCTCGGTGCTGGGACCGCAGCTGTTTACAATATACATCAATGAATTGGATGAATGGATTCAAAGTAACATTAGCAAATTTGCAGATGACACAAAGCTGGGTGGCAGTGTGAACTGTGAGGAGGATGCTATGAGAATGCAGGGTGACTTGGACAGGTTGGGGAGTGGGCAGATGCATGGCAGATGAAATTTAATGCGGATAAATGTGAGGTTATCCTCTGGTAGCAAAAACAGGAAGGCAGATTACTATCTAAATGGCGTCAAGTTGGGAAAAGGGGAAGTACAACGGGATCTGGGGGTCCTTGTTCATCAGTCTATGAAAGTAAGCATGCAGGTACAGCAGGCAGTGAAGAAAACGAATGGCATGTTGGCCTTTATAACAAGAGGAATCGAATATAGGAGCAAAGAGGTCCTTCTGCAGTTGTACAGAGCTCTAGTGAGACCACACCTGGAGTATTGTGTACAGTTTTGGTCCCCTAATTTGAGGAAGGACATTCTTGCTATTGATTAAAGTAAAGTAAAGTAAAGTAAATTTATTTATATAGCACTTTTCAATCAATTTCAATCAATGAAGCCAAAGTGCTTTACAGAGAAAATGATCCATATAAATGAAAAAAACTTATTCAGGGAGTGCAGCGTAGGTTTACAAGGTTAATTCCCAGGATGGCGGGACTGTCATATGCTGAGAGAATGGAGCAGCTGGACTTGTACACTCTGGAGTTTAGAATGATGAGAGGGAATCTCATTGAAACATATAAGATTGTTAAGGGTTTGGACACTCTAGAGGCAGGAAACATGTTCCAGATGTTGGGGGAGTCCAGAACCAGGGTCCACAGTTTAAGAATAAGGAGTAAGCCATTTAGAACGGAGACGAGGAAACACTTTTTCTCACAGAGAGTGGTGAGTCTGTGGAATTCTCTACCTCAGAGGGCGGTGGAGGCAGGTTCTCTGGATGCTTTCAAGAGAGAGCTAGATAGGGCTCTTAAAAATAGCAGTCAGGGGATATGGGGAGAAGGCAGGAACGGGGTACTGATTGGGGATGATCAGCCATGATCACATTGAATGGTGGTGCTGGCTCGAAGGGCCGGATGGCCTACTCCTGCACCTATTGTTTATTGTCTATTGTCTGCTTCAATGCTGTATAACTCTGTGACTCGATAATTATTAGAGGCTGCATGTTGAAAATAATTTATGAGCAAGATTTCCATGAAACATTTTAGAAGACAATGTTAATACATGCTCTTAATGTACTGTATATAAGCATATCATTGTTTACCATTCTTCAACATAACAGTCGGATTTTCTTGTTTCATAATTCCCCTTTCTATTTTCTACAAGTAATTACTATCATTCATGGTGGACTGGTTGGTATGAAGCACTTGGCCAAAGCATGCATAATCAAAGCCATCATTTGCAAACACAAATTTATGTGTTTACGGATGCATTGATGGTTATCTTCCAAAATTCCAGAGTGACTCAGATGGCAGCAAATGTAAGCTGACTATAAGGAGGAAGGGGGGGAAGCAGGGAACTATAGCTATCTTAACGATATTAGTAGGGAATCTATTATTAAGTGGAAACACAAATTAATGTTGTTGGCGGGGGGGGGGGGGGGGCTGGGGGGGGGATGGGGGGGGGAGGGAGAAGGGGGGAGGGTTTATAATTAGTGCAATAGATAAATGAGAATAGTTGGATATGGTATATTTGATTCATCAGAAGGCTTTTCATAAGTTTAATATGATTAATAAGCATAATTAAAGCATCTTCAACTGTGTGTTAATAGAATAGTATGGTTTGGACTTACTGTAAGATATAGGAGCTGAAGTCAGCCAGTCAGTGGGTTGAATCTGCTTCAATAATGAACAGATTTTTGAGTGGTCCCTCAACACCACTTTTCCACTCTACCCCTTGACTCCATTATAGCTCACATTGGTATTGCTTAATTATTGTCACGTGTCCTAAATGCAAAACTTTGCATGCTATCCAGGCAAATCATCACCACGCACGAGCAGAAAAGGTAGTGCAAACAAAACATAGTGAATATGCTGTTACAGCTACTCAGCTACAGAGAAAGTTGAAATAAAAGAAAGTGCAAGGGACACTGCAAGGTTGATTTATATAAGAGATGTCTATTCAAGAGTATGATAACAGCATGGAAGAGACTGCTTTGAATGAGGTGCTGTATGTTTTCAAACTTTTGTTTCCTCTGCTTGAGATGAAAGAGAACATGAGAGAATGACCAGGGTGTGAGTGGGTTGTGAGTCGACAGCTTCTCTGAGGCAATGTGGTGTCGATGGAGTCAGTGGTGGGGGGTGGGGGGTGAAGATGCATGATGGACTGGCTGCCAAACTCTGCCCCGAGTATATTCAATGACTCGAGCTCAACAGCTCCCTGACAGAAATAATTCCAAAGTTTCACCAGACTCTGAGAGAAAAATAATCCTCCACACCTCCTTGTTTTGCATTAATGTCCCCTAATTTTTGATATTCCCACAACATCCTCATAGCACCCATTCTTTCAAAACTCCTCGGATAGCAATGTGCTTCATTAAGATAAACTCTCATTCTTTTGAATTCTAATGAGTCGAGGCTCAAACTGAGCACAGTACAATTCACTTCTATCCCCATTGCAAACATTGTACTTTGTTTAAGGACTTGGTGCACTACAATGCTGGAAACTATATTCTGCACGCTTTATCTTTCCCATTGCTCTACCTGTTATACTTGAGTTTGGCTTGATTGTATTTATGTGCAGTATTATCAGATTTGATTGGATAGCATGCAAAACAAAGCCTTTCACTGTACCTCAGTACAGGTAACAATGATAATAAACCTAAATCTAAAACTAATTCATTCATCAACTCCTTCATCCCAATAATCAAACGAGTGAATTTTTTTTCTGCACTACATCCAGTGCAACCTTATTCTTCCTTAAATAAGGTGATCAAAACGGTACATAGCATTCCAGTTTTTGTCTCACCAGCATCCTGTAGCGTCACGTAAAACTTTATACAGGAATATCTTTGCACTACATATACCTCACAATAAAGGCAGACATTTCAGTAGCATTCTTTATATTCTATACCCCTTGCAATAATGTTCAGATGCAAGACCATTAAGATTTTGGAACAATTGGATGCCATGTTCTGAAATATTTACAGTAAACTCCATCTGTCAATATTTTGTCCATCCAATTAATCTACCTGTAATCCTCAGAAGTCTCGATGTATTATCACACTTGCTAGCCACCTGTCTTTGTATCATCAGCAAATCTATCCAAGTTATTAGTGGGTTAAGGGCCTGTCCCACTAGGTGATTTTTTTAGGCGACTGCCAGCGACTACGACAATGGAATTCACCAAAGTCAGCATCGGCGACAACCTATCTCACCTGGTGACAACCTGCACCATCCTGGCGACAACCTATGACAACCGACAACAGCACCTAAGTCAGGAGAAGACAAGCTATGACAAGCCCACGATCGCCGACTGTCGCCGATAAATTTTGAACATTTCAAAATCCCGTGGCGACCAGAAAAACTCTACGACTCTTTGGGCGACTGAGGAGACTACTCATGACCATACAGGCGACATCCTGGCGACCATGTGGTGACAGCCCAGTCGCCGGCAGTCGCCTAAAAAATCGCCTAAGAGGGACAGGCCCTTTAGTTGAGACCCACCACTCATCTCTGTGTTATTGCACATTTATCGATTGCCAATCCAAAAAATGACCCATTTCTCTCTGATTTCTGTTAGTTACGCAATCCCATATCCATTGGAATATATTGCCCCAACCTCAGGCAAGCTCATGTTGTGCAGGAAGTAAGTTATCTGGGAAACTGCAATAGCAGAAAAAGCATGTGCATGCTTCAATATCATGGCACTTAAGCCCTCCATGTCCATTTCTGAACTTGCTAGTTATAATCAGGTCAATTAAATTAGGGTAAAAATTGTACCGTTTACCATAAATTATATTTTTATTCTGTTTTCAGGACCTAGGGGTAGGAGTGCACAAATCCAAATAGCAGGGCAAGATAAGAAAATAAGTTATTCACAATTCAGGGCTTTATGAACAGAAGCATCAAGTATAAAACCAATGTAGAAACAAAGAATTGCTGAAGTTGGTTTACAAACTAATATACAAAGTGCTGGAGTAATTCAGCGGGCCAGGCAGTATCTCTTTAGAACCTGGACCAAGTAACATTTCAGTTCTTCAGACTAATTGTGATGGTGGGTGCGGGTGTGTGAAGAAAGCTGGGAGAGAGGAGGGGCAGGACAAAGCCTGGCAATTGATAGCTAGATGCAAGTAAGGGGAGCTTTTGATAGGCAATGGTTAGACAAAGGTCAGAGATGAAAAGACAAAGGGTATAAGATAAGGATAGAAGACTTACGAATTATGAAGCCAGAGAAAGGAATGGAGGTGGAAGGGGAGGTGGAGGGGAGAAATGGGTGTGAGTCCAGGTGGACACAGTGCAAAGAGGGGGGGATAAAAAAAAGGGCGGAGATCAGGTGGAGTTAGTTAGTTACCTAAAATAGGAGCTTTAGAGATACAGCGCGGAAACAGGCCCTCAGTGTCTCAGAACAAAGGTGAGCTTCACAGTCACATGCAGCCACTTTCTGACCAGCTAGGAGACCATGAAGAGCACCAAAGAAAGCCAGTATCAGCCATGATTGAATAGTGGAGTAGGCTTGATGAGCCGAATGACCTAAATCTGGTCCTATAATCTGGTCCTAGAACGTCTCAGTAAACCCTACTTGATTCATTGAGCAATGTCTGCTGCTTCACTCCACTCCCACCACATGTATTCAGCAGAAAATGTTCTTTTAATCATCCTCCAGCAATTTATCAGTTCACATCTCTGTGAAGAACTTTTTAAGTTTCAATTCTTTTTCAGTGGAATTACATTTTCAACTACCAAACCTCCTAGGAAGTTCTTCATGACAGCTTTGTTATTCATTGACTGATAGATGTACCTTTAGGAAGACAAATGGAAGTTACGCTCCAGATTCTCAATGAATCATCTGGATGTCTTCTTGGCTGGTGAGTTAATAATATTCTCGCTCAGCTGCCTTGGTTAGCCTGAAGGAGACTCTCGCAGAAGATCGGTATCTAAATGGATCCAGCTATGCATGACGTGAGAATGAAAAACTGTTGAAAAATCAACCCAATGCTTATTTGCAGGGGAATATGTTCATATATTTATGTTCCAGTTTTATGGAAAAGGGTTCCTGTGCGTTTCACTGGTCTTACTGCTTTGCATCTTCAACAAAATGATCTCCATATATTTTGTGAGGGATTTTTATACATGTTCAGAAGTTCACAAGTTATAGGAGTAGAATTAGGTCCATCGAATCTACTCCGCCATTCAATCATGGCTGATCTCTGCCTCCTAATCCCATTTTCCTGCTTTCTCCCCACCCCATATCCCACCACCCCCTCAACCCCAGAAGATCTCTCACCCCTTCACTCCCCAGTCCTACTACAACCAGATGAAAGGCTCAATCCATCCCTCTTGAATCATAGCGCAAGGCTGCACACTTTCAGACCGTCCATCCTCAGCTCCCTTAATCACCGGCCTGAAATATCCTGGACCTAATCACCAAACCTCATCCCTCTGATTCTCTGCACTAACAATCCTGCACTATTTGATCTCTGCAGTCACTGTGCCATGTAATCCCTGCCCACAACACCATCAATGTCTCTTACTTTGCAGTTTTTGGGTTAGGTTAGAATTAATGCTTTGAAGTCCATTCTGTGGGGAAACTGTGTGCATAATCTTGTGCACAGTTTCTAGGTCCGAAGTAGAAAAAGATGGATGCCCTCTGATTGAAGCTGCAGAGTGAAAAATTGCTGCAGGTGCTCTATTCATGATATTTACATGTCAACGCTGGGTATAGATACATAGATACATAGATACATAGAAATTAGGTGCAGGAGTAGGCCATTCGGCCCTTCGAGCCTGCACCGCCATTCAATACGATCATGGCTGATCATCCAACTCAGTATCCCGTACCTGCCTTCTCTCCATACCCCCTGATCCCTTTAGCCACAAGGGCCACATCTAATTCCCTCTTAAATATAGCCAATGAACTGGCCTCAACTACCCTCTGTGGCAGAGAGTTCCAGAGATTCACCACTCTCTGTGTGAAAAAGTTTTTCCTCATCTCGGTCTTAAAGGATTTTCCCCTTATCCTTAAGCTGTGACCCCTTGTCCTGGACTTCCCCAACGTATGGATCAAGATTAACAGCTAACAATCCAGGAACAATTTCTTAACAATCCAGTTGCTGATGATTCAACCCATACAATACAACAGTGTATGAAAGCACTTGGCTATCTTAGACAGCTTTGGAGAAAGACACTGAGGAAGGGATTGAATGTCACCTCCAAGGTGGCCCACAAAGCAGATTTTTCTTTCGATGAGATGGAACTAAAAATACTTTAATTACTTTTTAAAATGGTACTATTGCCATTCACTTATCCAGTTCTGTCTCAGTGGTATGGACCTGGTTAATGCCTACATGTATGAGGCTATTTCACATAATTTATGACCATGAGAAAGCTATTGTGTGTTAGCAATAAGACACAAAACTGTTTAGTATATTGAGCTATACAATTCATTATGTTTGACTGCCTTGGTTGCCATAGAACTGGCAAGGGCAAAATGGCCATGAACAGAACAAGTCCAACTCTCTATTACAGTTACTATATTGCAGGTAGATAATCCTTCAACCCATTCTCAAACAGCAGCTGAAGACAAATGCCAGGGCCACAATGGAGATAATGTGCAAATAGATTTGTGGCATGGTGATGCAGTAGATACTGCTGATACGTCATAGTCCCAGCTAACCACGATGATCATGACTGCGTGCGATCTGTGGAGTTTACATGTTCTCCCCGCAATTGTGGAAGTTCCTCCAGTTTCTTTCTAACGATGGGCTGGTAGGTCAATTGGCTGTTGTAGGTATGTAGCAAAATAAGCAATGGGGGGGGGGGAGGTCTTGAGGAACAGAGAAATAAAGAGAGAGGGGGATTGTGTGGGAAGGAACTGCAGATGCTGGTTTCCACCAAAGAAAGACACAGAATGCTGGAGTAACTCACCGGGACAGGCAGCATCTCTGGAGAGAACGAATGGGTGACGTTTCGGGTCGAGACCCTTCAGTCCGAAGAAGGGTTTCGATCTCAAACGTCACCAATTCCTTCTCTGCAGAGATGCTGCCTGTCCCGCTGAGTTACTCCAGCATTTTGTGTCTATCTAAAGAGAGGTGGAATTGGGTTGGTGACATGTTCTGCTTGGGCCTGATAAGCTGAATGGTCTCTTTCTGTGTCATGGTAAATAAGTGAGTCAGATGTCAGGAAGCTCTGCACAAAGGCTTCCTCCTCAGCACTGTGCACATCTAGGCTGACTGTCCATATCTACACTTTCCTTCTGAAGTTCTTTCTTTAGTTACGTGAAGTGTAAAAACATGAGCCTTCTTGAAAGCTGTTAGAGAAATCAAGTTTATACCCTCTTGAGCCTTAGTTCTCCATCACAGCACAGGGAACTTTCCCAGACATAAAAAAGTTAAGTTCACCCATAGCTGGCACGGGCATCCCCAGATGATTGACTTGAGATAACGCTGTCAACTTTGACATGGTAACATAAATACAATCACAGAATGACACACTTAATGATTGTGAAAATGCGGAGCTCCTTTTAATTCTCAGATACGGATGTCAGTGACAAGGTCAACACATATCTCTAAAGGACCTGACCCACTTGGCTATTTTTTCGGCGACAGCTGCCGTCATATCAGTGTCGCGAAAAGATTTTGAACATTTTAAAATCCAGCGGCGACAAAAAAATGTTGCGACACTTGAAAAAACACCGCGCGTCATACGTCATCATGCCGCAAATTTTTTGGTGACCTGATACGTCAGTCAATGATGCCGTCAGTTGCTGAAAAAAATCGCCAAGTGGGACAGGCCCTTAATTGTCCTTGAGAAGGTGGTGTTGAAGAGATGGCAGCTTGCAGTGGCAGCTTGCCCGTAATTTGAAATAAGATCCAGGGACTAATTGTGATTATTCATCTCCTAAATCCTGAATTTATTCCTGTCACGAGTCAGTTCCAATTGTTTCAGGCAACATATTTTATTTAACAAAACAATGCTTTTACTTGATTTATAAATCATTGTCTGATGACATAATTCAAGATATCACTGAATGGTTGCTTTGTTGCGGTTTGGTAAATACATTGAAATTCTACCCTAATTGTTCCTCTCCCAATTGTATGAATTTATCCTGAAACTGAGCCCAATTCTAAATGTCAAAAGTAATTGAAATGCTAGCTCTTTAAAACATGAGCAGGGAAGTGTACGCTTATTTCTTCCCCAGTTTAGATCTTGTGACCGACAAGCAAAAAGGATGATTTAGGTGTCATCAGGTGGTTTATTCTGGCATGTTATCCAGTTCGGGTATCCCTAGAGCTCAACAGGGAGATTCAGTCATGTGTTGCATTCTCTTCTCATCCATTTATTTACACGATATTTCCACACTACCCACTGGGTAAATGATGCCTCATGAATTACAGCTAAGTAGCAACATTATTGCCCTCATTGATTATTATTAGTTCCAGTAATTTGGCCACCATTAATTGAGACAGATTGCTGACCACACTTATTCCACTGGGAATAAGCACTGCAACTTCCTGAACATGTGTTCATGAACAGAAGGTGAAGATTCATCTCTGGGCTTAGCAATGAAACAAACATGCCACTGGCAATCTAAAAGGCAGCCAAGGGAATATCATCTCTGGAAAGAACAGTTCAATGGAGGAGGATGTTGCTGTCTATCTCAACAAGAGAAAAAGGGGTGCATGTAGCAAAAGTAATTGTAATTGTTGCAGAGAGTTTGCTAACTGTGAAAAATTTAATATGACATAAATTTTAATATTACATTAGTTACCACATAAAAGCTAGCCATTTGTTAGTTCCTAGTCTTGAAAGAGATGGAAAGTTACAAAGCAAAAAAAACACAATTTCTTCTTTTTTCTCTCCAAGATCATGTTGGCATTGCACTTCTCTGAGCAGCAGAATCTTCCTAAAGTGGTAATTAAAATAGAATATCAGAATAAGGCCATTTGGTCTTTTTACACTGATCTGTCATTCACTAAAAGATTACTGATCTTCTATCTCAATGCAGTACTTGATTCCATAACCACGTAACCTTGAAGTATTTTGTGTCCAGAAGGACATGGAAGGGAAGATCAATTTGTGCAGGTTTCACATAATCACCATTTCTGTTAATTTTGACTTAATTACATTGTAAATGTAACATAATGTGGATCAAATTAAAAGAGCTAAATATATTTTTTATATAGCACCACTGCAATACAACCTTGGGACTCCCCAAGGTGCTTCACAGTATTCTGAAGTATTTTAACTTGTAATATCAGAAATATGGAGAACTAACACAACAACAGCAAACCTGACCAGAGAGTGTAGTTGGATTACCATGGGGAACTCCTCGACATCCTGATGATTAGTTCCTAATATTTGCAGAACTTCTATTGAATTGATGGAGATGGTTTTTACCAGGTACCTACTGTAAGTGACATGAATGTAATTTGCCAAATATCAGTATGTATCTGAATTATTACAATATATGCATTTGGATTTTACTTCGGAGTCACGTGAGTGACTACGTGAATAGAAGCCCGTCAGCCCGCATGCGCGTCATTACGTCTAGCGCATTGCGCAACGACTGACTGGGAGGTGCGTTGCTCCTTCCAGCGGTAAGTTTAAACCTACAGGTAAGTTTCAAAACTTATTTCTAGGTTCTGCTTTTTGTGTTGCAGGAAGCTCTTCACAGACTTTGCCTGCTGGATTCGGGGCAAAGTCGGACGGGCTGCGGGGAATCCGGTTATGGACCGTGGGGAATCCCGTTCCGCACATCAGGTAGCCGGCGGACGTCGGGTTCGCTACCCAAGTCACTGACAAGGGGGTCAGCGGCTCCTAAACCACTATAGTTCCCCACAACGGGGGTAAAACCAGCAGTAAGCCGGTCTCGCAACCCGAGTCGCTGACAGTGTGGTCAGTGACTCCCAGACCAATATGGTGCCCCAGAAAGGGGGTAAAAACAGCAATAAGCCGGTCTCGCCACCCGAGTCGCTGGCAGTGCGGTCAGCGGCTCCTATGGTGCCCCAGAAAGGGGTCAAACCACAAGTAAGTCGGTCAGGCCTTGGGACTCAGGCGAGTCGGGCCAGGAGGGTTCCCCTCCTTCAATGGGTGCGTCTACGGACGCCTAAACCCACATGGAGCACCTGATGGAAAGGTTGCTGCACTATGATATACTCCTCGGGGGCCCGCGGCAGCGGCACCTGTTTCAGGGCTGCACAATGACTCCCTCTCTGAGGAGGGGAGCATTCAGGGTCAGTTTCAGTCTGACTCAGAGCAAATAGCCTGATATAGGTCCGTAGGAGGGGCCATGTCAGCGCAGTTATCCTCAGGGGCCTGTGGCAGCACCTGTTTTCAGGGCTGCCTACGAATCCCCCTCTCTGTGGAGGGGAGTGCGAGGAAATACTCGCAAGCGAAGGGGTTACTGCCGTTAGCAGAAAACCTGGAAGTGGCCAGAGTTGCCCTCATGCTACTAGTGCCGGCAGTGAACAGCACTATCAGGGGTGACATTGGAAGGGCATGATATGAAACCAGCCGCCGAATCTTCTCTTCAGGTAAGACTTATCCAACAGGTATACCTGGATGAGGAAGCAAAGCTGTCGGACTGATCAAGGTACCGACGACGAACAAAGCTTCATCGTATCGGCGACGACACACCCCACGCCTCATCGGCAGTAAGCAGTTCACTGAAGCTGGTCGCAGCTTGAAAGCTGGGCAGAGGTCTTTCAGGTCAAGGTCCAAGCTGGTCTCAGGAAATATGGAATCCACATACACTACCATTCCTACTCTCCAATCAAGGATGGGAATAGAACCTACATCAGGGGCCTTTGGGCTTACCATAAGACCACCGATAACCATGGAGGTAGGTGGGTCTGGTTCTTCCGAAACATGGGGTAAGTGGACCATTTACAAGTTGGTAATATTTACACTTGGTTTTGTACAAATGAGAATGATAATATGGGATTGCACAGTATACAAGGGTACCAAGTATGGTTTGGAATTGGGGCCTGAGTTGTCTTTCAAGGCAGGCTCAGTATTACGGCCAGGATTGCCTTCCGAGACAAGCTCATAAATATGGCCAGAGTTGTCTTTCAAGGCAGGCTCAGTATTATGGCCAGGATTACCTTTCGAGACAGGCTTGGAAATAAGGCCAGAGTTGTCTTTCGAGGCAGACTCAGAATTATGGCCAGAGTTGTCTTTCAAGGCAGGCTCAGTATAATGGCCAGGATTACCTTTCGAGACAGGCTCGGGTATCTGGCCACAGTTGTCGTTCGAGGCAGGCTTGGCATTATGGCAGGCGTGGCCTGTTCATTGTGAAAGATGGAGGATGTCGGTTCACAAATTGATTTAATTAGCATGTGCAACATAGTCTTTTCAGTATATGGAACTTCGTGACTGTCTAAGATGCATACTATTCAGGTCCCATTCACAGGGATCACCGGAGACATTTGAAATTTATCTGGATGGGGCTATGATAACAGTTAATGCATTGCAAATGGGCTAACTTCAGCTCCTAGGTCATCTATCAAATTACTAAACCGGTGCTTGGACTGCTCAGAGCTCTAAAACACTTGTTATGGCTCAACTGGATGATATTCTAAACGCTGTGTTTTGCTAAAATCAACTGTTTCAGCCGCAACTATATTTGAGAAATTGAGGTCCGTCATCCATCCTGTTAAATTTGTTGATACCAACTAGAGTTATTGATTATTCGGATTTACCTTTAACTATTAATTTATCTGTGACTCCGCCCTGGGGCAAGAGATAGGAATCAATAGAAGCCTGTAACTACCTTGTTATCAAGCAGTCTTCTATCCATCAAGTGTAATTGTCAATATAGCAGCTGTGTTTCAGCTGTGTAATTGGGCCTTTGCATTATCAGAACTTACAACGTGCAATGTAGTAACCTCTCAAGTGCCATATAGACCGAACCATGGACGTGCTCACTGCAGATTGCAGGGATAGCACCAAAAAAGCAGTCCATTTCCTCATCAGGAGAGGGGAAGTGTTTTGTTTAAATGCTAATATTACATATTATATGGCAACGATACTGACGTCTTAGAGTTCACTTTCAAATGGGTCATGACAAAAAGTTATAGTCCCATTAACTGTGCCCAACGTGATTTCTCATTATATTTGATGCAGCGAGCGGGACCCGTTCTGTTGGGTTTCACCCTCTGATATCCAGTTTATTAAGGATATCTTTAACTCAAGTTCTCCCAGAAAAAAGTACATAGAAACATAGAAAATAAATACAGGAGTAGACCATTCGGCCCTTCGAGCCTGCACCGCCATTCAATATGATCATGGCTGATCCTCCAACTCAGTATCTTGCTTTCTCTCCATAACCCCTGATCCCTTTAGCCACAAGGGCCACATCTAACTCCCTCTTAAATATAGCCAATGAACTGGCCTCAACTACATTCTGTGGCAGAGAATTCCAGAGATTCACCACTCTCTGTATAAAAATGTTTTTCTCATCTCAGTCCTAAAAGATTTCCCCTTTATCCTTAAACTGTGACCCCTTATTCTGGACTTCCCCAACATCGGGAAAAATCTTCCTGCATCTAGCCTGTCCAACCCCTTAAGAATTTTGTAAGTTTCTATAAGATCCCCCCTCAATCTTCTAAATTCTAGCGAGTACAAGGCGAGTCTATCCAGTCTTTCTTCATATGAAAGTCCTGACATCCCCGGTAGTATGGGATATTGACATTGTGTTAACACTACTTCACCAGGGGGTTCCAGCTATATCCTTATCTTTGGCTTGGCTGTAATAAGGTAGTTATCCCTTGGCGCTGTTCTCAGCAAAACGGGTCCAGTCATTACATAAATTGCGACTGGACAGGATGGTTTCACCTGCTATAATGTGATGTTTCATGTTTATGATTTAGTTAAGCAGACAGCCCAGGGGTGTCAGGTCTCAAACTAGTTCTCATGGCATATCCAATGCACCTTCGGTTATGTGTGGTCACACATTTACAACATTACGTCAAGGTCACTTGGAGCCTTAGAGGCTCTGATACTAGCTATGTTTGTTAGTTACAATAACCGCATAAGAAGGTATCAGTTCAGACCATCTCCAGGTGGTTAAACGGGGTTTTGGCTTATGCAGGAGTAGATACTAATTTTCTAATCTCACTCCACCAGGGCTGCTACAACATCAGCAGCAAGGGTTATGTACGTTCCTCTGGACCACATCCTGCCGACTGCAGGATGGTCTAACGAACGAATTTTCCATACATTTTATATTAACCCATTGCCAGACCAGGGGTATTTGCCAACTCTATGTTAGGTTCTATTTATAGTTCCCCCGGAAGAGAGGGGTTACTATTATTATTATTATTATTATTATTATTATTTGTTCATTTATCAGCATCAGCATGTTTTAAATCTATGTCATGTTTGTATGCATTATCAATGTTTCCCTTATCTGTGGTCAACTGATACAGTCGTGCTTGTGTGGACTCGTTTTTTCCACGGCATGAAATCACAGAGCTTCAAAATCTTCACCTAGTCACTTACGTGACTCCGAAGTAAAATAGTAAGATTAAACGAGAACTTACCAGTTTGAAGTTTAATCTTTATTTTATGAGGAGTTACGATGAGCGATTACGTGCCCTCCGCTCCCAACCCTCGTATCATAAAGATCATCTGGTAGTTCTAGTTATCTCTAATCTTACTATGTTAGTTCAACAACTATTATCTGTGATTTCACACCGCTGCTTTGAAGATTGACGCGCATGCGGGCTGACGGGCTTCTATTCACGTAATCGCTCATCGTAACTCCCCATAAAATAAAGATCAAACTTCAAACTGGTAAGTTCTCGTTTAATCTTACTATTTGTATGCATTGCACTTCATTATCTGGGGAGTTGCAAATTGGATTAACTATTGAATAACATTTTCATATTTCATTATAACATAGAAAGAGGCAATTTGGCCAAATGAGTCCATGGCAGAACATTCCCATTAATCACATCCTCCCACGTATTTCCTTGCAACTTACCCTGTCTTCCTACACAAATGTTAATTTACAGTAACCAATGAATTATCCAACCAGTTCTGTTTGAGAGACTGCTTTACTGTCAGGGGTGCCATCGTTTTAATTAATATTGCTACTCACATGGGAAGAAGAGAATGGAAGACTTTTCCCCCACAACTCAGCAATTATCTTTGGCATAAATACTGATCAAGACATTGCAGATAATTCTCCTTAATCTTAATCTTTTAAATTCACCCAAGAAATCTTTGTCTAACATTTCATTTGAAATATGGTAACTCCTGGAGTGAAAATCGTCTTCAGGCACTCTCCAGTAGCATTAGCCTAGATTATTTTGCAAACATCTCAGGAACTGGAGTTGATGTTTCGGTTCATTGGGCTTTGAGTCCAGAACTTTCCAACTCATAGGAAGGAATGCTACCAATTGAACCTGACCTTACATGGATGTCAACATAGCCTGTGTACAGGTGAGACTTGGTTCAGTATTTACTCCAGTAAAGACTTACAACTCAAATGCCATATTGGCTCAAGAAGCACTACACCAACTACATTCAGGTAATAGATTTATGAATGGGCTGAGATTTATGGAGAACGAGGAAGGAAGTCATTCAGGAATCAATGGCTAGGAAGAAGAATGAACCTAGTGGTAAAGGAATAGAATACATAGAGTCTGGATGGGATGCAAATAATCATGTCAGGAATACCATTGAATATTCTCAACACCAAAGCATACACAATAAGGAATCATAGCACTGATAAGGTATTGACATAGGAGGAAGAGATTTGTTTTGGAGGCCATTCAGACAAATTCATATGATTAATTCCTGGATTGAAGGGATTATCCTGAGGAACTAACGAGAAAGAGAAATTCACATTTGAAGGCTGCGTATCTTTGGAGCTACTGTGTCATTGAAAGTATTCAAGCCTAGGATTTGCAGAATTTTGATCTATAAAGGATTCAAGATTTTGGGAGTTCTGATGAAGGGTCACTCTCCAAAGGTGCTGCTGACTATCTGATGATGGGTCTTTGAATGGAAACGTTGGATCCGTTTCTCTTCCTACAGATTGAATTGCTGAGGACTTCTAATGTTAGTCTTAACAAGGCTCTGTGCAACTGTAACAAGACTACGCGGTACACATGACAATAAACTATACTGTAACTGTGCTCTTGTACTCCAGTAACAGCCTCCAAACCACGCGCCATATTGCCTCATGAAGCAGCACAGCAACTACATCTATGCACTACCATCTACTTGTTTGGAATCATCTGTTTTCCTACTTTTCCTACGGAATGGGTGGCATAGCTCCAGCAGTGGAGCTGCTATCCCACAGTGCCAGAGACCCAGGTTAAAACCTGCGTTTGGGTCCTGTCCGTGTGGAGTTTGCATGTTTTCCCTGTGATCGCCTAGTTTTCTTCCAGGTGTTCTGGTTTTCTCCCACATCCCAAAGACATACGGGTTTGCAGGTTAATTGCACCTAGTGTGTAGGGAATGGATGTAAAAATAATAATAATAATAATAATAATACATTTTATTTATATAGCGCTTTAAAAATGGGGTAACATAGAACTAGTGTGAACAGGTGATTGATGGTCGATGTGGACTCAGTGGGCCGAAGGATCTACAGTATTTCCATAGTGTATCTTTCAAATAATTCAATGAAAAACATAAAACTCTCTCACATTCTTCATCTACAATCTACTTGCCAACCCATCAATTTACACACCTCTCTTGTTAAGCTCTTTGTATCTGCACAGTTCACTTCTTAGTATTGCGACCAATCTTGTCATTCAGCAGTCTTTAATGGGCAATAACTACAATCCGTCAAGTTTGGAGATACCAGCTTCTACTCCAAATAATAATTCTAATAAATTCAGTCTTATTTCAAGTGAATTTTGTTACCATATACATTGCATCAATAAATATCCTGCTGTTAATATGTTGTGTCTCTCTGTAAAATGAAATATGTGGTAAGCAAAAAATACACAGCATTGTCAATTGCAGCTGAACAATAAATAATATATTTTACTGGGTCAAAATGCATTCGAGTTATTTATTGGCCGTGTTTAATTGAGTGGATGTTTCAATCCATCACCCTGTCTAATTCCATTCACATTTCAGGGCTTCATAAGGAATTTCCATTCATTATTCGTGGTTCAGAACATCAAAATGTACAGCACGGGAACAGGCCCATTGTTTGAATATGTCTGTGCGGAACGTGATGACAAGTGAAAATAATCTCCTCTGCATGCACACGATCCATATCCCTCCATTCCCTGCATATCCATGTGTGTAAAAGCCTTGTAAATGCCACTACCATATATCTGCATTCACCACTATCCACGGCAGAGCATTTCAGGCACCCACCACTCTGTGTAGGAAACTTGCCCCGCACGTCTCCCTTAAACTTTGCCCCTTTCACCTTAAATGTTCCAACTGTCTACCCTATCTATGCCTTTCATAATTTTATATACTTCTCTCAGATCTCCTCTCAGCCTCCGATGCTCCAGAGAAAGCAATCCAAGTTTGTTTAATCTCTCTTTATAGCGAATGCCCTCTAATCCAGGCATCATTTTTCTAAACCTCTCCTGCATCAAAGCCTCTCCAAAGCCTCCACATCCTTCCTGTGATAGGGGAGCAGGACTATACACAATACTTGCCTCTTCATTCAACCTCCTGAAGTGCAACACCTCACACTTGCACAGATTAATCTCCATCTGCCATTTCTCCACACATTTCTGTAGCTGAACTATAGCCTATAACCTTTCTCTCTGTCCTTAATTCTGCCAATTTCAGTGTAATTCGCAAACTTACTGACCAACCCATTTACATCAAATCATTTATATATATCACAAACAACAGAAGTCCCAGCATAGATCCTGTGGAAAGGAACACAGTGCTGGAGTAACTCAATGGGGAGGGGGGTTCAGGCCGAATCTCTGGAGAAAATGGATAGGTGACGTTTCGAGTCAAGACCCTTCTTCATATCATATCGGTCTGAAGAAGGGTCCCGACCCAAAACATCACTTATCCATTTTCTCCAGATTTGCTACCTGACCCGCTGAGTTACTCCAGCATTTTATGTCTACCTTTGGTATATTTATTGTAATATATCTGAGAACCCTTCTTCAGACAATATCAATGATAATGACCCCAACCTCCCACCCCACCCCTAGAGACTTCAACAGCGGTCTGTTCATGAGATTCACCTGCATTCACCAACTTAACTTTGCTGAAGATATAAAACACTGATCATTCATGGAGTGCAATAAGCGAGTTCGGTATTCTGAAAAACGCAAGGAATCATGGGATTTGTCAAAGGGTCGCTCGCTATAAACACCCCCGGCAACCGTGCCGCGGCAAGCACACAGACCCGTGCCCCATCCGCAGCCAGGATTAGACCCGGGTCTCCGATGCCGCAAGCACCGCCGATCCGCCACTGGACCGTCCCCCCCAAGAGCCCCATCCCTGGCTGAGGGCGGCCGGAGACACCCGGGGTAACCCCGACCGACTGGACACCCCCGGTCCGCGGCAGCGGCGGTCCAGGCCACACAGTCAGAGCGGAGAAGAAGCATAAACTCCAGCCCAACTCCACCCGTCCTGCCAGGCCAACTGACAGCCCTGGACCGACAGGACACCGGCCCAGAGCAGTGGAGCTAGCGCTTCTCCTCCATGCTGGCTGCAAGCCCGGGCCACCACCGCAATGGGCCGGTGCCCCACCAGTTCAGGGCTGCCGATCAACCCGACAGGACAGGCAGAGCCAAGCCAGAGCCAGCATTTCTACATCGCGCCGGCTGCAAGCCCGGCCCATCACGGCAACGGCCGGCGCCCCGCCAACCCAGGGCCGCCGGTCAACCCGGTGGGACAGGCAGAGCCGAACCGGAACCGGCGCCTCCCCTCCATGGCGGCTGCAAGCCCAGGCCACCACCGCAACAGGCCGGCGCCCCGCCAGCCCAGGGCCACCCTGGACAATCCCAGCCGCCACCGGACAGGGACGGGACGCTCGGGAGGGGATGGGGACGGCCCAGCAGCAACTCAACAGCGCCTGAAGCGCCGGAGACCCGGGCCCGATCCCGACCACGACGAAACGCAGGTCTGCACCCACGCAGCAGCACAGCCGCCGAGAATGTTTATCACGAGTGACCCATGACCTGGGCATGTGCAGTCGGAATACCAAACTCGCTCATTCAGTTGTATGAACAGTTGAACTCAAATTATACCAATAAAGCCCATACCAAAACTACTTAAAATAACATAGAAAATCTAGTTGAAATTTTGGATAATAACTGGATAGAATATTATCTGTATTAGAACTATCAAGAATATTTTTTTAAATCAGTTTCCTTCTCATGTCATGGTTAACAGCAATATACAGAATCCAAATCCAAATTACTTTCTCATCCTATAAATCATTGTTTCTACACAATAAAGTGAAAGGAATCCCTGCAAAAGGCACAAAAGAGCTTTACAATTAATACCGGAAGGGCAATTTCCAAATTGAAAGTCAACTCAATGAAAAAACTTGCTCCGAAATACATCTTGCTTCCTTAACATGGAAACTAACAAACAATAACAAGATGGAGCAGTGGATGAAAAAAAATCAAATGGCAAGAGTGAATCAAGGAGATATATATCTGCAATGAACCACATTGAAATAATGAGGCATGTGGGAGGTGATGAAACATTCTCCCTCCAAATGCAAGTGGACAGCACAATGTAATTTTAAATTCAGTAGTGAGCAACTATGATCTGACCACTGAGCCCAGCTGGAACACAGCCATGATAAAACACATTAACAGCTTGAGCTGTCACTGAAGACAACAATGCTCAGTGAAAGGCTGCATGCTGATCAAACAGCTGCCTTGTAACTATGCCCAGAGAAATCTGCATAAAGGCAGCACAAGTTTTCCATTTTTTCCCTCCTGGTTTCTGACCAGAACACTTCTGTATTGCGAAAAGGTTTGTCATTATTTTGTGAAAGTTGAAAGTCTTGTATGTGTGACAGATCAAATTGTATTATTGGTTATTTTTAGATTCAGATTTATAGTTTAGGTTAAGGTTTATTATTGTCACATGTACCGAGGTACAGTGAAAAGCTGTTTGCATGCCGTCCAAATGGAGCAGATATACCTTACATAGATGCAATCAATTTAAACTTAAGTACACTGGGTAGAGTAAAGGGGAAGGTACAGAGTGCAGAATATAGTTCTCTTTAAATGCGTAGAGCGATTGTATCAGATGGTAGTAGATCCTTCTTTGGGAGAAGTTGCCACACACCACCACCATATTGACAGCTATGAAGGATACCAAAGCACTCCAAAATTAACAACAAAATGCGGTGGGAGATTGCAACCTTCACGTGGTCCGCCCCGTTTCAACGAATGCAATCAACCTGGTGCGCACAAACAAATAAGATCAAATAGAACAAGTTGTCCTACAACTTTAAGTTGTGCATGCAATATGCAAGAAGAAGAACAACAAAATGATGTTTCCTTTCTATGCTGTTTCTGACGGGGATAATATTGCATAACTTTGAGAAAAGTGGACGTTTAACTTTAAGGCAATATTTAGCACTGAATCTCCAAATCCATTCCCAGACAATGACAGGCAACAACCTGGTTGGTATTTGAGCTATTTGATGTGCAGATATATATTATATTTTGAAATAAAAAAGCATCGGTGTGCATTGCCTCTTCCGAAATCCCCTCTGGAAGTGTTGGGCGATGTTGAAAACATTTTCCCAAATTTGGGCAAATATCTTAAATCTAGGAACTATTGGCACAAAGGTACAATATGACTATTTTGCATAATCGTGTAGATCATCAGCAAAGTTTGCTGTTCCTAAATTGTATTTATTAGGAACATAGAAGGGATCTCAATATTGTTGAATTTCAATAGATTACAATCGAAGACTATTTGACGGAACAGGTGAATTTTAAAATAAACATCTATGTTTAAATCCTCTATTTCCTCTGCCAGTGTCATCCCCCTCCAGTGTGACAATCACTGTGGCATTGTCTGCTAGGTGGGATTGTCACCTAGCAGACAGAAGGACCTGTCTCAAATCAGCATACATTTTAATATTAGTCTGGGAACATGGATGGGATGGGGGGGTGCTGTGTCAATGTCTTCATTTTGAGGATAACCACATCTGATATCAAGCATATTATCTTTAAATTGTCTCCAGTATTGTTTGACATCAGGTAGCAGAAGGACAACAGAATTAGAAATGAAGATGAATCTACCACACTTTTTTCTCTGTTTTCCTATTCATTTTCTCTCTGCTTTTGTTGACAACCAATAAATATTATTAATATTTCCCACACATGGTCACTGGCAACACTGGGAATCCAATTGTGATTTGTACCTAGAGGCAGAGCATGATCAGTGCGGCACAGTAGGGCAGCTAGTAGATCCGCTGCCTCACAGCGCCAAAGATGCGGATTTATCCTAAACTCAGGTGCTGTTTGCATGGAGTTTGTACGTTCTCCCTGTAACCGTGGGTTTCCTCCCATATCCCAAAGACGTGCAGGTTTGTAGGTTAATTGCCCTCTGCAAAATTGCCCCTAATGTCTAGGTAGTGGATGAGAATAGAAGGTAACATATGAAATAATGGGAACGGGTGATCGATGGTCAGCGTGGACTCGGTGCGTCGTAGGCTCTGTTTCTATGCTGTATCTCTAAACTAAATAAAACTAGAATTAAATGAATTTGCAGTGAAAGGCCAGGTAGGTCAGGCAGCATCATAGATTGTAGCACAATGGGAACAACATGCTGTCATGTGCTGACAGATTACAGACTAACACCATGCCAATGGAGGCTTCTCTTAATAAAAGTTAGGCACCAATAAATCCCTCACAGTAGTACTGTGATATCTAATGTTGGAGCAGCGGCAGAAGACACCATGGCTACGCATGGCCAGGCTGACAACACACTTTCATGGTCAGATCAAGATCCCTGCAACAACAGGGATTTGAAAATGGCGCCAAACTGGTGACGCTGTATACTGTATTGGTGTACTACTGCTATACATTTGAACAGTATCTGAGATGCTTACCTAATATGTATCTTAGTGATGTATATTGATACCTATACTGAACTGTATAGAAAAATAAATTTCACTGTACCTCGGTACATGTGACAAATAAAGTGCCATACCAGACCAAATGACTGAATGTTACCTCTAATGCACAGAAAAATGATTATTTGTAGCTTGGTAGACAAAAATGCTGGAGAAACTCAGCAGGTGAGGCTGCATCTATGGAGCGAAGGAATAGGTGACGTTTCGGGTCGAGACCCTTCTTCAGACTGATGTGGGGGTGGGGGGGGCGGGAAGTAGAAAGGAAGATGCGGAGACAGTGGCTGTGGGAGAGCTGGGAAGAGGAGAGGAAAGAGTGAGAAAGCAAGGACTACCTGAAATTGGAGGTCAATGTTCATACCGCTGGGGTGTAAACTACCTAAGCAAAATATAAGCTGTTGCTCCTCCAATTTACGGTGGGGCTCACTCTGGCCATGGCGGAGGCCCAGGACAGAAAGGTCGGATTCAGAATGGGAGGGGGAGTTGAAGTGCTGAGCCACCGGGAGATCAGGTTGGTTATTCCGAACTGAGAGGAGGTGTTGGGTGAAGCGATCGCAAAGCCTCAACTTGGTCTCACCGATGTAGAGCAGCCACCTAGAGCAGCAGATAGTTTAAATAAGAGTCAGGTTTGTGGATTTTGGGGAGAAGGTAAAATCGGGCCGTGCGAGGCAGTACCCGGACATGGCGCCGACAGACAAGAGGCCGAAGCAAAGAAGCCGAAGCCAAAGAACCGAATAGAAACGATGCCAAAATGCCAATGAACCGAAAGAGTACGAAGACGAAACACCTACTAACCGAAAGGATGGGACGCCTAAATGCAAACTAACCAAAAGGGCGGGACGCCAAAATGCCAACGAATCGAAAGGCTGCGTCGCCTAAAAGCAAACTTACCTAATGGCCGCTCAGTCGAAACGCCACCTACCCGAAAGGCAGCGGCGCCTACAGGCCAAAGGACCGACTGCCGCTCAACAGAAAAGTCCAATAACGGACTTGACGTTGCCGGGGGGCGGGACTTGTCAGCAATTGGTCCAGACCCCCGCATCCATCACATCACTGTGAAGGCATGAACATTGTCCCAAACCTCCGCTCCACCCGACCCGCAGCCCGCGGAGGGTGGCCGTGGGAGAGTGGGGGCTGTCCCGAGGAATGCACACCTTTGGTCAAATTGAAAATCCCACATTAACCATGTTCCCGAATGTAAGAACGATTTATACATGTAATACATGATATACACCAGTTAATTAACCATGTATAAATGTATATCATGTATTACATGTATTACATGTATAAATCGTTCTTACATTCGGGAACATGGTTAATTAACCGGTGGCATGATTTCCCTGTCCTAACGGCCTTTTTTTTAGCCGGTGATTACATCTATGCCAACACTCCCTCGCAAAGATGTGGAATTTCAATTTGAGCGCACTTGTTTGAATAGATGCAAGCGACATGTCCAGCTTCTCTCCTGGGCGCGCAATACACGAAGCCGATGAAATGACACAACTGTCACACCAAAGATAGACACAAAATGCTGGAGTAACTCAGCTGAAGAGGCAGCATCTCTGGAGAGAAGGAATGTGTGGCGTTTCGGGTCGAGACCCTTCAGACGCACTCTGAAGAATGGTCTCGGCACGAAACGTCACCCATTCCTTCTCTCCAGAGATGCTGCCTGTTTTGTGCATGGGAGCTTGGGTGCGTTCCGCAAACACCGAGACGGTAATAAATAAACCGTCTGTCCCCGCGGTTGGGGTGAATCACCCTGGTGTGGGTGTCAAAGACTGGGGGTCGGAGGGGGGGGGATCACCCTGGTGTGGAGGTTGGGGTCCGATGGCGGTGCATCGCGGTCAGTGACTGTGGGACGCTCCCGCGGGTGGTGACGGAGGAGAGAGAGAAGGGGGAGAGAAGGGGAGAGAGAGAAGGGAGAGAGAGCGGGGGGAGAGAGAGAGAAGGGGGAGAGAGAGGAGGGAGAGAAAAGGGAGAGAGAGAGGGGGAGAGAGAAAAGAGGGGAGAGAGAGGAGGAGAGAGAGAAGAGGGGAGAGAGGAGAGAGAAGGGATAGAGAAGGGAGAGAGAGAGGGAGAGAGAGAGAAGAGGGGAGAGAGAAGGGGGAGACGGGAGTGTGGGGTTCATTTTCCCACACAAGCCATATGTGACTGGGCAATCTGAACCCAAGCACCAAGTTGAAAGCGGCCGAAGGTGCACATTCCTCGGGACAGCCCCCACTCTCCCACGGCCACCCTCCGCGGGCTGTGGGTCGGGTGGAGCGGAGGTTTGGGACAATGTTCATGCCTTCACAGTGATGTGATGGACGCGGGGGTCTGGACCAATCGCTGACAAGTCTCGCCCCCCGGCAACGTCAAGTCCGTTATTGGACTTTTCTGTTGAGCGGCAGTCGGTCCTTTGGCCTGTGGGCGCCGCCACCTTTCGGGTAGGTGGCGTTTCGACTGAGCGGCCATTCGGTAAGTTTGCTGTTAGGCGACGCAGCCTTTCGGCTCGTAGGCGTTTCAGCATCCCGCCCTTTCGGTTAGTTTGCATTTAGGCATCCCATCCTTTCGGTTAGTAGGCATTTTGTCTTCAGACTCTTTCGGTTCATTGGCGTTTCGGCCTCGTTTCTATTTGGTTCTTTGGCTTCGGCTTCTTTGCTTCGGCTCCTTGTCTGTCGGCGCCACGTCCGCACACGGTGAGGGGCTGGGGAACGATGAGGTTGGAGTTGTTTCTACCTTTGATTATTTCAGCATCTGCAATTCATTCTTAAACATTTGTAGCTTGGTGTTCATTCTAAGTGTTCAAGTTCTCATTCAAAATGTTGTGTAACATTGCTGCTAAGTCAGTAGATTTAAATGCACTGTTAGAATTGATAGAAACATACTCTCTTTATCAGCACCTTCACCTACACCTTTCCAATTTTAGTTCCTGTTACTACTATGAAGAAAGAGGATGGTGTTAGACAATAGACAATAGGTGCAGGAGTAGGCTATTCGGCCCTTCGAGCCAGCACCGCCATTCAATGTGATCATGGCTGATCATCCCCAATCAGTACCCCGTTCCTGCCTTCTCCCCATATTCCTTGACTCCGCTATGTTTAAGAGCCCTATCTAGCCCTATCTGTTGCATTACCTGCTCATGTGGGGAAGGGACGGGGAGGATATTACTCTGAGAATGGTCCTTTCAGAAGTAAGAATGCTATGAGTGATGGTAGGACCATACAGGAGACGATGGAAATGTTAGAGATTGTCGTGTTAAGAGCTAGGGCTGGTAGGGAGAACAATGCAAGTCATTTCTTGGTTAGAAGAGAAAGAAGATTATTATAATATGCCTTCCGACTTACTAGATGAAGCAATGAAGACAAAGGCGGAATCAGTTAATTTAATATCATACTTATATAATATCATCTTAAATATAGAAATACCCACAACAGATGGAATTAGAAGAGATTGGGAACAAGATCTAGGTATAAAAATTTCAAAAGAGAGTTGGGATAATCATTTATTACAGGTGCATAAATGCTCGATCAACGTACGACATACGCTTATCCAATTTAAAACATTACATAGATTATATTATTCAAAAACCAAACTAAATAAAATCTTTCCTAACGTCTCACCAATCTGTGATAAATGTATATGTCAAGAAGCTACCATAGCACATTCTTTTGTTTTTTGTACAAAAATCCAAAAATTCTGGTTTGAAATATTTGATATTTTTTCAAAATTAATCAAAATAAAACTGGTACCAAAACCAGAATGGATTATTTTTGGAATATCGGAAGGTATTCCTGAATTAAACGTGTATCAGAAGAATTTACTCAATTATGGGCTAATAATGGGAAAAAAGCTTATACTTAAATTCTGGAAAAATGCGCCCACACCAACAATAAAAATGTGGACATCAAATATGTTGGAAACATTACATCTGGAAGAGATGAGATTCCTCCTAGTAGGCAAAGTAGACCAATTTCAAAAGACGTGGTCTACGTTTTTGGACCTATTACAAGCATGAGGTGCAATAGTAATTTAGAAAAACAAATAAATAAATAAAAGGTATCTGGACCTGGTAATGGGAGGTAAAATAAAAACAGACTTGGTTGGTAGTTCCTTCTCTATGAAGTATGTTATAAGAGTTATAATAGAGCGATTGTTCCTTCTTTCTTTCTCTTTCTTTTCTAGGGTCTATTTTCTAACTTTACTTCCTTCTCTAATTTCTTTTCTAAGGGGCTTTCTTTTCCCAACACTCTTTTGCACTTCACAACCTTTGCGCACTTTCTTCACTTTTCTTACTTCTTTCTTTTTCTTTCTTAAAGTTTAAAAAAGTGAAGCGGTACAAAAAATGTATTAATATATACGTGTTGTACATTACTGTCATCTACCGTACTTCTATTAAAAAAATTATTTAAAAAAAAATAAAAAAAAAAAAAAAAAAAAAAAAAAAAAAAAAAAAAAGAAGAGAAAGAAGAAATGAGGACAGAAGCTTGTGGATTGGAATGAGCACAACAAATAGTCCTGTCAACCAGGATGGAGAATTGCCGACTGAATGAAAAAGGAAGACCTACGGAAAGAACTGCAGTATTCTCTCAATACACACGATAGAGAAACTAGCAGGTAGAATAGAATACTTACAGGATTCAGGATGGAAAATGTAATTAAGATAGTGGTGGGTGTCCATAATCATCCAAGGAAGAAACTGAGGAATGAAAGGATTTGTGAAGGCAATGTTGAAGCTAAAATAAAAAGCAGAGTTGATGAGGTTTTTCAGTTCAGCAAAGAAAAACAGGTGGCACCAATTTTGTCAGGAATGTGCGTAGATGGAGGTGAGGAGGCAACTGTGTTGGACATGTGGCAGTGACTTGTCGTATGGATCATCAAAATGAGCAGCCATATTTTGCAGCCGGGCAATTGTTATCTCATGTATGTTGACAAACGTGATGTTCAAAGCCCCTGATGAAACCTCACTTTTATCTCTCCCAATGGTGTTTATTTCAATATCAGTCCTGGTTATGGCTACTTAAATAATAATGTTGATTTTCTACTGCAGAATAAAAGGGCGGCACGGTGGCGCAGCAGTAGAGTTGCTGCCTTACAGCAAATGCAGCTGTTCGATCCCGACTACGGGTGCTGTCTGTACGGAGGTTGGACTTTCTCCCCATGACCTGCGTGGGTTTTTGCCGAGATCTTCGGTTTCCTCCCACACTCCAAAGATGTACAGGTCAATTGGCTTGGTAAATGTAAGAATTGTCCCTAGTGGGTGTAGGATAGTGGTAATATGAGGGAATCGCTGGTTGGCGGGGCCCCGAACGGCCTGTTTTCGCGCTGTATCTCTAAACTAAAAAAAAAGTCTCTAACATAGAGAACATTCAGAGAATGTGTCTGTAATGGAGGAATGACTGAAGAGAACATAGAGTTAACTGTCATGCAGCAATTGAAGGGAGTGAATGAAAATAGGGGAGGGGAGGGTTGATTAGTGAACCTGAAGATGAAAACTGAGAGCAACGGAGCATTGTCTGGTGAGCTCATGAAATATCTTCCAGCAGTACTGCTTGCTTCTTTGCGTTCAGCACTTGGCATTTATCAGGTCACCCGTCTCATTCTGTGGACTCTGCTGGCGTTGGTTTTATTAAATCAATTGGTTTTATTGATTTCTGCCCCCTCGAGGGGACATAGAATCACATAGTTGTAAAACACAGAAACAGGCCCTTTGGCCACCATGTTCATGCTGACTTCTTTGCCCATCTACATTAATCCAATTTGTCCACATTGGGGCCACATCCTTCAATGCTTTACTCATTTAAGTGTATGTAAATATGCCTCTTCAACATTGTAATTGTAATTGATTTCACCACCTCCTCTGGCAGCGGGTTCCATACATCAACCACTATTTGTGTAAAAAATTCAACACCAACAATTTCCTAAATCTCTTACCTGTCACTTTAAAATTATGCCCTCTTGATTTTAATACCCCGACCAGAGGAAAACAAATTTGCCTCCCTCCCCTTTGTATGGCTCTAACCATAGGCTGTGGTGACACCCTCCTACTGTCCATTGCTTGGAGCAGCGCGGCCATGATGGAGAGTCTCATTCAGAGCTTTACTCATTCTGTTCTTTTTTCTAAACCATTCCATCCCCTCTGGAAAGAGAGCACAGTTGCACAGGGCAGCACAGTTGCGCGATGGTAGAGTTGCTGCCTTACAGCTCCAGAGACCCGGATTCGACCCTGACTATGGGTGCTGTCCGTACGGAGTTTGTACGTTCTCCCTGTGACCGTATGGGTTAACCCCGGGTGCTCCGGTTTCTGGTTTCCTCCCACACTCCAAAGACTTACAGACTTTCAGGTTAATTGGCTTCGGTAAAGACTGTAAATTGTTCCTAGTATAGGATAGTGCTAGTTTATGGGGATCACTAATCGGTGCAGACTTGGTAGGCCGAAGGGCCTGTTTCTGCGCTGTATCTCTAAACTAAACTAAACTTAAAGTTCCCTTTAAAGAGATGAAGTACAAGTAGCAGGAGATCAGTCTATTCAAACTCCAAAGCAGACTCGAATATTCCATTGTGTCGCTTATGCATCCTTAGTTCTTTTAGTTTTAGAGCCAGCATGGAAACAGGCCCTTCGGCCCACCGGGTCCGCGCCGATCAGCGAGCCCCGCACATTAACACTATCCTACACCCACTAAGGACAATTTGTACATTTATCAAGCCATTAACCTACAAACCTGTACGTCTTTGGAATGTGGGAGGAAACCGAAGATCGCAGAGGAAACCCACGCAGGTCCCGGTGAGAACGTACAAACTCCATACAGACAGCACACGTAATCGGGATCGAACCCGGGTCTCCGGCGCTGCATTCACTGTAAGGCAGCAACTCTACCGCTGCGCCACCGTGACTGCCAACCCTGGTAGTACAATCTTATCCTATCAACTTCGCAGGAGTTGTGGTGGGGTGGGGTGGAGATGAACAAGTGTTACAAGAATAGTCAAACTTCCAGAGTATTCTTGCTCTGCTTTAATATGAAAATACTTCATGACAACTTTATGTGGGGAAACTAGGAAAGGCACTCCATTCTGCAATATAATTTATTCAAATCCTAAATGACTAAATTCTATGTTTCTATGTTCTATGATTCTATGACTCTCACGACCTCCTCCCGCAAACCTCAAGTTGCTTTGACAACTCCATGTTATTGCACATTATATTTATAAATGTGACTTATAATGGAGCTCTGGTCTGGGCAGGGCAAACAAGTATTGTCATGTAACAGGGTGTTCCCTTGTTAATTCACAGGGTTGGTTGAATGCATAACTACCATAGTCACTGAAAGAACCACTCTTTGTAGCAGAATTAAAATGATTTAGCAGTTAGCTCTCGTGCTCTGAATATATGACAGGTTGGTCAGACAAGGCATTTATTCAGCATTATCTGATCTCATCTTGCAGGCCATTTATTACTCTCCAAGGTTATCACCATTAACTGAGCTCGCATAAATAATGATATGACAGGAATGCAATACATTTTTAACATCTTTAACGTAATTTCATTGCATTACTGCAAAAAGCACTGTGATGCCGAAGCAACATTTGCGACATATTTAAAGGCTATTTTTTAGCTTTGTGCCTCTTTGCTCTCCTTTCGGACCCTTAATGTTACAAATGGGACATACTGGTTGTGCATTTCTCATTTTGATGAGGTGGCAAGAGTATCTTTAGATTTATAATAAAAGCAAAAGCTGGAAACATTCAACAGGTCAAGCAGCTTCTGTGAAGAATGAAATAGAGATACTGTTTCTGCTTGAAGTCCTATCATCTGAGTTAAAAAAATTGGAAATATGTTTTTGTTGTAGTGAAAAGGAAGAAGCGGGAAGAACACAGGGATCACCCATTCCTTCTCTCCAGACACGCTGCCTGTCCTGCTGAGTTACTCCTGCTGTTAATGTCTATCTTCGGTTCAAACCAGCATCTGCAGTTCCTTCCTACACAGAACAAAGGGAATGTCTAAGATGTTTGGGGATCAACTGAATGACGTATGTGATGGTGTGCTCCGAAGAGAGGGTGGTTAAGGCTTATTAATTGCAAATGAACTATTTGGTGTAAATAGGAATTGATTTTTTTCTTGGAGATAATGAAGGACATTAAAATTAAGTCAATGTTAAGCCTACATAGAATATTAATTATGTTTCCAGTAAATTGTTGAATAAGATTAATTAATGGAAGGTTTTAAAACATAGCAAACAATAGGCATGATGCAGAATTGTTTTCAGAAGTAAGCTTTGGGAGATAATTTTAGAAATTAACTGGGTTTCATTAGCAAGCCTGTGATCTTTGATAAATGGAGAAATTATAACCTGTCCAGCAGTTAATCGGATGCTAACGTTCCACTCACAACAAAACAGTTGATGTATTCCCACCTTCAGGTATCACCAGACATGTACTGGTATCTGGTGGAGGTGGCAACCAAGTTAACTTCTGCTAGAATATTCCATATTAGTCTTTACATCTTCCCTTGCTTCTTGGGTAAAGGAATGGCAGCCCTTGGGAACTTTTGTTGTTCCTTCGGGCGATACAGAAGGGAAAAGCTTATGTGGTGCCATTCATAAACTCTGGTCATAAACTCTAGGTTGGCCTTGACAGGAGTAAAGCATAGATTTGCTAGAATAATATCTGGACCCCAAGGGGGGTATAAATAAAAATAAGTTTGTATTCTTTGAGATGTAGCAGGTTAGGGGATTATTTCATTAAATTTTTGAAAATATTCCCTGCAACTGAAGGGAATATTCCATGCACTGATTGAGCAATCGAGAACTTGGGGGAAGTGTCAATGAATTAGAGGCAGCATTTCAGGAATTACCGTAAGTGAAGAAACAAGCAGATAATTGTGGAAAGTTGAAACTCTCACTTGTGGTCACTTTGCCCGTTATCAAACTTTATCAGTCTCAGATATAAAATTACCAATTTTCAGGACAATGTGTTCATTTTAAATCTGAGACTGATTAACCTTTGTTAAATAAATGCATCACGGTTATGTGCAAGGGGTAATGAGCCTGCCTTGGTTCACATGTCATTTTAATCTTATTGAAAGGCAGAGCAGACTAAGGAAGGGTCTATCTTTCTTCATTCTATAGTAAATTAAACACATCTAGAGAATTTGGGAAATACAGCAGCCAATTTACAAGAGCATTTCAAGCACCAATCATTAGTAAATTTCATCCCCTGATATGTGCTGCACAAAATGAATACTGTACTCAAGTTAGAGGGGAAAAATACAGAGTTCTGCCCAGCTGATGCATCACTAATAAAAGAGATTACTGTTTGAACTGACTCATTACTGACTCCCATGGCAATCTGGACTACACTTCTTCCCACCCTGCTTCCTGTAAGGACTCCATCCCCTACTCCCAATTCCTCCGTCTACGCCGCATCTGCACCCAGGATGGTGTTCCACACCAGGGCATCGGAGATGTCCTCATTCTTCAGGGAACGGGTGTTCCCCTCTTCTACTATAGATGAGGCTCTCACCAGGGTCTCTTCTATACCCCGTAACTTTTCTCTCACTCCCCATCCCCCCATTCGTCACAAGGGCAGAGTCCCCCTTGTCCTCACCTTCCTCCTGACCAGCCGTCACATACAACAAATAATCCTCCGAAATTTTAGCCACCTCCAACGGGATCCCACCACTGGCCACATCTTCCCATCTCCTCCCCGCTCCCTCCGTAACTCCCTCGTCAATTTGTCCCTTCCTACCCAAACAATCCCCCTCTTCTGGCACTTTCCCTTGCAACCGCAGGAAATGCTACACTTGTCGCTTTACCTCCCCCCTTGACTCCATTCAAGGACCCAAGCAGTCTTTCCAGGTGCGGCAGAGGTTCACCCGCACCTACTCCAACCTCATCTATTGCATCCGCTGCTCTAGGTGTCAGCTGCTCTACATCGGTGAGACCAAGCGTAGGCTTGGTGATCGCTTCGCCCAACACCTCCGCTCGGTTCGCAATAACCAACCTGATCTCCCGGCGGCTCAGCACTTCAACTCCCCCTCCCATTCCGAATCTGACCTTTCTGTCCTGGGCCTCCTCCATGGCCATAGTGAGACCCACCGTAAATTGGAGGAGCAGCACCTCATATTTCGCTTGCACAGTTTACACACCAGCGGTATGAACATTGACTTCACTAATTTCAGGAAGTCCCGGCTTTCTCCTCCCCTTCCCAGCTCTCGCTCAGCCCACTGTCTCCGCCTCTTCCTTTCTTCTACCCGCCCCCCTCACCACACATCAGCCTGAAGAAGGGTCCCGACCCGAAACGTTGCTTATTTCCTTCGCTCCATAGATGCTGCCTCACCCGCTGAGTTTCTCCTGCATTTTTGTCTACCTTCGATTTTCCAACATCGGCAGTTCCTTCTTAAACAACTTACTGTTTGAAATGATCAGCAGGTCAGAGAGCAACTGTGGAAAAAGAAAGAGTTGAACCTTTACAATTATTTTTTTTTAGCTCTGGTGAAATTTCATTGATGTGTATAGTTAATTTTCCATGCAGATGCTGTCGGAGCTGCGGAGTATTTCCATAATTTTCTATTATTATTTCAGACTTCCAGCATTTTTGTAGTGTTATAGGGGAATCTATAAGAGGACGGAAAGGATCCATGACCCCAGTTTCAGTGCTTGGATGGGGGTGGAGAGAGGGGAGAGCTTCAAATTCCTGGGCATGTATATCTCTGAAGATCTGTCCTGGGTCCAGCACAGATGCAATCACAAAGCAAGCTCATCAACGACTCTATTTTCTTAGAAGATTGAGGAGATTCTGCATGCTGATGAGTACTCTATCAAACGTCTACAGTGGTATGGTAGAGAGCATATTGACTGGTTGCGTCATGGGCTAATCAAGGCACCAAACGAAGGTCCATTTTCACTGCTTTGTATTTCTACCCCTTAAGATAAAGGTCAAAGTTGCATTATGCTTTTCTGCTGATTTTTGAACAATGTATGAACCAGAACACACACAAATCCATAATGCCAAGTCCCTCATAATGTTGTAATAAAAGGTCATCAATCTGAAACATTAATTCTGCTTCGGAGTCACGTGAGTGACTACGTGAAGAACCCCGTCAGGGCGCATGCGCGTCATTACGTCTGACGCATTGGTGCGAACGGCAGCGGGAGCACGGAGCTCTTGCTGCAGGTGAGTAATTACAGCTCCACCAAAGTCGGGGAGACTTTGGAGGAGTTAGAGAAAAGTAAAGAAAGTGTTTCTGTGTGTTTTTTCCCCCACATACAGGAACAAGGAAAAGGTGCAGGCTGCTGCCGACAAGGAGAGAGAGAGCTGCGGGACGCAGTCTCTGAAAGGCAGCCTGTCACCTCGGGGGAGTCGCAAGCCGGTAGCGGTGCGGCGACAGACTTGGCAAATTGCCCAGCCGGGTACACAGCCAACGCCAGTCGGGCGGTCGGCATAAGCCAAGTCTGTCAGGGCTATAGACTCCGCAGAGTCGGGCCACGAGAGTCCCGTCGGGGACAGGATACCGTTCCCCAGCGGTTATCCAAAAGGAGCAGCTCATACAGGGGCTGCTCCACAGAGACGCTCCAGGGGAGTAATGCAGGAGGGAAGCCACAGAGAAGGCTCCGCTGGCAGTGCCTAGGAGAGGTCTGCTTCATAAAGCCACACTCCAGGAGGAGTAGTGCAGGCGGGAAGCCTTAGGGAAGGCTCCGCTGGCCGTGCCTAGGAGAGGTCTGCTTCATAAAGCCATACTCCAGGAGGAGTTGTGCAGGCGGGAGGCCGTGGGGACGGCTCCGCTGGCAGTGCCTAGTAGAGGCCTGCTTGAAAGCACCCTCTTTGCAAGAGGTGAGTGCAGAAGGGCAGATACGCTCTGACCCTGAGTCCGACGACTTCCAAAGGGAGGGCAGGCAGCTGCCAGAGCTGACACCGTGTGCAGCACGGTTTGCCATGTCGTCGGACGCTGGTGAGCCTCTGGGTGAGGAACTTGCCACCAGCATAAATTACCAAGTCTCACATCAGCTACAGGAGCTGACAATGGATGAGACAGTAACGAAGTATGAAGCCCCAATCAACTGTGGACTGTTAAAAGTTCCTGTTGGGAACAGGAAGAATTGGGGCAAGATGGGCATACTAATGAAAGCCCAGGTGCATGTGAAGCTCCAGCATATTTTTAAAGTTGCTGGCATCTGGTATAACGAGCTTTGCCAGGATGGTAGATGGAGAGGCCATGACAAATTACAACAAAAGGCGCTATTGTGGAGTGCCCACTTTGAGATCAACTGCCTCCGCAAGATGCGATTAGACCAACCATCAATGCTAAATATGCTTCACTCTGCCACCCTGGCACAGTGCAACCGGCACAGCTGTTTGGCGAGGATTTCGCACAGCAGGTGAAGGAGCTGGAGGAGGAGGCTAAGACGGCAGCCACATATTCACCAAAGCGGAAGTATCCCTATAAGGGAGCAGACTGGTCTGGGCAAGGGACGAGTCCAGCTACGATGCAGCACAGTTGGCGTTCGGCTGTAGCACCGCCACGGAGGTGAGATATCCAGCTCAAGGCCGGGGAAGAATGCCAGGTGGGAAGGAGGTAAGAGGGTCTGGTTCTCATGTAGACAGATCTAATGTGATACAATTAAATGTTTACCTCAGATATGTTTATACTGAAGGTTATTCAAGGGCATCAAATAAAGCTTAATGCAAATTCTGATTTACCCATGCAACATGTTCCAAAAAAGGAGTTTGACTTCAGTATCACTGAACAATTGGAAGTTCAGCTGGAACTTGCAAGCTTATGTAATAAAGGTGTAATTGCTAAGGCAGTTTACCAAAGCCATCAGTTTGTGTCCAATATCTTTCCCAGACCAAAAATGGATGGGGGGATGCAGAATTATACAGACCTGAATAGTCTTAACCCTTTTGTACGGTATAGATATTTTAAGATGGAAACGTTTGTGAAGGAGATCTTAAAGATGCGGATTCAGTGTCTGTTCATTTGCAGGATAGAAGATTTAAAATTCAGCTGGATGGGGCAATTATGCCAATACAATCCACTGCCTAATGGTTTCTCTTCAGCTCCTAGAGGGATTACAAAGTTGTTAAAACTTATTCTAGGCATGATGAGAAGTCAAGGTCATGTGTTCATGGCTTAACTAGATAATATCTTGATTGTAGGACAATCAAAGGATACAGCTGAAGCATCAGTGGCAGTTGGTAAAAACCATTTTTTAATTGGGCTTTATAAGCTATCCAGAGAAATCTAAATTTATACCTGTGACACAAATTGACTAGTTGGGTTCACAATGGACTTAATCAACATCATTGTGACCTTGCTCAGGCAAAAAAGGGTAGAGCTAATTAAGAGCTATATCAAGTTAATTGCTAACACACAGCCTTCAATTAGCCAGGTGACAAGTCTGCTGTGGTAATGGCTGGCAGCATTTCCAGCAGTTCAATATGGCCACTTTATTATCTACAATTACAAAGGTCAAAGGAACAAGCATTGAGGATACATTGGGGTCATTATAATAGACCTATGCTTCTATCAATAGAGGCTGTTGCTGATGTACAATGGTGGATTCAGCATGTGTCCACTAGTAGTTCCAAAGTGTTATTGGACCAAGCTTCGATGATTTGCAGACAGATGTCAGAGCACTTGGGTAGGGTGCTACTGATACAAGATCCAGCGGTGGAGACAGATGAACATTGCTTCTGCAAACATGGGGAATTAACCAAGAGTATTTTATGGACTCGAGGCTTATGGCACTAACTAAACTAGTTTGCATATGCAGTGCAAAATAGACAACACTACAGCAGTTGCTGATATGAATCACATGGGTGGAATCAAATCGTTATCATGTGACAGGTTGGCAAATACAATTGGACCTGGAGTAGGGATAGAGAGATTTGGATTGGAGCTATCTATGTCCCAGGGAAACTTAATGTAGTACCAGATGGCAGCTCACGAAAATTCCATCATAACACAGAGTGGATGTGGAACCAGGATGTGTTCAAGAACATAGTACTTCTATATGGAAGGCCAAAATATGTTTCATAGGCACCAGATCCAGGGGCAGTGACAATTGATGCTTTTTCACTAAATTGGGATGATATGTTTGTGTACATTTTCCCACCATTCTGCCTCATAGGTCGGTGTTTGAGAAAATCAAGCTGGATGCCGCTTCAGGGGTTTTGGTGATACCAAATTGCCTGATTCAACCATAGTTTCCTTTGATGTTACAGATAGCGATCCAACCTCTTTTTGCTGATTCCAAACAGTAGGAATTTGCTGGAGCATCCAGTAACGCATTAAGTTCATCCGTTATGTGATGGTATGGATCTGTTAATTTGCAGGTTTTAAGAATGCCTTGCATTGGTCGAGGACTTTCTAGGCCAACGGTGGATATACTCACTGCAGCCTGGAGAAACAGTACTCAAAAACAGTATATGACATGGAAAAAAAAAAAAAAAATGGGAACAATATTGTGTTCAAACGAATATTCAATATGATACTGTAGTTATTGAAAATGTGTTAGAGTTTATCTACACTTTATTATGATGAGGGTCTTAGCTATACTGCTATCAATACAGCTAGAAGTGCTTGGTCGGCATATCTTGTAATAGGTACACGGACACAAAGTATAGGTTCTCACCCTCTCATATCTAGGTTGATGAAAAGAATCTTTAATTCCAAACCGCCTAAGCCTAGGTATATGGTAATCTGCGAGGTAAGTGTTGTTTGTAACATACTTCATCATTGGGTCCCTGTCACGTCTATAACTTTGTTAAAATTAACCATGAAATTGGCTATGCTAATGGCATTAGTGTCAGTACAGAGAGTGCAGACTTTCCAAAAACTTCAGTTCGAGAGAATGGAAGTGAATACAGAGAATGTTCTGTTTTATATTTCTGACCTGCTCAAACAAAGCAGGCCAGGTGTGACAGGTCTTAAGATTGTGTTCTCAGCATATCCTACAGCTCCATGTTTATGTGTAAGGACACATTTGTTACATTACATTGAAGCCGCAAGGGCTTTAAGACAAGAAGAAACAGGATTATTTCTCAGTTACAAGAAGCCAACATAAAAGAGTGGCAGTTCAGACTATCTCAAGGTGGTTAAAGCAAGAGTTGGTTCAGGCAGGAATTAACATTTATGTGTTTACATCTCATTCCACTAGCGCAGTAGCAACATCCGCGGCCAGGGCGATGGACGTTCCCATCGACCATATATTAAAAGCCGCAGGTTGGAAAAATGAACTTGTGTTTCAGCAATACTACCATCGGCCGATTGCCGATGGAGGGCTGTTTGCCAACTCAATATTGAGTGCTGTTGCTATTGTTTAAAGTCTGTTTTCAATACTGTTTCATTCTGTTTCGTTTGTTGCCCTACATTAAGAGGGTTTATTGGTTGTTTTATGACCAAAAATAAAACTGTTTTGTTTTTGCATGATATGCAAAGTCATGTTTACAGCATTATTGATGATACTCAGAGTCAATCGATGCAGTGAGAAGCCGGGATTTTGATCTGCGGCATAAAAATCACAGAGCTTTAAAATCTTCACGTAGTCACTCACGTGACTCCGAAGTAAAATAGTAAGATTAAACGAGAACTTACCAGTTTGAAGTTTGATCTTTATTTTATGAGGAGTTACGTTGGTGATTACGTGCCCGCCACGCCCAACCCTCTCTCATAGAAAAAGGTAATAATGGTAGTTCTCATGTTGATCATCTTAATATGTTACTTCAATTATGGTGTTGTCTGTGATTTCATACCGCTGCTTTGAAGATTGACGCGCATGCGCCCTGACGGGGTTCTTCACGTAATCACCAACGTAACTCCTCATAAAATAAAGATCAAACTTCAAACTGGTAAGTTCTCGTTTAATCTTACTATTCTGCTTCTCTCTCCACAGACGGTGTGTGTTTCCAACATTTTCAATCTTTAGTTCAGACTTTTATAGAGGGTATGGTACAGACTTGAAAGACATTCCATTATTGATACTTCATCCTTAAATAAGTGCACAATGCTAAAGGGAGAGAAGGGCTCCGTGATCTGAAGAGGGGTAAGGACGATAGAGTGCTGCCGAGTTTAGGCTCATTGCACATGCTGAGTGGTGATGGGGGCCGGTGAGATGCTTCTACTCTTGTAAGGTTAATCTGTCTCCATCGTCATGGAAAGTGGGCACTAGGGCCCATCAGCCAACCTGCAGGGACCACAATCTCCCAACATCAGGCAGCACATGCAGACAGTTTCTTCTGAGGTTTCCTCGGAGAGGTCCAGGGATTCTCGGCTAGGATACAGGCCTAGGGCTGCTTGCTACTGAGAAGAGGACGTGTAGAGGTCCTCAATAGATCAATGAGTATCACTCTGCAGAGAATAATCAGCTAGCAGTCAGTGAGCTTGATGAGGAGGGTAGGTTAGGCCAGGGTCAGGGATAGGTGTGGATTTGGTGAATGGAGAGGGAAATGAAGGAGCAAAAGAGAAAGAGGGAAGTTCATTCATGAAATTTAAGGGGAGCTGAAAGGGCAGATGAACAGGGAATGTTCAGTTTAGTTTATTGTCACATGTACCGAGGTACAGTGAAAAGCTTTTTGTTGCGTGCTAACCAGTCAGCAGAAAGACAATACATGATTACAATCAATCCATTTACAGTGTGTAGATATAAAGGGAATAACGTTTAGTGTAAGGTAAAGCCAGCAAAGTCTGGTCAAGGATAGTCCAAGGGACATCAAAGAGTTAGTTAGATAGTAGTTCAGCACTGCTCTCTGGTTGTGGTAGGAGGATTCAATTGCCTGATAACAACTGGGAAGAAACTGTTCCTGAATCTGGTGGTTTCTTTCCAGAAAGAGAGATTGGGGGAGGCAACTCCTGAAAGGGGTTGGAGGTTGGGAGACTGAAGGTCATGGCGAGGGACCATGAGGGAGAAGAAAAAGAGCCAGGGTACGATCATAGGCTTGTGTACTTGTGTGCGTGTGGTCCATCTCCTATTGTCTGGGGCTTTGTTGCTATTGAATAAGGACCTCATTCTGTCCAGAATCAATGCCCAGGTATTTGCCACTCCTCATCACTGGAGATCTGACTCTGGTCTGAATGACTGCTGGATAACATTTCAGTAGGGGGCAGGTGAAGCAGAAAGTTAAGCAGAGGCAAGTGAAAGGGGGTGGAGGTCACGGGACCCATCATCCACCCGCCTCAGTACAAGCATGATCCCAGTGCCCTCTGTGAGTGAGTGCCCCAACTGTGTTGATGTGTGGCAGAGCCAGGATGTTCACAATGCAAACAGTGTCAACACAAATCTTCCTGCTGCCCAGCTTACAAAAGCTGTGCCAGTCTCACAGTGGCACCGCGATGCAGCAGGTTACAGTGGACCAGGTTCAATCCTGCGCTCTGGTGCACTCTGCATAGGGTTTGCATGTCCTTCCTGTGACCTTGTGAATTCTCTGAGAACCGTAGCCTCCAGGTACAAGAATAGCATTTCTCAATAAAAATAATCACAACCCTAACCACAACCCTACTGCAGAAATAATCTATTACGGGCTTTTTTGTTTTGGTTGCCCTAACTACTTCAGTATTGCACTATAATGGTCAGGGTACTTAATAATATTGATTATTAAGTTAACATATTATTGATTTTTGTATCTTTATTTTATGTTATTGCATTAATGAGCGTGTAAAACTGCAGGAAGTAAGAATTTCATTGTTTTATTCATGGTGCATATAACAATTAAACACTCTTGGCTTTGGCTTTTATGTATCAGTAACAAATACCATACTGAAATTCGGGACACTTGTTATACATCAATGTTTTGTTCCGGTAACCAATTACTATCCCATATCACAATGCTTTTTAACAAGAATTTCACGTACTTTCATTGCTGCAAAGAATCGGTTGTCCAAAACATTGCCAAATGCATTGTGGAAGTCGGGTAGCCAAAAGCCCCTGTATTCTTAGGCACCCTTCTACTCATTTTGCCAGTGTCTCTTTCAAAAACTGGAATTTAAGTCTATGCTTTGTCATCACCTGAGGCTCAAGTACACAGACATCCCAGGGATAAATGTAATTAACGTGTTAACTCCTAACTGATGGTAAAGTGGCAGACCTACAGATTTTTGTTCCTTCTTTTGCAAACGGTGACATTTGCAATTATAGTGTAGGAAGACTCAATGAACCTCATCAATCTTAAAAAATGAATGTCTCATCTAAAATGAGAGACATACAGCATAGAAACAAGCCCTTCAACCCACTGCATTCGTGGAGACATCGAACACCCACTTACACTAATCCTATACCAATCTCAATTTTATTCTTCTCACCCATCACACACATGCACGCACACATGCACACACACGCACTTACACAAACAGTAGTTGATGGGTGACAGGCAGACATAGATAAGGAGAGAAAAAAGGCAGTAGATGAGGCCAAAGGAGAGCAGAAGAGAAGGGGTGGAGAAGGCAGAGGCTGGAAGGTGAAGGGTGGAAGTGGAGACTCTGTAAGTGACAGATGCTGGAATCTAATAAGTAAAGATGATGTGGAACGAGACAAGGGAGGAATGATGGGTAGATAGAACCAGATAGGGGAGAAGAACAAAACTGGGTGATGTGGGTTAAGGGATGTGACTCTGGGGTGGGTTTTGGAAAAGTGGGGTGGGGGTGAGGTGGGATTGATGAGAGAACCTGGGTGGATCAGAAGAATGGGTAGGTTACCTGAATTTAGAACATTCTAATGTTCATATCATTGGGTTATAGTCTATCCAAGTGGGATATGAGGTGCTATTCTAGTTTGCATTTCATCTTTTTGACACAAGAGACTGCAGATTTTATATCCCGGATTGGAAGACAACTGCTACACGAGCTGCGCCTTTATTAAGTTTTAAATGCTAAGTATCTGGGTCATACGAATCCATTATTTTTAGAGTCAAAATTATTAAAATTAGAAGATTTGGTCACATTCAAAACAGCTCAGATAATGTTTAGGGCCAAAAATAAAAATTTACCTGGAAACATTCAAAAATTATTTAACGAGCGTGTGGGGGGTTACAATTTAAGAGGAATATTTAACTTTATGAAACAAAAAGTCCGTACGACTAGAAAAACCTTTTGTATTTCGGTTTGTGGAGTAGGAGTGTGGAATAAATTGAACGGGGAATTGAAGCAATGCACAAACATGAATCATTTTAAAATGATATATAAAAAAATAATGCTCAAGGGGTACAGGGATGGAGGGGATGGTTGACAAGTGGGGGTTGATGTTTATCTTGTTTACAATCGTTGATGTTTATCTTGTTACTATTGTTGATGTTTATCTTGTTTACTATTGTTCACTGATGTTGGGTACTTCAAATATGAAGATTGTATGTACATAATAGTTGTATGTATATATGTGTCTGTAGGTATTATGGGAAATTGCCTAGGGCAGTACTATTATTAGTAAGGAATTGATTTTTAAATACGATAGAAGTGTTGGGGAAAAGGGGTGAGATTTAATAAGTTATTCTTCTTCTCACTCCTTTTCGAGCTTGTACAGACTCTGAGTTGGACATTGGAACCTTGATTTTGTTCTTCTCATTTGTAAATGTTGATTGCAATGTTCAATTGTTTGATAATTTCGATTTTGTTAATATCAATGTCTTTAATGTCTTTACTTGTTCGGAATAAATAAATAAATAAATAAATAAATAAATAAATTATAATAGAACATAGGACAGTACAGCATAGGTACAGGCTCTTTGGCGCACAATGTCTGTCAAACATGATGCCAAGACCAACTCTTATATGTCTGCACATAATCTGTATCCTTCCAACACTTTACTCTTCAAGATCCCAGCGTCTACATTCAAGATCCCAGCGTCTCCGCCTTAAACATAAAACATAGAAGAGTATGATGCCAAGTTAAACTAATCTCCTCTGCCTAGGTGTGATTTCATTCTCTGCATATCCATGTGCTCATAAAAATGTATTTTGCACCCTCTGTGTAAAAAAATGCCACACACTTTTAACTTTGCCCCTCTCACCTTAAATCTATGCCCTCTAATATTTGTTATTTCCATCCTGAGAAAAAGGTCTGACTGACTACCCTATCTATGATTATCTTAATTTTATACACTTCTATCAAATCTCCCCTCAACCTCTGATGCACCTTATTTACCATTCTATCTACTTGTGTTCCCACTTTCAGGGAGTTATGAACTTGGACACCAAGTTCTCAGAAACTGTTCTTTATGCTTTAGTGCAAAGTCTCTCCAGTGACTCATTTTTTAAATCTAATTTTAGTATTTCATTCTCCTCCTATGCTATAACAGCAGATGCAAAAAATAACTTATTACCCTCAGACCAAATTTAATTTCTTTACTGTACATTATTACCTCACCTTTAATGGTTGAGCCAAAAACATCTGAAGTCTCTTGTGTCTCCTGGTGTTTAATGGTTCGACATTTCCCTTCCAATTTCTTTTTCACTATATTTATGAAATGCTTACATCGATATTCTTTATAAGCTTTACTTTCCTTATTTCTTTTGACCCTCATTACAATCCCTCTCTGCTTGGGCTGAGCTTTTTGGCTCCTCAGACCATGAAATTACATGTTTTCGTGCATTTCAGCTGGAACTTTCACACAAGTAAATGCTGTAACCCATCACAGTTATTTACCATGGATACACAAGGACATACGTGAAACATTTCCCTTTTAGAATTAATACTGACTTCACAGTGAATGTAATAATTCTCACATTTTTCGTTAGTAGCCCTGTACAGTTTTCTGTGAGAATTCACAACTCAACCCGTTGACACGTTCCTTACATTTATAGGCCTGGTTTCTGTTTCTTCCTTCTGTCGCCCAAACCTCATGTCATACCTAATCATATTATTCTCACTAATTGTAATATGTTACCTTGCTGTCATATTGTTCAATAATTCTCATTCATTACTCATCACTGTCTATATTCTTGTTCTAAGAGAGAATAAAAATATCTCATGGTTCTCAAATATCTTGGTTCTGCCACATGCTTGTGATTTTCTTTTGTGTTTTGAATCAGTATTAGTATTTTTTCAAGTGTTAAGTAGGCAGTTTAATATGTTCTCAACAGGCATTACATTTTTAACAGCATTCTCATAATCATCAATAAATTATCCTACCACAACCAGAGAGCAGTCCTGAACTACTGTCTGCCTCATTGGTGATCCTCGGACTATCCGTGATCGTACTTTGCTGGCTTTACCTTGCACAACATTATTCCCTTATATATCTGTACAGTGTGAATGGCTGGATTGTAATCATGTATTGTCTTTCCGCTGACTGGTTAGCACGCAACAAAAGCTTTTCACAGTACCTCAGTACATGTGACAATAAACTAATTAAACTAAACTGAATTATCACTGCATATAATCTTTCTGATTCCTGGAGTACTTATGTTATCGTTATCATTTATGATCACCAAGCTCACTTTCTCTTTTGGTATCTTTAAATGCACATCAATGTGGATCCCATTCGACATTTAATGTTTTTATCCTTTTTGAAATCAATAATAGATGCAGTTGTGAGCGCAAAATAACAAACCAACACTTTAATACCATTGTCCCTAACTACGAAGTTTCTTTGAGCAGTAATGACTACTGCAATTTTTCTTTCCCGAGTTTTGAATTTAAACAGTGTCAAATTCTCCTTGTATGTTTACACATTCATCATTGTAGTTTCTAAAGTCCTAATTTATTCCAAAATATAATTGTATTGCTGGATTAATTATTCATCGATGGAACTGCTTAGAATGCAGTTAACACAACGAGTGATCTCAAAGTAAATGCGGCATATAATAGCAAGCCTTTCAGAGGGGAAAGGAGTGTTGAGTTCATACTTTAGGCAGTTTGAGAATAATATAATGAACATTAGAACAGAAATGCATGTATTAATTTGCCTAATTGCCCATAAACCCCCCCAAAATTATTTTTTAAAGCAGTTATTTACCAAGGACATGGCTGGCTAAGCTCAGTGCAGACTTCCACGTACAGAACCAGTGACATTTTAGTTTAGTTTAGTTTCGAGATACAGTGCGGAAACAGGCCCTTCAGCCCACTGAGCCCTCTGAGCCCTCAGCCCTCTGACCAGCAATCCCCACACACTATCCTACACACTCTAGGGATAATTTACACTTATACCAAGCCAATTAACCTACAAACGTACATATTTGGAGTGTGGTAGGAAACCGAAGATCTCGGAGAAAACCCACACAGCAAGCTTTTCCACCCTGTGGGAACTCTGAAGCCTTCTGGTACCAAGGAGAGCCATCCCTTTTCCCCAATTCTCAACCAATCCCTATTTCCCCCAGAGATACTTTTTTTTTGCAGCATCTTACAGTATATTTAATAGAAGCAGCAATATTTTAAAAATGTCAAGTGCTTCGAGACGCTCCAGAAGATATCTGCACTCTTTCAGTTCTTGCCTCTCGTTCTAATTTTAATTCCTCTCACTATTTAGCGATCATTAATTCCATTATAAATGGTCATTGTTCAAAATCTCAGTCTTCCACTATTAGCATTCATGTGGATTACCATCCCGCTGAGTTAATCTAGCATTTTGTGTCTATCTTTGGTGTAAACCAGCATCTGCAGTTCCTTCCTACATAACCCTTCCTTATACCTAATATCGTCTAGTACAAGCAGCTTTGGGTAAACCTCTTCTGCGCCCTCTTCAAAGTCTCCACATCTTCCTGTAATGAGGTGACCAAAATTGTACACAATACTCCAGATGCAGACAAATCTTAAACCCCTGTCTCACGGTGCGAGTCCACCCACGAGTGATCCCGAGTTGAAAACAAATCAAACTCATGGTAATCACGTAGAATTAACGTAGCGGGAACGTCGGAGCTCGTGGACGTAACTTAGCGACTCATAATGCTAACAGCAGGTACTCGGGAAACGTGTTAACTCGTGAAAAATTTTCAACATGTTTCTTTACTGTACATTATTACCTCACCTTTAATGGTTGAGTCAAAAACATCTGCAGTCTCTTGTGTCTCCTGGTGTCAAATTTACTCTTGAAGGAAAAATGTTAAACTTTTAAACCCGTTGTTTACCGTAGTAGCCCGTAGTGACTCCGTAGTGACTCGTGAGTTCACCGTATTAACTTGTGGGTACTATCTGTATGTTTATGTTGTTTTTTGCCTATGGTTTTATAGTGTTAAAAAGCTTTTTACGAATCCTTTTGATTCTCACTGTTTGTTTACTTCTGTGCACAATAAAAGAGAGTTATTTGTTATCAAAATCAAATTGATGTCTGCAAGTCTTCATTTTAATATCATTCCTAAGTCTCATGACTTGAATGTAATATTCCTTTCATCATAAAACACAAAATAGAGGAAGTGATACAATCTATTCACATCTTGATTCTCACAATCATGTGTGAGAGTGAAGGACTCAGGTGCCTCATATGCTGTGCTTTTTAAATGTAAAACAGTTTAACCCCTCAGTAGATCAGAAAATAAGACAAACAGCACGGTGAATGTGAAACAAAGTCTGTATTCATCTTGTTCAATAAATAAAGTGCATTTTTGCACATCTTGAGAAAAGGAGCACCACAGCAAACAATACAGTGGTTTGAAAAAGGGCTTCTCATACATGTCAATTAACAAATAAAACACAAAGAAGTTTTCCAGTATTTCCTCTCATTCAGCTGAGAAATGGAGCACAAGCCTAAATTCTGGCAATAAAACAGACTATGCAAGGCACTCAATGGCTATGTTTTGAGATCTACCTACACGAATCAGACAAGCAGATGCATGATAATCACTGCTTCAAGAACAGACAGATGCAATGAAATTAATTACACTAAAATGAAAATATAAATCCACACTTAAAGTTAAATCAAACAAAGTCAGCAGGATTTATGGGATGGAAGATTGCAACCTTCACGCCCTGTTTCGACTAATGCAATCAACTCGACGTGCACAAACGGAAGATCAAATAGAACAAGTTGTCCAACAACTTTAGCACCCCACAGGAAAGAAGAAGAAGAAGAAGCAGGATTTAAACTGAACATGATATTTACTGAATTTGTCTGCATGTGGGCTCTCCTCATGCAGTGGTGTACCTGTTGTCGGCTGTCCCTCAAAGTAAGCTGTCCAGCCATGGCACCCTGCCCAATATTGAATTGTAGTATGAGCAGAGATGGTCTCTCTGCTCTTTTGCACTCTTAAGGTCTTTTGCTCCACTGCAATTGTTCTCATCTGTTAGGTTAGACAAGCACACCTCTTCAACCCTCACCCTGAACACCGGCGTTCCACAGGGCTGTGTGCTGAGCCCCCTCCTCTACTCCCTCTTCACCTACGACTGCACACCTGTACATGGTACTAACACCATCATCAAGTATGCAGATGATACAACGGTGATTGGCCTCATCAGCAACAACGATGAGTCGGCCTATAGGGAGGAGGTCCAGCTCCTAGCAGCATGGTGCGCTGACAACAACCTGGCCCTTAACTCCAAGAAGACCAAGGAGCTCATTGTAGACTTCAGGAAGTCTAGGGGCGGCATGCACACCCCCATCCACATTAACGGGAGGGAGGTGGAACGTGTTTCCAGCTTCAGGTTCCTGGGGGTCAACATCTCCGATGACCTCTCTTGGACCAACAATACCTCAACTCTGGTCAAGAAGGCTCACCAGCGTCTCTTCTTCCTGAGGAGACTAAAGAAGGTCCATCTGTCTCCTCGGATTCTGGTGAACTTCTACCGCTGCACCATCGAGAGCATCCTTACCAACTGCATCACAGTATGGTATGGCAACTGCTCTGTCTCCGACCGGAAAGCACTGCAGAGGGTGGTGAAAATTGCCCAACGCATCACCGGTTCCTCACTCCCCACCATTGAGTCTGTCCAAAGCAAGCGTTGTCTGCGAAGGGCGCTCAGCATCGCCAAGGACTGCTCTCACCCCAACCACAGACTGTTTACCCTCCTACCATCCGGGAGGCGCTACAGGTCTCTCCGTTGCCGGACCAGCAGGTCCAGGAACAGCTTCTTCCCTGCGGCGGTTACACTACTCAACACTGTACCTCGGTGACTGCCAATCACACACCCCCCCCCCCCCCGGACACTCCTCCCACCAGGATTTATTAGATTAGATTTATTTATTTACTGCTCATATTTATGTCGCTCTTCTAGGGAGATGCTAACTGCATTTCGTTGTCTCTGTACTGTACACTGCACAATGACAATAAAGTTGAATCTGAATCTGAATCTGAATCTGAATCTCTGGTTCACGGAGTTAGACTTTGCCATCAGGCAGGCTTGTGCTGCAGCTGTCAGGCAATTTCAATAGCCCGGGGGAGCAGATTTGAGAGCTTTAACAAAATTTGAGGCAGCAACATCCTGGTACACAGTGCTTTGTTCCTGCAGCAGTTATCTTTAAAATCATGCCCCTGAACAACTCATGAAGATGTTTTATTTCCGTGTTAAAGAAGTTATCCAAGTAGATGATTATACTCAAAAGCACACACAGTGCTGGAGTAACTCAACAGGTCAGGCAGCATCTCTGGAGAACATGGATAGGTGACGTTTTGGGTCAAGACCCTTCTTCAGATATTATAATATTGTTCATACTATTATACAATCTTCATACATACTATTGTTTTCTGGCCAATGCTATTGATCAGGGAGATGTGATAAGATTATTAGACTGAGGGTAACAAAGAATTATAGATAATAATATTGACTAACAAACAACTGAAATTGGTCTGTTTACAAACTTAATAAATATAAAGTGCACAGTGATGGTCACCTTATTAGATTATTAGGAGGGAGCCACTTTGGTATTTCCTGAGGCCATGAAAAGTGTCACAGGAACGAAAGTCACCCTGCCTTTTAATTACTCTTTAATGGTTGCAAATTGACTGCACTCCGGTTTCTTTTCGTTCATTCCCGGAAAACATGACCTGCACAAACCTCTTCTCTGGCTTCCTCCCGCTGTGTGACTGACTTCATCAGCCATGTGTCCTCTCCACAGGCCTCCTGGCCATTCCACCTCCATAGCTTACTGCTTGAGAATCTTGCTTCAACGAGATCCATGGTCTGTTCGCTCGCTGGCTGGCGCTGGTCGAGTTGATGGCAGGCTGCAGGACTGGCATTGCCATCGGGTGCTGCCAGGTCTGGAGGTTGCAGGGACTTTGCCCATCATGCACGGATGCCCATCCCTTGGAGAGATAGTCCCCGTGTGATGATTTTTCCACACGTCGGTAGTCGTTGTTGGCTCAAGAGTAACTCGGGAGAGGAACTTGGTATATCGCAGAAATGAGAAGTAAACGGCAAACTTAGACGTACCCGTGGGAACTCGTTGAAACTTGTGAACATAAACTTGGAATCTCGTAGACAACCACGAGTTTGATTTTTTCTTTCACTCGGGATCACTCGTGGGTGGACTCGCACCGTGAGACAGGGCTAATGAAAGCAAGTTTACCATATGCCTTCTGTACGACTCTTATCTACTTGTGTGACCACTTTCAGGGACCTATGGATGTGGATGCTAGGATACCTCTGTACATTAAAGCTGATAAGGATCTTGTCATTGCCTGTATACTTTCCTTTTATGTTCAACTTCTTAAAGTGCAACACCTCACACTTGTTCAGATTGAATTCCATTTGTCATTTCTCCACCCATTCTGTAACTGACCTATATCTCACTATACTTGACAGTCTTCCTCACAGTCTGCAACTCCAGCAGTCTTGGTGTCTTGAGGGACAAGAGTTTCATACTCACAATAACAAAGTTATTTTTTCCTCAGGCTTTTCAGGTTAAAGTCTTTTCAATGGCAACAGTTTTGTTTTGTAACTGCAAGCTAAAAAACTGAAGGTTACATGTTACATTGTTTAATAGAGTATCATTGTACAAGTGCCAATAGCACGATTTAGGCACGCACCACCCTCTGTAAATACAGTATACTTAAATCAAATAATCATAAACAGAAGATTTGTTTTCCAAACAAATGTATCAAGTGATTGATGAATTGATTAAAGTTAATCCCTGAAGTTTGATGATGAATTTATGATGCTATTAATACATTTTGAGGCAGAACACTTTGTAGGTATGTTACAAAACTTACCTTCAGTCGCGCTGTAATTCTGCCACTGGCCGTGTGCGCGATTTTGGCGCCTTTAAGGGGGGGGCGGGGTTAAAACGCGGTTTCTCCTCCCTTGTCCTGGAAATATTTTGTTGGAGTACAAACCTTCGCTGACAAAATCGTTCCTACCGGCGATTTGTGAATTTTTTTTTTAAATTAAATCGTCAATGTCAGCGCTACAGTCATTTTAAAAGCAGCTCCTGAAGCGTCAACGCCAATAACGGGGACGGATTTCACACAATGGACAGGTAAACGAAAGTGCTTTCTTTAAATGTATAAAAGTGCTTCTTAAGAAGCCTTTAATTCACATTTTGTCATGCGACACGGTGATTTTATTCCCCGAATTAACGGCAGTATTTTTCATGCCAATACGGGGTTAAATTCACCGCAAATGAACGTTCCAAAAGATCGCGTTCCAGAAATTCTCACTCGCAAGATGAATTAAATCCCCATTAATTTACAGGTATTAAACATTCAATTCCTTCCATTTGGCCTGTAAATTCATGAAAATTAGATTTAAAAATTATGTTATATTGTGAATTATTGTGTGAATGTTATTTGGACACTTAGGCTATTTAAAAATGTTAATCTATTCTTAAGAAATTGATAGATGTTTAGATCTAGTAATTGAATTTTGTAATTAGCTACAATTAGGTAACTAACTAATTATATGCTTTACTTTCATGTCTTCGAAGTAAGATTGTTTCATATTTGTTTCAGAATGCTTCAATCTATAATACCTGAAAATTTCTTTCAGTTACCATAATTTTTAAGAAAGTTATGGGCTTTTAACTGTCCTCGATCACAGCTTTTGTGTTAAGTCAATGGAAAAGCAATAGGGAACTAGATGCTAATTTCTGAGTATGATAATGGCCATAACTTTTTTAATACTGAAGATATGAAAGTGAATTAAGTGTCAAATTAAACTTCTTTTTATGCTTTATCTGATGGGATAAATTGCAGACTTTATTTTTTAAATCTCAAAATTTTGTAACATTGCTACACTTTGCAGTTCCATCTCCACAAGAACCCAATCTGATGGTGAGATTAAATTGCTCATTGCATATGAAGAATGTCCGAAACTAATCCTCAAAATATCAGTTATCCCTATTTGACTACGCGAATGAGACTCACAATTTATGCATTATTGTATTTGAAAGAAAGGAAGAAGAAAATCTTCTGTTTAATCTACATCAGAACTGCTGAACTTTCCTGAACTGCTGGTGAGACAAGTTTATTGTTAGACCGATGAGCCGACAGACATAATTTACAGTGACAGAATCCAGTCAGTTCCCTTCTTGTGAGTCAGGGGCATTGAGAAAGCTAGTGTAGTATTCTGACCATAGCTTCTTGAGGACAATAATAAAGTACCAACTCATTGATTTAGAGTCCAGATGGATTATACAATCAGTTTAAAAACAAAAAGAAAAATATGAATTAGTACCAACCAAGTAGAAACTCACCAATGTGAAAGAAGTTAAATTGCAGATAGAACCTGTGAAACAATCATTGCTACAGTAGGTTGCACTTGCGTCATCTTGTGGCAACTGACATCCCCTGTTGCACATCTACAAAGCACAGGTTGAGAGAGCAACACAATACTCTGCAATCCCTGGGTAAATATAGCTGCAAAAACTTTCAAGAATAATTTTTCAGTTGTACAAAACAATAGTAGACAAACTATACCCCCATGAGGGACATCACAGAAAGTGCATGGAAATACCACCACCTTCAGCTTCCCCTTCGAGTTGCACACTATTTGTTTGCTTGTCAATTTCAATGTCCACCAGAGATTAAATTAGTAGCTGTTTTCTTAAAAGACAGTGGTATCTGATTACTATATGGTGGATGCATGGAAACACATTTTTATTCCCCTCATTCGATTTGGAAATTAACTGTGGTCCTTCATTGTCACTGGGTGTAAATGAGAGAATCCTCTACCCAGCAGTAATGTGGGAGCATTGTTTCCAGAAGGACTGTAGTGGTTCACAAATGTGTTTCCCATCGGATTTTCCAGGACTTGTATGGCTGTGCTGTAATTGCGGCCTTGCCAGCACCATCCACATCCTGAAAAATGTATAACGATAGATGTTATACCAATGTATAATGTTCAATATAATCTGAGGTTATGACTGTCGGAGTTTGGAGCATGCTGACATGTGTTGCATTGGTGAGCAAAATCACATTGAAATAATTGAATCTGGAGGTGGCAATGCCATAGAAAGGTGCCTCAGCGGCTTTATGTAGGCAGAAATTGCAGCCGTGATGAAAGGTGAAATTGTAATTCGTGATGAAGGTGATCAGAACATTTCAGAAGGGTTGTACAATACTGCCATTACCAAATATCAGTACAGCTCAGTCAACTGAGAATGAATTCCTGGGCTGTATAGGTTTTGTATAGGTTTTGTAGATGGTTCAGATGAGTGAGGAAAGGCAGAAGCAAATGTTCAGAAACATTTGTATACGTTCAGAAAAACAATGAAACAGTCATCACTAACATGCATTTAGGTCACCTTGGTGCATCTTCAAACTGATTAAAATGTTTAATAAAAACCTTATTATATTTTAAATAGTTCAGCATGAAATTGCTTTGACTGATGATTCAGGCTCAATGCACTCTCATCTTACATTAAGAATCATTTCAAGCCTCCACATGATGTTTAAATTATGCTCCTTCATTATTTCAGAAGCGCCAGCAGGGATTTCTGTGAACTACAAAGTACAAATACCCTCCAGATCTGTTTTCAATTTGTTTATCCAAATGGAGAATTACTTATTTATTCAAATATATCACCATTTAAATCTATAAAATGAATACTTTTACAGCTTTTAAATGTTTGCATATATTCTGTAACTAGATTGAGAGCTATCTTGAGATTTAAATGATGTTTCAACACTTAACTTTCATTGTATGAATATACAGCTTACATCTATCCATTAGATTAAATCAGGTTTTTAGTTTAGTTTAGAGATACCGCGTGGAAACAGACTCTTCGGCCAACCAAATCCGCACACATTAACACTATCCTACACGTGCTAGGGACAATTTTTACATTTATACCAAGCCTATTAATTATAATCATACTTTATTAGCCAAGTATGTTTTGCTACATACTAGGAATTTGATTAACCTTACATTCATAATAATAAAAAGCAACAGAACACACAAAATACATTTTAACATAAACATCCACCACGTGTCTCCTCCACATTCCTCACTGTGATGGAAGGTGAAAAAACGTTAAATCTCTTCCCTTCTTTGTCCTCCAGCTGTCGGGGGCCTCTAACCTTCTGTTGTCGGCGGCGGGCCTCCCCGTCGGGGCGATCAAGCTCCTGCATCGCGGGGATGTCAACTCCCTGTGCCAGGCGATCTGACTCCAGGACGGGGCTTGTCGAAAGTCGTGCAGCTTTTTGAGCTCCCGAATCGTTCTCTTACCCGAGACTGCGAGCTCCTGATGTTCAGGTCCACAGGTCGCGGTTGGAGCGTCGATCCCAGGCAAGGAATCGGCTCCGGTGTTAAGTCAATGCCCCGCAGTGGGGCTCAAAGTCAGTCCCGAGCAGGCTTCCATCTCCACGATGTTAGGCCACAGAGCGACGGGAGATACGACCCGGAAAACAATCACATCTCCGGCAAGGTAAGAGATTGAAAAAAAGTTTCCCCCACCCCCCACATAAAACAAACCAGAGAACATTAACACAAACATTTTAAAAACACTAAAAATGACCCCAAAAAACCGAAAAGAAGACTGTAGGCGAGGCTGCCATCGAGGCGCCACCCGGTGGTATTAACCTATAAACCTGTAGGCCTTTGGAGTGTGGGAGGAAACCAACGTTCTCGGAGAAAACCCACGCAGATCACGGGGAGAACGTACAAACTCTGTACAAACAAGTACCCTTAGCCAGGATCGAACCCAGGTCTCTGGCGCTGTAAACGCTGTAAGGCAGCAACTCTACCGCTGTGCCTCTGTGCCGCTCCATCTAAAACATTTTGAATCAGCTAGACATTCTGAAGAAGGGTTTCGACACGAAATGTCAACTATTCCTTTTCTCCAGTGATGCTGCCTGACTCGCTGAGTTATTCCAGCATTTGTGTCTATCTTTGATGTAAACTAGCATCTGTAGTTCCTTTCTACACATTTAGAACTAGCTGGTAGTTTAAATGCATACAGCAGACACATTTGCCTTTTGCACCATTATTTATTCTTACCACCGGATCCCGCTCCAGTTCTGTGATTCTTGAGTACGCTGATGAAACTAATGTGGGACCCACAGACCCTCTCACATAAGGGACAGAAGGAACGGTGTACAGTGCAAGTTAGGATACAAACAGTGGCATTTGTGTTTCTGGAGAGTAAAACTTGTAAAGATAGCCAGAGGAACACTGAAGCTGAGTCTGAAGGTAACAAACCCATAGAAAATTGGTTCTTGTGTAAGAAAGAACTGCAGATGCTGGATAAAATCGTAGGTAGACACAAAAGGGACTCGCCCCTTCAGAAGAAGGGACTCGACCCGAAACATCACCCATTCCTTCTCTCCATAGATGCTGCCTCACCCGCTGAGTTACTCCAGCATTTTGTGTCTACCTCCGAGAATTGGTTCTTACTGTTGGTGATACCTTATCACATTGAACACACTGCTGGAACCAGTCTTTGCAATGGAGGATTGAAATAACATTAAAGTGACATAATTTAAGCACTTATTCTCTCATCTGTACCATGGCAACATTCAGCTGGAAAGGTTGTATTAATTTCAAATAGTCTTCAAGTGAATGCACCAATGGTTAACACATTCAAAATTGTTTATCGTTGTTAATATTTTGTGCCAGATTGATGAGATGTGGAGACAGAAAAATCAATTAAAGTGACAAGTATTTTATGTACTTACTACATCAAAAATGCTTGCAACACTTAGGGGTCAAACTATTCTTAAATAATTAAAGGCATTTTCCCCACAAAAAGGTTCAAATGGAATATTTATAAATTCTACGACATTGACAAATTCAACAGATTAAAGGTTTAGATGAGTAGATAATGGAAAGTATTCTCCAGCAGCCAGCATTGCTGCCTATCTATCACTAATTGGTCAAATGCAAAGCTAAAGACATTGCTGAGGGACACAGCTGTTGTGTGCGTTCTTTTATAAATTGGGAATACTGTTGCTTATTTGAACTACAGCCAACCTAAAAAGGTCCATCCATTTATTTTAGGAATGGCAGTTCTGCCTGACCCAGTCAATATGCGATGCACAACATACTTATGAGTATTCAATCTAAAGGAATGATTTCAACCTCTACTGTTGGTGGATTTTCAGAAGCACTGTAATTCACCATGGGAATATTTCAGTATTCGTATAACAAACAGGAACGTTTCTGTATATATTGCTATATTGCTTTCAAAAACAGCCAAACAAAGTGGAAGATCATAACGTCATGGGATAGTAGAATCAGGCCATTTGGCTCATCGTCTACCGCCATTCAATCATGGCTGATCTATCTCTCCCTCCTAACCCCATTCTCCTGCCTTCTCCCCATAACCTCTGACACCTGTACTATTTGAGAATCTATCTATCTCTGCCCTTGACTTGGCCTCCATAACCTTCTGTGGCAAAAAAATCCACAAATTCACCACCCTCTGACTAAAGAAATTCCTCCTCTTCTAAACGAACGTCCTTTAATTCTGAGGCTATGACCTCTAGTCCTAGACTCTCTCACTAGTGGAAACATCCTTGCCACAACCACTATATCCAAGCCTTTCACCATTCTGTATGTTTCAATGAGGTCCCCCCTCATTCTATTATCCAGCGAGGACAGGCCCAGTGCTGACATATGTTCATCATAGGTTAACCTACTCATTCCTGGATGATGTATTGACTTTAATAACATTTAAAATAGGATGCTGGTGGACAATCCTCTGAGTGGGTATAAATGTAGGCAGACCCTCCAGCAAGGTGTGAAAGAGTGCAGCTCTGTCTTTCACAGATAATGTTAAACTAAGGCTTCACCTTGTCTTCTGGGTGAGTACAGTAGATCCTGTGTGACATATCAAACCGAAGTATGGAAGTGTAGGAAGAAACTGCAGATGCTGGTTTATACCGAAGAGAGGCATAAAATGCTGGAATAACTCTTCAGGTCAGGCAGCATCTTTGGGGAGGGGATGGTTTGGCAGGGAAGGCATGAGTTGCAGAGGGAACAATCTGCGGAAAGCTGAAAGAGGTGGATATAGTGGTCAGATCCCACTGGAGGTGATGAAAATGTTGGAGGATTATGTGTTTTCTGTGACGACTGATGGGGTGAAAGGTGAGGATTAGGGGTACTCTAGTTATGACTGGGGAAAGGGGGAGCAAGAGAGGAACTGTGGAATACAGAAGGGACATGTGTGAGGGCCTCTTCTATGATAGATGGGGGGGTCCTCAATTCTTTAAAGAATGAAGACATCTCAGATGTCCTAGAATGGAACATCTTATCTTTGAAGCAGATGTGACAGAGACAAAGGAATTGTGATTAGGGGATTAGCAAGAGGCAGGGTGGGAAGAAGTATACCAGATAAATGTGGGAGTCAGTGGGTTAGAGTATGGAAGTACTCCCTGCTATCCTGATCAATACTCATTCATCAGTAAACACTACTAAAAAAGCAGATTATTTGATCAATAATACATTTCTGCGCATAGGAATTTGATGTGCTTTCATTGACCTGCTTTTCTGCAATTACAACTGTAACAATAATTAAAAGCACTTATAAAGCAATTGGCTGTAAAGTGGTAGGACATGGAAAGGCAGTTTAAAGAGCCATTTCCCTTTTTCTTATATTCTTAACCAAGACCTTGTCTTCTTGCCAAGGTTTTATAATATGACTAAGTACGGACCCATTGAGTCCGCTCCCCCAACACAACATTCCACCAAATTGTGCACGCGTGGTTGCCGCATTCAAAGTTGTGCCGTTGTTGGCTGAAAATTAAGTTAAAGTTAATAAAGTGAATAGAGGACCCGTGGAGGCATTTGTAAAGTAGAAGGAAACTTACCCTGTGGAGTCGTTGGGTCCCCGTTGTGAGGCCATGCAAGTACACGGGGAAATAAAAACATGGCAATTTTTTTTTAATGACATTCGGAATCCCATCGTGACATCATGATGTAGTGCGCTGCGTGACGTCATGACGTCGTACGCTGCTGATGGCCAGGGCAAGTTATTTTTGAAAAGTTTAAAATGTAAATAACTTGTGAAATATACCATCAATCTAAATGAAACGTTGATACACCACATGACAGGACAATGGTGAGAAAGGTGAGCCAAAAATTGTAGTGCTATCATGTACCGTTTTGGCGTAATTTCAGGATCACACTATCACAGAATCACAGACACATGGACATCCAGACATAATAACAATCAAGATGAGAGTTTTAGTAATAAATACTAGACCAAGTGGGACCCGTTGTGTCCCTGTCACATGGGAGGCCTGGTCCCCCAATGCAACCCATTCCCCAACGCAATATTCAACCACTCACCCATAGCCACCATGGGAGGCCTGGTCCCCCAATGCAACCCGTTCTCCAATGCAATATTCCACCACTCACACATTCTCCCAATGCAACCCATTCCCCCAACGTAATATTCCACCACTCACCCTTAGCCCCAACTATGCAGGGGCGGCTCATTTCCCTTAAGGCTCTGTCTCACGGTTTTGCGGTCATCGGCGGTGAAGCGCGGTGAAGCACGGCTTCGACTGTAGAGGGGACCGCACGGCAACGGCGAGAGCGCCGAGCCTATGCCGCAGGAGCGCCGCACGGATGCTGCGCGGGGGCCGAGTGATTTAAGTACGGCTGGTCCCACGAGCTTGCGGTAAGTTAAAAAAAAGGGCGGGCTGACTGCGATGACATCATTTCGGATCTGCGGGGCTGTGGCAGCAGCAGTGCTGATCGCGGCGCTGTGGCGGCAGCTGTGGCGGCGGCCGTGCCGCAAACTTGCCTCACTGGCGGAGGCTGTGGCGGTGAAGGTTCTACTCGCGGCGCTCGTGCCTCACTGGCGGCGGCTGTGCGGTAGGAACATATTTTTGAACAGTGTTGGTTTTTATTTAGCACCGTGCGGTGTTGGGAACAACGCCGCATGGCCCCGGAATTGTGCGTTTGACCGAGTCCGCGGTCTCTGGCGGCCCAGGAGCGGTAGATAGTTCCTGTTTCGCCGCCAATGACCGCAGACTTGTGCGACAGGCCTTTTATTCACCGTCCCTCATTTTAAACTTTAAAAAAAATGCAATTGCACTTGCTAGGCCTGGCAAGACTCAGTGTCCTGGGATTGCAACATTATAGCAGGCTGGGCTACAATCCCATTGTGACACCATAGCTGTAACTGCCAGTGAAGATGGAAGACATTTTTCTCAAAGTGGGATTTTGTAAAGTTAAAAATGTGAATAACTTGTAAAATATAACATCAATCTGAATGAAACTTGATACACCACACCACAGGACAATTGTGAGTAAGGTGGTCCAAAATTGTAGTGATATCCTGTACAGTTTTGGCACCGTTGGGATCACATAGGAAGACAGGCACACACACACATAGAAACAAACAAGATGAGAGTTTTAGAGATAGATGGATGGACAGACAGACAGACAGACAGACAGACAGACAGACAGACAGACAGACAGACAGACAGACAGACAGACAGAGAGACAGAGAGACAGACAGACAGACAGACAGACAGACAGACAGACAGACAGACAGACAGACAGACAGACAGACACAGACAGACACAGACAGACAGACAGATATGGATTGATCTGACACCTTTAATGCTGGTGAGAATTAAGAATTAAATTATGTATTCCTGGTTAAAATATTATCTGAATTTATTTCAGATGCACGGAGTAGAATGGATGTGAAAATACCAATCTCGTTGTTGGTCATTATTTCAAACTCAAAAACAAGGAGTAAGTAGGTTGTTTTTACTGAGAAGAAGCTGCAGATGCTGGTTTATACCGAAGATCAGCATAAAATGCTGGAGAAACTCAGTCGGTCAGGCAGACATGGGGCACATTTGCACTCAGCCTTTGTATGCAAAACATGCATATTAATCAGTTTGCATGTATTTTTGTATGCTTGCACCATTCCTGGTTGAGGTTGGGAAATTCACAGTCTGTGCATATAAGACACAGCTGAGAGTGCTGGAATGTGACAATTGAAGAGCAAAGGTTGCAATGACCTCTTAAAGGCAAATTTCACTAATTTTGTAATGTTTATAGGTCTAAATACAGTACCCATTTAGCGCATCACCCATTTTCTAGGCTTTAATCATAATCATACTTTATTAGCCAAGTATGTTTTGCAACATACGAGGAATTTGATTTACCATCCAGTCACACCAATAAAAAGCAACAAGACACACAAAATACATTTTAACATAAACATCCTCCACATTCCTCACTGTGATGAAAGGCGAAAAAAAAGTCTCTTCCTTTTTATGTTCTCCCGCGGTCGGGGGCCTCAAGCCTTCCATTGATGGGATGATCATGGCTCCCATAGCCGGTGGTCGGGCCCTCCGCATCAGGGCAATCAAGCTCCCGCATTGGGGGGATCTCAGCTCCCTGCGCTGGGTGATCTGACCCTGGGTCGGGTCTAGTCGAACCTCCTGTGACTTTGGAGCTTCCTGACATCAGTGACCTCTACCCGAGACTAAGCTCCTCGATGTTGAAATCCGCAGGCCACGGTTGGAGCGTCAATCCCAAGCAAGGGATCGCAGGCTTCAATGGTAAGTCCACAGCCCTGTGGTGGGGCTCAAAGTCAGTCTCGAGCAAGGCCGCCAGTTCCATGATGTTAGGCCGCAGAGCGACCGGAGATATAATCCAGAAAACAATCACATCTCCGGCAAGGTAAGAGATAGAAAACAAGTTTCCCCCGACCCCATCCCCCACCCCCCACATAAAACAAACCAGAGAACATTAACACAAAGTATTAAAACACACAAAAAAATAACAAAAAGATGAAAAGGCAGAAAAAACGTTTGCAAGACTGCCATCACTGACGGCGCCACCCGGTATTGCTACTGTCCCTTGCTTAGAACATAAGAAATAGGAGCTGGAGTACATCAAAAGCCTCCTTCGACCACAATCGTAGTTCCCTGTCCTATTGCCACATTGTTTGATATGCGTACTACCTACCCTGGTCCCAACATTCAAACAATTGGGGTGGCAGGGTGGTAGAGTTGCCGCATTACAGTGCCAGTATCCCGGGTTCGATCCTGACTGTGGGTGCTGTCTGTATGGAGTTTGTACATTCTCCCTATGACCACGTGGGTTTTCTCCGGGTGTTCCAATTTCATTCCACATTCCAAAGCAGTGCATGTTTATAGGTTAATTGGCTTCAGGAAATTGTCCCCAGTGTGTAGGATAGAACTAGTGTTTGGGTGTTCGTTGGTTGGCGTGGGCCTGATGGGCAGAAAGGCCTGTTTCCACATCGTATCTCTAAACTAAACTGTTACGGTGTCAGGGAAAGTAAGTCACCATGAGGCTCATTGCTCAGAGTCCAACATCACAGCGTCATGTCAGGGATGATTCATTACAAATCCCAAACCACCAGAACGTCTCCAACTGGAGGTTGGAGGATATAAAATCTTGTAAGAAGAATCAACTGAGATTATGCTCCAATTCCATCCACCATTCTTTACAGTAAAATTAAATATTACAATATTACAGTAAATATTATAAATGTTAGATTTGAAAGATTTTTTTTAAATTGGAAGGCAAGATATGACCGGATTTCTGCATTGCTTTCGGTGAAGCAAAATGCAGTAACATTCCACCACCAAGGCCAGGTATAGAAGCGACCTCAGCTGCCTGTTCCAGCTAATTTTACTCAAGAGAAGGCTGCGCTTCAGGCTCTTCAAGCAATCTGCAGGTTAACATCAATAGATTTTTCGCTTGAACCACCATCTGCCACCATTAGAGTAGTGGGAGCAGGGCATCCCACACACATTTGAAGCCTTAATGTCAAGAATTTCATTTAAAATGGGTCAGCAATGTATGAGACATGTTCCAGACAGCCTTTGTTCGATTTGGTCTCATTTGTTTTTAATGCTTGATATCCTTCATTTCTTCTTCTCAGACATTAAATTGCAGCCACTTTTTTTCTTCAATAACAGCCATTCATTTGAGGGGAGGGAGGAATGTTCCATTTTATACACCTTGAGCATTTAATACACAAATTTCAAATAGGATGCACACTTTAGTGATAGCCCTAAAGTCAAATTATAAAATGTTTACATGTTCTTTCTAAGCATTTTAACATGCTAATCATCTATGTACAAATAACCACATGGCGATAATCCACAGCCAGGGTTCAGAGGAAGGGTGTAGGAGCCATTTATGCTTAGATTAGTTACTGTTAGTATTTCTGTATCTTTTTCCTAGCTTGTGGGTGGGATTATATACGTAGATGGGGGAATCTACATCTGAGGAGGCTAACGCAGACTCATAGATTGGGAGTTTTTTAGTTTGCCTCGAGGGATGGTGAGGACAACAGTTTTTACCACGTTCACGTTCATGTTCACGAGATGCCACACGGAAGAAACAGTTAGTAAGAATGAAAAGTTATGAATTATTACTTTGTTTTGTATTACCTCAATAAAAGACCAATTAATCAAGGAACAACGACTGGAAGATCCGTTTTTGCTATCTGTTAGTGCGTCAACTATATCTCCACCACATCCCCGAGTAGTAACGGTAATTAAAAGTTGGACTTTGAAAAGTTTAGAAATTGCCGTTACAAAGGGAGTTAGGGGGTTTGGAAAGTAAGGGGGAAGGGGTTGGTGGGGGCTGGGGGGGGGGGGGGAAGAGGTGGGGAAGGGAGGTGTTTGTAGAAATTACCTAAAATTGGAAAATTCTATGTTCATACCATTGGGATGTAAGCTACCCAAGCAGAATATGAGGTGTTGTTCCTCTAGTTTGCATATGGCCTCACTCTGGCAATGGATGAGGCCCAGGACCGAAGTGTCAGTATGGGAATGGGAAGGGGAGGTAAAAAACAGTGGAAAGTTTTACAATGTATATAGTTACTTGTAATCCCATCAGCAGCAAAAGGTGTCTGTACATTTTAGCTCAATCTCCACAAAATAATTGTTTGGTTGTCATTCATTTTGAGATCTGGAATTGACTGGCAAGACAAGTCTTTTCCCATTCATAATTGTCCTTCTAAAGGTGGTGGTGGTGTTGACACCTTTTAAAGCCACTGCAATCCAAACACAACATTTAAGGTAACTTTGTTGTGAATTTGTTTTTATGAATAAGTTTATGAATAGGTTTATTGGCCAAGTATTCACACACAAGGAATTTGCCTTGGTGCTCCGCCCGCAAGTGACAACATGACATACATTGACAGTTCGGAATGACACATAAAATATTAAACATTAATAATAAAACATTATTGATTAAACATGTGAATTAAATAAAATACCAGAGCAAAAGGAGGCTACAGATTTTTGGTTATTGATTAGAACTAGTACTGTTTTTTATGTCTGGCTGTGGCAGCTTTGACAGTCTGGAGTCGCCTTCCAGAGGGAAGTGATTCAAAGACTTTGTGGCCAGGGTGAGAGGGGTCAGAGATGATTAGTTTACGGATGCAGTGAGTTCAGAACAGACACTATGGCCCACCGAGTTTACACTGACCAGTGATCGTAGACTAGTTCCATGTCCTACATATTAGAGGCAATTTTTATAGAAGGCAATTTAACAAACCTGCACGTCTTTGGAATGTGGAAGGGCACCGGAGTAAACCCATGCAGTCATGGATAAAACGTAGCAAACTCCGCACAGAGAGCACTTCTAGTTGGGGTCGAACCTGGAACTCTGACACTGTGAGGCAGCAGCTCTACCACTGAGCCACCGTGCTGCCACTTGCTAGGCCATTTTAGAGTCAAGAACAGAGATGGGTCACATATAAGCCAAACCAGATAAGGATGATTGATTTCCTCTGCAGGATAATAATAGATCAGATGAGCTTTAACAACTATTCACCAATTTTGTAGGTCATTATTACGAATACCTAATTTGTTTTTAACTGATTATTGACAAAATTTGAATTTCATATCAGCTATGGTGTGAATTGAACTCAGGACTCTGGATTGTTTGCCAATGTACCTGGGTTACAACTTTCACTGGTGCTCTGTCACCACCACTATAACATCACATGTTTGTTGCTCTGTCACCACCACTATACCATCACATGTTTGATGCTCTGTCACCACCACTATGCCATCACATAATTCAACACAAGGATTCAACAGCAGATTTTCTCATTGCACAACGCACAAGAGGGCTGGAAGTTCATGCTTTGGTGGAACCCTGATACAACTTGACCTTAAGGCCTAGTCTAACTCTCGTCAATGTTCTACATTCAGGACTCGGACAAGTAATAAAGTTGATGGCAAAGAATGGAGTTTGACAATCTGGTGACGGGTTCTGATAAAAAGCCATCAGCCTGAAACGTTTAACTCTGTTTTATTCTCTCCACTGAGATGTCTGATGCAGTCAATATTTTCAGCATTTTATATTAGTGTTCATATTCTAGATGTCAGATTTAACCCCCAAAGCAAGACAATAAACAAACAACAATTGCTTGTGTTTACTTAACAAGGACAAGGACAAGGACAAAGGACATTTATTGTCACATACACCAATTGGTGTAGTGAATTTTGTCTTGCCATGCAGCACAAATTAGACACAACATTAAAGAAATTTAACATAAAACATAAAAACATCCCCCCACAATGGTTCCCACTGTGGGCGAAGGCACAAAGTCCAGTCCCCATCCCATGTCCACCCATAGTCAGGCCTATGCACAGCCTGCACACAGAAAAATGATTCAGATTAATTCAAAATTGAACAAAAAGCTTATGGTGAATGATAAGCTATGCGAGCGATAATGAGCTTTGAAAGAGCATTGAAGGTCTGGGATAGAGTTGATTACAAAGTGAGGAGAAGGGTTTTGAGGTGATTTTGGAAAAAGGAAATATCAGGTAAAAGGAACCAGACAGAGTTTCAGAAGGTACACACAAATGCTGGAGAAACTCAGCGGGTGCAGCAGCATCTATGGAGCGAAGGAAATTGGCAACGTTTTGGGCCGAAACCCTTCTTCAGACTCAGAAGCAGGTTTGTGAGGCGTGTGTACTCACGATAATACTTTAGTAAAAGTGTGGGGTAAAACGTTAGACGAGTGGAATTTGTTGCAATGCAAGGTCAAAGGTGATCACCAATTGGGATGTATCTTTGGAGGAAAAAAAGCATTAAATTGAACTTGTGAGCAGTGGGAGTTGGTGCAACTGGGTCTCTATGGGGTGAAACTAGCATGGTGATGTTCGCTGGGCATGGTAAGAATGTTGAGATGACATGGGTTGCTAGAAAGAACAGAAGAATATAAACCAGGAGGTGAGGAAGGTAATCAATATAACTTCCTCCACAAAGGGGAAGAGCTAAAACAGGAGTGGAGCATATTTGGAAGAAAGAGATCTGGTATTGACGAAAAGAAAGCCAGCCCAATAGTGTGCATAACGTGAGTATAAAATGCCAATAACCTGAATGTGAGAAATGTGAATTCTTACAATCTCATAAGGCCATAGGACCATAAGACATAGGAGCAGATTTAGGCCAGTCAGCCCATCACGACTACTCTCCCATACGATCATGGCTGATCTATTTTTCCTTCTCAACCCCATTTTTCTGACTTCTTCCCTGTAACATTTGACGCCCTTACTAATCAAGAATCCCTCAAATTCCACTTTAAAAATATGCAATGTCTTGGCCTCCACAGCTATCTGTGGTATGAGATCCACAGATTCACCACCCTCTGGCTAAAGAAATTCTTCCTCATCTCTAATCTAACGGTACATCCATTTATTGTGAGACTGTGCCCTATCGTTCTAGATTCTCCCACTAGTGGAAATATCCTCTCTATATCCACTCTATAAAAGTATTTTGGTAAGTTTCAATGCGATCCCCCCTCAACCTCCTAAACTCCAGCAAGTACAGACCCAGAGCTATCATACACTCCTCATACATTAACCCAATCAACCCCAGGATCATTCTCTTAAACTTCCTCTTGACCCACTCCAGCACCAGCATATCCTTCCTTAGCTATGGAGTCCAAAACTGCTCACTATATTCCTAAAATGCCTCACCAGCACCTTATAACATCTCAGCATTGCATCCTTTCTTTTATATTCTAGTCCCCTCAAACTAATTGCTAACATTGCATTTGCCTTCCTTACCACAGACTTAACCTGCAAGTTAACCTTCTGGGAATCCTACACCAGCACTCCCAAGTCCCTATGCACCTCTGATTTCTGAATCCTCTCCCCGTTTAGAAAGGAGTCTATGCCTTTATTCCTTCTACCATAGTGCATGACCATACACTTTGATATGCTATATTCCGTTTGCCACTTCTTTGTCCACTCTTTCTGCAGGCTCCCTGCTTCTTCAATACAACCTGCCCCTCCACCTATCTTTGATCCTTTTGCAAATATGGCCATAAAGCCATAAACGCCACCCATTCCTTCCCTCCAGATATGCTGCCTGTCCCGCTGAGTTACTCCAGCTTTTTGTGTCTATCTTCGGTTTAAACCAGCATCTGCAGTTCCTTCTTGCACAAATTCCATTACCCAGATCATTAACAACTGGGTCCCACACTAAGTCCTGTGGATCACCACTAGTCATCGGCAGCCACCCAGAAAAGGGTCCCACTCTTTATCTTCTGCAAGTCAACCAGCTTTCTATTCATGTTAATACCTTGTCTCTAATACCATGGGGTCCTATCTTGTTTAGTAGTATCATGTGTGGCACCTTATCAAAGGCCTGAAAATACAAGTAAACAACTTCCACTGATTCTCTTTTGTCTATCCTGCTTGTTACCTCAACAAAAAATTCCAACACATTTGTCGGGCAAGATCTCCCCTTAACAAAATCATGTTGACTTCAGCCTATTTTAGAATGTGCTTCCAAGTACCCCGAAACGTCATCCTCAATAATGGACTCTAAAATATTACCAACCACTGAAGTCAGACTAACTGGCCTATAATTTCCTTTCCAATGTCTCACTCCCTTCTCAAGCAGTGCCGTTACATTTGCAATTTTCCAGTCCTTTGGAATCATTCCTAACTCCAGAGATTTTTGAAAGGTCACTACTCATGCCTTCACAATCTCTACAGTTACCTTTTTTAAAACTCTGGGGGGCAGTCCATCTGGTCCAGGTGACTTATCCAACTTCAGACCTTTCAGCTTCCCAAGCACTTTCTCCTCAGTAATAGTAACTGCACTTACTTCTGCCCCGTGACTCTCTTGAATTTCCGGCACATTGCTGGTGTCTTCTACTGTGAAGACTGACACAAATATCTTATTCAGTTCATTTGCCATTTCTTTGTACCCTATTACTACTTCTTCAGTATTTAAAACAAAAATTGGTATCCTCTTTTATACTATTGGCAAGCTTCTTATTTCATCTTTTCTCTCTTTATTGCTTTTTTGTTGCCTTCTGTTGATTTTTAAAAGCTTCCCAATCCTCTAGTTTCCCACTAGTTTTGCCATGTTATATCTTCTTATGTGCTACCTCTAACTTCCTTTGTCAGGCGCAGTGGCCTCATGCCCCCTTTGGTATGTTTCTTCCTCTTTGGGATGAAATGATCCTGCATCCTCTGAATTACTCCCAGAAACTACTGTCACTGCCGGTTCAGCAGCATTCCTGCCAGGGTCCCCTTCCAATTGACTTTAGTCAGATCCTTCCTCATGTCTCTGTAGTTACTTTTACTCAACAGTAATAACGATACATCTGATTTCAGCTCAGTCTCAAATTGCAGGTTGAATTCTAGCATTTTATATCATTGCCTCCTAGGGGTTCCTTCACCTTAAACTCCCGAATCAAGTCTGGTTCATTACACGACGCTGTTCAGAATTGCCTTTTCCCTAGTGGGCTCGAAATTGAACTGCTCTAAGAAATCATCTTGCAGGCCTTCTACAAATTCCTTCTCTTGGGATCCAGAATCAACCTGATTTTCCAAGTCCACTTGCCTATTGAAACCCCCTTTGACCACTGTACATTGTCTTTCTTATATGTCTTTTCTATTTCCTGATGTAATTTGTGCCCTACATCTTGACTACTATTCGGAGGCCTGTAAAGATGGCATCAAGGGATTTTTACCCTTATAGTTTCTTAACTCAACCCACAGGGATTCCTCTGATCCTATGATCTGCACTGTAGTGTACTGTAGGCACCGTGGTGTGCCCTTTACTTAAGTGTAGAAACCCTGATTTATTACCTCCAGGTAAATTGATATCCTTCTCATATTTCTCATTTGCTTTTTATGCTTCGCACCACCACATTTTGAAGCTTAATTACATTTGGCTTTAAGGTATATATTTGTGCGCTTACAATACCCAAGATATAGACACAAAAAGCTGGAGTAACTCAGCGGGACAGGCAGCATCTCTGGAGAGAAGGAATGGGTGACATTTCGGGTCGACAGAGATGCTGCCTGTCCCGTTGAGTTACTCCAGCTTTTGTGTGTATCTTCGGTTTAAACCAGCATCTCCAGTTCCTTCTTACACATAATACAAAATATGCTGTGAAATAAAATCATACCATATAATCATTACATATATTAGGGGTTCCCATAGGCAAAAAAAGGGTGGATTTTTAAAAATAATAATAGGAATGTATTGTGAAATGCACAAAAATCAGATTTCCACTGAAAAACTTAAATCTAAATACCAGAATCAACAGAAATGTTGGGGTCAAGGAAAGAGCATTCACGTTGCGGCTCTGTTTCCACCAATCTTTCTACCACTACGCACAAGAAGCGCAAGAAGCGCAAGAAGCGCAAGACACCATTGTATGCAGATGCCGAGAAGTGTGTTCAGCTCCGGCTGAACAATTTCTAATCTTGTGATGTGGACTTGATAAGAAGAAGAATAGAGATGTTATTGACTAAGAGGCAGTTTGAAGTACACCCATTCCGGAGAAAATTGGTTGGATATCTTTACAATTTCTCAAGGGCATCAGGCCTTGCCTTTTGTACAATAATGTTACTTGAAACCTCATAATTCAAGCCTGAAGGATATTTGGAATTTAGATTAACAACCAGCACAGATCAAATACAATTGAATTAGCATGCCATGGATTACTTCTCAATTTATCACATTACACCCTTGAGATAACACAATGGTTTCACTCCAGGGTAGAGTATACAATATGTGGCTTTTGCACCCAAAACATAAATCTAAATTTTCCATGTATCTCATGTAAGACTCAAATTCTTCCATGATAAGGAGGAATTTGAGGAAGGATATCCTTGTGATTGAGGCAGTGCAGTGTAAGTTCACGAGATTGATCCCTGGGATGGCAGGACTGTCATATGAGGAAAGATTGAAAAGACTAGGCTTGTATTCACTGGAGTTTAGAAGGATGAGAGGTGATCTTATAGAAACATATAAAATTATAAAAGGACTGGACAAGCTAGATGCAGGAAAAATATTCCCAATGTTGGGTGAGTCCAGAACCAGGGGCCACAGTCTTAGAATAAAGGGGAAGCCATTTAAGACTGAGGTGAGAAAAACTTTTTCATCCAGAGAGTTGTGAATTTGTGGAATTCCCTGCCACAGAGTGCAGTGGAGGCCAAGTCACTGGATGGATTTAAGAGAGAGTTAGATAGAGCTCTAGGGGCTAGTGGAGTCAAGGGATATTGGGAGAAGGCAGGCACGAGTTATTGATTGGGGACGATCAGCCATGATCACAATGAATGGCGGTGTTGGCTCGAAGGGCCAAATGGCCTCCTCCTGCACCTATTTTCTATGTTTCTATGATAAACAAGTAGCAACTGTTAAATGCTGTTCACCTTAATCCAAAGAAAGATTCTGGATTCGGGCAAATACAGGGAACATCTTTACAATCCAATAAAATTCAGGGTAAAATAAATTAAACTTTATTGCCAAGCTCAAACAAAATTAAAATTGTCATTTTTTTCAATAATTTCCAGCTTGAAATAAATCAATTGTACCTTTATTTCCAAAGGTTGATATGGTGACAGCTCCACCTCCCTTGCATGCAGCTCTGATCCCTATCACTGGCTGACAGGCCAAGAGAGGCCAATCCCCAGCATCATTGGTAACAGCGGGATACAATTAGCTGACATTGGTTTGGCTACCTCAACCTTGTCAGCCCACTCCCTCTGAAACCCAGACATTCTAGCCAGAGGGAGAAGCACAAGAAAGAAGAAGAAAGAGGGATGCCTCCCTACTAGCTGTTCCCCCGTTGCAGCGTCGTGAACCACCAGCACCACTGTATGGTCAAGGCTGGGATGAAGACCTCGACAGCCAGCATTTCCACCTGAGGCTAAGACTGAGTGGCCAAGGCAAGCCTGAGATGCCAGTGCCTCATGGACAATGAGGACTGTGCCCACAGAGGCCAAGACTGAGCCACCAGGATAATTCTGAGACAAACAGCATCACCTCTTCATACCCAAAGACAAGCTGCCAGGATAAACCTGGGATCACCTGGATAAACCTGAGACCGCCAGTGGCTCCTCTTGAGGCAAGGGTGAGCTGCAGGGATGAGCTTGAGATTGCCATGCCTCCTCCTTTCAAAGACCGGGACTGAGCTGCCAGGACAACCCTGAGATCGCCAGTGCCTCATGCAGTCCTGGACTTTCTTTCCATTGTAAATAAAATATATCATGTGAGTTCACTCTACTGCGAGTGTCAGTGTGGTCACTGTCGAACCTGGCATCATTCCCCAACGTCACAATACAAAAAGATATACACTGATGTAAATATGTACATTTGATGCCACTTCCTATCCATTGTGGATATGTGGTTTTTAGACATCACAGTAAAGAGGAGAGATAAGCGGAAGTAGACAATATATTTTTAATCATGTTCAGATTCTCATACTAATCTTTACTTAAGGGAAGAAAAGAATGCATTTCTATAGGACAGTTTGTGACCTTGAGATAGCTCAAAGCCATTTACAGATAATCTGTTTCATAATAAAATTATAAAATGCTTGAAATATGCAGTATCTGTCAAGAGAAAAATGTAGTTAACATTTGAAGTCACTAATCTTTCAGAGAGCCACACACACACACACACACACACACACACACACACACACACACACACACACACACACACACACACACACACACACACACACACACACACACACACACACACACAGAGCAAAGGCCAGGGAAAGCGGGGGAGCGCTGTCTGAAATTCACACGGTGCAAAGCGTGCAAAGGTGATATAGTCACACACCGCCATGAACAGGACGGTTAAGACGGCTGTCCCGGTGTACAGTGTACGGTAAGTCCTTTAAAAGAGGGGGGAGGGGAGTAGGGGGGGGGAGAAGGAGGGAGAAGGGGGGGGGAGAAGGAGTGGAGACACTTTTAAGAAGCCAGACAACTTTTAATAAGCCAGAGATACACAGCTGTGAAGTTGGCGGGCATTTGACATTACCAGTTGATTCTCCTTGGTTCTGATAACTCGTGCTTACGTTTTTTTTCACCCAATGAGCCAATGAAAATGCCCGGTCAGCAAAGGTGATTAACTAAAACTACTTAAGACTAGCACGACTACCTATAACTACATGGCGACCCCACTACAACTGTACCTACGACTACAAAAGTATCGATTTTCTCCATGGTGTCCAATTTTTTGGTCGCAGAAAAATTTTCAACATGTTGAGAAATTTGTAGCGACCAAACTGACGCCGCGACTAGTTCCCAGAATGCAGGAATTCCCCGCGACCATGAAGGAGACTCATCAGAGACCACCAGCGACCATGTGGTGATCATGTGGCGAGCGCAGAGTCTCCTGCACGCGCCTAAAAAGTCGCCTAAGTCAAGTCAAGTCAGGTTTATTCGTCACATACACATACGAGATGTGCAGTAAAATGAAAAGTGGCAATGCTTGAGGATTGTGCAAAAAAACTACAAAACAGAATGGAACAGAATCACATATTACATATTTGTGGGAGGAAAAAAAAAGAGCAATTTTAAAAAGACATCACACAACAGTAAATTGGTACAGTAAAGTTAGTCCCTGGTGTGATAGGAGTTTACAGTCCTAATGTCCTCTGGGAAGAAACTCCTTCTCATTCTCTTCGTTTTCACAGCGTGGCAACGGAGGCGTTTGCCTGACCGTAGCATCTGGTACAGTCCGTTGCTGGTGTGGAAGGGGTCTCCCATGATCTTGTTGGCTCTGGAGTTGCACCTTCTGATGTATAATTCCTGCAGGGGGGGCGAGTGTAGTTCCCATAGTGCGTTCGGCCGAATGACTACTCTCTGCAGAGCCTTCTTGTCCTGGGCAGAGCAGTTCCCAAACCAAATCGTGATGTTTCCGGACAAGATGCTTTCCACAGCCGCTGAGTAGAAGCACTGGAGGATCCTCAGAGACGCTCTGAATTTCCTCAATTGCCTGAGGTGGTAAAGGCGCTGCCTTGCCTTACTCACCAGGGCTGCAGCGTGTGATGTCCATGTCAGATCCTCTGAGATGTGGACTCCCAGGTATTTAATGCAGCTCACCCTATCCACAGTTTCCCCATTTATCTTCAATGGTTGAACGTCCTCGGATGATGTGCCCTCCTAAAGTCCACGATCAGCTCCAGTGGGACAGGCCGTTTAGAATTGATGGCGAACATGGGGTAAAACAATGGTGGAATTTCCACCAAGAGTAGCTGTTCTACCCACGCTACCCCCCTCCCCATCCTCAGTATCAGCTCATTTCCAACACTACTTGTTTAAGAGTATAAGCTGATAGCAGTTAGCTACTCTGTCCTCCAGAAGACTGAAGTTTCAAGTGTTGCTCAAAGATTTTGGCTGTTGCACAGTGCTGAGAGAGTATTACAGTGTTAACCGACCTACTGAGGATGAGGGTGATCTTATTCAGGTGTATAAAATCATGTGAGGAATAGATTGGATAGATGCACAGTGTCTCTTTCCCAGAGTAGAATCGTGGACCAGAGGACATAGGTTTAAGGTGAAGGGGAAAAGATTCCATAGGAATCTGAGGGGAATTTTTTTCACACAAATGGTGGTGGGTGTATGGAACAAGCTGCCAGTGGAGGTAGTTGAGGCTAGGACTATCCCAATGTTTAAGAAACTGTTAGACAGGTACATGGATAGGACAGATTTGGAGGGATATGGACCAAATGCACGCTGGTGGGACTCGTTGGGACATGTTGGCCGGTGTGGGCAAGATGGGCCGAAGGGCCTGTAACCACACTGCATCACTCTACGACTCTATAAATGAAAACTGCTTCAAATTTTGAAATAATGGATATAAAGAACAATTACAAGTTAGAGCACTGGGGTTCTGCCAAGCATCCTGGACAATACTCACTCTCAGCCAACAAAAGCATTTTAGGATGGGTTTCACCATTGGTTTTTGGTTTTGTTTCCCTTTGACTGCAAAGTGTAGGCCATTGACAAACTGTCTTTGGTGAGAATCCATCAGGTAGAATTTGACAATTGAAATACTGACTGTACTGTATAAATATTTTTTGGCTGAAAATTGTTTTTTCTGATGTGAGTCCATGAAAGCAACATCAAAATTGACACCATAAACAAAAATATAGTTTTAATGACTGCAGTGTGCAATACAAAAAAGCAGAGTACTTTTTAATTGGTGACTGATTGGATAGTATTAATATTCATGGAAGCTGGGTACACAAATCACTGAATGCGAAGTACATGTGCTGTAAGCCATTAGAAAGACAAGTGGATTATTGGCCTTGATTGTGAGAGTATTTGAGTGCGCAACCACAAATGGACCTGCAACTGTGCTGGACTTTGGTGAGACTACTCTGTACAGTTTTTCACCTGGACTACTCTGTACAGTTTTTGTCTCCTTATATAAAAATGGGAATATTTGTCATGGATTGAGTGCATCAAAAGCTTACTAGATTGGTTCCATGGGTGATAACTTTGCCAGATGAGGAGAGACTGAGCAGACATTAGACTAAAGGGATCAGGGGGTATGGAGAGAAGGCAGGTACGGGATACGGAGTTGGATGATCAGCCATGATCATATTGAATGGCGGTGCAGGCTCGAAGGGCTGAATGGCCTACTCCTACTCCTATTTTCTATGTATCTATGTATCTATTACCTGTATTCTGTGCAGTCATAAATTGAGACACAAAGAAACTGCAGCTGCTGGAATCTTGAGAAAAACATAAAGTGCTAGAGGTGCTCAGCGGATCAGGTTGCTTCTGTGATGGAATGAACAAATGATGTGTTTGGGTCAGTATCCTTCAGACTGATTAGTGTAGGGAAGGGAAAGGTGGAAAAAGATAGGGACGGGGCCAGGCCTGCAAGTGATGTGTGGATGCAAGAGACCCTGGTATTTAATTGGTGGAGGGATAGAGGAAGGGGAAATGGTTGAGGTGAAAAGGAGTCAAAGGGGTGTTAGATAAAGGGCAAAGAGGAGTGAAATGCAAATCTGGAGGGAAGGATATAGGTGGAAAGGGATGGGGGGAGAAAAGGGAGAGGGGAGGAGTCTTGGGAATAGGGGATAAGTGTACAAAGGAGAGGAAAGGAATAGGATGACTGGGGTTTGTTGGGAGATGGTGCGAGAAATGGGTGCACCATGGGGGAAGGGGGCATTATTTAAAATTGGAGGATTCAGTGTTCATACCATTGGGTTATAAGGTACCCAAGTGGAATATGAGGTGCTGTTCATCCAGTTTGCATGTGGGCTCACTCTGGCAATGGTTGGCAACTGGGAGCTCCAGGAGACCTTGGTGGATGGAGTGCAAGTGTTTGGCGAAACGGTCGCCTAGTCTACACTTGGTCTCACCGATGCAAAGGTCACATTAGGAGCACCAAATGCTTTAGATGAGGTATGAAGAGGTGCATGTGAACCTCTGTCTCACCTGGAAGGGCTGCTGGGGTCCCCAGATGTAGGCAAGAGAGGATGTGAAGGGCCAAGTGTTACATCTGCTGTGTTGCAAGGGAAAGTACCTAGGGACAGGGCGAGTTTGGTTATAATTGTTAAGCGAACTATGGGGATGCGGAGGAAGTGGTCTTTGCGGTAAAGGGTGAGGATGGGACAACGTCGAAGATGGGTAGAATATCAGAAAATGATGTTGATGTGGAGGCTGTTGGGTGAAGGGTGAGGACCAGGGGAACTCTATTCTTGTTCCATCTGAGGGAGGAGAAGTAGGAACAGAACTGCAGAATGAGAGGCAATCACATTGAAACACAATATTCTTACAGGCTGGATCCAGGAAGGATATTTTCTTTGTCTCTGGGGTCAAAAACTAGTGGACTGTCACAAAATAAGTGATATGCCATTTAGGTTTCAGATGAAAAGGGAGATGTTCACTCGGAGGATTGTGGCTCTTTGGGATGTTCTACAATTTCAAAACCAAGATTGTTTGATTTCTGGATATACAGTATGGGCGATAAAGTATTAGGAATGTAGTGCTGGTAAATTATGTGATCAGTATGAATGGGGGAACAGGCTTGAAGCGCCGATGGCTTATTCCAGCTCCTAATTAATGTGTTCTGAACTATCCTCAGTGACAGGAAGGCATGCACCTGAGCAGATTTACCCTTTGAACAAATCTGGCTCTTCACTCAATTCCCTTACCTGTCACTTCTTGCTCTGTCTGTTAATAGGTTTCTGTAGTGTTACTTGTTTCCCCGGTGGATACCAACCCACCGGAGACCTCCAGACAACCCCATGTCACAGAGTGTGTCCCCGTTACCCGTAAACCGCGCGGTTTCCTGCTAGCCGGAATCTACTGTAACTTTGCTCAATGTGCATTGTTCGAGTTCTATTGTTCATATAAGGACGGCTCTTCTGTCACGGAAGATAGACACAAAAAGCTGGAGTAACCCAGCCGGACAGGCAGCATCTTTGGCGAGAAGGGATGTGGGACGTTTCGGGTAGAGACCCTTCTTCAGCGGACATCTGTAAGTCGGTTTCCATAAGATCATGTGATCGGAGCAGAATTAGGCTATTCAGCCCATCAAGTCTACCTCGCCATTCAATCATGGCTGATCTATGTCTCCTTCCTAACCCCATTCTCCTGCCTAAGGGATCGAACGGCAAAATTAATCGCAGACCTTTGATGTGATCACCCTGCATTTCGCTGCGTGCTGTCCGCCGGCTCTTGCTGATATATAATGATATATAAAGTGGTCCAGTTCTCTCTCGCCGGATACATTGGTTAAACACGCTGTGTATTTTATTGCACACGCGGCTGAGGTTAATCAGAAAACTCCAAACGAAAATAGTATTAAGCTTAACCAATCCGCTGATTTTTATTTTGTTCGGGAAGGAACTACAGATATTGGTTTACACCGAAGGTAGTCACAAAATGCTAGGATAACTCAGCGGGACAGGCATCATCTCTGGAGAGAAGGAATGGGCGACCCTTCTTCAGACGTCAGGTCTCGACCCGAAACGTCACCCATTCCAGTCCTTCTCTCCAGAGAAGCTGCCTGTCCCGCTGAGTTACTCCAGCATTTTGTGTCGTTCTTCGCTGATTTTATTTATCTTTACTTTTTTTTTGCAGGGTTTAAGACTCCCTTGATAAAACGGGGATAACATCCATTTCCCAAGTGGAAATAATATACTCAGTCAATAATGGCTATGAACATGGATTTTGTTTTTCAGGAAATACTGGGAAATTCTGTGAAACATTGAAATGCATCTGCACTGATGCTGTCGGCGTTGTCGCGATGCTGGCTGCAACGCCGCCTCTGTTAAACTAGTTGTAAGCGCCAGACTGCAGCTCGGAGTGCGTCCGTTCTGGGTTATCTTCCTGGATCCTTGTGCTTCTCCGCATCTTCGCACATCTTTTTTAGTTAATTTGGGGAAACACTGTATTAGGGGAGAGGTGGGAGAGCAGGTTTGGTCAGAATCGGTCCATCGTTTCAGAAGCTCCGGTACGAGAAACAGTAGTTCCCCGTCCCCTCGGTCCTCATATTAACCTCGCCAGTTGCAGGTCCAGACTCGGAACGCTGCAAGAGCCAGCAGAAACCTCCACAAGTGGGACAGTCAGTGTTTCAAACAACCTTGCCCCCAAAAGTAAAGCGACCTGAAGACAATCGGGTAATACATAGACATTGTCTTTATTTCACTTAGATATTCCAATCTACACTTTGTCATCACCCATTGGAGTAACCGAGAGTGCGGTGTGTTAAACGTGAGTGTATATAAACACATAGAAGGGCAGAGATAATCTCCGTCGGAATGCAAGCGACTTTAAATCACAATTGCCTTGCGATTGGCAAACAACGCAGAACATTAATCCGTAAATGCATCTCCGAACAAAAGGAAGGGACTGGGAATAGGTGCTTACCTTTCACGAAATACAAAGCGATAGTTATCCAAACATAATCCAGCCACTTTGGCGCCCGCATTTTTAACGCTGCTCTGGAAGCCAGCAGCCCTTTAAAGCATGGGACGAGATTGGCTGTGTACCCGCCTTTCGCCCGTTCAACTGGATCTGAAGATGCCAAACATGACTTTTGTGATTCGGCTCTGAACTGGCTGAATGACTTCACCCGACGAGGACAGTTGTGATTCACACCCTTCTCCCACCCAAACTGGCAACAACTCAGCAAAAGCTCGCTTATGGGGAGAGAGACTGCGGGTACGAATCTCACGGCAAAGGAGGACGTTCGGCCCATCGTGCCTCTGCCGCTTCCACCAAAACGACACATAGATACGTAGATACATAGAAAATAGGTGCAGGAGTAGGCCATTCGGCCCTTCGAGCCTGCACCGCCATTCAATATGATCATGGCTGATCATCCAACTCAGTATCCCGTACCTGCCTTCTCTCCATACCCCCTGATCCCTTTAGCCACAAGGGCCACATCTAACTCCCTCTTAAATATAGCCAATGAACTGGCCTCAACTACCCTCTGTGGCAGAGAGTTCCAGAGATTCACCACTCTCTGTGTGAAAACGTTTTTCCTCATCTCGGTCTTAAAGGATTTCCCCCTTATCCTTAAGCTGTGACCCCTTGTCCTGGACTTCCCCAACATCGGAAACAATCTTCCTGCATCTAGCCTGTCCAACCCCATAAGAATTCTAGCGAGTATAAGCCAAGTCTATCCAGTCTTTCTTCATATGAAAGTCCTGACAACCCAGGAATCAGTCTGGTGAACCTTCTCTGCACTCCCTCTATGGCTATAATGTCCTTCCTCAGATTTGGAGTCCAAAACTGTACGCAATACTCCAGGTGTGGTCTCACCAAGACCCTGTACAACTGCAGTAGAACCTCCCTGCTCCTATACTCAAATCCTCTTGCTATGAAGGCCAACATACCATTCACTTTCTTCACTGCCTGCTGCACCTGCATGCCTACTTTCAATGACTGGTGTACCATGACACCCAGGTCTCGCTGCATCTCCCCATTTCCTAATCGGCCACCATTTAGATAATAGTCTGCCTTCCCGTTTTTGCCACCAAAGTGGATAACCTCACATTTATCCACATTATACTGCATCTGCCAAACATTTGCCCACTCACCCAGCCTATCCAAGTCACCTTGCAGTCTCCTAGCATCCTCCTCACAGCTAACACTGCCCCCAGCTTAGTGTCATCCGCAAACTTGGAGATGTTGCTTTCAATTCCCTCGTCCAGATCATTAATATAAATTGTAAATAGCTGGGGTCCCAGCACTGAGCCTTGCGGTACCCCACTAGTCACTGCCTGCCATTGTGAAAAGGACCCGTTTACTCCTACTCTTTGCTTCCTGTTTGCCAGCCAGTTCTCTATCCACATCAATACTGAACCCCCAATACCGTGTGATTTAAGTTTGTATCCTAATCTCTTATGTGGTACCTTGTCGAAAGCCTTCTGAAAGTCCAGATACAACACATCCACTGGTTCTCCCCTATCCACTCTACTAGTTACATCCTCGAAAAATTCTATAAGATTCGTCAGACACGATTTACCTTTCGTAAATCCATGCTGACTTTGTCCAATGATTTCACCACTTTCCAAATGTGCTGCTATCCCATCTTTAATAACTGACTCTAGCAGTTTCCCCACTACCGATGTTAGACTAACTGGTCTGTAATTCCCCGTGTTCTCTCTCCCTCCCTTCTTAAAAAGTGGCGTTACGTTTGCTACCCTCCAATCCTCAGGAACTACTCCAGAATCTAAAGAGTTTTGAAAAATTATCACTAATGCATCCACTATTTCTGGAGCTACTTCCTTAAGTACTCTGGGATGCAGCCTATCTGGCCCTGGTGATTTATCGGCCTTTAATCCATTCAATTTACCCAACACCACTTCCCGACTAACCTGGATTTCACTCAGTTCCTCCATCTCCTTTGACCCGCGGCCCCCTGCTATTTCCGGCAGATTATGTATGTCTTCCTTAGTGAAGACGGAACCGAAGTAGTTATTCAATTGGTCCGCCATATCCTTGTTCCCCATGATCAATTCACCTGTTTCTGACTGCAAGGGACCTACATTTGTTTTAACTAATCTCTTTCTCTTCACATATCTATAAAAACTTTTGCAGTCAGTTTTTATGTTCCCTGCCAGTTTCCTTTCATAATCTATTTTCCCTTTCCTAATTAAGCCCTTTGTCCTCCTCTGCTGGTCTCTGAATTTCTCCCAGTCCTCTGGTATGCTGCTTTTTCTGGCTAATTTGTACGCATCATCTTTTGCTTTGATACTATCCCTGATTTCCCTTGTTATCCACGGATGCACTACCTTCCCTGATTTATTCTTTTGCCAAACTGGGATGAACAATTTTTGTAGTTCATCCATGCAGTCTTTAAATGCCTTCCATTGCATATCCACCATCAACCCTTTTAGAACTAATTGCCAGTCAATCTTGGCCAATTCACGTCTCATACCCTCAAAGTTACCTTTCTTTAAGTTCAGAACCGTTGTTTCTGAATTAACAATGTCACTCTCCATCCTCATGAAGAACTCTACCATATTATGGTCACTCTTGCCCAAGGGGCCACGCACAACAAGACTGCTAACTAACCCTTCCTCATTACTCAATACCCAGTCTAGAATAGCCTGCTCTCTCGTTGGTTCCTCTACATGTTGGTTTAGATAACTATCCCTCATACATTCCAAGAAATCCTCTTCCTCAGCACCCCTGCCAATTTGATTCACCCAATCTATATGTAGATTGAAGTCACCCATTATAACGGTTTTGCCTTTGTTGCACGCATTTCTAATTTCCTGTTTGATGCCATCCCCAACTTCACTACTACTGCTAGGTGGCCGAGAATTAAACGGGCCACAAAGCCTGTTTAATTCTCGGCCGCAATCCTAATATTTCTCTTTCCGACTTTTACTATCCCCTGTTTTAAGTTGCTACAGTGTCCCTTTTAGACAATGCGTGGGGGATCGTGCTGCACCCACTTAATGTCAAAAATACTTGGGCACAGTGTTGGTCCAAAGTCCAAGAGAACTTTAAAATCAATAATCTTTCTAATTCAAACTGCTACATGTGCACTGAGATTTCATCACTCAGGTCGCATTGTAGCCTGATGATAAATGTATTGATGTTAAATGTCAATCTTCACATTTGCAAGTAACTTGTGTTACAGTAATCCACCTGCTCGCCACAGGCTAATGGCTCTAATGGCCGCTACTCTGGTCAGATGCTTCATGAGTTGCCCCACATCTGCCCCTTTCCTCGCATCTTCCTCCGTCAGAATCACCATGGAGTTTAATATTCCCGGTAGCCCCAAAAATAGTAATTATACAGACTCAATGTAATGAAGTTCCCAACTTCATGTGTTTTCAGGAGTGTTTATTTGTCATAGACACCGGATACCAACTGGAACAGCCTGCCTGCCTCACGGTGCGAGTTGACCCACGAGGTACCCCGAGTTTAAAACAAATTTAACTCGTGGTAATCACGTACAATCAACGTAGCGGGAACGTCGGAACTCGTGGACGCAACTTAGCGACTCGTGACGCTAATGGCAGGTACCCGTGAAACTTGATAAAACCCCTGTCTCACTGTGCGAGCTGACCCACGAGGTACCCCGAGTTTAAAACAAATTTAACTCGTGGTAATCACGTACAATTAACGTAGCGGGAACGTCGGAACTCGTGGACGCAACTTAGCGACTCTTGGCGCTAACGGCAGGTACCCGTGAAACTTGTTAACTCTTGAAAAAGTTCAAATATGTTTAAACTTTTCCACGAGTATAATGTACTCTTGAGGTTAAAATTTGAAACATTTAAACTCGTTGTAAGAACGTAGTGGCCCGTGCGTTTACCTTTGTGACTCATGAGTCTACCGTGGGAACTCTTTTTAGAAACAATAATCAGGGACAGAAATATCAGTTACTTGGATAAGTATGGATCAGTTAAGGAACACCAACATAGACTTTATAAAGACAAATTCTGCTTAACAAAGTTAAGCAAGTTATTGATAAGGTGACAGAGTGGGTTGAAAAGAAAAAATTGCTTGAAGTTTATATATTGATTTTGTGTATTTGGGACTGAGCTCACAACCTTAAGACAAACCAGTATTGAGGAACAGCATGAGAACATTTTATGACACTTCATGGCAGCCTAATCTGAGGTTTGCCAGTCATGTCCAGAAGCCATCTCTACAAGTGCTGTTGAAGAAGACAGGGTTGTGTTCACCTCTCCTGCACCCCTGTTCCATAGGGCAACACCAACTCTTTCATTATGCGGATGTTAAAAGCAGGGTTTTATTCTCAAGCCATGATGCCAGATTCCCGATCTCTTTACTGAACTTTACTGAATCAAAGGGTTCTATAGGAGGTGCTGCCTCAAAAAGGCAGCCAGCATTGTCATGGACCCACACTACCCTGGCCATGCTCTCATTTCATTCCTGCTGAGCAGAAGGTATACAAATCTGAAAACCATGACCTCCAGGTTCAAGAACAGCTTCTTCCCAACAACCATCGGGCTCTTGAACGCTACAAATGCTAACTAAACTATGAACTACAAACTGCCTTGGTTGCACTAAGGACTTTGGGATTTTGCAATAATACTGGATTTTTTAATATATATTTTCTTTGTTTAGTATATTATCTATGAGTATTGTGTTTACTGGCCTGTTATGCTGCTGCAAGTGGGAACTCTTTAACTCAGCGGGCAGGCAGCATCTCTGGAGAGAAGGAATGGGTGATGGGATGACATTTCCAAATTGTGGTGGGGGTGAGGGGGGGGGGGGGGTGGAGGAGAGAGGGTGGAGAGTGGAGTGAGAGGAGGGGGAGACAGATGGGGGTGTCTTCATTCACTGGCTGCGGGTGCCTGTCACTGAAACAGGTAGGTGAGATTTCACATCCACCTTGTTATTCTTCAGCTCATTAAAGAGCTCAGGTGAAATTCTGATGAAATTTTTAAATGCAGATTTATCCTCTTCGCACAGCACATTAAGCAGCTTTTCATACTGTCCAAGAGAGGTCTCCTTTGAAACAGGGGCTTCACCCACTGAGACCTCTTCTTAATTTTCCTCTTTACTCTCTCTCTACTGCCTTCATTACACAAGCGTCCTTGCATCACATAAAGGGCTGCTGCATACAGCACTCGAACAAAAAACATCACCATCCTGGACTCCATTAGCCTTCTTGCAGACATTTTTTCCAAATGAGCCAATTTAAACAAGGCAGGCTTTTTATAGTATGTAAAAAAAAGCATGACATCATTTTTTTAACATGTGATGATTTTTCAACACGTCGGTATACATTGTTGCCTCAAGATTAACGGGAGAGGAACTTGGTAACTCGGGAGACGAACTTGGAGCATCGCAGAAATGAGAAGTAAATGGCAAACTTAGACATACCCGTGGGAACTCGGTTAAACTCTTGATCATAAACTTGGAGTCTCGTACGCAACCATGAGTCTTTCACTCGGGGTCACTCGTGGGTCAACTCGCACAGTGAGACAGGGCTTTAAAAAAATTCAAACATGTTTAAAGTTTTCCACGAGTAAAATGTACTGTTGAAGTTAAAAATTGAAACATTTAAACTCGTTGTAAGAACTTGGTGGCCCGTGAGTTAAACTTAGTGACTCTTGAGTCTGATTCAGACAGCAGTGTGGGGAGGAATTTGCAGTGAGCGTGTTGTGCTGGAATTAGTTGGTCCAGGCCCTTGTCTCACTTTTCCTCCCACCCACCACCACCCCATGATCAGCTGGAAGCTCTCTGGACGTCTTCTTAGACCATACTCAGACATCTCAGGAATCATGTGCAGGAAGGAACTGCAGACGCTGGTTCAAACCGAAGATAGACACAAAAAGCTGGAGTAACTCAGCGGGTCAGACAGCATCCCTGGAGAAAAGGAATAGGTGATGTTTCGGGTCGAGACCCTTCTTCAGACTGTGAGTCAGGGGAAAGGGAGACGAGAGATCATTTTCCCCTGACCCTCAGACATCAGGAATCACATTGGATTAGACCTGGACAATCTCCGCTGCATGGTGGTACAGCAGTTAATGCTGCTGCCTCGTGGTCTCAGGTTCAATCCTGAGCTCAGCTGCTGTCCGTGTGGAGTTAGTGACCAAGAGGCTTTGCATCAACTCATTGAGAGGACTGCTGACATTTTGATCCAGCGTTGAAGTCGGTTCTTCCAGCAGATGTAATGTAATCGGATAAAACTGGCTATGTTGTCTTTGGGAGCAAGTTGTAGGATGATGGCTAATTGGAAGCAGAACCCCCCCCCCCTGAGAAGGACATAAACACTCCAAGCAGGACCCCAATCCCTGCGGTTAGAAGCGTCTGCTTTTTGAATTCCCACAAATAGCACAAGTCAACATTTAAAAACCATTTTAAACAACATAGGTTACAATACAGTAAAGGATTATGTTTAACCCAATCACTGGGAGCTAGTGTTGTACCATTAGGAAACAAATTGTTAAAACGTGCTGCGCCTCTGGTCAGTACAAATATCTCAGAAGTAAAGCAGCATTTATTTGAAAATGAGACATATTTATACAGATTATTCCTGAAATATTTGAGGTTTATTTATTTGTAGACTATTTCTGCTCGGGAAGATACGGCAGTAAAATGGCTCTGGCTAAAATCAACACTTCACACATTAATAATAAGAGTCAAAAGCAAGTTACAGCAGATACTGAAAATCAGAAATAGATAGAGAAAAGAGTAGAAAATGCTTCACAACTCAGGCTGCACAGAGCGGGAGTCACGCACACACAGACATGGGTCAACGTTAATTAAATCTCAAAAGAACTGCAGTTGCTAAAAATCTGAAGTAAAAACAGAAAGGGCTGGAATCACTGAACAGGTCAGTGGAGAGAGAGAAACAGAGTACTCTTTCCCTTCTGCCTTCATTGCACAAATGTCCTTGCATGACATAAAGGGCTGATGCATACAGCACTCGAATAAAAAACATCACCATCCTGGACTCCAATTGCCTGCTTGCAGCCATGTTTCCAATTGAACTGATTTAAACAAGGGAGGCTTTTTATAGTGCAAAAAAAACAGCATGACATCATTTTTACCATGTGATGATTTTTCAACACGTCGGTAGACGTTGCTGGCTCAAGAGTAACTCGGGAGAGGAACTTGGTAACTCGGGAGACGAACTTGGAACATTGCAGAAATGACAAGTAAACGGCAAACTTAGTCATACCCGTGGGAACTCAGTTAAACTCTTGACCATAAACTTGGAATCTCGTACACAACCACGAGTCTTTCACTCGGGGTACCTCGTGGGTCAACTCGCACCATGAGACAGGGCTTTTACTCTACCTGTTGTGGAGATGAGGAAGGTGATCCATGAGGATACGGTGGTGGAAGTTGCCTACATGGATTTTTGTAAGTCATTTGATAAAGTCACCTATGATAGGCAGTTGCAGAAAATTAAGATGCATTATGTTCACTGTGATGTGGTTATATGAATTTAGAATTGGCTAACTCATAGAGGACAGGGGGTTGTGGTGGAAGGGCATTATTTTGGCTGGAGGTCTGTGACCAGTGGATTCCGCAGGGTTCTGTGCTGAAACCTCTGTCATTTGTGATGTACATCAATTATTTGGATGTTAATGTAGATAGGTGGGTTAGTTAGTAAGTTTGCAGATGACAACAACATTGTTGGTGATGCGGAAGGTGAGGAAGACTGTCATAGGATGTGGCAGGATATAGGTCAACCATAGAAATGTGCAGAAAAATGAGAGATGGGGTTTAATCCATACAAATGTGGGATGTTGAACGTTGAGAGGTCGAATATTAGGGGAAGGTATATATTTTATGGCAAGGCCATTAATAGCTTTGGTGTACAAATGGATCTGAGGGCCAGGGTCCATATCTCCCTGAAAGTGGCAACATAATTCGATAGAGGAATAAAGAAGGCATATGGTATGCTTGTCTTTATAGGTCAGGGGGGCATTGAGTACAAGAGTCAGGAAGTCATGATACAGCTTTATAGGGCTTTGGTTAGGCTGCACATTTCGAGTACTGCGTGCCATTCTGATCACCCCGTTAAAGGAAGGATGCATGGTCATTCAGCAGGTTACAGGCGATATTTACTAGAATGATTCCTGGATTAGGGAGTAGTAGCTACAGGGCGAGGTTCGGCAGACTTGAAATGCCAGAGATTGCAGGGAGACCTGATAGAAATAGAAAAATCATGAGAAGCATAGAGAGGATAAGACAATCAGAACCATTTTCCCCGGATAGAAAAATCAAATACTAGAGAGCATAACTTTAAGGTAAGAGTGGCAAAGTTTAAAAAAAAGATATGTGTTACGGGTCCCAGGAATGGGCACCGTAAGGCAGATAGATAACCTGTATAAAGCAGGTGAGAGATAGCAAATGAGGACACGGTGCGTCTTAATTCATCCCCAGATTGCTTCTGCCGAGATGGGGGAAGTGCCCTGCTGTTTCCAGTCCCCACAGCAACTGGAGTGACACAGACGTTCCGCCTCACTGCTGCACATTCTAAACTGCCAATGCACCATCAAATCAATTAAATCGAGGTGGTCACACCGTCTTAGGTGCGCCACACGCTCCCCAACAACAAAAGTGGCTCCTGACACTTATTTCAAATTGCAGGTTTCCATTGGAAATAATCAACAGTCTTTCACAGACTCAAAAATATTTACAATATTCAAAATTTTCAACTATAAAAAATATATAACTCTAGTTTGATTACATCACCACTGTGCATTCTCAATAACCCTGTACAGTACATGGCAAGTATGAATATTGGACCATGGGTGCACACTGGACTGATGGCCTGTACAGTGGGTGAGTATAAGGCATGAGGTACGTGCCAATAGTGTTCACAGCAGGAAATGGTTGATAGGTCGGATGGCCAAGAGATGAGTAGGTGAGCCTTTGGACTGGCCGTCTTTCCCTTGTGGACCGTCTCAGTGTAACAGGGGATCCAGGTTCAGAGTGTGAGAGAGAGTGCTCCTCGAGGTCTGCATCCGGAGACAACTCTTGCCCGTCCTCCATCTGAGGTACTTCGGGGTCCGCCTGCACAATCCTCTCATCTTGTTCAGTCATGGGGAATGTCCTGATCATCCTCCTGTTGTAGTTCGCCCTCATCTGTTAAATGTGTTTTCCATTGATCCTTTGTCTGTATTTCAGCTTCTGGTGGCCTCAAGTCCATTTCATGTGATATTTGGACCTCCATCCGTTCTTGACTTCTTCCATGTTTTCCGACTGATATGAATGAATCTTCATCCCTGCGTCGGGTCACTCTAGTGGGTGTTCTTTGTGCTTGCCCATGTTGGATTCTGGTAGGTTTACTAGGAGTCTGAGCCGGCATTCTCTCAGGCTTAGCTGCTGTCCTTGGCTCAGCCCGACTTAGGGGTATCCTCAACCAGTAACCTCCTCCTGACTCATCATCCGAGTCAGATGTCTCTGCATTCTTGGTTCTGTCTCTAATGCCACTCCTTCTCAACTGAGGTTTCCTTTGCGTCTGTGGCTTTGAAGTTGGTTTGGCCCGCTGCGATGGGAATTCCACTGGTAAATCATTGACCAGTAAAAGCAGGTTTCTATGCAGCGTCCTCAGTCTCCCTTTGCCATCGTTTTCTGGATGAATAACATACACTGGGTTGTCTGAGACTTGTTCCTTCACTACATATATCCCCTTCTCCCAGTAGGAACGTAGTTTACCAGGCCCGCCTCGCTCTCCCAGATTTCTAACCAACACTCTATCCCCAGGCTTCAGGACCACTCCTCTCACCTTCTGATCATAGTAGGACATTCCTTTCGCACTTGAAGACAGACTGTTGTTGTTAGCAATGCGGTATGCTTCCGCCATCCTTTTTTGCCACTTCTCAACATAACCTTTGTGCGTCACTGGATCTATTTCTTCAGCCAACCCAAACAAGAGATCCACAGGAAGGCGAGGGTGTCGACCATAGAGAGGATAGTGAGGGGAATAGCCAGTAGACTCATGGCGGGTGCAGTTATACGCATGTACAACCTGTGGGAGATGTTCTTTCCATGTCTCCTTTTCTTTGTCTGTCAGAGTTCGCAGCATCTGCAGCAAGGTTCGATTAAATCGCTCTGCTGGATTACTTTGCGGGTGATATGGGGATGTTCGGGAATGTCCTACTCCAGAGAGCTTGCCAAGGGTTCGAAACAGTTCATTCTCGAATTCACGTCCTTGGTCATGATGGAGCTTGTTTGGGAATCCGAAACGTGGTACAAAGTCATTGCAAATCCGTTCTGCTGCTGTCCGGCCGGACTTGTTTTTTGTAGGGTAGGCCTGAGCAAACCTTGTAAAATGGTCGATTACTACTAGGATGTACTCATAACCCCCTTTGCTCTTTTCCAGGTGTAAGAAGTCGATACAAACCATTTCCAGGGGCGAGTTAGACTTCAGACCGCCCATTGGTGCATGCACATGGACTGTAGGCTTCTTCTGTTTGATGCAACTGCACTTCTTCGTTACATAGTCCTCGACACACCTTTTCATGTAGGGCCAGTAAAACCTCTCCCTGGCGAGGTGAAGAACTCTCTCCATGCCCACATGTCCCATGTTGTCGTGGAGGTGCTTTAATACCACGGGTTGGTATTTCAGAGGTAGTACTAACTGTTTCCTATTTGTTGTTCTTCGGTACAGCAATCCATCCTCGATGCGCAACCTGCTCCACTCATGCAGAAGCTTGCATGCGGTTCCTTTCACAGTCCTCCTCATGTCGTCTGTCAATTTGCTGTTCATCTCTCTGAGCTTTAAGATCTCTCCTATCTCGGGATCCTCTCTTTGAGCTTGGACCAAGTCGTCATGACTAATGCTGTGTAGAGGGGCGCGGGGCTGTAGGACAACATCTTGAGAGGAGACAGCAAGAGCGGCTATCCATGCCACATCTTTCCTCTGGGCTGCTTGACTTCCTTCCCAAGCTGCATTCACTACATCCTGCGACAACTCCTCTGTGCAAGTTGACATGTACTGGTCAATATCAATTGACCAGTACAATATCGTGTTGACTCTTCCTGGTCTGTACCTGATGTCAAAATGGAAGTCTGACAGTTCTCCCACCCACCGGTGACCAACCGCATTGAGTTTGGCAGTGCTCATGATGTAAGTAAGTGGGTTGTTGTCAGTGAAGATGGTAAAGTGTGGAGCATAATAGAGATAGTCCCTAAATTTCTCGCACACTGCCCAATTAAGTGCAAGGAACTCCAACTTGCTACTATACATATGGTAGTTCCTCTATGCAGCTGTCAAAGTCCGTGACCCATACCCAATGACTCGCAGCTTTCCCTCCTGTTGCTGGTAGAGAACAGCTCCTAGACCTTGCTCTGATGCATCGGTATGCAAGACGAAAGGCCTGTCGAAGTTTGGGTATGCCAAAACCGGTGGATGTGTCAACATGTCAATCAGTCTCTCAAGTACACTTTGATGTTCAGCAGTCCACTGTATGGGTGCCCTGGATGACAGTTGGGGTCCCTTGGCTTTACCTTGTCGAGACTGGACTTGATTTGAGGATTTCCCTTGGAGCATCTCATACAATGGCTTTGCTATCTTTGAGAAGTTTTGAACGTACGACCTGTAGTAACTGAGAAAGCCGAGAACCCTTCTCAAATCACCTACGGTCTGTGGTGTTTTGTCTTTCAAAGCCAGCACAGCATTCAGGTCCTTGGGATCAACTTGAATACCGTCAGCAGAGACAAGGCGGCCAACATAGCGAACTTCTTGCTTGAACAACTCACACTTTTCAGATCGGAGCTTTACCCCTTGATGTTGCAAAGCTTGGAGAACCTTGCGGACCACTTCCACGTGATCTTCAAACGACCGCGAGTAGCAGAGGATGTCATCGAGGTAGGGTATACAGCACTCATCCCTCAGAGAACTCAACATCTCCTCCATACTTCTCTGGAATGCTGCTGGCGCGTCTGATAGGCCAAACGGGATCCTTACCCACTCATAAAACCCCCAGGGTGTGATGAAAGCAGTGAGATGACGTGAACTTTCAGCCACAAAACCCTGGTGGTAAGCCTTACCCTGGTCAAGGATGCTAAACCACGAGTAACCACCCAAGGTGTCCAGCAAGTCTCGTAATCGAGGCAGTGGGTGTCTATCCGGCACCGTTTTCTGGTTCAATAGACGATAATCTATGCAGAGGCGCAGTGTACCGTCTTTCTTCCGCACACACACAACTGGAGCGGCATAGGAGGACCTAGATTTAACAATCCATCCCTTGACAAGGAGGTCTTGAACATATTCCTTTACCTCTCTCAACAGCGGTTTTGGTATGGATGTGTACGCTCTCTGCACAGGAATGTCATCTTTCAGATTTATCACCATTTGCAGGCTTGGGTTGCATCCAATATCATTTTCATCTCTGGCAAAGGCTTTAGACTCCTCAAATAACATTTTCCTGACAACCTCTTGCTGATTTTCCTCCAGGTGATCAAGGTTCACGGGCGGATGCCACAGTGATGGAGTTGGTTGAGGAAGTTGAGAGGTGACCTCGTTGACTGTTGTCATGGATGCCACTTTTCTGGGAGGGTCAGCTTCCACAACCCTTTCAATATGTTGTAAGGTGCCCAGGGCTGTCTTACGTGGCAAAATAATGTCATGGCTGGTGTTGTTGCCAACAGCAATGGTGACATATGGGTTTACAGGATTCTGCATTTCAACCAAACCTGCTCCTAGATCTAGCTGATCCAACGGCTGACTGCCTTCGTCTGATTCGAACAACACCAGACGGCCATAGGAGTTCATGGTTGGGGGAACCCGGCATCTCACCCAGCTGACTTGTCCAGCTGGAACGACCACGTCCTTTGCACCAGTTCTCAGGCGTCCTTGTGGCATGCTTGGCTCCACTGTCTGAATAAAACTCACCACTGCTTCTGCTTTCTCACTTGAAACACTGATGGCATTCTGAAACTACTGTATCAGAGTAGGTACTAACCTCTCTGGCTGTCCTTCAACAAGCTGCTCCAGAACATTAAAACCAATCAACGGTCTTTCCATGGTCAAGCTACTGACTAAAAATGGGACACTGATGGCCAGACTTGGGTCCTCATTCCCAGGTAGGTTGGTCATTATAGGAACCCATCCATCAAAAGGAATGAGCCCTCCGTTGACTGCATAAACCTTTAGCTCCTCCAGTTCCTCAATGATCTCAGACATTGGTCGAATGTTTAGGTCAGGCAGGTGTAGATCTTTCCAGGCACGGCTGATAATACTAACTTGTGCGCCTGAGTCAAGCAATGCAGTTACCGCCAAACCACTTAGATTACATTGCATCAGAGCCTTCTTTCCTATCATGTTGGCGACAGCTTTACGTTTGGTACATTGTGGTTCAAAAGAGAACTGAGAAGATGATTTGCTTTGTTTGTCATTGTACTGTGTGCTCGCTACTTCTGAAGTAGTGGACCAAGGAAGATCTGTATTATTGTCATCACAATCAGTTTGAGTTTGGGGACGTTTCTCAGATCCGATCACTGGGCGCCCCCCTGCAGCGACCGGTTCAAGTTTCCCTGACTCTTCTGTTTCTTTAAGCAGCCAACAGCTCTGTGGCCTTCCTCCCCACATGAGAAACAATTGTTACAGTCTGGGCGGTTTTGTTCAACACATTTTGGACAACCGTATGGTTTATCTCTCTTGGGTCTCATTTTATTTTGAGAATATTGGTTCCTCACATCTGTTGGTTGTGACCTAATTTGTCGTTTCACGGTCTCAATCATACTTGTGAGCTCATCTACTTTGGCTGTAAGCTCTTTAATTGGGTCTGTCTTTACTTTTGGCGCCGCGCTCTCTTGCTTGCTGCACTGTTCTTTTGCTGTATTCGGCTCAAACTGTGCACCATGTGCATGTACTGCAGCCTGCCGACGAAAAGGACCTATCCTCTTTTGTCTCTCACTTTCTTCACTGGTGATTCTCATTACCTGGCGGAGTATTGTCTCATCACTTACTTCACCACTGGACAAGAGAGGTTTTATTTCTCTGCGTAGGTCACTGTGTTTGTAGCCTAATCCCTGGTAAACTGTATGTAGGAAGCCATCTTGAACAGTAGCTGCACTGTATTTGATGCCTGCGTCTGACAGTTTTGATGTGAATAGGACACGTTGCTTCAAACCTATGACACGATAGAGGAATTGTTGTGGTGTCTCGTTCTCCTCCTGCTTGGCACATATTAACTCTTGGAATAACTCTACTGCTTTTTTCTCTTAGGTGAGCCTGGAGAAATCCATTGAGTTCCATCACAGTCAAGTCATCCTTGTTCATTAGCATCTCTTTAAAAATTCCAGGTTTTATTATCCGGAGCACACCACGAACTATCTCTGCATCATGGAAGCCTTCTTTCATCCCTTCCTTTATTTGCTTACAGACATTGTTATAACTGATGTCTGACGAATGATCACCAACCTGGCCCCCTTGTACCTTAAACTCCCTTCTCTGGAGGTAGGAGAGATCTCTTATGGAAATCATCCCCTCCCGAATGGGTCGGACAACTATCGGGTTGTGGTATGATGAGTCACTTCGAGACTTATTAGCCTGTGCTGCTAATGGCGGAGAGTCTTCTGATGACTGAGTTGTCGGTACCATAATGCTTTGTTTCAGCCTTTTACCAAGCTCCTCATAGCTAGTGAGCAATGCCAGTAACTCTGCGTTTGTGGAGTCAGATACAGCAGTAGGTAGTACTGGGTCAGTTGTGAAAGCATCACTGTTTGGCAAAGTAGAACTGACTTGGAACATTTGGTTAGTAGTATCTCCATGAGCACCTATGGGTTGTATTTCTAGCTCTGGCAAACCCAATACATTTCGGGTCTTTACAATATCATCAATAGCATCTTTCAAACCCAACAATTCAGACATTCCACTGTCTTCTGACTCTAACAAATGCGTACTGTACATGAATGAACTGATTTTATCGAAGCAGCCTTCATGGTCTCCTTCATGGAGTTCAGACAAGTCCCAATCTGACGTTGAACCCACCTCTTTGGCAATGTGAAAGAGCTTTGCAGCTGACAAGGTGAGCAGTGACTTCCTAATGTCCCACACTAGGCTCTTCCTCCCACTCTCTGACATGGCAGCAGCTTTTCACCGTCTTTCACGATGGATCATAGTTCAGCAATGGCCCATTCTCTGCTCCGATTCACCGCTCTCGGCACTCAGCTCGAATCAGCCCTGTCTCGGTCTCAGGTGTCATTTGTTGATCAGCTCCAGCTCCAACCAGGAAGTGGCGCTGATCCCGGACGAGCCCCCATGATCTGTTACGGGTCCCAGGAATGGGCACCGTAAGGCAGATAGATAACCTGTATAAAAGCAGGTGAGAGATAGCAAATGAGGACACGGTGCGTCTTAATTCATCCCCAGATTGCTTCTGCCGAGATGGGGGAGGTGCCCTGCTGTTTCCAGTCCCCACAGCAACTGGAGTGACACAGACATTCCGCCTCACTGCTGCACATTCTAAACTGCCAATGCACCATCAAATCAATTAAATCGAGGTGGTCACACCGTCTTAGGTGCGCCACATATGCGAGGCAAGTTTTTTTACATACAGATTGGTAGGTGCCTAGAACTCACTGCTCGTGGTCATGTGGAGGCCGATATGACAGAGGTTTTTAGATAGGCATATGAATACGCAGGGAATAGATTGATATCGATCATGTGCAGGCAGAAGCAATTGGTTCATCTTAGCATTAAGCTTGGCACAGACATTGTGGGTTGAAGGACCTGTTCATGTGCTGTACCTTTCAATGTTCTATGCACAATAAATTATCAATTATTCTAAGTAAACCAAACCATGATGGTGCAAAAAACGAAAGTTCCTTGAGCAATCATAGTAATGCAAAGTTTGTCGTATTTCAGTGCTAAGGTAGGGTTGTGGTCAGAGTTGTAGAACGTGGTTCAAGAACCTGGTGATTGAAAGGAAAAAGCGATTCTTGATCATGGCGTTAATGGGCTCAGGCTCCTGTACATTCTTCGCGATGGTAGCAATGAGAACAGAGCATGGCCTTGGTGATGTGGGTCTTTTATGATATTAGCTGCCACTTTGAGGCAGTGCCTCATGTAGATGCCTTGGATGCTGGGGAGGTCAATACACGTGCTGGGCCTGGGAACGTCCACCACTTTCTGCAGCCTCCTTTGTTCTTGAGCAGTCCTTAAGGCTCTGTCTTACCTGTTTGCGGTCATCGGCGGTGAAGCGCGGCGTCGCCGGTAGCGAGGACCGCGCGGCAACGGCGAGAGCGTCGAGCCTATCCACCGGAGCGCCGCACGGATGCTGCGCGGGGACCGAGTTAATTCAAACACGGCGGGTCCCACGTGCTTGCGGTAAGTAAATAAAAGGGCGGGCCGACTGCGATGACGTCGGCCCGCCGCACGTGACTCACCAGCGGCGGCTGTGGCAGTGGACGGTTTGACGCACGGCGCTCGAGCCATACTGGCGGCGGCCCGTGCGAGCGGCCGTGCCTCACTGGCGGCGGCACGTGCCTCACTGGCGGAGGCTGTGGCAGTGGAGGTTTGACGCACGGCGCTCGAGCCACACTGGCGGCGGCCCGTGCGAGCGGCCGTGCCGCACTCGTGCATCACTGGTGGAGGTTGTGCGGTGAGTATTTAGTTTTGGACATTGTCGATTTTATTTTAGCACCGCCGCACGGCCCGGGAATTGTACTTTCTCACGAGTGCGCGGTCTATGGCGGCAGATTCTTCCCGTTTCGCCGCCATAGACCGCAGACTCGTGAGACAGGCCTTTTACTGAACCATGTCATCATGCAACCAGTCAGCACGTTCCCCATCGTATGCCTGCGGATGTTCAATGGAGTATTCAATGAAAAAAACATTATCTGCACCTTCTCTGTAATTGTAATGCTACAATGTTGCAACACGATATTCTTCACTCTCTTATTTTTTTCTTTCCACTACTTGTACTTGCGTAATAGCTCAATGGCACTCATGTAGCATTTGATTTAACTGGATAGAATGCAATCAAAGTTTATCCCTGTATGTTGGTACACATGTCACAAAGTAAACCAATACCAATACTGATATGTTGAATCTCCTCAAACTTCTGAGGAAGTAGAACCATTGTTATACTTTTGTTGTGTTTGCATCAGTGTGCTGTGCCCAGCACAGATCATCAGAGATGTGTTCACTAGGTTATTGATTCGTTTCTCTTTGAGAATCTTGCTTTACAAAAAGAAAATGCTGGAGAGTGAGGAATAATTAAAATTCTGACCTGATTCACCCTCTCCTGTACCTGGCATTCACTCTGTGTTTGCCATCGCTCCTGTAACACCTGGAGATCAGAACAGTGTTCTCTCAATGATAAAGTGATGTTTAAAAATGAGATGAAAGGATTTTGGGATTATTATTGTTTGTGCTGATTTGCTACTTTTGTATTGTGGAAGGCATTTCAGCAGACTGTTGTTTACATCTGGTGGGATCTCATATTTATTCTCTGACAACGAGAGAGGCTATTTGGGTCCATTGAGTGCACAACGGCTTACTGGGAAAACTCATCAATCCTTTTTCTCCATTTATACCCTTGTAATCTCCTTTCTCTCACATGACCATCAACTCCACCCTGATTCCCCTACCACTGACTTACACTAAAGGTAATCTACATTTTCCAATAACCTACCAACCAATAGACAATAGATAATAAGTGCAGGAGTAGGCCATTCGGCCCTTCGAGCCAGCACCGCCATTCAATGTGATCATGGCTGATCATCCCCATTCAGTACCCTTCCTGCCTTCTCCCATATCCCCTGTCTCCGCTATTTTTAAGAGCCCTATCTAGCTTTCTCTTGAAAGCATCCAGAGAACCTGCCTCCACCGCCCTCTGAGACAGAGAATTCCACAGAAAAAGTGTTTCCTCATCTCCGTTCTAAATGGCTTACTCCTTATTCTTAAACTGTGGCCCCTGGTTCTGGACTCCCCCAACATCGGGAACATGTTTCCTGCCTCTATATTGTTAATAGCTGTGGTCCCAGCACCGAGCCTTGCGGTACCCCATTAGTCATTGCCTGCCATTCTGAAAGGGACCTGTTAATCCCTACTCTTTGTTTCCTGTCTGCCAACCACTTCTCTATCCATGTCAGCACTCTACCTCCAATACCATGTGCCCTAATTTTGCCCAACCAGTGCTTCTCTGGGTTGTGGGTGGAAATCAAAGCATCCAAGGGAATTCACATGGTCACTGAAAAGACATGCAAACTCCCTGCAGAGTGCACCAGAGCTCAGGGTTAAATCTGGGTCACTGCAACCTGCTTCATCTCACTACCACCCTGAGGCTAGTGCAGGGTTGTTTTGTGTTGGCACTGTTTACTTAGTGAACAGCCTAGCTCTGCCTTACGTCACCACACTGGGGCACTCACTGATGGATGATGGGTCCCGTGACCTCCATCCCCTCTCAGTTGCTTCTGCTCACCTTCTGCTTCACCTGTCCCCACATTGTTAGCCTGACTCAAATGTTATCCAGCAGTCCTTCAGACCAGAGTCAACAATGCCCTATGTTTGTACAGGAGATATGTTCTATCATGTGCTTGAAGAGATGTTTTATGAATCAACTGTGATGATTGAGTGATCGACATTGTATGAGTTATATTTTATAGATATTTCCCATTATTCTGGATAGTCTAGCAGAGGAAATATGCTTTGGGTGTCCAATCCATTGAATCATGTAAGCCTTTTAAACAGCTTCCCTGGATGCATTGACATAAGACACATTTACACAACCTGCCCTGATAATTTATTCCATCAAATGCACCCCTTATCCACTCAAAAGCCATTATGACCTTCCTGAGATGTGCTCCAAACTGAACACATTTCACCAGATGACATCTGATCAAGGCACCAAACCAAGGTTCATTTCCACTTTGTATTCCCACCCCTTGATATAAAAGTTAAGTTTGCATTATTATTTTCTGCTGAGCTTTGAACAATGTATGCTCCACAACATACAACTCTGTAATGCCAACCACACCAGAAGATGCATTAATAATTAAAGTGGGGCTGATGAAACAAAGCAGGGTTCGGTGATCCATAGATCAATTGGAAACAGATCAACGTCAAATATGGAGATCACCTTCACAAGGAGGAATCATCACCTCATTCCCAGTCCATTGCCCTTTGGCCTTGGTCCTACATCTACAACACTTACAGCCAGAGAGCATATAGAAGCAGTGGTTACATTTTAAATGATCTCTGTATGATTCCTCACTCTCTTGCCCTCAAAGCTATATGGTACCTTTTGGCAATGTGTATTTCTAGGAGCGGATTATTTATCTCCTACTTCATTGTTTAGTTTGGAGATTTTAGTTTAGAGATACAGTGCGGAAACAGGTCCTTCGGTCCACCGAGTCCGTATCAACCCGCGATTCCTGCGCATTAACACTATCCTACACATTAGGGATAATTTACATTTATACCAAGCTAATTAACCTACAAACCTGCATGTCTTTGGAGTGTGGAAGGAAACCGAAGATCTTGGAGAAAACCCAAACAGGTCACAGGAAGAACATACAAACTCCATACAGAGAGCACCAGTAGTCAGGATCGAACCCGGATCTCTGGCGTAGTAAGGTAGAAACCTACCACTATGCCAATGTGCTGCCAATTGTGGATTATTCTTCTGGATTTCTTACTTTGTGGGCAATAAGACCATTCGTTATGCTGGCTTTTGGTCCTGACAGATGTTGGATAAATGCAGCAAAACCTCACTGCTCTTGTCAGAAACCCTTCCATCACAAACACCTGAAAAATCTGCTTGGAAATATTGGCCCACAGTATGTCCAGTCTGAAGGTTCAGATTGATTAGCAAGCCTCCATTCTTTCATCTCCACCATTAGAAAAAGTATCATGGGATGTTTAAGAAAGAAAGTAGAAGGGTAAAGAGGGGCTACAAAATATTCTTGGTAGATAAGATTAAAGGAATACCAATTCCCAATAGATCTGGATCTGTAACAAAGTTCAGTTTACTGTGCTGTTAGTACGTTATGCAATGCCAGTATCTAATATCAAATGTTCTTGGCATTCACCGTGATCAGCTTATCATTTTTATAAAAGCATAGTATTTTTTTAGCTTGTTTGATCTCTTAGTTTTATTGGGTGACGACTTCCTTTCCTCTGTGTGTCAATTTCACCACATTCTGACCAATTTCAAATCGGAGCTAATTTCTCCCTCTCCCTCTTAAACGTAAATAAGTCTTTACATTATTCACAGTGCCTGTTTGAATATACCATAATTTTGATATCAACTGATTCCACAAAACATCAGTTTAATGCAAATGGTAATTAGCAGGTATAACTCATCCAAAATAAAATTGAAAATACTGGAAATAATCAGTGAACCTACCATCCCCCTCGGAAGGAGAAGAAGAATTCATGTTTTTAGCCAATATTCTAGTTCTGATAAAAGTTCATCAATCAGAAACATTAAAGGGCCTGTCCCACTTAGGTGATTTTTTAGGCGACTACAGGTGACTGCCAAAAAAATTTCAACATGTTGAACATTTTTCGCCGACGGTGGCAACAATTTGGGCTGTCGTAGGTTGTCGTAGGTGTTGTCGTAGGTTGTCATAGGTTATCGCCGGTGCTGACTTCAGTGAATTCCAATGTCACAGTCGCTGGCAGTCGCCTAAAAAGTCACCTAAGTGGGACAGGCCCTTCACACTATTTCCATCTCCATGAATGCTGCCTGACTTGTTGAGTAATTCAAGTATATTCTGTTTGTATTTCAGCTTTCCGGCATTTATAGTATTTGTTTCGCGATAATGCTCGCACATTTCATGTTCATATTAAATTTCCTTATACCATAGAAGGAGGCCATTTTGTCCTTTGGGCCTTTGCTGGTTTATAAAGAAATTCTATCTTTTACTTATTTCTCTGTAACCTATTTTCTATTTGTCATTGGACACAAATGTTCTTTGTGGTGCTCACCACACCCTCATAGCTGCATCAGTTAAATGGTCCCAGAAAAAAAAAAACTATGCTTAATTATGGAAAATTTGCCTAGAAATTGAATTTTATCCCTTAGTATTGTGTTAAATATGAGCTGCACAAATGCACACAATCAGTCAGATCCCCCATAAAGAATTGTGAAATGTAATAAAAAGATGTAAATTTTGATGGTTTATACCTGGAATTTTGTGAGCTGCATGAAAAGTTTGAACTACTTCTATAAAGGCATCAGATCTTGATTACCTGTGCAATAAAGTCAAATCCTGACCAGGTTGGTCGGGGAAGACAATTCTTTCAAATCTTTCCTTCACCAGATTACACATTCTTGTCCTCATAGAAGTATATAATCATAACAGCAGTATATAACCTGATTGAAGTATATAAAGCTAGGAGAAGCATATATAGGGTAGAGAGTCAGAACGTTTTTCCACGATGGAAAGGTTAAAGACTAGAGGGTGCGAGGGGCAAAGTTTAAAGGAGATGGTCATAAGTGGTAGGAGTAGTATTAGGCCAAAGGTACACAAAAATGCTGGAGAAACTCAGCGGGTGCAGCAGCATCTATGGAGCGAAGGAAATAGGCAACGTTTCGGGCCGAAACCCTCCAATCGGCCCATCAAGTCTACGGAGCCATTCAATCATGGTTCATCTATCTCTCCCTCCTAACTCCATTCTCCTGCCTTCTCCCCATAACGTCTGACACATGCATTAATCAAAAATCTATCTCTATTTAAAAGACGGTGGGTGCTTGGAACGCACTTCCAGGAGTGATGGTGGAGTCAGACACGATAGTGGGATTTAAGAGGCTTTTAAATAGGCACATGAATATGCAGAGAATTGAGTAATACGGATCATGTGCAGACAGATGAGATTTGTTTATCATGACATCATGTTCAACATAGGCATTGTGGGCTAAAGGGCCTGTTCTTGTGCAGTACTGTTCTATGTTTTATTTTCTATAATCATTCCAAGGAGCAGAAGAAAAGAAACTTAATTCTGATTACATTATTGAAACAAATTCCTCTGATCTGTTTTCATTGTAGCAAAAACAAACAATGGAAGTACCATTTCACTTGTCAGTGCCCTTGGTTATTAGTTAATGGTTTGCAATTTTTTTCCTCAGGAATAATTGACTTGCTTTGTAGCAGTAGCAGTCGTGCCTTTATTAGTCAAGTGAGTTTCCCAATTGTAGGTCACACTTAAATTGATTTGGATTTGTGCTAGGAGCAAAACACTGCAGTTTTGGCAGAGGTATGGTTCATATCACAGCATACTGTAGCATCAGGTACAAAAGTGCAGCATAAATGGGAGAGTACATTCATTTTTGCTAATCAGAATTTTATGGTTACCTTACAAGCCACGTAAATCTACATTCATTAATCTGGAGACCATGTCACCCAAAGACAGCCCTATTTCATATATATTGTGCACGTGCAGAGACAATCATGCACTGGATTGCAGTGATGTACTGCAAATGAGCTGCAATTCCCATCACTCTACTGACTATTTTCTGCTCTTGGTCGAATACAGATTCAAGGTCTGACACATCATTTAATCAATGGACTTTGTATAATTAGAAGACTGGAAAGTCAATTGCAACAGGGAAGGTGTTATGTAAATACAAGAAGATAGTCACAAAAAGCAGGAGTAACTCAGCGGGTCAGACAGCATCTCTGGAGGAAAGGAATAGGTGACTTTCTGGTTGAGCCAAAATGTCACCTATTCCTTTTCTCCAGAGATGCTGCCTGACCAGATGAATTGCGCAAGTACAAGATGTGATTGTCGCAAAAAAAAACAATTAGTCCAGAAATTTGGGGAATTCAGGAAATTAGGAATGAGCATTGCTCCAAATGTACTCACCTCTTTGGCTTGTAAATAATATAACCATATAACCATATAACCATTACAGCACGGAAACAGGCCATCTTGGCCCTTCAAGTCGTGCCGAACACTTTTTTTCCCTTCCCCCCCCTTCTTTCTTCCCCCTAGTCCCATCTACCTGCACTCAGGCCATAACCCTCCATTCCTTTCCCATCCATATACCCATCCAATCTATTTTTAAAGTATAAAATCGAACCTGCCTCCACCACTTCCACTGGAAGCTCATTCCACACAGCTACCACTCTCTGAGTAAAGAAGTTCCCCCTAATGTTACCCCTAAACTTCTGTCCCTTAATTCTCAAGTCATGTCCCCTTGTTTGAATCTTCCCTACTCTCAATGGGAAAAGCTAATCCACGTCAACTCTGTCTAACCCGCTCATCATTTTAAAGACCTCTATCAAGTCCCCCCTTAACCTTCTGCGCTCCAAAGAATAAAGACCTAACTTGTTCAACCTTTCTCTGTAACTTAGTTGCTGAAACCCAGGCAACATTCTAGTAAATCTCCTCTGTACTCTCTCTATTTTGTTGACATCCTTCCTATAATTAGGCGACCATAATTGTACTCCATACTCCAGAATTGGACTCACCAATGCCTTGTACAATTTTAAGAATAGTCACTTGCCAGAGGATATCCAACTTTTCTGCTTTTCTTGTAGCCACAATATCTCAATTCAGCTTTCAGTTGCTGTTGACCCCAATGAAGTTGATAGTGGAGAAATAGATACAAAATGTTGGAGTAACTCAGCAAGACAGGCAGCATCTCTAGATATTGAATTGAATTGAATTGAATACTTTATTGTCACATGTGACAAATCACAGTGAAATTCTTTGCTTGCATACCAAAGGTATGCAAATAGTCACCCATAAAGGGTGCTTGCAAAGTTTCAAAGTCCCCCTTTGTTCTCCCCCATCCCTCATTGTGGTGCTCCCATGCGGGGTCCTCCATTGTCTATTGTTCTTCCTCCTTCCTTACGGCGGTCCTCCCACACCGGGTCCTCCTTTGTTCTTTCCCCCGGCAGTGGTGTCCTCACTTCCACATGTCTGTCCTCATCTGTTGGTCGGCGCCATCATCGATCTCTCCACTATCGCCGCTGGGTCCTCTCCGGACGCCTCCGTGGCACCGACCCAGGCCCCAGCCACAGGGTCCGCAGACCCAGGCACCATTGGCCGCAGGCTTCGAATGGTGAGGCTCATAGCAGGAATGGGTGACGTTTTGGGTTGAGACCCTTCTTCAGGGGATCTAGGAATTATAGTGCATTAAATGTCAAGTACATTAGATTAGATTTTCACTTGATGGAGATAGTTGCGATGTTTTTTATCTGGTTCTTGCAATTTTACTGTTTGATTACTGCACTTAATGTAAAATAGTCACTACAACTATTTGATTCATGGTACAATGAATGGGTTTCTTTGACAGAAATATTAACAATATTTATATAGGAATGTTATCAGAGCAAGTGTGACACTGAGCTATGTAAAGAGACTAAGATAAATGAACAAATGGTTGGACAAAGAAGATGGTTTGAAGGAGTAACAGAAAATATTTAGGGAGTGAGTTCTAAGGAAAAACAAAGTAAAGCTGTGCAGGATTCTTGTTTCTTGGTGCAGAGCTCTCAGGCAATTGTAGGGCTGGAGATAAGGAATGCCAACAATATGAATGGAATTAAACAACTGAAGAAGAATGTTTAAATTGAGGCACTTAGGACCAGGAAAGCATAGACCAGTGATGGATTGTGATGGATTAGCTCAAATTGATTTGTAGATACAAGGAACTGCAAATGCTAGTTTAATAAAAAAGATACAAAGTGCTGGATAACACAGCAGGTCAGGCTGCACATCTGAAGAAAGGTCCTAATCTGAAACATCACCTATCCATGTTCTCCAGAGATGCTGCCTGACCCGCTGAGTTACTCCAACACTTTATGGGGCTTTTTGGAAATTGATCTGTGTTTGGATCTAGGTAGAGATTTTTTTAATGAGCTACAGTATATCACTGTCACAAGGTAAGATTTTGTCTAGTTATTGCTTCTGTGAGCCACCTCTGAATGTTTTGCTCAATTTTGTGGCCAATATTAAAACAGCATACAGACAGAGCTAAGCAATCTCACTATCAGATCAAATCATATCAGATCAGATCAGGTCAAAGCTCTGCTATTTTGCCACATATAGTTGTGAATCCTGGTGGACAATTAAACAGGTGGTGGCTCGAAGAACATCTCTGTGTTCAACCATGATAGAGCCAAGTATGCACATGCTGAAGATAAAGCTGAAGCAGTTGCAACATGTTCAGCTGAAGTACTGAGTGGATGATCCATCTCAGCTGCCTCCTGATATCCTCACCAATGCAAAAGCCAGTCTACAACCATTTCAGTTCACTCCGTGCGCTGTCAAGCAACAGCTGAGAGCATTGGATACAGCAAAGACTATGGGGCCGGACTACTTGGCGACAGTGCTGAAAGCGTGCGTGCCAGAGGTGGTTGAGCCCTCAACCAAGCTGTAGAAGATTGTCCAGTTGTGTCCCATTCTAAAAAATGAACAGGATAAGTCCAAACTGATGGCCTAAATTGTCAATTTTAATTAAAGAGATGGAAGATGTCATGGGCGGTGCTATCAAGTGGCACTCACTCACCAACAACCTCCTTAACAGTTTAGTTTAGTTTAGTTTATTGTTACGTGTACCGAGGTTCAGTGAAAAGCTTTTTGTTGTGTGCTAACCAGTCAGCAGAAAGACAATACATGATTACAATTGATCCATTTACAGTGTAGAGATACATGACAAGGGAATAACGTTTAGTGCAAGATAAAGCCAGCAAAGTCCGATCAAGGATAGTCCGAGGGTCACCAATGAGATAGATAGTAGTTCGGCACTGCTCTCTGGTTGTGGTTGGATGATTCATTTGCCTGGTAACCAACTCTGTCCCTGAATATGGTGGTGTACGTTTTCACACTTCAACACCTTTTGCCTGATGGGAGAGGGCAGAAGAGGCAGTGGCCAGCTTGGGATATGTCCTTGATTATGCTGCTGGCCTTGCCAAGACAGCGTGAGTTATAAATGTCCAGTTGTACCAATGTCCAGTTCAGGTTCCACTGGTCCATTCTGCTCCAGACCCCCTCACTGTCTTGGCTCATACATGAACAAGGAGGCATGTTGAGTGTGAGTCCTCTTGACATCAAAACAGCTTTTGACTGCATGTGACATCCTGGTAAAACTAAAGTTAATGGGGTGCCCATGGGAAAACTGGAAACTTACCTCACATGAGGGATAGTTGTTGAAGAACATCATCCAACCCAAGGACGTCACCATAGGTTCTTGCTGTCACTCCAAAGTCAATCCATCATCTACAAAGTGCAAATCAGGACTGTGATGGAATACTCTCCACTAGACTGGATGAGTGCAGCTTCAACATCTTTGAGGAAGCTTGACACCCTCAAGACAAAGCAACCCATGATAGGTACTCCAATCATCACTTCAAACCTTTATTCCCTCTACCACGAAACAGAGCAGCTGTTGCATAAACCATCTAGAAACTGAACTGTTATTACTCATCAAGAATATTCTGACAATAACCTGCATGTCCATAACCTCGATCAGCATTGAAGGACGATGTTAGTAGATGCACCTGCAAATTCCTCTCTGCGTCATATACCTTCACGATATGGATACATATCACTATTCACCATCACTGGGAACAGGAAATTCCTGGGAACTGCGTTCCCTGCAGTGTTGAAGGAAGACATCCACCAGATTAATAACTGCAATTCAAGTATGGGTCTCAGGTCCTCAAGGAAAATTAGTGCCGGTTTAGCCAGTGATGCACACATCCTGGATGGCAAGAGTAATATTACTGCCTTTAAGCAGAAAGATCCCCTTTCAGAACCCTCAGTGTGTAATCTGATACAAAGATAGGTGGAGGGGCAGGCAGTGTAGAGGAAGCAAGGAGTCTGCAGAAGGAATTGGACGGGTTGGGAGAGTGGGCAAAAAGTGGCAAATGGAATACAGTGTAGCAAAGTGTGTGGTCAATCACTTTGGTGGAAGGATTAAAGACATAGACTATTTTCTAAATAGGGAGAGGATTCAGAAATCAGAGGTGAAACTTGGGAGTGCTGGTGCAGGATTTCCAAAAGATTAATTTGCAGGTTGAGTCGGTAGTTATGAAGGCAAATGCAATGTTAGCATTCATTTTGAGAGGACTAGAATGAAGAAACAGGGATGTAATGCTGAGGCTTTATAAGGCACTGGTCAGACCACGTTTGGAGTATTGTGAGCAGGTTTCGGCCTCATATCAGAGGAGAGATTTGCTGGCGTTGGAGAGGATCCTGAGGAAGTTTATGCCAATAATGACAGGGATGATTGGGTTAATGTACGATGAGCATTTGAGGGCTGCGGGCCTATACTCACATGTGTTTAGAAGGATGAGGGGGATCTCATTGAAACTCACCGAAAACTGATAGGCTTTGATAGAGTGGATGTGGAGAGGATATTTCCACTAGTGGGAGTGTCTAGGATCATAGGGCACAGTCTCGGAATAAATTGATGTACCTTTAGAAAGGAGATGAGGAGGAATTCCTTTAGCCAGAGCGTGGTGAATGTGTGGAATTCATTGCCACAGACAGCTGAGGCCAAGGCATTGGGTATTGTTAAAGCGGAGTTTGACAAGTGCTTGATTAGTAAGGGTGTCAAAGGTTATTGGGAGAAGGCAGGAGAATGGGGTTGAAAGGGAAATATAGATCAGCCATGATTGAATGGCCGAGCAGACTTGATAGGCTGAATGGCCTAACTCTGCTCCTATGACATAAACATCTTGACTGATATTTTCAAGAGTAACTAAGAGTGGTTACAGTTTCAGAAATATTTCCTTTTGATGTAAAATATAATTAAAATTATATTGAGGACTGTTACGATTGTTACTCTGGGACCAAACCACTATTTGTTAATCACTTTCCATCATTAAATTGTTATCCCGTCAATATCACATTACATTTGCTGTTTGAAGGAGTTCACCATGTTCAATTGGATTGTGATCACTGTTGTCTTCTCTGGTCTCTTCATCTTCCTTTTCCATTTTCATTGGCAGTCCTTTAGTATTGAGGATGATCTGCTTCCACTGTGGGCTCTAATGTGGCTGATGTGGGCAATATTAGGCCTGACAATTCCTCCACAGATTGGGCAGGAGGGGAAGGTGGGTGTTTAGTTTGTGAAATGATGCTCCAGTAGTACATTTCATAGATTACTGGAATGATAAATTTTAAAAAGGAAGGTCCTTCATTGGCCATAAGAAACACAGAAAGGACCCTGGAACATGGCGAGGACTTGAAATGCACTATAGAAATGCAAGTCTTGCTTTCTTTCTTGGAAATGTAACATGCAAAGGTGATTGTTTCTGTAACTTCTGAGATTGTAAACTGGACGAAGTCTTGGAGCAGCTGCCCATGTTCTGCAGTGTTGGTGGGGGTAGATTTCATCCTGAATGATCACTCTATCCCCCAACAATACTCTGTCTCCTCAGGCTGTTGGAAATCATTGGAAGTACTATCAGGTAAATATGCCTACTTCAATCAACAGCAAAATATTTTGCCACTGAATGTAATGTACTGCTTATACATCAGGGCCTATACAACTGTTCAAACAAACTCAACTGAGGACACTGGCAGCAGTCACTCTACCCAGTCACAAGGAAAACAAAATGATTTGTTAATCACAGTACACTACTCATACAATGAGACTCGTGCTGATCTTGGTGAAAACCTTGGCCAATACATTCCTGGATGATACAATTATATTATCAGAACAAATTGGCTAGTGGACCATTTAGATTCAGTTTTCTGCTGTACGTAAGTTAATCTTGCACGTTTTCCACAATAAGTGACCATCCCGGTGGTTAACATTAAATTAATATATACTTCCAAATGACTTCATCACAAACACAGCAGTCATTTGTTGAAGCTCGGTAATAACTTCTGTGCTATTGTACATCCTCCTGATAACTTCTCCGGAAAGAACACACTCATCAGTGCTATACTGCCATCTACTGCCTCTTGATAGTTTGAAATCATTGGTACAAACTATGAAGAAAATATGCCCAGGGGTGCTAATGCATTTCAATCAACTGCATTATATCAGGAAGATCAATTGTGTAATCAGTACAAAATTCCAAAAATAATTATAGTGATACATTGCATTGACATGCCAATAATGCTCCTCCCTTTAAAACTGTATATATTAAGTCTATTATTCTTAAGAGCCTATTCGTACCTTTCAATATTGACACTGCAATAAACTAAATATTTATGAGGCTGCTGATGATTTCAATGGACAGTATAGTATTTAGAAAATTGAATGAATAATCAGAACAAAATTACAGAAATAACTAGCAATACAGATGTCAGTGGTGTTCCTATAAAATGTAAAATACTTCGGAAGTATAATCTAACCCTTTGGTGATGGTGTGCAGTTTTCTACTAATGTTGTGCCATATAGGATGATTAAATATGCCTCTATCTGAAATTATATAGGATATACAATACAGTAACTGACTATTCAGATTAATGAATCTCTGATGGTGTTTATGCTGCACTTGAAGCTCCCAATGCCCTCCTGGCATAACCTCTAATCCCTTCTTCCTCATTATCAGTTCAACCTTCCCTCAAATATGTCCATACTATATACATCCTTGTCCATGTTAATTGAATCATGGGCTAATTTTTCATGAGTTTCTATGTCCACCATATTTTACTGAAACCCTATAAACCTTTGTGAAAATATTCTTCTGGTCATTTTTCATTCTCCATGTATTCATTTCCAGTGATTTCTGTGAAATTTGTCTTCAGTGGATGGAGATTCAGCTGTTTGCAGATTTACACTTCATAAAAACAGACTTTTCGGCAGACCACAAGGGTTGTTTGCTTTTGGAACCTGATACTGACATCAGGAGCTGAATTGGAGCAAGGTGAACGTCTTCCCAATGTGGAGTACAAAAAAAAGTGTTGTACAGCAACACGTCAGAACACAGGGAATGGAAAATTCCAACATAAATAGAAAAATAGAAATAGGAAAAGTTGATCTGGGTGAGCCAAGGATTTGTCTAGGATTGTCAAGCAAGGGTCTGAAACTGGACCAGCATTGCCCAAGAGGACAGGCAGGTACAGCTGCAAAAGGGAGATGACAACAGAAACATAGAAACATAGAAACATAGAAAATAGGTGCAGGAGTAGGCCATTCGGCCCTTCGAGCCTGCACCGCCATTCAATATGATCATGGCTGATCATCCAACTCAGTATCCTGTACCTGCCTTCTCTCCATACCCCCTGATCCCTTTAGCCACAAGGGCCACATCTAACTCCCTCTTAAATATAGCCAATGAACTGGCCTCTTCTGTGGCAGAGAATTCCACAGATTCACCACTCTCTGTGTGAAAAATGATTTTCTCATCTCGGTCCTAAAAGACGTCCCCCTTATCCTTAAACTGTGACCCCTTGTTCTGGACTTCCCCAACATCGGGAACAATCTTCCTGCATCTAGCCTGTCCAACCCCTTAAAAATCTTGTAAGTTTCTATAAGATCCCCCCTCAATCTTCAAATTCTAGCGAGTACAAGCCGAGTCTATCCATTCTTTCTTCATATGAAAGTCCTGCCATCCCAGTCGGATGGGAAACCCTTCTTCGGACATTTCCTCCACAGATGCTGCCTGACCGGCTGAGTTTGTGCTTTGCTCCAGATTCCAACATCTGCAGTTTCTTGTAGACCCAATCTCATCGTTTTGTTTAGTTTAGCTTAGCTTAGTGTAGAGATACAGAGCAGAAACAGGCCCTTCAGCCCACCAAGTCCACGCCGACCAACGATCCCCGCACATTAACACTATCCTACACACTGGGGACAATTTACAATGATACCAAGCCAATTAACCTATAAACGTCATCAGTCTGAAGAAGGGTTTCGACCCAAAACGTCACCCATCCCTTCTCTCCAGAGATGCTGCCTGTCCCGCTAAGTTACTCCAGCATCTTGTGTCCATCTTTGGTTTGAACCAGCACCTGCACACAACCTACAAACCTGTACATCGTTGGAGTGTGGGAGGAAACTGGCAAAAACACACGCGGTCATGGAGAGAACGTACAAACTCCATAAGACAGCACCCATGGAAAAGATGTTCTGGGGTTGTTTCAGCTGAGGTTTTGCTTTCAGGAATGTAAGAAGGATCTGAGAAAGACAAGTGATGCCCTGAAGAAACATTTGGAGGCACCGGGAGTCTCAGTAAGCTCAAGCACCGTGTACTGATGCATCATTAAAGTCAGTCGGAAAGCCAGAAGACCTGTGAATAAGCAACTTATAACTGCTGCAAAGTAGAAGAAATTATACCATTGGGCCTTAATATATAAAGATTGGACATGTGAGGACTGGAGAAAGTGGTATTTAGTGACAAACCCCATTTGCTGTTTCAGGGCCAATGCAGCCAACATGTTCGGAGATCAGCCGGTGAGAGAAATGCCACATCGACCCATTTGTCAAACATCCTGAAAAGATGTTCTGGGGTTGTTTCAGCTCCTATCATGTTGGTCAGCTGCACCCAATTGATCGAGTGAGATCACCACAGTAAATTGATGCTTTGCAGTGAAGAGGGTTGCACCATGCCACACATCAAAGATGGTGATCCAATTTTTCCAGCAGGAAGGGATACATGTCTTAGACTGGCCTGGTGACTCGCATGACCTAATTTGAGAAATCATGGACAGTTATCAAGGAGTCAATGATGGAAATGACTGTGCCACAAGACAATAGCTAATCGAGTTCATAATTCAGCTGTGGTATCCAGAGGAAACATTGTTCGGAAATTGTCGGAATCTGGTCAGTTCCATGCCAAATCGTGTCAAAGACCTGCTAAAGAACCATGGCGGATGTATAATGCACTAAAGACATAATGGTATGATGATAATTAATAATAAGGGTAGACCTGTGACATGTATATTGCCTTTTATATCCAAGCATATGATTGATTCAATTAATTTGCACTAGGATGTACCTCAATCAATCCCTTTGGCAGTGATATCTATATTCTCTCCAAACTTTGGGTTTCCTAGTCACTACTCTATACTGACAGATTATGCTCCTTCCCACTTGTGGAAATATTCTCTCGAGACCCACTCTATTAAAACATTCAGCAATTTATCCCCCCTTAGCATTCCGTTCATGCTCTTGAATTTAATGCGGAATATTATAAAAGAGGAAAAAAAGACCGACGTGGCAAATACTTCATCTGCACCATGAACAAATTCATTAGTTTGGTCTTTTGAAGGTTCATAGAATTATTAAACAATTATCAAATAGCATCTGATAAAGAAGGGCTTTGAAACTGCAACAAAGTGTATAAATCCAGTTCAAAGGGAAGTCTTTAGCATTTTATTATGCAAAATGCAGAAGTGTAACACTTCCCTTGGAGAATGGGTAGCACTTTCCTGATGGATGCTTAGGTAATCAGAAGAGACACTTACACTGGATGGCTGCTTTGTGAAGGGCAGCTCAGCTGAAACCATTGCTTGGTCACAAATCGATTTCCATGTTGTGACTCAGGAATCACTGTATAATTACAACTGAGTTGTTGGCAGTCTGTCATTGTGATTGAGACTCATTTCTGGCTGGTCTGACCTGAAACTAACCTAATAAATCATAAATGTAATCCATGACACATCAGTCTATAATTAGGAATGGATGTCACATTAGTCACTGGGAAACAGAATGAATTCAGCCTATTTTACATGAGGACAATTTTTAGTTTGCATTATAATGCTAAATGGATGTCAACAATTGACTTCAATTGGAGAAAAGTTAGGGCACCTTATAACAGACAATTAATTCCACGTTGCTTAAGACTAAACCCTCCCCTTAATAGCAGAGCAGAAGAACAGTTTTAAATCACTCTTGTATCATAGGCCTGGATAGAGTGAATGTGGAGAGAATGTTTCCACGAGTGGGAGAGTCGAGCACCAGAGGCCATACCCTCAGAATAAAAGGACGTATCTTTAGAAAGGAGATGAGGAGGAATTTCTTTAGTCAGAGGGTGGTGAATCTGTGAAATTCATTGCCACGGAAGGCTATGGAGGCCAAGTCAATCGATATTTTTCAGGCAGAGATTGGCAGATTCTTGATTAGGAAGGGTATCAGGGGTCATGGGGCAAAGGCAGGAGAATGGAGTTGAGACAAAAAGATAGATCAGCCATGATTGAATGGCAGAGTAGACTTGATGGGCCGAATGACCTAATTCTGCTCCTAGAACATAAACTTATGAACTATGAGATACAGATGTGAGTTCATGTTTTGTTTCTGTGCTCAAATGATAAAGGGCAGTAGCAATAACAAATGATAGTGTAGCAGGACATGTCCACAGCTGATATGACCACTGCAATTTCCAACCTGCACTCATCTGATGCAGGGGATTGCATCCGTGAACTGGTGCCCCACATGGCTGTGTTCTTAGTCCCTTACTATACTCCCTATACACTCACAATTGTGCAGCCAAACTTGGCTCTAAATCTATCTACAGGTTTGCAGGTGATGCCACTGTGGTGGGGCAAATCACAAATAAAGATGAGACGGAGTACAGGAAGGAGATAGGGAACTTAGTAAAATGGTGTCACAACAACAACCTCTCCCTCAGTGTCACCAACATGAAGAAGATAACTATTGACTTCAGTAATCATGGTGGAGTAAATCATAGGTGGCAAAGTGGAAATGATTGAGAACTTCAAGTAACTGGGCATTAATATTACCAACGATATGTCATAGACCAACCAAATTGATGTGACAGCAAGAAGGCACACCAACGCTACATATTTAGGAGACTGAGGAGATTTGACAGAGTTTTGACATGGTGCAGAGGAGGTTTACCAGAATGATGCCTGGATTAGGGGGTATTAGCTACAGGGAGAGGTTGGACAGACTTGGGTTGTTTTCTCTGGAATGCCGTAGGTTGCTGGGAAACCTGATAAAAGTGTATAAAATTATGAGAGCCATTGGCAGAGTAGACAGTCAGAACCTTTTTCATAGGATGGAAAATCAAATACTAGAGGGCATAACTGTAAGGTGAGAGGAGCAATATATAAAGGAGATGAGCGCAGCAAGGTTTTTACGCAGAACGTGCTGCCAGGGGTTAAAGCATATACAATAGTGTCATCTAAGAGACCTTTGGATAGGCATATGAAAGGAATGGAGGGATATTGACTATGTGCAAATAGATAAGAGATGGTCTCAGCATCATGCTCAGCACAGATGTTATGTGCCGAAGGGGCTGTTCTTGTGCTGTATTGTTCAATGTGCTAGGTTCTATGTCTCCAATGACTCTGACGAATGTCTACAGGTGCACAATAGAAAGCATACTGTTGGGTTCTGTCTCAACTTGGTTTGGGAAGAAGCTCTGCCCAAGTCCGCACAAAATTGCAGAGTTGTAGATGTAGCCCAGTCCATCACACGGACCAAATGACCCATCATTGACTCCATCTACACTTCATGCTGCCGTGGAACAGCAGCCAACATAATCAATGACTACTCCCATCCTGGTCATTACTTTTCCTCTCTGCTCCCATCTGGCAATGGGTAAAGAAGCTTGAAAGCGTGCACTATCAGACTCAGGGACTTCTAAGGGGGAACAGTAATCCGCCTGAAGGCTTGTCGGTCGGCGGAACCGGGAATGCACCTGAAGGCTCATCGGTCGGCAGGAATGGGAACCCAGCTGTAGGCTCGTCGGTCAGGAGGAGCAAGGGTCAGTAAGAGGGTGTGTTGGCATAATGCCTCCAGCACCTTCAAGCTAAACTGTAGGAGGTGCCCCCAGGATACAAAGATGGCCGGACGAGGAGTAGAGAAGGATGTAGTTTCGCAAGAACTGCTCCAGTGCAACAAGTGCGCTGGCCGACTGGACTTTGGACTTTGAATAACGGCGTCAATAATGGTGGCGCCTGCATGTGTAAAATATGCAAAAATAATTTCACTGTGCAGTTGCATTTGAGACAAATAAAGCCCTATTGAACTATTGAACTCAGAGACAGCTTCTTCCCCTGTTGTTAGGCTTTTGAATGGTCCATCCAATAAGCTAGGTTATGTCCAATTGGCCTGTACCCCATTGCGGACATCTCCACTTTGTTGATGGAACTGTTGCACCACAATGCTGTGAACTATATTCTGCACACTGTGTTTTCGCTTTAATCTATCTATTGTGCCTGGATTTGAGTTGTTTGTATTTATTTATTATATTATCTGATCTGCTTAGATAGCATGCCAAACAAAGCTTTTCACTGTAGCGGCACATGTGACAATAATATACCTAGGCCTAAACCTAATGGGCCTGTCCCACTTAGGCGACTTTTTAGGCGAGTGCAGGAGACTCTGCGCTCGCCACATGGTTGCCACATGGTCGCCAAATTCTCCCTGATGGTCCCTGGTGAGTCTCCTTCATGGTCGCGAGGAGTTCCTGCATTCTGGGAACTGGTAGCGGCCTCAGTATGCTCACCATGGAGAAAATCGATAATCCTGTAGTTGTAATGGGGTCGCCATATAGCTATGTGTAGTCGAGGTAGGCGTAGGTAGTTTTAGTTAATCGCCTTTGCTGACCAGTCATTTTCATTGGCTCATTGTGGAAAAAAAACGTAAGCAGGAGTTTTCAGAACCAAGGATAACCGACCGATAATGTTAATGTAATGTTAATGCCGGCAGTCCGCTGAAAAATCACCTAAGTGGGACAGGCCCATTAACCTTTTACTTTAACTGCATTTGGTTCTCTTTCTTATCTTTGTTGGAGCCTTCAATATAATCCAATCTGATATGATCCCATCTGGTAGTTGGTGGGCATCCAACCCCAGCCAATCAAATGGACGTCTTTGAAATTTACTCTTGAGATCATTTAACATATTTGCCAGAGATGATCTCTGATTTTAATTGAGACAGTGACCCACACACATTAAATATTCACAAGTGGGATAAGGCATATCAGCGCCTCTACTTCCTGAGAAGATTACGGAGAGTCGGTATGTCAAGGAGGACTCTCTCGAACTTCTACATGTGCACAGTAGAGAGCATACTGACTGGCTGCATTGTGGCCTGGTTCGGCAACTTGAACGTCCAGGAGCAGAAAAGACTGCAGAAAGTTGTGACCACTGCCCAGTCCATCACCGGCTCTGACCTCCCCACCATCGAGGGGATCTATCGCAGTCACTGCCTCAAAAAGGCTGCCAACATCATCAAAGACCCACACCATCCTGGTCGCAAACTAATTTCACCGTTGCCATCGGGAAGAAGGTAAAGGAACCTGAAAACTGGAACATCCAGGTTCAGGAACAGCTCTTCCCCACAGTCATCAGACTATTAAACACCATATCAAATAAGCTCTGAACAATAACAGTCTATTATTATTATTGCACTATATGTGTTTATTTATTGTGTACTAGACTAAGTGGGATCCATTGGGTCCCATGTTCACACGGGAGGGCTGGTCCCCCAACGCAATATTCCACCTCTCCACCAATTCCAATATTGGTTGCCAGTGGGGGGGCGGCTTTCTGGAGCACTAGTATGGGTGTTGTGGGCCGAAGGGACTGGTTTTCAGAGGGCTAGTATGAACATTGTGGGCCGAATGGATTCTTGGGCTGGTAGCTCAGTCAGGCCTGATGGGCTGGCAGCTCAGTCACTCAGGCATGGTAGGCTGGCAGCTCAGTGACTCAGGCCTGGTGGGTTGGCAGCTCGTCACTCGGGCCTGGTGGGCTGGCAGCTCAGTCACTCAGGGCTGGTGGGCTGGCAGCTCAGTCACTCAGGGCTGGTGGGCTGGCAGCTCAGTCACTCAGGAGTTGATGGGCTGGCAGCTCATTCACTCAGGGCTGGTGGGCTGGCAGCTCAGTTATTCAGGGCTGGTGGGCTGGCAGTTCACTCGCGGCTATTCCTTGAAATTCCATTTCAAGCAGAGTGCAGGCCACCAAATTCAATTTCATAGCATTTCAAGCAGAGTGCAGCCTACCAAATTCAATTTCATAGCATTTCAAGCAGAGTGCAGGCCACCAAATTCAATTTCATAGCATTTCAAGCAGAGTACAGGCCACCAAATTGCCAAACAACTCATTGCATTGTCCTTAAGGGCTAAGAAATAGTAAGATTAAACGAGAACTTACCAGTTCGAAGTTTGATCATTATTTTATGAGGAGTACGTTGAGGGAATACGTGAAGAACCCCGCCAGGACGCATGCGTGTCATTCTTCAAAGCAGCGGTGTGAAATCACAGATAACTGTAATGACTGAACATAGTAAGATTAGAAAAGATGATACCAGTTGAGTATATGATCAAGGGTGGGAGCGGAGGGCACGTATTCCCTCAACGTACTCCTCATAAAATAATGATCAAACTTCGAACTGGTAAGTTCTCGTTTAATCTTACTATTTTACTTCGGAGTCACGTGAGTGACTACGTGAAGATTTCAAAGCTCTGTGATTTCATGCCTTGGAAACGAGTCCATGCATCACATCTGCCTTAATGACTATGGGAGGAATTGTGTTAACATGTTTAGACATGAATACGACATTGAAATCCATGATAAAGTTATTAACACCAAATTATAGCCCCTATTTATGGGGTGAAATTATATTACAGAACTTTAAATTGTTTCTGCAAACGTTCCAGATTTAATTACTGGTTTATGATAAAATAGTTGGAAAGGTTTCTCCGTTGACCATCCTGCTGTCTTGAGGATTTGGTCCATCGGAACATCCAACTGCATAGCTGCCGATGTAGCTGCAGCCCTGGTGGAATGAGATTTGTAATTGTTAGTATCCACCCCAGCCTTTAATAGAACCTGTTTCAGCCATCTTGAGATGGTCTGGACCGTCACTTTTTTGTGAGGTTGCTTGTGGCTGATTAATAGTGCCATCTCTTTGCCTCTGATGATTTTCGTGTTCTCCATATATAGCAGTAAATGTCTTACTATACAGAGACGATCATCTGTCGGGTAAGCCCTAAATTCTATATTGAGGCCTGCTGACCCCTGTCTGTTCTGCTTGACTAATTCATAAATATGACACGTTATATTTCCAGATGAAGAAGTCATGTTGTCCAGTCTTAACTTATGTAATGACTGTACCCTTTGTGTCGTGACCAATGCCATCAGCATGACTGTTTTCAGTGTCAGTCTTTGTAGGGACAGAGTTTTTGCTGGAGACCAATTCCTTAGCATCATCAGGACAATACTCACATCCCATATTTGGGAGTACCTGGTTCTTGGGGGATTGATATTAAAAATTCCCCTCATAAGTTTTGTTACCAGGGGGCGAGTTCCAACAGAATGACGCTCTGTTCCTTGGTATAGATATGTTGACAGGGCACTTCTGGCGCAGTTGATGGCACTATAACTGAGCCCCTCATCGTAATGGAGGCCTGCCAGGAATTCCAGAACAGACACGCATGCGTCCTGGCGGGGTTCTTCACGTAGTCGCTCACGTGACTCCGAAGTAAAATCATTTATTGCAAGTACATTGCAGACTGACAGCTCAGTTGATTCACAGCTTAGAATTACAGTTGTGGACTCTTCCTCGAGATCTTCCAGAGTGACTGACTCACATATCCGGGGTCCGGGGTTTTATAGTCCTGCCCCCCCCCCCCCCGGAAGAGGCGTTACCTTCATCGTAGTGATTGACAGGCGAGAGGACCAATCAGATGATCTCAATAACTTTTTTATTTTTCATCGATCGGAAAAATCCTCAGGGCTGCCTTAGTAAGGACTGCGAGTAAGATGGCCAAAATTCATAGCGATATATGGTAGCGTTTTTTCTAAAATCAATATACCCCAGCGCAGACAGGAAGTGGTCAAGATGAGACTTTTAGTTATGTAGATATATGGTCTATGGTCCATAGACACACTGAACTTTTATCTTCTGTTTTGTATTATGTTTACATATTCTGTTGTGCTGGAACAAGTAAGAATTTCATTGTCCTATCTGGGACACATGACAATAAAACTCTCTTGACTCTTGGGAGGTTTCAGGGTTTTTCAGTTAGCAAAGGCTTCCTTTGCAACACTAATTTCTTATGTTTTGTGCAGGTGTTTCTTCAGACTTCATATGAATAATGCAGTTCTGCTTTCAGCTTGCATGTCATTAACAAGAGTGATTTGGCTATGTTTATGCAGGCATTGACTATTATTTGTTCAACGGATTATTCTTATTTCATTAAGGGAAGGATAGAGTAAATGAAAGACTGTCCAACAATCAGTCTGAGTGCTTGACATACAGAATAATGTTTTAAGATAGTGTTGAAAAAAATGTTTTAGTTGAACAACGTCCATGTCAGTCATTTCATTTCAGTAACAGAAGTTAATTTTATTTATCTTTTATTTATTCATGGGATGTCAGAATTGTGATCAAGTCCATCATTTATTGCTCATCCCTAATTGCCTCTGACAAAGCCATAGTGAGCCAACTTCATGTTGCACTGTGGTCATTCTGTTGAAGATAATCCTACTGGGCTTTTTGACAGAAAGGGTCAATGAAGGAATGGCAATATATTTCAAAGTCAGGATGGCATATGACTTGGAAGGGAACTTGCAGGCTGTTCCCCTGCAATCGTTATTTTCCCCTTGTTCCTGGCAGTGAAGGTCATGCATTTGAAAGTTCCTTTCATGCTTTATTTTGAATGAAACACTCAGGGTAGACAGAGTGGATGTTTAGGTTGAAAATTAGATGTTAATGAATAAATGGGAACATACAGCACGGAAACAGGACCTTTGTCCCAACTTGTCCATGAAGACCAAGTTGCCTTATCTATGCTTGTTCCGCCTGCCCATGCTTGGTCCATATCCCTCTGAACCTTTCCTATCCATACACCTGTCAAATGTCTTTTAAATGTTGTTATAGTACCTGGCTCAACTACCTGCTCTGCACCTTGTTTCATATATGCACCACCTTCTGTGAAACAGCTGCCCCTCGGATTCCTATCACATTTTTCCTCTCAACATATGTCCACTGGTTCTTGATTCCCCTACTCTGGGTAAAAGACTCTGTTCATTCACCCTACCTATTCCCCTCATGATTTTATACACATCTATAAGATCACCATTCCTGTGCTCCACGGAATAAAGTCCTAATCTGCCCAACCTCTCCCTATAGCTCAGACCTTCAAGTCCTGGCAACATTTGTAAATCTTCTCTCAACTCTTTACAGCTTACACAATACTACAAATGCAACCTCACCAACGTCTGTACAGATTTGAGGGTCAAGACTCACAAAGATGATAAGAGACAGGAGCAAGAGTTAACTACACAGTTTCTTAAGCCTCTCCACCCTTCATATAATAACGCCAAGTTTACAACTCCACTCTCCAGCCTGGTCCCCATATCCCAAACATTTATTCATCACAATCATGTTTATACAAAATTATTGAGCTTGTGCAATCCTCTGCAGTAGAACATTCTGAGTATAGAAGTTGGGAGGTCATGTTGCAGTTGTATAAGACATTGGAGAGGCCGCGTTTGGAATATTGTGTTCTGTTCTGGGCACCATGTTATAGGAAAGATGTTGTCAAGTTAGAAAGGGTTCAGCGAAGATTTACGAAGATGCTGCCAGGACTAGAGGGTCTGAGCTATAGGGAGAGATTGAGTAGGCTGGGACTCTATTTTTTGGGGCGCAGGAGGATGAGGGGTGATCTTATTGAGGTGTATAAAATCATGAAAACCCAAGTCTTGAGGTCATGTTAAGTTCAGTTCAGTTTCCGTTTATTGTCACGTGTACTGAGATACCGTAAAAAGCTTAACGAAGGAGTGTTATAGTTAGTTAATGTCCTGTTCTCCTTAGTGGGACAGCATAGTGAAGTAACAGAATCGTGGAATCTTACAAGACAGGAAGATTTCAGGTGACTGATAATATCAGTACCAGCTTAGAAATGTGTATAAAATCATGAGAGGAATAGATCAGGTAGATGCAGAGAATCTCTTGCCCAGAGTAGGGGAATCGAGGACCAGAGGACATAGGTTCAAGGTGAAGGGGAAGAGAATTAATAGGAATCTGAGGGGTAACGTTTTCACATAAAGGGAGGTGGGTGTATGGAACAAGCTGCCAGAGGAGATAGTTGATGCTGGGACCATCCCAAAATTTAAGAAACAGTTAGACAGGTACATGGATAGGACAAGTTTGGAGCGATATTGACCAAACGCAGGCAGTTGGGACTATTGTAGCTGGGATATGTTGGCCAGTGTGGGCAATTGGGCTGTTTCCACACTGTATGACTCTATGACTCTAAATAATTCCAAACTTGGGCAATCCTATGTTAAGGATCCATGTTATGTTAAAAATAATAGTTCATAGTCCCTGTTATTCTACATGGAGGATAGAGACAAGAGACTAAAGGTTATTCATGACAGGAGAATAGTTTATTTTACTAAAGCACACTGATGTACAAATTAACAGTGTTTAAAGTTTGCAACACTGATATGCGAATGCAGCTATAAGGAATGAAGTCAATACTCAACAAACCATAATTTGTATGCATATCAAGACATTGAAATCCTGCTTGTGATTCAGAGCAACAAACTCTGCTGAAAATGATTAGGAATGAGTAGGAAGGAACTGCAGATGCTGGTCTAAACCAAAGAGAGTAACTCAGCGGGGTAGGCAGTATCTCTGGAGAGAAGGAATGGGTGATGTTTCATGTCGAGACCCTTCTTCATGCTCGACCCGAAACTTCACCCATACCTTCTCTCCAGGGATGCTGCCTGTCCCACTGAGTTATTCCAGCATTTTGTGTCTATCCACTGAACTTATGATGGTATGAATGAATAAATAACAATAGACATAGCTCCTCAATTTTATTCTCTAAATATAAACTATTAATAAACAGAGTAACAGAATAGCTGGCATAATTGACTTCACCAACATCTACTTGCTGGTACTTTTTAATAAAGTGACTATTGCTAGTGACGCCTCAATTGAACTGTGGCATGGTGTCTTATGATAAATGTTCTTGCTTTATAAAATCTTCTTTTGCCAAAAATGTATGATGTTATAATACATCTGTGCAAGTGATCATTGACAGTGACAGATAAGATTTCCACCATCATGCTGGAGATTTTTTCTTTCACAAATCAAAGTATAAAACATTAAAATTAAATGTAATGAAAACAAACAGACAATCTAATCTTGCTTTGAGGAGGTGAAATAAATCACACGCTGACAAATGTATATTATTTTGTTCAAAGAGAGATAAGCATGTGCACAAATACAATTGGCTGAGAGTTCTTTGTAATTGGTAATCTGGGTGCAGATTATGCTCAGCAGAGACAGAGAGTTAATCGGCAGAGTGGTCTTTCTTTTTCAAATTTCTATTCAAATTAATTTGCCTCCCAATGAATGGAAAATCTTCCAAGGATTGGTGCATCCTGGCCACATTTTTGAACAGAACTTTCAACAATTGCATTACAACTAACATTTGTTACATTTAATAGGAACGCAGTTTGATGAATGTAACTTGAAATAGAGGAAATCACAAAATGATAACACCCATCACCGACATGTCTGATCTTACTGCAAGTGATGTCAGATACATACACAGAATCATTTACCAGTCAGGACACTGAAGGATGGGCAATTTATCTATAAATGAAAAAGAATAATCCTTAATTTTATAATAAAGCTGGCATCTTAGGAACACTAGGTTTACAAGCAGGAACATGGCATTTAAATGGAGCATTGTATTAAATGGGGGAGCAGGCTTGAAGGGTTAAAGGGTTCATTCTTGTTCGTATTTTGCCATGTTTCCACTCGAAGGCAGGAATAAGCGAGAAACATTGTTGCAGGAATTTATTTGATCTAAGAGTGCAGTCACTCTGACAAGGTCAACATCCAATTAAATACTTTTTAGTTATTTGCCAAAATACACAGAAATTGTAATTGCCCTGTACATAATTTACCCCTAAAATTCTTACAATTAAAGATTTTGGTATTTCTGTAGAAATCTAGTGAAAACCCTGTCCATTATCTATGAACATGTATGTCCCCATGCCTTTTAAATAACTATTTATCAAATCATTTTCCAACAAAATATAATTATTTTGTCTAGAATCTTGAAACAAGCAATATATTTGCAAACCAGCTCCAAAATATCAATGGGCTACATCTTTGATTAGTTATTATAGTTTCAATTGGGCATTATGACAATGCTATCCCACATTCGAAGCGCTGGTGCAAATATCAATATTGATCCAAGAATGGCCACCAGCAAAAATATCCATAAGAAAATCCGGTCTAGAACTTGAGCTACAAATTTCCAGTCTTCCACAACCTGAATAGAGAGAAAGAACAATTAGAACAATAATCTGAGCATTATTAGGACATCCCATAGAAAACCTATGATTTTTGGATGGAAGATAGAACGTGAACTGCTCTGTTTGAAGAGATGGAGATATAGGCATCTACAAAACTATTATTTTCTATGTGCTTCTAAAGCATAAATAGATAAACAATTTTGTGAACAGTGGATTAGATGCATCAAATATTGGTAATTTAGAAAACAGATTAATGATTTGCACTACTATTGAGCAGACATTAAAGATGCATTGTCAGATTCCTGGAGAAAGAAAACATGAACGAATGGTCATAGAATCACAGAGTGATAGAGTGTGGAAACAGGCCCTTCGGCCCAACTTTCCCACACCGGCCAACATGTCCCAGCTACACGAGTCCCACCTGCCCGTGTTTGGTCCATATCCCTCCAAACCTGTCCTATCCATGTACCTGTCTGACCGTTTCTTAAATGTTGGGATTGTCCCAGCCTCAACTACCTCCTCTGGCAGCTTGTTCCATACACCCATTACCCTTTGTGTGAAAAAGTTACCCATCAGATTCCTATTAAATCTTTTCCCCTTCACCTTAAAACTACGTCCTCTGGTCCTCAATTCACCAACTCTAGACAAGAGACTCTGTGCATCTACCTGATCTATTCCTCTCATGATCCTATATACCTCTATAAGGTCACCACTCATCCTGTTCTCCAATGAGTAGAGTCCCAACTTACTCAACCTCAGTTTATAGCTCAGACTCTCTAGTCCTGGCAACATGAATGAATGAACATAAGATGCTACTTTACAAATCCTGGTTACTTCTCTATTCTTATCTGATGCTATTTATGATGGGCAATGCATTGTATATTAGTGAGTTTAATATAAATAACTAGGAATCATCAGCTATTTTTCAAACCAAAAAGCCACCTGACATCAGTTAAACTCAATCCATGGGATGGGCCACTTTCATAAACTATTCAGGTTAATACTGAAATTGGCAAACTCAGAAGACAAGCTTCTTTGTACTTGAATTTGGATCATTAAATGGTGATCCAATGCATAGTATTTACACCTCAGGGCCAACTTTTTTGCTTGGAAACAAACAGCAGGGCAAACCTACTGGGTGAGGAAGTATCTGTGGAGGGAATGGACAGACAACCTTTCAGGTTGGGACCTTTCTTCAGACTGATGGGAGAATGGAAGAGCAGAAAGCTGGAAAAGAGAGATGGGGTGGAGCAAAGCCTGGCAAGTGAAAGGTGGATACAGGAGAATGGGGGGGGGGGGGGGGGGGGAAGAAAAAAAATGGAGAGGGAGGATGATTGGCAGATGAGTGCAGTAAGTGATAAAGGCTAGAAGTGAAGATAAATGGGTACCAGATAAGGTAAGAAGAGGTGTTGAAGAGATGTAAAACCAGAGTGAAGGATATGGGTGGAATGGGACATGGGAAAGAGGGGGTTGAAAAGGAAGTATGGGACTTGGGATCGAGATAATCATTAGGAGGAGGGGAAGGGAGCATGGTAATAAGGTTTCTACCTAGATAGAGATAGATTCAGAATATGATGAGAATATTTTCAAATGTGAACAAATTAATCCAAAGGTAAGTTAAAGCCAGAATGCACAGATACACCAAGTTGTAGAGACTAACAGTCATCAAAAAATTTAAAGTTTCCTTTGCTGCCCTCTCACAAAAAAAATCAATACTGCAGCACATAAAAGAGGAACATTTTGAAATGGCAGAATGTAAAGGAAATTGAGCATGACTGTTCCTAAGAGAAGTCTCAAGTGATCACAATTACACAATTTTTGCTGTGAATTGTATCCAGTGATTGAATTAAGTGGCAATGAATGCATTTTAGTGGTATTACTCTGTTCTGATAACAACCAATGTTTTTCTTTTCACTCTCAATGTCTTTACCTCTCGAATGGAATGCTCCTTCTTTATGTGGCTTGAGATGTATCTCACCGACACAGCAGCCTTTTCTAGGATGGCCACCATTGCTGCATGTTCTTCACTCCTTGTCGAAGAAGTATGACGATGCTTCTCATAGGCTTTTTGCTTTCCCTTTGGACTATTCGGAGCACTTCCTGGACAGTGGTGGTAGCGATCAGTGTGGCCCCTCATGCACAAAAGTCTGGGAAGGGTTTGAAGGAACAACTTCTTGACCCATGGAGCCATGGGGTGGTAAGTGGTTGAGGATCGGTGATGAACGTTTATAACAAAGACAGTGACAATGATTGAGAGGGTGACATAGATCATAATGAATAATAAGTACTCGCCAATCAAAGGGATAACCCTTGAAGAGGAAGGGATTATTTCTTCAATAAGCAAGAGGAACACAGTCAAGGAGACTAGAACTGAAGTGGACAATGATAGCTTCTCCCCTTCATCTGACGGTGAGTAAAATACCAGAACAGTTAGAAGAGATAAGCCGAGGCAAGGGACAATCAGGAATAATGTGTAGAACAAAGGCGAGCGCTTCAATATAAAAGAATAGGTGATAAATGGATAGGAATAATAGTCATCGCTTCTCGTCCCTTTCATCCCAGTGGCATTTAAGATTTCCCACTCTCCATTGTCAAAAACATCCTTCTGGTCCACATCTTGGTCCACGAGAATGAGGTCAACCAATCCACCATCATAGGTCCAAGATCCAAATTTCATTGAGCAGTTCTGTTTGTCGAATGGAAAAAAAGTGACATCTATTGTGCAAGAGCTCTTGTAGCTCGCAGGAGGTGTCCACCTCACGGTCCCGTTGTATTTTACAATTGCCTTTGTCATGATGGAGGATTCAAAATGTCCATCTGCACTGAAGGTAATAAAACATAAAGGAGAACATGAGAGCAGAAAGCAGCAACATGATATTGGGCTGGTTCATGGTGGACACTTTCCATTGACAAGATTGAATGGTCAAGGCCCCCATCTGTTAATACTTACCTGGCCTGGATGCAGATAATCAACCCATGGGTCTAAAGACGAGGTCTGAACTGTGATTAGACTGCATTGGTAAAACACAGAAGTCCTGCCCGAACAAATCTTGACAGAAGGCAAAGCTGAAGCTGTTGCTTTGCCTTCTGTTAAAGCAGTCACTGAAGTTAATGGTTTTTAAATGAAAAAGTCAAAGCCATTGTAGAATTGTTAGAAAATGTAAGTAAATATTATTGTGAATGATGAAAGGGCTTAATATTTCTTAAAATACGTTAAAACTCTTAGAAATAATTAACAACATAAAATCGAATCAAGCTAATTACTTTCAGTTAGTCCATAAGACCAGAATCTTCAGTGATATCATTTGTTTTATTCCCTGCACCAGGTGGGTGCAGGATCCAAGGTTCTACCTCAGACAGAACTATGTTTGGATTCCATGTGACTTCAGTAACAGAGTGTATTGTTATTCCATTATTCTGTCAGTCCATTATTCCATTTTATTTGCACCTCTTTAGATTCCACTGTTGTAATTTACTGCAACTCCTTTTATTGTTAAATGTATTATTACTATATGTATACTATATGTATACTATTTGCTCTTTTAGCTTCATGTGAACATGATAGTTCATTGCACCCTGTTGTGTACGACAATAAATTAAGCTGGTCTGATCTGATCTAGTGATTGATTCCACACACTGTATCCCAGACTGTGATGGGAATAGCTAAAAGCTACAGTTTCTAGTCTAATCGGCTGGTCACAGTAAGGACAATTTGACCTCATGGACTGCTTGCCATTTAAAGTAATTAAGTCATATAGCCCACCTTGTCCATGCAAACAAGTCGGCATAGTGGGCTAATCCCATTTGCCTGCATTTCTCCCATAGCCCTCTAAGGCCTTCTTATCCATATATCTGTCCGTGTCTTTTAATAATTGTATCGGAATTGTAATTGTGTCCCCTTCTATAATTTCCTCACGGAGCTCCGTCAAGACATGGACTAGCCTCTGGGTGAAAAGGTTGCCGCTGAGGTCTCTCTTAAATCTCTCCCTTTTCACTTTAAGCCTATGCCCTATAATGTTAGAATCTTCTACACTGGGAAAAAGACTGAGTGTTCATTTTACTCATGCCCTTCATGATCATGTACCTCAATGACCAGGCCATATACAACAGACAATAGACAATGGAATATTGTCTATTGTCTATTGCCATATACAAAAAAGAAACAGGCAATGTTTCGGGTTTGTAATCTTCTTGAGTTTGAAAACAAGTTCTTGATTTTTTATTACTTAAAATAATAAAGAAAGGGCTTGCATCTCTGTAATGCACTTCAGGAATTCAAAATCTCTAAAGTTTCTTTGTGTCAATTCCCCAGGCACAGTCATTGTGCTAATGTTGTGAATTGTGTTCAGGATGAGAAAAATCTATCATAATGATATTCCCAAGGACAAACAGCTGGCAGGGTGGTTAGCAGGTGTCATGGAGTACTTTTATCCCATTGGTAATGGCAAATATACCCTAAAGTTTCACCTTCGCTCAGTCCACCTGGGACAACGTGATCTCCCAGTTGCCAAACACTTTAATTCCCCTTCCCATTCCCACACTGACCTGTTTGTCCCAGGCCTCCTCCATTGTCAGAGTGATGCCAAACGTAAATTGCAGGAATAGCATCTCATATTTCACTTTGGAAGCTTACAACCCAGTGGTATGAATATTGATTTCTCTAACTACAAGCAACCCTTGCATTCTCTCTCTCTCTATCCCTTCCCCACCCTAGTCGTCTTACTAGTTTTATTATGATCCTGTTGAGTTCCTCTATCTGTATACTCATTGTCACCTATCCTAGAGTCAACAATGGCCTAATGTGTGCCCCTTATTTCCTAGCCTATCTTTGCTTTTTACATATCTCCCATTCATGTTTCCTAAGTACCACTTATATCTCTTGATCCCCTTTCCCTTGACTCTCAGTCTGAAGAAGAGTCTTGACTTGACAAAGGAAGTGGAGATCAGATCAGTCATCCTGCTAGAATGCTGGAGCAGGCTTCAAGGCTGTGCAGCTTATTTTTGCTCCTACTTCAGACTCTGCCCGAGGGCAAGATCACACCAGCACCAAGTAGTCCCATGCCTCTTTAGGCAGGTAACAGGTTCAAACAAGAACCTGTGAATGTTGAGCATCCATCTGAAGACTCTGGGGGAGAATTTCATCCTTGGTTGCTTTTGGTCAATGCACAAAGCTGCCATTTTAATTCTCCATCCTACTCCTACTCTTACCTCTCTTACAAAAGTAAGTTTGAGGAACAGCGTTTCATCTGAAAGATTATCAACGTAATTATTGCAGTACGACACAAAATGCTGGCATAATAGGTCAGGCAGCACACCTGGAGAACCTATAAAGGTAACGTTTTAGGTCGAGACCCTTTTTCTGCCTAACTATTGCATCAGTCTGCACTGTCTACAGATGCTATCTGGGCATGTCTAGCATTCCCTTATATGTCAGCAACTTCAGTGTTTTTCTCACAATTTTCTCTCTCCCCAGACTCTTCTCGTCTCCTATTTTAATCTTATCCTGACAGATTGAAGCACCTTCAACAGCCTCTCTGAGCCAGCTCCATTGCATTTGGCATAATTCGGTCTCTCTTGATCTCCACTCCATTACAGACAATCCTTTTGTTCCCTTCACACCTCCTCCTCTGCAATTTAAAGCATGTTTGATTTCTAGTTCTAATGAAAGGTCACTGTCCTGGGTTGTTATTTCTGTTTCCCTTTGCAAAGACCTGCTGAATATTTTTTTCTCACACTTCCCACTTCTGCAATGCATGTGTTCTTTCAAAGTCGCAATATCCGTGTGTTACCCTATTTTTGAAATTCCTGGATAGAATATTAGAAACAAAATATAATGTGAAGCCTCAATTACATTATGCGCTCAGCAACTATTACAAAGAATGCCCCTATGTACTTTATAACAGGAAAACAAATTCCTTCGTTATTTAAGCATAATTTATATAGATATTTTTTAAACAAATCTGTATTTGAATAAACAAGCAAGAACAGAATATTTCCTCCTGCTTTGCTTTGAAATTTTAGCCAGTTAGTCATTTTCTAGATGAATAAAGATGTAACTTCACATTGCTCGCTGGAGGTGTGAGTCAATCATATCCTGCCCATATTATCAAAAGCCAGAGGAATTCAGCATTTTGATGTTATTTTACCATCAATTCAGTCCATTTGATTGTGCTTTATAAAGAAGGGTCTCGATCCGAAACGTCACCCATTCCCTCTCTTCAGAGACGCTGCATGTCCCGATGAGTTACTCCAGATTTTCGTGCCTATCTTCGTGCTGTATTCATACTTCTGTTATGTTCACATTGCCTTTGCATGATGCTGTCTGAGAGACACTTCTCAGTATCAGCAAAGTGTTGACATTTACCAGACAGATATATTCTGCAATCACCTAACCACTGAGTGATTGTCAGCTATTCTGAAGGCTGCTGAACACATTGTCTCATCCACTTATTCTCCCATCTTTCATCATCAGCCATGTAACACTCCAATCTTTTGATTCTGCCAATCTCCGTCACTTAAGCAATTACTCCCGTTGTCAAAGTGGACAAACATCTTGGAGCGGCTTAAAAGTCCTGCCAGGACATGGCAGAGCAAGGAAAAGCATTTAAAAATATAAATAATTGAATGCCATTTTAATGCATTGTCACACTCTAGAGGAGATAACTGAACCATAACTGTGAAGATATGCATATATAATGATAGCGAGGAACGATAGAGATGAACATTGGTGAGGTAAATAGTCAGATATTTGGCTTCTGAAGCTGAGATACCTGTATTCAGCCATAAACCTGCCCTTCTTCCATCTGAAGATAGACACAAAATGCTGGAGTAACAGTGGGACGGGCAGCATCTTTGGATAGAAAGAATGGGTGATGTTTCAGGTCGAGACTCTTCTTCAGACTGAAATGTACATACTGCCTCTGGATAATGAACAGTTAATGAACAAACATTCATAATTCAAGTTTGTTCATATGTCAGAACATACACGAAAAATAACTTGATATGTAAGCATACCTCTACGGTAGTGTATTGAATTACATGAAAAACGCATAAGATGGATAACAAAAAATTATTGCTGAAGAGCGAAAATTAGTTCTGTGTTTGACAGAACAAACTTATGTATGCACCTATGCCCAACTTCTGGATTTAAGAATGTTACAGAAACGTCTTCATATGTCGGTTTAGGTAGGTTGACTTGTAACCCAGGGAGAGCCTGTACTGAAAATTACCTTAAATTACTAAAACTTAACCAAAAACATAAAATAAAATAAAGAAAAATAAACAAACCTCATTGTACTTACCTTTTTAATCAAGGTCAATGGCTTCATGAGAAACTGCAGATGCTAAAATCTTAGGGCAAAAAACAAATGCTGGAGGTCAGCAGGTCAGGCAGCATCTGTGGAGGTCTGATGAACTTGAGCCAGTGGGATGGGTGAACAGAAATGTCTATGGCCCTTAGGAACTGCACTGAAAAGTCATAGTCTATATGGAGATACCCACAAACTGATGACAACCTTTACTCCAAAACGTGTTTTGGATTTTGCTGTAAATAACAAGGTGTGAGTGGATTGTGTGGTACGGGGGGGGGGGGGGGGGGGGAGAATGTTTGTGTGGAATATAAGCACTAGAATGGAGCAGGTGATCTGAATGATCTGTTTTGCTGCCAGACAAAGGCTCAGAGATGTACATGTTATGTAAGTCTACACTCATAATGTCCTTCAGCTGCTGGACTGCTCTCAGGTGGTGAGGACAGTCCTGCGGCCAGATGCACTGTCAACTACAATTCTCTTTCCATGTGCAAGTTGTCATTTGGTCCAAAGGCAAATTGTGAAGGGCAAGCTGACAAACATACAGCAATGTCACCAGGAAGATTGCAAATGTTATGGAAATGAAAGGGGTCATCTTTATCTGTTCAGTAAAATGTTTTGTTCAATGCCTTTATTTTTAGAGATGGAGATGTAAATGTCATCACATTGCAAGGATTCATTTATAGTCAGGACGTGCACTGAAAGATTAATGATGTTAATTAGATGAAACTGATGATATTGCTCTTTTTTGTCATTCTACCTTTATGAAAATAGGACAACTCAAAGAAAGATATGGCTTTGAAGCAGAGATCTAAGTTATTTTCTGATTGTACTTCCACTTCAGTAATAATTATGCATGTTATATATGAACACGTCAATATGATGCTTCTCTGCCTTTCAGTACGATAGTGAATTTGTATCCACCTTTTCCCCCTTATCACTCTGAATGCACTTGCCCACTATTCATTCCTCTCCCAATGAGCAGATACAAAAGCTTCAAAGAAATTACTGCCAGATTTGATGACAGTTTCTTCCCCTCTGTTATTCGTCTCCTAAACAAATCTCTCATGAACTAAGGATATATTCCAGTGCCTCCAATCAACCTCATTGCAGCCCTTGCATTTTTTAATCTGCAATTTCTCTCTAACTAACACTATATTCTGCACTATTTATTTTCTGTTTTAAAGTACCTTAGGGTGGCACAGTGGTGCAGCTGGTAGAGCTGCTGCCTCACAGCACCAGAGACCCAAGTTCAATCCTAATCTTGGAGCTGTCTGTGTTGAGTTTGCTGATTCTCCCTGTGACCAATGGGTTTACCCCGGGTCCTTCACTTTCCTCCCACATCCCAAATATGTGGGTTTGTAGTTTAACTGGCCTCTGTAAATTGCTCTTATAGTGTAGGGAGTGTATGTGATAGTGGGGTAACATAGAATGAAGGTGATGGATGGTCTATGTGGACTCAATCGGCTGAAGGGCCAATTTCCATGCTGTATATCCAAACTGAACTAAATTAAAGTATTGATGTATGGTATGATTTGCATGGATAACAAGGTTTTGCACTCTATCTCGGAAATATTTCAATTAAAAACTAATACCAATACATTGGTCCTGACCACAGGAAATGCCCGAAAAGGTTCAGCTGAGATATGTTACAGTATAAATGTAAAGCACCAGTCTTAGAAAATAGACATTTACAGCCACCAGCCTACTGGAATGTTCTTTCGAAAAAGGGTTGCCAAAAGAAATTCCATTAAAGTGTTTAAAATTATGTCATGTTATGACTGAATGCACTGGGCTATTTCCCTTGATGGACCAGTTGATCAATAAGGGGCATCAATTTAAATTAATTGGTGGAAGGAGTTGAGGAATGAAACTCCTCTATACAAAGTGTAGTGGGGTTTTGGAGGGACAAACCTTTTAACCCCATTTAATAAACCAGGGCTTCACTTGAATGATCACCTGACATTCTAAGCTCTGAACAAAGAACTGGGAAATGGGAATAACCCAAAAAGCTCAGCTGCTGAAAATATGATGGTTCAATAAAATCCATCTGAGCTGTAAATATCAATGATTCTATGACACCTGTATTTCAAATAACCTTTGCTGACTGGCAATTAGTGAACCATTTTAGTATATTTTAATTCACATCAATGTGGTGAGATACGAACTATTTGGGAAACACTCAACAGATGAGGCAGCATCTGTGGTGTGAGAAACTGATTTAGTGTTTCAGGTCAAAGACCCTTCATCAGAAGATCATCAACCAAGCTTTAATTCTGCTGCTCTCTCCACAGATGCTGCCCGACTAGTTGGGTGTTTCCAGCATACCCTGTTTTTATAGTTAGATTTGAGATCATTTCTGGATCTCCCATAATGTTTTTACTTTTAGAAATTATCCAGAAAGATTTAGTGACACAGGAATCAGTCCTCTCAGATGTATTTTCCTCTGCATAGACTGATCTGCATATCAATTCCACTTAACCTGCCCTGTTTCTCCATTGCTCCTCCTCTCTGCAATTTAAAACTTATTAGAGTCATAGAGTCATAGAGTGATCCAGCGTGGAAACAGGCCCTTCGGCCAAACTTGCCCACACCGGACAACATTCTCAATCTCATTTTGACGAAGGGTTCTTGGATGATAGGTATCTCCCTCCACTGATGGTTCTTAACCTGCTGAGTAAGTTCAGCGCTTTTTGCTTTTTATTTCAGATTTCCAACAGCTGCAGGTTTTTTTTGCTCATAAATTCAATTGCTATTTATACATTACCTTAAACAACCAGGATGCAATGAAAATCTGCCAATCTTAGTATTCTAATTATCATCTGATCACGCTACTACCAAACCTCAAAACTTTCTGGGGAGATTGTTCCATGTTTTAATAAGTTCTTGTGTGAAGAAAACTTCCCTGACATAGATAATTCATAATGGGCCTGCTCTAATTTTGCATCTGTATTTCCTAATAGGTGAACTCCTCTCTTTTAATATATCAACTTCTTCACTAATTTTTAGTCCTGAACTCGATATGCCCTTAATCTTCTATGCCTGAGAGAATGCAATACCAATTTAAATAATTTGTCCTCATTACGCACCACATTTAGCACAAACGTCATTTTGATGAATTGGTCCTTCATCACCTTCATAGTCAATATGACCCAAGACGTGCCTCCCAGAACTGAATGCAATGTGCTACGCAGGCCTAGACATTAGATCTTGTACCACCATTGACTGCAGCACTGAGTGATTGAAAATGAACTCTTCCCAGAGCAAAATGCAATGAAGAATGTTTCATTTCTGTTTTCCATCGCTACCGAAACTGACTCAGGCACTTCCTGTTGTCAGTTTCCCTTGATTGAATGTGCAATCAAATTCAGCAACAATTATGCATCAAATAACGTTGTTCCTTATATAATGTCCCTTTAGAACATAGCTTGGAAATTAGTTGATGGTGTCTGAATGCACCTGTCATTGACCATTCCTCGACAAGGGCAAGCTTGATGGCATAGCGGTAGAGTTGATGCCTTATAGCGCCAGGGACCCAGGTCTGATCCTGACTATGGTGCTTGTCTGTATGGAGTTTGTACATTCTCCCCGTAACCTATGTGGGTTTTCTCCGAGATCTTCTGTTTCCTCCCACACTCCAGACATAGATGTACACATATACCAAGGTTAATTGGCTTGGTATATGTGTACATTAACACTAGTATGTGTAGGATAGTGTTAATATGCAGAGATCGCTGGTCGACACGTACTCAATGGGCAAAAAGGCCTGTTTCCGCACTGTATCTCTATGCTCAACTAAACTAAACTGACTGGATTTAAAACCCGAGGTCAGAGTTTTCACATGGTTTATGCAATGATTTTCATATCGATTAACCTATTATTGATGGTCCGAATGGTCTAATTCTACTTATGACCTTATTGTGGAGGCCTAGTCAGTGGATATTTTTAAGGCAGAGAAAGATAGATTCTTGATTAGTACAGGTGTCAGAGGTCATGGGCAGAAGGCATAATGGAGATAGGAGGGAGAGATAGATCAGCCATGATTGAATGGGGGAGCAGACTTGATGGGCCGAATAGCCAAATTTTATTCCTATCACATGACTTTATGACGTTCCTTCATTGTGCAACATTCGCCATTGAAACCTACCGACCCTCCACCCTACACAGCCACTCCAGCACTCTTGACCCAGTTTTAATCATAAATATTGCTGCTTGTGTATTAGCATTCATGCAGAATGCTAATTTTACTTCGGAGTCACGTGAGTGACTACGTGAAGAGCCCGCCAGCCCGCATGCGCGTCATCTTTCAGGCCAAGGTCCAAGCCGGTCTCAGGAAAAATATGGAATCCACGCACCCTACCAGTCCTACTCTCCAATCAAGGACAGAAATAGAACCCGCATCAGGGGCTTTGGGCTTACCATAAGACCACCGGTAACCATGGAGGTAGGTGCATCTGGTTCGTCCGAAACATGGGGTATGTGGACCATTTACAAGTTGGTAATATTTACACTTGTTTTTTGTACAAATGACAATGATAACATGAGATTCAGATCCGTTTATAAACTAAAATGATAACATGTGATTAGTTTATACTGCACGGTATACAAGGGTTCCAAGCATGGCTTGGAATTGGGGCCAGAGTTGTCTTTCGAGGCAGGCTCAGTATTATGGCCAGGATTGCCTTCCGAGACAAGCTCGGAAATATGGCCAGAGTTGTCTTTCGAGGCAGGCTCAGAATTATGGCCAGAGTTGTCTTTCGAGGCAGGCCCAGTATTATGGCCAGCATTGCCTTTCAAGACAGGCTCGGAAATAAGGCCAGAGTTGTCTTTCGAGGCAGGCTCAGTATTATAGCCAGGATTACCTTTCAAGACAGGCTCTGGAATCTGGCCAGAGTTGTCGTTCGAGGCAGGCACGGAATTATGGCAGGCGTGGCCTGTTCATTGTGAAAGATGGAGGATGTCGGTTCATCCTTGATTTAACTCGTATGTGCAATATAGACTTTTCAGAATATGGAACTTCGTTACTGTCTAACAACTGATTTCCATAGGATCTTTATGGCATGCATCAATCTCAAAGATGCATACTATTCCAGTCCCATTCACAGGGATCACCGGAGACATTTGAAATGTATCTCGATGGGGCAATGATAACAGTTAATGCGTTGCAAAATGGGCTATCTTCAGCTCCCAGGTCATTTACCAAATTACTAAACCGGTGCTTGGACTGCTCAGAGCTCAAAAACACTTGTTATGGCTTTATCTGGATTATATTCTAAACGCTGTATTTTGCTAAAATCCACTGTTTCAACCGCAAACTATATTTGAGAAATTGAGGTTCTTCACCCATCCAGTTAAATTTAAGTTGATACCAACTAGAGTTATTGATTATTGGGATTTACCTTTTACTATTAATTTGTCTGTCTCCGCCCTGTGGCTAGAGATTGGAATTGATAGAAGTCTGTAACAACCTTGTTGTTATGAAACAGCCTTCTATTCATCAAGTGCAATTGGCAATATAGTAGCTGTGTTTCAGCTGTGCAAATTGGGCCTTTGCATTATCAGAACTTACAACGTGCAAAGTAGTAACCTCTCAAGGGCCATGTAGGTCATTGTTAACAGACCTATGCTATTACCAGCTGAAGCTACCAAAGTCACAATTGTGGACGAACAGTATTCAGCATTGCTCCAGTAGTTTTTGGTCAGTAAATCTTCAGTTATATTACAAACTGATGCTAGTGCTCAAAGATGGAAAATTACGAATGCCATCTCTAGTTACGGATTTGCATGAGTTACCAATTCTTCAGTTATTGGTATCAACTACCTATAGACACTAGGTGCATTCTATGGGTTAAAGGGTTATTGTGCAAATATGCATAATCTGCATGCTCAATTCCAAGTTGATACACTGTGGTGGTGGCATATGTTAGTCACATGGGTGCAATCAAGTCAAAGTATCCTGTGATAATTTACCTAACCTCATTTGACGCTAGTGTATCATCACGTAAAATCAATGACAACACAGAATGGATGTTGGATCACAAAGTATTTTATGACATTAGGACTCGATGGAACACCGAATATCGATATGATTGCATCCAGGCTCATTCACCGGTTGCAAAAATATGTGGCATAACAGTGGCGAGAGATACATTCTCACTACATGGGGGAGGAATGTTATTTTATGTCTTTCCTCCATTTTGCCTCATCAGTCGGGTCTTGCAATAAATTCAGCAAGATCCTGCTTCAGGTTTTTTCGTACTGTCTGACTGGCCTATGCAGCCATGGTTCCCGCTTATGTTGGGAATAATAATAGAACCTTATATGGTTATTCTAAACATAAAACTTTGCAGGTTCAGCCTCTGACTCGAGAAACCAGCCTCTGCATGGTAAAATTAATTCATTGACTTGCAGACTCTGAGAAGACTGCTCCTGCGGCTCGGGTTGTCAGACCGATCCATGTATGTGCTCACTGCAGAGTGCAGGGATAGCACCAAAAAAAAGAGTACTTTTCCTCTTCATGAGATGGGAAGCGTTTTGTTTAAATGCTAAATGTTACATATAATACAGCACGGATAACTGATGTCTTGGAGTTCATTTTCAAATGGGTCTTTGACAATAAATTAAGTTATAGTGCCATTAACTGTGCCCAGCTTGCCTTCTCATCATATTTGCTGCAGACTCTGTCGGGTCTCACCCTCTCATATCCAGTTTATAAAGGATATCTTTAACACAAGTTCTCCCAGGCCCAAGTACACGGAGGTATGGGATATTGACATTGTGTTAACACTACTTCACCAGGGGGCTCAAGCTACATCCTTATCTTTGGCCCGGCTCTCATAAGGTAGTTATCCTCATGGCGCTGGTCTCAGCGCAATGGGTCCAGTCACTACATAAATTGCGACTGGACAGGATGGTTACATCTGCAAATAATATAATATTTTATGTTATGATTTAGTTAAGCATAGCTGCCCAGGGGCGTCAGGTCTCAAACTAGTTTTCATGGCATACCCCATGGACCTTTGGTTATGTGTGGTCACACATTTACAACAATACGTCAAGGTCAACTAGAGCCTTAGAGGCTCTGATACTAGCAATGTTTGTTAGTTACAAAAAAACTCAAAAGAAGGTATCAGTTCAGACCATCTCTAGGTGGTTAAACGGGGTTTTGGCTTATGCAGGAGTAGATACTAATATTTTCAAATCTCACTCCACCAGGGCTGCTACAACATCAGCAGCAAGGGTTATGTACGTTCTGCTGGACCACATCCTCGCGGCTGCAGGATGGTCTAACGAACGAGCTTTCCAAACATTTTATAATAACCCATTGCCAGACCGGGGGTATTTGCCAACTCTATTTTAGGTTATATTTTATAGTTTCCTCCCGGAAGAGAGGGGTTACTATTATTATTATTTGTTCATTAAAAAGCATCAGCATGTTTTAAATCTGCCATGTCTGTATGCATTATCAATGTTTCCCTTATCTGTGGTCAACTGATGCAGTTGTGCTTGTGTGGACTCGTTTTCACAGCATGAAATCACAGAGCTTTGAAATCTTCACGTAGTCACTCACGTGACTCCAAAGTAAAATAGTACGATTAAATGAGAACTTACCAGTTTGAAGTTTGATCATTATTTTATGAGGAGTTACGATGAGGGATTACGTGCCCTCCGCTCCCAACCCTCTTATCATAAAGGTCATCTGGTAGTTCTAGTTCTCTCGAATCTTACTATATTCAGTTCAACAACTGTTATCTGTGATTTCACACTGCTGCTTTGAAGGTTGACGCGCATGCGGGCTGGCGGGCTCTTCACGTAATCCCTCATCGTAACTCCTCATAAAATAAAGATCAAACTTCAAACTTGTAAGTTCTCATTTAATCTTACTATTCAACTGTGCTTTAGGCACCATTGCAGGCTGCAGCCATATAGCAGAGACCAAACATGTCACTGTTTGACTCTGCTTCCACCATGTTACAATATCCAGTTTATTGCGCATATACAAGTTTGGCATTGCCAGCAAACGTGGACACACTGCAGAAAAAAAACAACATTTAATGATGTCATTACTATGGTTTCAACATCAGGAACAAGGAAGTATATAAAATAATGTTCCGGCACCAATCTTTTCTACAACAAATTCAAAACTTGGTACATTCTGCTGAGTTAAAATAGTCATCACTAAAGTGATTATTTGATTATACAGGAGCATGCAGCAGCCATTGATAGATCAATGAGTAAGAAGGAACTGCAGATGTGGATTTAAACTGAATGATAGGCACAAAATAAGCTATTCCTTTTCTTCAGAGGTGCTTTCTGACCTGCTGAGTTACTCCAGCTTTTTGTATCCATCTTTGATAGATTAATGACATTTTCTTTTCTTTATTGATCTATTAATAGCATATACCAAATCCAAAATTTACTTCAAATGAAATTTTGAGAGTAGAGTAAAATATGCACCCCTTATAAATTTAACATCAGCAAGCAAGGATACGAGTCCATCCTGTGGTGCTACTGCTTAGCACCACCAGGATGGATTTGGCTATATTAGTACCAGTACTCTATCTTTTGTGGCCACTTCCAAGTCCCATTCAACACTATCTCATCAAAACTTGCTGGTATAACAGTATATATTGTTAAAAAAAGTTATTTTCATGGAAGATGGACAAACATACAACACCTACTTTTCATATAAGACAATGTCGGGCAGCCATATGGACTCAGAAGGAACTCTGACTATGCTAATGCCACCATAATCATCTGGATTCCAGCTCAGCTTATAGTCATTCCATTCCTACAATGCAAAAGAGTAATCTTGTTACAAGAAACAATTCTAGAAGCAAGGATAGAGCAATTTAAACAGGTTGTATTACAGGGATAATTGGTGCAAATTAACATTTAAAATTCATGAAATAGCATTGAACATCCAAGTTAAAAGGAACGTTCAGCAGATAGTACAGTTGTATTTTCTTAAAGGTAATGATCCAAGTAATGATGCTGGAGGATTATTCAGCAATGGTTCAACACATTTCACCACGGCACCCGCGATTTTTCAGATAATAAAAATTATACTGTCAAACCCGTATTATGTATGCATTATTTTTTTTATGAGCTTCTTATTACAATGACTAAACTTTATTACTCTGAGCAGGTTATGACTGCCATCATTAATCAAAAATTAAATTGGACCTTGTGCTTATGATTTCAAATATGCAGCTGTCAATTAGAAACTAGGTATTTTCCCACAGAAGAAAACTATAGAGCATAATGGAAATATTAAAACTAAAGCTCTTTTGGTTATGATCAAATCCTTCCACTGTCAATGTTTTTCTTCTAAATTAAACATACTAACTTCCATTGGATTAGTACAGAAAGGGATCCAACAACATAACTGGTAACATACATTTGTTTGTCAAACAAAGGAAATGCAGTGTATTTCCAGATGTTCTTATGATTATGAGGAAAACCATGGTTTTATATGGTTTTAAAAACCTTACAGTGTTTTAAATCCATTACTTGCCATCATTGGAACACATGATGGAATATTTGCCTTTTTTTGTTGAACCGAAGCTCCTAATGGTCCAACCTGTCAACGGGGGTGAAATATGCCACATAATCTTACCTAATCATGATTTGTGTGACCACAAAATGATGTCTTTACCTGCTTTAACCAAACATTTGTTGCCATCAACTGATTCTTCTCATCCTGTAACAAATGAAATGGACAAGCAGATGCATCACAATCTTAAACTTATTTTCCTAATTATGCAATCTGAGCAAAAGTTCTAAAGTTGAATATTTTCCTTTTAGTATTGGATCCATTGCAATTTGGGTATATCACTATCTAAAGGCGGAGTTAGTCCAAGGACAAAAATCTAACTTCCAACGTTGACTCTATTCTTTCTCTTCGTGGCCAGTCTTTTTCACTTACATCCAAGCTATCTCTGACACTCTCAACACTTGAAGAGTTTCCAGGTTCCAACCAACGCATCTCATTGATGGATATCTAATTCCTCAACATGTACATGCATGAGAATGGCATGAGGGTCCTTTATCTCCTCTTTCAATTGAAGCACATCTATTCTCCATCCACCCATTAGCAGGCTGAACTAATGTGCACATTGAGCAATCACTCCTTTAATTCTATTCACTTCGTGAAAATCAAAGCTGCAGCTAAGGTAACCCGTGTGGGTCCAGGTTATTTCTGACTCTTTATGACAAACATGAAGCAGATCGCATTTCAATCCTACTCTGGACTCCACACTCACATATATTTCTTTTTATTCTTGCTTGTGTACTTAACCAAAGTTTTCATCATGTTTGCTGCTAATTTCCATCTTCCTCTCACTTTCCCCTAGTCCATCTCTGACTCTAGTCTCCCCTTCCTTGACATCTTTACAACCACCATGAGATAATTTAGCCAGCAATACCTACTGCAAGTCTAAGGACTCTCACAGCTATTCTGATGACAGCTCTCTCCGTTTATATCATTCTCCAGCTCTGCTTTATTTGTTCTAGCGAGGTCTTTCCACACCAACACTTCTGTTATATTCCCCTTTTTACTTAACCATGATCTCTCCTCAGCCACAATTGCCAGAGCTCTCAAATGTTTCTCCATTTCCCACACTTTTGTTCTTACCTGCTCTCTCCCATCTAGGACAATAATAAGGATCCCTTGATCTCACCTTCCATCTGTCCGCCTCGGCATACAATGGATCATCCTTTCTAATTTCGTTCACCTTCAACATGATACCATCACCAGATATCTTTCCCCTGGTATGCATCCCTCTCTCTCCATCCCTCCCCCATCCAAGTTGTTGTACTAGTTTTGTCTTGTTGAGTCTCATTGTCTTTAACTCGTTTTCACCTAGCCCACAGCTGAAATTGCCTGTTTCCTTTATCATCGTTACTTTTTTGCATATCTTTCATTCATTTGTTCTATATCTCCCTATATCATCATTGATATCTCTCGAATCCCTTTCCCCTGACTGGAAACATCACCTATTCCTTTTCTCTGGATATGCTGTCTGACCCGCTGAGATACTCCAGCTTTTTGTGTCTATCTTCAGTTTATACCAGCATCTCTAGTTCCTTTTTGCACTATCTTTCCCACAATATTCTAATTGATGTCTTCCTTCACGATTCTAGTGTTCACTCCTGCATCTCCACCAGCAACCACTTTGCTTTTCACTGCACAGGAGAAACAATACCTGTCTTTCTATCTTTTCCCTTCCCATCATCTCAGAAACCTTGCTGATGAAAGTGTAATTCACTTGTAATTGTTCCAATTTAGTGCTCATGATGCATTGATAAGGCATTGATAAGACTAGGGGGAAAACAGGAATATGGTGTTTGAGAAAATAAGGATCATTCCTGATTATGTTGATGGTTTGAATGGCACACATCTGTTCCTATTTTCTATGCTTCTGTGCTTAACTACACTTATAGAGCTGTAAGAGTCCTACACTCCAGAGTCCTGACCAATTGGTCTGGACATGCAAGTTTAAATCCCACCAACATAACAATACAATTTAAATCATGTAATTTAGAATGTAAACATGGTATTAGGGCAGCACGGTGATGCAGCAGCAGAGTTGCCGCTACAAAGCGCCACAGACCTGTGTTCGATCCCGATGCCTGGTGTTGTCTGTGTGGAGTTTGCAGGGAATTCTCCCTGTGAGCATGTGTGTTTTCTCCAGGTGCTCCTGTTTCATCCCACATTCCAAAAACATGCAGATTTGTAGATTAATTGGCTTCTATAAACTGTCCATAGGATGTAGGATGCGATACTGGGATAACATAGAACTAGTGTACAGGTATTCATTGGTCGGCGCGGACTTGGTGGGCTGAAGGGCCTGTTTCCATGGTGTATCTCTAAACTAAACTAGACTAATTAGTGACATTGAAACTACTGGATTGTTTTTGTTTTAAAGCATCAGAGTGACTAATATCCTTGAGGGAAAGGAATATACTGCATATCTGATTGACTCCTATTTGTCTTATGAAATAACCCAGCAAGATACTCAGATCCAGGGGTATTTATGATGTGCATAAAGGTTGACCTGACCAGTGACATTCGCTCCTGATTAATGAGTAAAGACAAGTCCAATTAATGAGTAGCTCTTGGGGCTAAAGGAATCAAGGGATATGGGGAAAAAGCAAGAATGGGGTACTGATTTTGGATGATCAGCCATGATCATATTGAATGTCGGTGCTGGCTCGAAGGGCCGAATGGCCTGCGCCTGCACCTATTTTCTATGTAAGTAAATTTAATTTTAAAATACTTGGGCTGGACTGCCAGTTTAAGATGCATTTTCCACAGATACTATAGTAGATATTATTTTCTGTATTAAATGTATCTTATATAATCTGTATTTAAAAGTAGTTTAAGAAGTGTGGCCATTCTCAGGTTACAGGCCATTTGGTCAGTCACAGACCACATGCTTTTTCTCAGGAGACATTCTGCAATACAAAGGGCTTAGCATTTACGACTGGCAATTGTTTTACATTTAGATAGCACGGCATCTCTAGCAAGGCATCTCAGGATCTGTGAGCTACGTTTAATTATGCTCATGTTGGGTGGGGGGTATGTGACCTTTATATGTTGGATTTATTTTGTTTATACGAACTGAGGGGACTAAGATGTTGAGAAAGAATAATGGGGCTGGAAATGTGACAATCCTTAGATAATGTTGTCAGTATGATAGCAAAGTCGTAAAGAGGCCCAAGAAGAGGCCCAAGGATGGGGTTGGAATGCCATCCCCCTAGAGATAACAAGAAATGGGGAGGGAGTGTGAGATGGCCAAGGGACCATTATCGTTTATCAAGTGGGACATTTATATGACCCTTGCGTGCTGGGAAAATAGAAGATGTATGTTTGCAGAGATAGAGTAAATTTATATTTTAAAGTGTGTAACGCAAGATAATGCTAGTTTAAAAATGATGTATAAAGAAGGTCATCTGGGAAATATAGTGTATTTTGGTTAGGGAAATATTGTTGTTTTATTTTACATTAGATCTTTGTGTTTGGATCTGTAGTTTAAGAAGTTACATTCTTTCCCAAGATTATAGGTATAATGGGAACAAGGTCTTATATATATATAAATTGGGCAACCACTGAATCATATATAGCTTATTTTGAGGAGCAAACTTCGTGAATTGAGACCACTTTTCCTTTGATTTCACGTGGTTAAAATAAAGCATTTCAGAACAAAGGAAGAAGCCACGAGGCTAGCAAAGGGCCATAAAGGAGTCATGTGACTTATGACTGTGGTTATTGTGGAAAAGTACTGGTAAGAGGGGCATAAGAGGAAGCGAGTGATTGGCTGGAAATAAGGGAATGCTGGCAAATAATTGGATATGGAGATAACAGGGGTGGGAGATGCGAATGTGAAAATAGTATAAAGAGTGATGATTGTTTGTATAAGAGATCTCCATGTGTTTTGATGATGTGGAGAACTCAAGCTTTTGTTTGCAAATATACGTTTGAACCTCTTGAAGAATTCTCCATGTCACCTGAATTAATTTAGAGGATTGAAAACCACAACATAATTGGTGCAGTGAGCAGGGTCGGTAAGAGACCATTAATGTAAAGACAGACAGTGGGCACTTCCCAGCCCCTCTGTGGCTCCTAGGGACAACAGGAAAAAGGTGGCCACCTATACAAATTATGCGGTTTTCCGCTTCGTTTGGACTAATAACCTGTTGTTCATGGGAAGTCATTGGGGACGCAGAAGTGCCTAGGTAGTTAGAAGGTCTCTCCGACCCAAGAATCTGGCACTAGATTGTCTAGGAGTCGTGGAGGATTGCTCGAGAAGTCCGCGCAGTAGGGTAAGTAGAAAATAGTTAAGCGGAGTAGTATTTTGTACAGAATTTATATAAGAAGAGTGCAGGTTTTGCTTAGGTAAGGTATCCTAAGACATGCGGATTAGATCGTTGAGAAGGGGGCGAGATCCGTGTAGAAATTTGCGGATTAGATCGTTGAGAAGGGGACGAGATTGTGTAGAAATATGTGGATTAGACTGTTGAGAGGAGGGCAGGATCCACATATGGCAGCTATTATCCTGTGGCGACCATTGTTTGAGAAGAGAAGGGAATCTGATCAGACAGGATATAATGTATATATGTAAAATCAGGGGGAATAGGGGTTAATTAGGTAAAAATTGTATAATGTTAAGGGCTAAGGCAGAGAAATAAAATGCTGATAAAAAGAGCTCAGAGAATAAGCATTGAGTAGTTTAAACTAGAATAGTAAGTTATAAACAAATCTAAAGTTTGGAATGTAGAACTGACCAGTAGGGGGCAAATGGAAACAAAGGAAATGAACATGGAATGAAGAACTGTTAAAGAGGTAAGAAGATGAAAAAAGGAAAGAAAGGGGGAGAAATGAAGGAGAATTCAGTGGCGAAATAAGGACTGGAAGTGCTCCCAGATTTGGAGACTAAAGAACAGATGGGATAATGGATTTAGTGCAGAGAAACAATATTGATCCATCAGGTAGAGTTAAACGGCACAGAGCAACAGAGAAGTAATGCGGCAGATAAAGTAAAGAGGAAGGAAGAGCGTAAAAATCACTATTGCTAAAGGATAGAAATTGTTTGTGTAAGAAATAAACTTGCCTACCACTCTGCACAGAGACAAAGGAGGAAATGTGCTTCCTTTGTCTGGAGATAGATGGGAGTGGGGTGTGGCCAGATGTTGAGTGACTAGGACTCTGAATGGTTGTGATCTTAGTGGGGTGTGGTTAGAATTTGAGTGACGGTGAGTCTGACTAATCACGAGCTGAATCAATGTCCAATCACAGCTTTCAGGAACCTGACTGGTAGGGGATTAGATCATCCTACTTTAACTTTTAAAAAGGAAGATAAGAATTATACATTTGTGTTTTGAAACTTTAATATGTGTAGAAAATTGCATAATTTCTTTGAAGTAAGAATGGAATGAATGCGACTTGTGTGAAAAAAACGTTTTTTGAATGAATTCAGTTCATATATGTGATGTCCTTTGTTTGTCAGAAACCACATGTTGTAAGGGTAGGTGTGTATGTCCCTTTAAGAAACTGTAAGCGGGGGAGGTGAATCTGCACAGCTGTAAGGGATTGTTTACTGCATTGTTTCTTCTCAATTAAAAAGGGAGTTGGCAGACAATGAGTTAAACATGTTAAAGGGGTATTTTGTTAAAACCACTGGATATTTCTGGAATATAAAACCTTTGATCACCCCTGTTTGACAGAAAAAGTGAAAGTTTGTATGGTTTACTTTAATCTGTTGTATTTTACCTGTTTTTAAGATGCAAACAATTGATAACGTACACAAAGAAAGATAATACAATAAGTATGGTAACTGCAGTTGAATTGGTAAGTAAAAAGTTCCCTGTATCTAAAGAAAGCACTCTGAGAAATGAGGAGAAAGAAAGGAAATTGATGAGGAAGTGCCCCAAGGAAGGCACTGTCAAGATAAATGTGTGATAAGATGGGAGTGTTTATTATGAATTATATGCCACAGATAAGTTGGAAAGGTGGGAAAAGAGGAGAGGAAAGGAATTAGATGTATTTAAGCAGTTTAGAGAAAAAGGAGAGCAGGCAGTGAGGAGGCAACAGAAGTAGGAGATGACAGGTGTGAAAGTAATGAATCAGGAGAAGTCAGTGAAAGATTTTAAAAGGAAGGTGAATGAATTTGCAAAGGAGGCTAGAATATCTTAGACGTAGGAAATTGAGTTTAGAATGAGAAGGACGGCACACCAAAAGGATTAGAGTGGGAAGACATGGTGATAGAAGAAGAGGAATATGAACAGAGGGATAAATTGATGATACTGCTTTAAAAAGAAAAGAGCAGGACAGACACAGATTATCCTTTGGGGCACCCATAACCTGAGAGGGCTAAAAATACCTTGCCCAATATTTATGATGGGGCAGGAAAATGGATTGGGTCTTTGGAGGAAAACGCGGGACGCTTATTGGCTATGGGAGATTTGAAGGCACTGTTGGTGAAAGTAATAGGAATCACTAAACTGACAGAACTCCTGAAGATGGCTGGTATAAAAATGCTGTGAATAATGCAATAAACAATGGCATGCTGTTTGACACAGTCAGGCAGAGGGTATGGCAGGCCCTCAGACAATGTTACCCACTTAAGGTGGACCCCAATGCATTAAGGGGAGTTCCACTGGGAGAGGCAATGAATCCAGCAGCCTATCTGGAGAACCAGCTGAAAAAGTGGAGACTCGAAACTGAACATGAAATAGAAGGCAACCAGTTAATGAACACTATATTCTGAACCACTGTGGTGGATGTCATGCCTCCTCAAATCAAGTCTAGATTGGGGGGAGGTGGTGGGATTGTCATCTATGTCCCACTCCCGGTTCAGCGATCATTTGGTCCATGCGGTCGAGAAATATCGCAAAGATAAGAAAAAAGACTTGCAGACCAGTAGGAAGAGGTGCAGAGAAAAGTGATGTATATGTAACTTGAAGAGGTAAAAAAAAAGAGCGTGAAAAAGGAAAGACAATGTTGTCAATAACAACAGACCTGGTTGGAAAGACTGAAATAAGTGATGCACATACACACAGTGAGTCCTATGGCAGAACCAAACAGGGGCCAGAGAATCCCATGCCAATAATAAATGTCTTTGGGGGAGCGTTTCCTCAAATGCCCTATCAGGAGTGAAATAAATCTGGATATGAGCCCAGACAGGACTGGGGTCCCCAGAGGGAGGGAGGGATCTCAAGGAGGAGGTCAAGGAAGGCTAATAGGGAGGCAGGTAATGGATAAGGTGTGTTGGGGATGTGAACAGGTATAGTAATCAGGAAATAATAATTATATTAAGTGGTGAACATAGCTATGATAGGAACATTAAGAAGAAGTATTAAATACACCTAGGCTAGGATGCCGCAGGGATTTAAATACTCGCCCCATGTATTTAATCAGATGTTAAAGGTAGATTTGGAAGGTGTACCAGAGATGCCAGAGAGTAATGGTAGATGGCTGTTTGTCAGGTTGGAGGCCGGTGACTAGTGGGGTGCCTCAGGGGTCTGTGTTGGGTCCACTGTTGTTTGTAATATACATCAATGATCTGGATGATGGTGTGGTAAATTGGATTAGTAAGTATGCAGATGATACTAAGATAGGTGGTGTTGTGGATAATGAAGTAGATTTTCAAAGTCTACAGAGAGATTTAGGCCATTTGGAAGAATGGTCTGAGAGATGGCAGAGGGAGTTTAATGCTGATAAGTGTGAGGTGCTACATCTTGGCAGGACAAAATCAAAATAGGACGTACATGGTAAATGGTAGCGAATTGAGGAATGCAGTGGAACAGAGGGATCTAGGAATAACTGTGCATAATTCCCTGAAGGTGGAATCTCATGTAGATAGGGTGGTAAAGAAAGCTTTTGGTGTGCTGGCCTTTATAAATCAGAGCATTGAGTATAGAAGTTGGGATGTAATGTTAAAATTGTACAAGGCATTAGTGTGGCCAATTCTGGAGTATGGTGTACAATTTTGGTTGCCAAATTATAGGAAAGATGTCAACAAAATAGAGAGAGTACAGAGGAGATTTACTAGATTTGCCTGGGTTTCAGCAACTAAGATACAGAGAAAGGTTGAACAAAGGTTTTTATTCTTTGGAGCACAGAAGGTTAAGGGGGGACTTGATAGAGGTCTTTAAAATGATGAGAGGGATAGACAGAGTTGACGTGGATAGGCTTTTTTCCATTGAGGGTAGGGAAGATTCAAACAAGAGGATGTGGCGGCAGCCTATACACGGGCCACTTATGCTCGAACCCTCGTCAGGAAGTACCAGGGCGGGCACGTGACGTCATGGGCTAGAGGGAGTGTCCTGGTACTTAAGGTCATCTCATCTCGAGACCACCAGGGAGTTCAACCGGTAGCTGAGCCCGAGGGAACAACCTCGCTCAGCTACAGCAACACTGTTATGATAGTCGGCACCAACCTAACGTGTCAGCACTGAATAAATGACTCTTTGAACCGACCTGACGTCTCACCTTTATTCACCACGTCCGGTGCCGCTATACTGGTGACCCCCGACAGTCCAAATTGAAATTTGGGTTTTACGTACGCAGCCTTGGGAGGGAGATCTGATGTCTACAGCCGGCTGCCCAGCCCTGCAGAACTACGCTGCCGCCAACACGGCCCTGCAGTGAGGTATGCCCCTACATCTGGGATGCCGCCTCTTCCCCACCAGCTGCTGCTGCTGCCGCTCTCCCGCTCCCGGCAACGGGGCAGGCCGCCTTGTGTGACGGCCGCCGAGCTCCCCCGCATGACCTGCCCGGAGCCGACTACCGGAGCGGGAGGTTTTACCTGCCCCCGCTGCCCCATCAGCTGCTGCAGGAGCTGCGAGCGTAGCAGCCTCCTGCCCACAGCAACGCCTACACACGCCCGACGGCCCCGGGAGCAGAGAGAGTACCTGCCATTCTCCCGCTCCCGACAACGGATCTGGCCCCGGCCTCGCACCGTGAACACGGCTCCATGCCCTGCACTGCACCGGGCCTCTCCGCTCCAGGCCCTGCCCCGGCCTCACCTCATCGCGGACCCGGCACTGCAACAGGCTCGCCGCGGCTACATGCCCAGCACTGCACCTGGCCTCACCGCAGCCACGGCTCCACGTCCTGCACCGCACCTGGCCCCGCCGGCCGCTGCCGAGAGCCTGGCCACCCGATAGGGCGGGCTTACCTGGGGCGCCTGCCGAAGACGCCCTTCTCCTCCTCACCGGCGTGGACTCCGAAGATCCCGGGGCGCTGGCTGGCTGCCTGTCCGGCCCAGGGATTCAATTGCTGGTGAAGGCCGCCTCAGCCGGCCGGCAAAATGGCCGCCGCGGCCGCCCCGACTACAAAAATGGCCACTGAGAAAAGCGAACTCACCTGACCGCCATCCACAGAGCCACCTTCCGGCCGGATGCCGTCACTGCAGCCTCACTGCCGTCCACAGCGCCACCTTCCGGCCGGATGCCGTCACTGCAGCCTCACCGCCATCCACAGCGCCACCTTCCAGCCGGATGCAGTCCCTGCAGTCTGACCACCGGCTACAGCGCCACCGTCAGATCGGAGGCTGTCACCACAACACTGAACAGCTTTCCTATCCTGCACACTGGACAATTTGAACTTTGGACCCTGATTGCTCACTGTAATTTGTGGGTTTTTTTTTTTCTGTTCATATTGTGTTCACTGCATCACCACGCTGGGTTCAGCAATTAGTTTGTTTATTTTATTTCGTTTTTTTTTTTTTTTTTTTTCCCTCATTGATGACGACGTCTCCCAGCCATTCCTGGGGGCCGCATTTCACAGGACACTCTCCCTTAGCTGGTCGAGGAGATGCGACAGTGTCTCTTCCGTCCGGCGGTTTCTGCATCGGTCCCCTCGCACCCCTCGGTACCTCGGGATCTCCCACGCAGAGCGTTACTGCGCCCATGGGCCCTCCGTCCCGACCCACGCCCGGGGTGTCCCAGACCCACATGCAGTAGCCGCCCTCGACCATGCTATTCCTTCCTCCGGTTCTGGGGGGAGTCCTGTGGCGGCAGCCTATACACGGGCCACTTATGCTCGAACCCTCGTCAGGAATTACCAGGGCGGGCACGTGACGTCATGGGCTAGAGGGAGTGTCCTGGTACTTAAGGTCATCTCACCTCGAGACCACCAGGGAGTTCAACCGGTAGCTGAGCCCGAGGGAACAACCTCGCTCAGCTACAGCAACACTGTTATGATAGTCGGCACCAACCTAACGTGTCAGCACTGAATAAACGACTCTTTGAACCGACCTGACGTCTCACCTTTATTCACCACGTCCGGTGCCGCTATAAGGACATGATTTGAGAATTAAGGGACAGAAGTTTAGGGGAAACATGAGGGGGAACTTCTTTACTCAGAGAGTGGTAGCTGTGTGGAATGAGCTTCCAGTGGAAGTGATGGAGGCAGGTTTGATTTTATCATTTAAAATAAATTGGATAGGTATATGGACGGGAAAGGAATGGAGGGTTATGGTTTGAGTGCAGGTAGATGGGACTATGTGAGAATAAGTGTTCGGCACAGATTAGAAGGGCCGAGATGGCCTGTTTCCGTGCTGTAATTGTTATATGGTTATATGGTGTACCTTGAGAAAGTATTTGATACAGTATGTGGATGATTTATTGGTTTGCTCCACAAGTAAGAAGCAATGTGGGCGAGACATTTGAATTGTCTTGGAAAAGCTGGCATAGGAGGTCATAAAGTATCCAGGAAGAAGTTGCTGTTTTGTCAGCAGCAGGTAGAATATTCAGGACGGGTAATATCCAAAGAAGTAAAAGCTATAGCGCAGGATCAAATTGAAGCAATAATTAAAGCTCCCAAACCTCAGACAGTGGGAAAGATGATGATGATCTTGAGAATGGCAGGATATAGTTCAGACTAGATTGGAAAGTATGTTGAAATTGTGATGCCATTAAGGAAAATAATGAAGAAAGCAGGACACACAAGTCTGAGAAATGTTTTACAGTCAGAGCCTTTGAATGAAGATGGCAAAAAGGTCTTGTTTGTGGATGTTTCTTATTGAAGGGATCATAATAGCATGTATGCAGGGTTTGCAGTGGTGCGACAGGATCAATTAGAATTTAAGGTAATTAAATTGGAAGCTTGCCTGTAATCCTGCTCAGCTCAGTTGGCAGAAATTAGGGCTTTAAGAGCAGCATGTGACTTGAGGGAAGGTGACAAAGTTGAAGTGTATACAGACTCAGCATATGCACATGGGGTCTGTCACATGTTTGGAGCAGTAGGGAAACAGAAAGGCTTTAAGAAATTAAAGCAAAGTTATTAGTACAGTACAGACCTGATAAGGGCAATAATGAAGCTAGAGGCACTAGTTGTCATTAAATGCTAGGCACATAAGAAGGGAAACAACATGATTATAAAGGGCAATCAGAGTGCAGACAATGCAGCCAGAACAACATCTGGAGGCTGATCAGCTGTTAATACGCCTCAGGTAAGTTTGGATCTGGAACCCACAGAGGAGGACATAATTCAAATGCAAGGTAAGGTAATCTAAGCAGAGCAAACTATGTGGAGACAAAGGGGAGCTAAGCAGAACTTGAAGGGCATGTGGATACTGAAGGATTATTGGTAGTACCCACACCATTGCTGACCATTCTTATGACAGAAGTACATGAGTTAGATTATTGCGCAAGGGGGGAAGTTATAAGGAGGGTAAAAAAGGATGGGTTTTGGTCACCTTACTTGAAGGTTTGAAGGTTTCATCACAGTATGAGGTATGTGCTCAAAACAAGATTAGGACAATGTCAGAAAGGGAATAACAACGCCCATAGGTCTCATTCCTGTGCCTGAAGGTTCATTTAGGCACCTGGTGATCAACTATGTGGACATGATAAAGAAGGTAAGAGGAAACAGGTATATGCTAGTAACGATTGATAGATTTAGCAGGTGTGTGGAGGCAGTACTGTCCAAAGATTTGGGTGCGGGGACTGTAATAAAGTTTCTGACGAATGAGGTAATCCCAAGATTTAGTAGACCTACAGAAATCAGTTTTGATAACGGATTGGTTTTCATTCAGTGAGTAGTTAAGCTGGTGCTACAGCCTTTAGAGTAAAACAAAGATTTGGGTGTGTGTATCATCTGCAGTCGCAGGGCATGGTGGAAAGAATAAATGGAACATAAATAAGATTTGTATAACTACAAAGTTGAATTAGATTGATGCCCTGCCATTGGCACTGATGAGATGTTGCATGCAAACTAACCGAATAACCCATATAACACCATATGAGATGCTTACTGGCCAACCCATGCAGGTGGCACAATGGAGAGGTCCCTATGAGGGACCAAGTTTGGAACAGTTAGAGGTAGAATTTAAGAAGTATATGCAACAGTTAATTATGATGCACAAGTCTATTTATGCACAGGCAAAGCAAAAGCAGTTGAAGGTGAACCAGGAGGAAGGATCCTTTAAACCTGGAGACAAGGTGTATGTATGAGCTTTCCGAATCACCCACCGCTGTTCAGGTGGAAGGTTGATCTACCTGGTACCATCTCCATCCGAACATGAAGGCTGTCCTACAGGTATGACTCGATAGTAGCCCTGAGGTAAGTGAACAGGAGGATAAAGAAGTGAGGGAAGAGTAGAGCTTTAACAAGATAATAAGTGAGGTTTTTGGAGACATTAGTGACTCTAAGAATGGTGTAAATAAGGGCAGAATAAGGAGATGTATGTGTTTTGTTTGGAGAACAATGTTGTACCTATATACCTAACAATACTAGTCTGGAGGGATCTTTCACTAAAGCAATGGTTAAATTAAGAAATTTGAGGAAAGAGATCAAGCAGAATGCAGGTTTTGGACATGACACCTTCAGTTGACTGGAAAAAATGTTAGGCGGGTGGGGAGCATGGGTGGCTAAGACGGGGATGATCATTGGAGTTGTGCTGCTCGTGGTGGTTGCCGTGTTATGTTGTGTCTTACCTTGTATTAAGTCTTTTCTAGTGAGAGTTACTGCCAAGCAGCTTTTGGTGCTCAGGGATGAAGGTGAAGACGTTCCCCTTAAGAAGCAGACACCAACGATAGAATACTATGATGATGATGTGCAGAACATGCCAGAGAGATATTAAAATATAGATTGTGCGGAGAACTGGGTCTTTTTCCCCACCCTAGTAGAAAGGGGGTGGGTTTTTGGCCCAGATATCCAGGTTTTTAGAGAAAGAACACTATAAAACTGAGCATTACAAATTTAAGGTCCCTGAAATTGGTCGTAGTTTAATTTGACAACCAAGATGTGGAGCTTGTGGTGTTCTTTTTCTATGAGACTTAAGAAGTCTCAGAGGGGGGATATATAGTAGATATTATTTTCTGTATTAAATGTATCTTATATAATCTGTATTTAAAAGTAGTTTAAGAAATGTGGCTGTTCTCAGGTTACAGGCCATTTGGTCAGTCACAGACCACATGCTTTTTCTCAGGAGACATTCTGCAATACAAAGGGCTTAGCATTTACGACTGGCAATTGTTTACATTTAGATAGCATGGCATCTCTAACAAGGCATCTCAGGATCTGTGAGCTACGTTTAATTATGCTCATGTTGGGTGGTGGGTATGTGACCTTTGTATGTTGGATTGATTTTGTTTATATGAACTGAGGGGACTAAGATGTTGAGAAAGAATAGTGGGGCTGGAAATGTGACAATCCTTAGATAATGTTGTCAGTATGATAGCAAAGTCGTAAAGAGGCCCAAGGATGGGGTTGGAAGGCCATCCCCCTAGAGATAACAAGAAAGGGGGAGGGAGTGTGAGATGGCCAAGGGACCATTATCGTTTATCAAGTGGGACATTTATATGACCCTTGCGTGCTGGGAAAATAGAAGATGTATGTTTGCAGAGATAGAGTAAATTTCTATTTTAAAGAGTAAATTTCTATTTTAAAGTGTGTAATGTAAGATAATGCTAGTTTAAAAATGATGTAAAAAGAAGGTCATCTGGGAAATATAGTGTATTTTGATTAGGGAAATATTGTAGTTTTATTTTACATTAGATCTTTGTGTTTGGATCTGTAAAGAAGTTACATTCTTTCCCAAGATTATAGGTATAATGGGAACAAGGTCTTTTATATATATATATATATATATATATATATATATATATATATATATATATATATATATATATATATATATATATATATATATATATATATATATATATATATATATATATATATATATATATATATATATATATATATATATATATATATATATATATATATATATATATATATATATATATATATATATATATATATATATATATATATATATATATATATATATATATATATATATATATATATATATATATATATATATATATATATATATATATATATATATATATATATATATATATATATATATATATATATATATATATATATATATATATATATATATATATATAAAAGACCTTGTTCCCATTATACCTATATTTATATATATATATATAAATTGGGCAACCACTGAATCATATGTAGCTTATTTTGAGGAGCGATCTTTGTGAATTGAGACCACTTTTCCTTTGATTTCACGTGGTTAAAATAAAGCATTTCAGAACAAAGGAAGAAGCCACGAGGCTAGCAAAGGGCCATAAAGGGGAGTCATGTGACTTATGACTGTGGTTATTGTGGAAAAGTACTGGTAAGAGGGGCATAAGAGGAAGCGAGTGATTGGCTGGAAATAAGGGAATGCTGGCAAATAATTGGATATGGAGATAACAGGGGTGGGAGATGCGAATGTGAAAATAGTATAAAGAGTGATGATTGTTTGTATAAGAGATCTCCATGTGTTTTGATGATGTGGAGAACTCAAGCTTTTGTTTGCAAATATACGTTTGAACCTCTTGAAGAATTCTCCGTGTCACCTGAATTAATTTAGGGGATTGAAAACCACAACAATACCAACTCACAAACCTGCTTACCACATCAACGAGCTGGGAGATTTCAAGTCCAAACTTTACTCTTATTGTATCATTGCGGTTTCTCACTGGTCTCACCCACTTCTGATATCCTAGAAACAAGTTCTTCAAGAGAGTATCCTCCATCTCCGCAAGGAACATCATCGTTCTTGCAGCTGGAACAGAGCAGGATGGAGGAGAGCATCAATCACGATGATCAGACAGCAAAAATCAAAAGCAGACTGATAAAAGCAAAACAGAATGCAATTTTTTTGGCAATTGCCACATTGAAACATAGACATCTTCCAAGCACAAAGATCTGGGGGAAAGGTACAGAGGAAAGCATTGCTATCTCAGCCCCAATAATCCATTCTGTAGTTTTAGTGTTACTATAGGGAAAAACAAAGTTTGTAAATGTAACAAATTTTTTTTTGCAGTGCTCAGAGAATAGTATTAAGACTTTTGAGGATCAGAGGGTTTCACTCTTGGAACATCAGAAATAGAAGCAGTAGTAGGTCCCGTAGGTTGAGGTATCAGATTTATTAACTTTTTTTCATAATATGGTTTGCCAGACTCTCCCTCTCCCCTGACTCTCAGTCTGAAGAAGGATCTCGACCCGAAACATCACCCATTCCTTCTCTCCAGACATGATGCCTGTCCCGCTGATTTACTCCAGCATTTTGTGTCTATCATCTCTATTTAATTATATTGGATCAAATCTAGATACACAATACCTTTGGCAGAATAATATTCACCATGTTTTTTTCCCCCAAATTACCTTAGCTCATTTATTAATCTTGATTCTGCAGCTTGCTCAAGACACTTGACATACTCCTTTTGTAACAAGTTCTGAAAGTGATAACTAATTGATGCAAGACAAGCGTAATTGCTTACAAGATCCTCAGAAAGGATGTGATTCCTTCAAACCAGGAGATGCTACTATTTTCAATCTGTTCTTGCTCATCGACCTGCAATCTAAAAAGTATGCAGTTCACATTGTATCAATCTTGCCTTGAACACAACTCAAGATGCCAGATCTAATTCACCTATCACAACTATACCACAATCTAACCTACCCTTAAAAGTCAAATCCAATGGCATCCTGGGAATGAGCAACTTTTAACACCTTTATTAATTTAAAGGAACTGATCATGAGGTTAAATTTAATCCAAATCCGACAACTGCAAGAAAAGTGAATCTGTCTGGCATGCTTCTGAGTTCGTGTTAAGTTTCAAACCATGTAATGTATCCACGTGAAAGATATGGCATCACCTCCCAAACTGGGGTTGAAATTTGTTTCGGTGTAGGAAGGAAATTTGTTTCAGCAGTTCAGGATGCTGAAGGAAAAGAAATCAGAATGGAAAGTGGATGGATAAATAAAATAATAGACAATCAGAAGATCATCTGGCTTTTTAGTGAAGTGTGCTTTTATTTTCTATCTCCTGTATTTTAGAAACATAGAAATTAGGTGCAGGAGTAGGCCATTCGGCCCTTCGAGCCTGCACCGCCATTCAATATGATCATGGCTGATCATCCAACTCAGTATCCCGTACCTGCCTTCTCTCCATACCCTCTGATCCCTTTAGCTACAAGGGCCATTTTGCTTTGTCCATGATGCTGATTGAAAATTAGCTTAGTTTAAATAAACCAGTCTATCTACAAAATCAATAGCAGTTATCAAATAGGGTTTCCTCATTTAATATTTCAGCCAAAGGGGTCATCATCCTTATTCATTGCCATCAATTCCATTACTTTACATTTTTTTTATAACAGACTAATAGGAATATATCTCATGGATACTGTTTGAATACTACACTCAAAATTAGGTACAATATTAAAATTAATAGTTTATTATTTCTAAGAACCATCTAACAAGTGATAATACTTCACATTTATATTTGCTCATTTATTAATCTAAGAATCATCTAACGTGATAATATTTCACATTTATTCTTGCTCTTTCCAGCCTGAAGCATTTCATAACCAGTTTGCATATTTTCAATTAAATCTTACCAAACACATTGTTAAAGTGAGGATGTTCATAGCCTGTGGCGGGTTGATATCATGAAAAAAATCACAACTGTGAGATTTACAAAATGTGTTTACACAGGAACCACAATATGGATATAAATAGAATTCACAAGAAGCAATATTCTTTAGTTAGTAAATATATTGTAGATAGTTTATATGCAAAGATGATAATTAGTAAGATTAAACGAGAACTTACCTAAGTTTGAAGTTTGATCTTTATTTTATGAGGAGTTACGTAGGTGATTACGTGAAGAACCCCGCCAGTGCGCCTGCGCGTCAATCTTCAAAGCAGCGGTGTGAAATCACAAAAAACAACAACCGAAGTAATATAGTCTCATACTAAAACGAGTAAGACAAGAACTTCCATTTGACCTTTATGATAGAGGGTAGGGTTGTGGTGGGCACGTAATCACCTACGTAACTCCTCATAAAATAAAGATCAAACTTCAAACTTAGGTAAGTTCTCGTTTAATCTTACTATTTTACTTCGGAGTCACGTGAGTGACTACGTGAAGATTTTAAAGCTTTGTGATTTCATGCCGTGGATCAATCCCGGCTTCTCACTGCATAGATTGACTCGGAACGAGAATAATCAATCATGCATTCATAATAACATTTGTACCACAAATGCAGTAATTCATTTCAATAATGAAATGAATCAGATCCCCTTTAAACCAGAGGAATTTACACAGAACTTAAAATAGTTTCTGCAAACAACCCCGCATTAACAATAGGCCGATGGTAAAAATGTTGAAACATCAACTCATTGGACCACCCTGCGGCTGCGAGGATATGGTCGACGGGGCCGTCTTTTGCCCTGGCCGCCGACATTTCTGCTGCCCTAGTCGAGTGAGACGTAAAAACATAAGTGTTAATACCAGCAGCTGTTAAGACTTCTTTTATCCATCTGGAAATAGTCTGTATTGAAACTCTCTTGTGTGGTTTCTTGTGTGTGATCAAAAACCCAGTTTCCGTATTCTCAAATTCTTTGTGACCTCAATGTATTGTAATAAATATGTCTTCATACAGAGACATGGATTATTTGGATATGCTGCCAGCATAATTTTAAATCCTGTCACACCTGGCCTAATTTGCTTTAGTAGGTCATAGATATAGAATGTAACCTTGTCTTCAGTTACTTCCATACTGTCTATTTGTAATTCTCCAAGTGTTTGCACTCGTTGTGCTGTCACTCATGCCATAAACATGAATACTTTCATACTGAGCTTGACCAAAGGTAAAGACACACTTTATGACCATCACGAAGTAGTTTCAGTACCACACTTACATCCCAGATTGTCACGTACCTAGGTTTCGGTGGTTTGGAATTAAAGATTCCTTTCATTAGTCTGGAAACAATTGGGTGTGACCCAATTGAGTTTCTTTCTGAATCCAGAACCAAATATGAGGACAATGCACTTCTGGCTGAATTAATTGCACTACAACTCAGACCTTCATCATAATAAAGTTTTGACAGAAATTCTAAACATTTGAAATATCTGCAGTACTTTATTGCACATTCTTTTGTACCCAGAACTCTTCCCATTTCTTAATATAAGAAAGGTACTGTTTTTGAGTGCTCTTCCTCCAGACTGCCTCAGACAGTCCTCGTCCCAGAAAAGGCATTCTTAAAACCTGCAAATCAACAAATCCAAACGATCATATAATGGATGTTGTTCCCCTGTACAGGGTGCAGCAATAAATTACTCTTTTTTGGGACTTTCATCAACATTTGTGTTGTTAATTCTAATATCAACGGATACCATGGCTGTGTAGGCCAATCTGGTACTACCAATACCCTTGAAGCAGCATCTTGCCTGATTTTAAGCAAACATTGGCTTATGAGGCAGAAAGGTGGAAATATATATGAAAACATACCACCCCAATGTAGCGAGAAAGCATCAATCGCCACTGCTCCTGGATCTGGTTTCCATGAGACATATCTCGATAGCTGATGATTCAAGTCGATGTCGGTCATTCCAAATCTGATGACTATATCATTGAATACCTCTTGATTCAACATCCATTCTTTATTATCATGGAACTTTTCGTGACCTGGTGTCTGCTATCGTTCATTCTACCTGGTAGATAGATAGCTGAAATCCAAATGTTCTTTTCAATACACCAAGCCCAAAGTTGATTAACCATTTTGTCACAAGACACCGACTTAATTCCACCCATATCATTAATATAAACAACTACTGTTGTGTTATGAATTTGAACTTGAACATGCTTATTAGTTGTGTTAGAACAATAAGCTTGGAGCCCATAGAAACATCCTAGAAGCTCCAAATAGTTAATTCCCCATGTCTGCAGTAACAATGACTCTTCCTGATTCCATCTGCCTCCTCAGCTAGATGTTAAGTCAGTTTCACCCCATCCTGGTGCACTGGCATCAGTTTGTAATATCATGGAAGGTTGTTCAATCAGCACTTTGCTGGAACTGCTTGAGACATGTAGAATCCACCACTGCAGATCAGAAACAGCATTTGTTGTTAGTTGCATGGTTCTATCAAAATGACCAACATGTATTCTCGGTGCCTGTTCTTTAAGTCTCTGCAGCTGTTGATAATGTAATGGTCCGAATTGGACTGCTGGGAATGCTGCTACTAATTTTCCCAGTACACGAGCCACCTGTCTAATTGAAGGTTTTTGCTCGTTTAGGAAATTACTGCAATCTTTAATCAAATCCACCTTTTTCCCTGGGCAAAGTAATATTCATTTGGACTGAATCAATTGTGAACCCCAAATAATTAATAGAGGTACATGGTGTTAACCTAGATTTCTGTGGATGAATTAGAAACCCCAAATTTTCAAAAGTTGATTTCACAACTGCAACAGATACTTCTGTTGACTGTTTTGTCTTTCCTATAATCAAGACATCATCCAAATATGCCATTAGTACATGCCCCTGGCTACTCAGTAAGCCCAGAATTGGTTTTAACAATTTTGTGAATATTCTGGGTGCAGATATTAACCCATTAGGCAGAGCTTTGAACTGCCACAACTGGTTCATCCATTTAAATTTAAGATACTTCCTATCTTCTGAATGAACAGACACTGAATAATATGCATCTTTCAAGTCTATAGTTGCCATATAACATGCTTCTGAAATAAGCTGTTTGGCAGTCACAAATGTTTCCATTTTAAAATGTCTAAATTGCACAAAAGGATTCAGATTTATCAAATCTACAAGAATCCTACATCCTCCATCCTTTTTTTTTTGTTTTTTTTTTGATCGAGGGAATATATTTGACACAAATTGGTGACTTTGGTAGACTGATTTTTCAATAACCCCTTTTTTATATAGGGTTTCAAGTGCAACCTGAACCTCCATCACTTCTTTTTGTACAAAGTGCAGAGTTCGGCTAGGAACATGCTGAACAGGCAAATCATAATTTGGATTGAATTCAATTCGAAATCCTTGGATCCTACCACATCTGAAGTAATTTTCTTCCAATTATTATAGAAGAAATGTAACCTGCCTCCAACTTTTGGACTTAATCCAGTTAGTATGTTCCCATGAGAACCAGGTCCACCTACCTCTGGAGTCATTTCAGTACCCTGAGATTCCTGGGTTCTCCCGGAAGCACACCCACTGGTTCTTGCTCCCGCTGCAGGCCGCCAACTATGTCCCTGCGTTGATGAGCGACTTGGTCCAGAATCCGTATGACGTCTGAAAGGATACTTCCTCTTTACAGACTTCACAACCATTGATGTCTTCATCAATCCTGTTTTCGCTTCATCTTCCAACTCTTTAATACGTCTCCCGAGATCTCTCCAAAGAGTAAGTTGGGTAATTTGTATATTACTTGGTTTGCAGAGTGCTGCGAATTTCGGATTCATAGTAGACCGTATAGCACTTCTCGAAATGGGTGCTGCATAGCAACCCCAGTGCTTGCTGATGCAACTTCGTCATCTTTTGGTTGTTACCTGCTATTCTGGTAAAAGCAGTTATTCCAGAACCCAGCAGCTTTAATATTCTCTGCAACTGATTCCAGATACTCTTGCAGTCTCATCCATTTCATGCTGTTCCAGCTAATGGTAAACCAAGTAATTTATTAAGGAGGCCAGTTCTTCCTAATGGCTCTCCTGACCCTGACGGGGCAGCGAATCCTACTACCAGGGGTGGAACATCTGGCAGCTGCCTTTCATCGCCTTGTACAGCCTCACCGTCAGAGTCGGGGTCTGAAATCTCATGACCCGTAGCACGCTCCTCATTCCTGAGGGTGCATTCCATCAGCCCTGAGCCAGGTGCTGTTAAGCTGCTCCTGCAGCTTGGATTACAGTACACTCCTTCCTGAGTGAACTTTTGCTCCAACAACCTATAAAAAAGGCTTCTATTTGGGCAATACGCTCGAAAGCAGTATCTAGCCCTGTACCAGGAGCTGTTTGAGCTGTTTCCAGCAGCTTGGCTTTCAGAACACTCCTTCCTGAGTGAACTTTGCTCCAACAGCCTGTGTAAAAGGCTTTCTATTTGGGCAATACGCTCTAAAGCAGTATCTAGCCCTGGAGCTTCTTCATTGCCTGGGACTCCCTCCGTTGGGATTTAAACTTTGTCTTTTGCCCGACAGGCGCTGACTGTGTTTTCACCAGCCCCAGGTCCACAGTCGCTATGCTCACCGCTGGCGACTGTACCGGGGTTTAGAGGCGGTTGGTCTCTAACCGCGGACTCCCGACTTTCCCGACTTCTGTCGGCTATGTCGCTCGCCTCTTCCCCCTGTCCGTTTTTTCCCCCATGGCGTCTGTGGAAAAAATCGCCATAGACCCACAGTAAACGGACCTGGAAAACCTGTAAAAAAGTTTTTACTTACCTTGTAGTTGAAAACTACTCCGCACTGCTCCTCACGTCCGTTTGCGTCAAGGCGTCTGATGTAATTGACGCGCAGGCGCACTGGCGGGGTTCTTCACGTAGTCACTCACGTGACTCCGAAGTAAAATCTGATGCCATCATTAATTATTGATGAAATATAGTAGTAATCACCAATCATCATATGAGCCTTGGGCACATTATATAATTCAACACATTTGTTGTCTTTGATCAGTTTGCATTATTAAGTTAACAAAATTAATATTTGGGCCAGATAAAGTTTTCATGATGAACGTCAATGGCAAAGATGCTTTGTACTTTTGATCCATGTATGGCTCTTGTACAATCAGGATTATTTCGTCCAGTAATTAGCCACATTTCTTTAGCTAAAGAACCACGAGTCAATATATAATGAATGTAATAATTACTTAAGTTTGCAGTGGTCATCAATGAGAGGCAAATATGTTTACAGAAATTAGCACAGAATGATGTAGCACAGTAGAGGGCAATTTGGCCTGTTGGATTCATGCCAGGAGTTTGAAGGTGTAAATTAATTACTTTTTTTCCTCAGCCACTTCATACAACCCTGCAAATGTTTCCCACTATCCAGTGCCTCCTGAATGTTAGTGCAGAATCGGCTTCCTCCATTTTTCCAGATAGTGCATCCCAGATCATAAGAGTGGTCAAAGAGACATAATAATCTGCAGATGCCGGAATCTGGAGCAACAAACAATCTGCCGGTGGAACTCAGTGATCGAGCAGCATCTGTAGGGGAAAGGAATTGTTGACATTTCTGGCCAATTGCCTGCAGCAGGTCTATTCTAATGCAGGTTCTTAATCTGAAACATTGACTATGCCTCCCCCCTCCCTTCAGTCCTCAGAGACATTGCTTAGTCTGTTGAATTCCTCCAGCAGATGTTAATTGCAAGGGAATAATTTTTAGTCTTCGTGCCACTTCTCCTTCATTTGTTGATCAGTTTAAATTATTGGCTTTTGTTCATGACCTTCTTACCACTGGAAACAGTTTACCCATATGTCTATAATAATAATACCTTGCTTTCAGAAGTGAATATTTTTACACAATAAAATATACAATGTATTTTATAATCTTCTTCTTATCAAGTCCACATCACAAGATTAGAAATTGTTCAGCCAGAGCTGAACACACTTCTCGTCATCTGCATACAATGGTGTCTCTCTTGCGCTTCTTGTGCGTGGTGGTGGAAACAGGGCTGCGACGTGAATGCTCTTTCCTTGACCCCGACTTTTATAATGCAAAAGGTGCTACACTGGCATACGGATAAAATACGGTAAAGGATAAAGATGAGGACCAGGAGAGTGATAATATTAAGTTTCAGAAACAGAGAGGTCAGCATCAAATCTATTTGATCAGCAAGTCACTGTCTTAGAATACAATCCAATATTCTTGAAGTGACATTTGTCCAAGGTTACTTTAAAATATGATGAAAGACAGTTTATAATATCAGCTTTCAGTTCTGCACTGAGCTGCTACCATCTCCAGGGTGATCGTGGGTCTAGATAGGATGATAAGGTGTTTGTAGATGACTTGAGGAAATGGAAACCCTGTTATATACTTTGATCTGCCTGATTACATAATGTATTCACCATATCTTGGATATCAATTGACTGTATCAAGACTAATGAAACAACCGGAGTGTACAAGGGCAATTTTCATATGTCCTTATTCATTCAAAGAAAAAAGACTCACGGCCCTCAAATGGTTTAGTTTTACTAACAGTTATGCTGGAAATGCTCCTGAAGCTTTATTGTAAAGTGCTTCCCAACAATAACAAAGACATGAAACAGTTCCCTGGTAAATTAGAATTTGGTAATTTAGTAATAATGGGTTTCCATTAATAACCTACTGATGTATTTTGTTTCTTTCCTGACATCCCCAATAGTAATTCGTATTACATCTTGTCAGGGAAGATTAGGTTATACGTGCTGAAATTAAACCAAGAATCAATGATTCTCATGTTTAAATTATAATGCCTGTATAAGAAAAAAAAAAGTTAATTGAGTAGTTGGATACGGTAAATGAAAAGATGTTAATTCAATTCAGTGCATTAAGGAGAAAATAATAGAATAATCTATTGTAAAGGCATGATGAAGTAATAAGCAGAGAGGAAAAAAAATCAGAATCAGCCAATTGAGGCAAATTTCCCATGCTGCATAATTCAGTTTAAAAATAAGAATTATCAATTATTTTGGGACAAAAATGGATATATGCAAAATAAGTTTTCCAAAATATTAATATTTTGAAGATATTTTATCAGGTTGCATATAATTAATATTAATATCATTTTATGTTAATTATGCTTTTCAAGTAGTGCAAGATGCATTTTTTATCGCTGTCAATGGCTTTGATAGAGTTAGTGCAGTCAGGCAATGAATCATGTGCCAACAAATTATACATAATCTGATGCCATACAAAGCAAGATGCAACATATTTAAACTGTTAGAGAGGAATGAAAGATGAGAAAGAATGATACCATATCTAGGAAATAGGTTGTGTCTATTTCTTAAGCCAGGGAACTGACATAGTAGGGAAAGTTCAAAGAGAGAAAATAATAAAATCAAATAAAACATTTTAGTCAACTCTTCATATCACACAATTGTTTCGTCATAAATGAAGAAATCTCAAAAAGTATTGTACTCGTCTTTGTTTAAACCTGCATTAATAAATTAAATCAAATTGCTAAAAATGTTGAAATTTGAAATTATTTTTTCTTTTGAATATTAAATGTACATATAAATAGATCTAATCTATCCTTATATACACTTTATCCATCCGATACAATGTTAGTTCATTTATTTTTGTATTGAGCCCTCAATTCAGAATGCTTCAATATATTTCAAATAGGATTAAAACATCAGTCTTATCCTTGTCCTAATTTAAAAAAAAGGCCAAACAGTTTGTGTCTGTTTTCCATGGAGTTTAGAGGAATGTGGGGTGACCTTATTCAAACATATAATATCCAAAGAGGACTTGACAAAGTAGATATTGAAATATTTTCACGTGGGAGACTCTTGAATAAGAGACCATAGTTACAAGATAAGGGGATGGTTATTTAAAACTGTTATGCAGAAATCACTTGTCTCAATGAACAGCAAAACCCTGGAATTCTCTGCTCCAGAGAGTGGTGGGGACTAGATCATTAAATAGATTTAATGTGCAGATAGATAAATAGTTGGAAGATTGACAAATTAAGCGTATGGAGAATTAGTACGGAATATGCGATGAGGCCAGCTGTGATCAGTCGTGATCATACTGAATGGATGGACAATCTTGACCGACGGTGGCCTATTCCTGCTAATTTTTTGAGATCTTGTGTTTTGTGGTATAAGGTTGCAATTAAACTAGACACTACAAGACGACCCACTGTGCTGTTTTAAAAAATATATATATTTCAGTTACCAGAATCTGAAACTAAGGAGTTTTATTCCAGATAATATCGCTCATTAATCAGGGTACCGTATGTTGTTGCTTTCATAATGCTTCCGTTTTTATTCTTCTGCAGAACTGTGTTCTGAACAACATGTTTCTGAATGCCTCTGAATGCAAGCCAGTCGTTTTTGTTTGCGAATACATTTCAAACATCAGATTAAGATCCATCCAGATGGTGAAGTGCGGAATCGATTGAAAGTCCCTGAGACCTTGCCGAGTTTAGTTACATAATCTACTTTACTGTTTGTTTAAAAAAGCGTGCACATTCTCTGTAACATTAACCCCTTTCTAGATAAGCCGTGCATTGTCTGTGCTATCTAGGACGAACTGAATAATGTCTAAAAGCAATATGTATCTGCACCATAACCCTTTACTTTTATCTACATCAGAAATCCAGCATTTTGCATGGGCAACCCGGCCTGCCATCAAATCCTGCCCTAATTATTAACTTGGCGGTTCAAAGATTGGGTAGTAAACAAAACACTTAAGTAAACATATGCCATTAAACTAAGTATGTCAGCGCCAGTGAAGTCACTGGAAATATTTTCTAAACCACTGACATTATTCTCCATATTTTACAGCTGGTTCCCACTCAGTCGCTGAGTCCAACAAGAGAAGCCAATCTCATAAATCCGTCTGCTATCCACCCAAGCCTCATTCATCTTTTAACTGCGAGCGATTACGAGGACAGAAACACATAAAACCCTTTTTTTTTCTCATATGATTTATTTGCAAATTGGACACTAAGCAGCAGAGATGCAGGCACTTACCTGTGGTGCCTGTCAGCGACAGCACGCACATAATCTGGGCTATTAACAACTGCATGTCACCTCTTCAAAGGGGTGCCGTTGCAAACTGCCAGCCTTTGCCATCCGCAGCCCGAAACTGCAGCTCAACTTCTCTAAGCCCCTTGTGGATAGGTGGAACAGAAAGCAAATGAATCTAAGAAAATCTCATGATGCGGGAGGTGGAGTGTGTATGTTCGCGTTAGCGCCAGCACAGCCCTTTCTCCGGGAGAGAGAGAGGGAGAGAGAGAGAAACATCAGGAGCAACGCCCTGGGTTATAATTGCCGTCGAGTTCCATTGCCTCTCACTCGGTACAGCACCATTCATCGAATGAGCATGAAATAGACCGCTTCATTTAATGTTTTTTTTTGGATAATACATGCGACTCAGTGGACCACATAATTAACCAGTCAAGCATCATGTCAGAGGAAGGCTTTCTAGGTTAATGAGGTGGAAACCTTAACTGTGCTGATCTATATCCTGCTGTATACTTTGACAGCTTTCCTCACAGTCCACAGTTCCAGCAATCTGGTCTCATCTGCAAACTTACTATCCAGTCTGTCTCCCTTTATGTCCAAGTCATTTATGTATATCATAAACAGCAGTGATCCCGGCATAGATCCCTGCAGAGCTCCACTGGTCACAGACCTTCATCATGAATATTGTCCTTCCACCACAACCCTTTCTCTTCAATCTGTAAACCAATTCCAAATCCATATGGCCAAATCACTGTTAATCCCACACATCTTAATCTATGGGATCATCCTAATATGGGGAGCTTTATCAAATGCCTTACTAAAATCCAACATCGACCATCATGCTTTCATCATCTCCTCAAAATACTCAATCAAGTTAGTAAGACATGACCTCGCATGTACAAAACCACGTTGACTGTCCCTAATTAACACATTCTGTTCCAAATTTGAGTAATTCCTACTCCAAAGAATGCTCTTCAATAATTTCCTTACCACTGACGAGAGGCTCGCCGACCTATAATTCCCTGGATTTTTTCTCATTACTTCTCTTAAATAAATGAGCAACATTAGCTGCTCCTCAGTCCTCCAGGACCTCACCTGTGGTGAGACAGGAGGTAAAGATCTTCGTCTAGGCTCTCACAACCTCCTCTCTTGCCTCTCAATAACCTGGGATAAATCCCATCAGGTCCTGGGGATTTATACACCTTATTGCTCTTCAAGAGCCCCAACACCTCGTCCTTCTTAATCTCAAATTGCCCTTGCATATTAATATTCTCCACACTGATCTCACTGTCTTCCTTGTCCTTCTCCTTGGTGAAAATAGATGCAAAGTATTCATTTAGAACCTCGCCTACATCCCCAGATTCCAAGCACAAATTCCCTCCTTATCCTTCAGTGGTCTTACCTTCTCCCTGGTTATCTTCTTGTTTTTAGTATGGGTATGAAGAGCTTTGTGATTTTCTTTAATCCAAATCACCAAAACCATTTTGTGACCCCTTTTGACCCTTCCACTCACCTGCTTACGTTCTTTCCTCCTTTCTATATATTCCTCAAAGGCCCTGCATGATCCCAACCTTCTAAACCTTGCATGCACTTCCTTTTCCTTTTTGACCAAATTTACATCCTCTTTCGTCATCCAAGGTTCCCTTACTTTGCCATCCTTATCCCACCTCCTCACTAGAACACGCCGGTTCAGAACATTGATCAACTGGCCTTTAAACAGCTTCCACATGTCAGATATGGACTTACCCAATAACAATTGTCCCAGTGTACCCTCCCGAGCACCTGCCTAATAACATTGTAGTTTGCCTTACTCTGATTCCCAAAACGTCCATTCTTTTCGCTATTCAAAATAATTGCCAAACTTATGGAGCTGTGATCACTATCCCCATAGTGCTCTTCCACTGAAACACCAGTCACCTGGCCAAACTCATTTCCCAACACAACATCCCGTATATTCTCTTCTCAAGTTAGTATCCACATACTGTTTCAAGAAACCCTCTTCACAAATTCTGCCCCATCTAAGAAAGTGGCACTGAGTAAGTCCTAGTCATTAAGACCACTCACATAGACAACCCTGTTGCTTTGGCATCTTTCGGTAATCTGTCTACATATTGTTCCTCTATCTCGCGCTAACTATTGGGGAGTCCAGAGCATAATGTCATTAGAGTGCTTGCACCTTTTGTATTTTAACTCCACCCATACTGCCACAGTGGACAAATCCTCCACTATGTCCTCTCTGAATGGTGCCATGATAGTCTCCCTGATCAGTTGCATAAACCCTCCATCTCTTTTGCCTCCCTTTGGATCATGTCTGAAATATCGAACCTCCAGAACATTGAGCAGCCAGTCATGTCCCTCTTGCAAACATGTTTGCACAGTGGCCACAACATCATAGTCTCAAGCATCAATCCAGGATTAAGTTCATCTGCTTACTCCACAATACTTCTTGTATTGAAATTAAACACACTTCAGCCCATCAACAACACCATATTCCTTCACCCCACCCTGCCTGTCCTTCATTTGAGACTTACTAGCCCTAACCTACACCCAAGCTGTATCTTTCAACTGGATTAAATGAAAGATACAGCATGGAAACAGGCCCTTTGGCCCATCGAGTCCACGCCAAGCATCAATCATCCATTCCCACTAGTTCTATGGGTTGAAGAAGGGTCCCAACCCAAACCATCGCCTGTCAATTCTCTCTACACATGCCACCTGATCCACTGAGTTAATCTCGCACTTTGTTATTTGCTTGGAAATATTAACTGATTGTCACATTCAGCTCCGTTCTATACACAACCCTTCAGGTAGACGAACAGTCTGTGGCTGCAGACAGTCATAGTTGGTCCATATTCAGGCTTTTGCTTCCTGGTGATAAGGAGCATTTGTGACACAATATTAGGCAAAATCCATGTCCCGCAAAAGAGAATCAGGCATTCAATATGTGGTGGACAAAGCCAAATCTTACACCTTCTCTGTTCTGAACTGTAAAGTTAATGACAGAAATTTGAAGTGAGTTGCTTGGTTCAGACCCCCAGAGCACCTAACATTCTGCCTGTCACTGTGTTCACTATCGACGTACTCAGGAAAGGAGACAGAAGCACCTTGCGTTCATTCATCAGCTTTCAAAGTCAAAGTCAAAGTCAATTTTATTTGTCACATGCACATTACATGCAGTGAAATGAATTTGCCAGCAGCGATACGCTTAAAAGAACGCACAATATACACAATAACATTTAACACAAACATCCACCACAGCATTCTTCACTGTGGTGGAAGGCAACAAAGTTCAGCCGCTACAGACGGCCCTCAATGTACAAGCCCTCTCGTCAGGATGATCTAAACTCCGACGTCAGGACGGTGAAACACACTCCGCAGCTTGGAGGTCCCGAATCGGCACATTCCTACCAGAGTCCGTGGCTTCAGGATGTTATAGGCTGCAGGCCGGCGGTTGGAACTCTTCTCCGGCGATCCCTAGCGAGGGATCCCAGGCTCAGGATGGTAAGTCCACGCCCGCGGCTAGAAGCTCCGCAGACCACAGCCCCTTGATGTCAATGACACCAGGCCAGCATTCGGAGCACTCCTCTCTGGCAACTCCCGGCAAGGGTTTGCCCGCTCCGCGATGGAAAGTCCACGCTGCACCTGCTGCCGATGCTCCAGGCCCGACTCCGGGAAAGGCCACTCCAATCCATGATGTTAGGCGGCGAGGGAGGCGACATGAAAAAAGTCGCCCCACCGTGGAGGAGGCGGCTGAAAGCGTTTTCCCCCTTTCACCCTTTCCCATCACCCCCCACCCCCCACATAAGACATACCGAGAGACACCCAAACTAACACTAGACACACCAAAAAAAACCAAAGAAATTTGAAATAACGAACACGCTGCTGGCAGGGCAGCCGTCTCGCAGCGCCCCCACCGATCAATCAGGAAGAGCTGCCACTCTTTCCAGTCATTTGGCTGGAGATGCCCAGTCATTTGGCTGGAGATGACCATTATCTAGAAAAAATAGCTCAGGTGATTTATTTGATTGGAAACCCACGAGACTTCAGCTGCTAGAATCTGGAGCAAAACAAACTGCTGGATGAACTGCAGTTGACAATTCAGGTCAGTCTGAAGAAGGATCCAGACCTGAAAGGTCGACTGTCCATCTCTCACCAGTAGCTGCTTGATGCAATGAGTTCCTCCAGCATTTTGTTTTTTGTTGAATAATTTAACTGTAACATAAAAAAATATGTATTCATATATGAATGTTCAAATGTTGTTAATGCCTTTTAATTAATTTGATCTATTTGAAAACATTTGAAATGGGTGACTATCTGGGACATTTCCAACCAGATAAAATGTCACATTTATATTTTCTTGCAACCCTTAGAGGCCATTGTATTAATGTTGGCTCACAAAATAATCTTCTCTCACCAGTATTCCTTATAACCTATTCTCTGCACATACCCATCAATTATAACTCCCTTAAACCCCAATGATAATCCACAGTGGCCAATTACCAAGCAACTGACACATATTTGGGACGTTTTTAAAGACCAATGGAAGGAAACTAAAAAGGCGACACGGGGAGAAAAGTTGTGATATGAAGGTAAGCTAGCCAATAATATAAAAGAGAATAGCAAAAGTTTTTTCAGATACATAAAGAGTAAGAGAGAGGCAAGAGTGGACAGTGGACCATTGAAAAATTATGCTGGAGAAGTGATAATGTGGAATAAAGAAATGGCAGAGGAATTAAATACGTTTTTTCCTTCAGTCTTCACAGCAGGAGATTCCAGCAATGTGCAGGAAATTCAAGAGAGTCAGGGGGTGGAAGTTCTATTTTCTCCTCCAAGTTCTATTCATTGTCCCCTTTCCCAGACCCAACACTTGCTCCCCATCTCATATTTTCATCCTTTCTCCCTCCTGTTTCCATCCATCCTCTACACACACATCACCCCCCAGACTTCCCCTCACTCCCCACCTGGTTCTCGTTCTACTTGCCATTCACTTCTCCCCTCATGACTCCTATCATCACCTTCCTTATAAGATTCCAGCACAGGCAGCTTTTGTGTTGCTTTGTTACCTTCCAGCAGCTGTCTGCACATTTGCTCTTCACTCCCCTCACCTGGCTCCATGTATTCTTTTTGTCCTCTTTATTCTTTCCTTGTTCTCCTTTTTTCTCATCAGACTGCGGTCATCCATTATCTACCTGTCGCTGCCTCCATTTCCAACCCCCCCCCCCCCCCCCAACTACTTTCAGTCTTGTTCTGACCCAAAAACCTATTCCATTTCTCCAGAGATGCTGCCTGGCCTGCTGAGTTGCTCCAGCTCTTTGTGTCTATCTTCACAGTAAACAACATCTGCAGTTCCTTCCTACACATTTTGTACATCCCTCCCCTATCTGGCTTTGTATGTTTATGTGTAGGAAGGAACTGCAGATGCTGCTTTACACCAAAGATAGACACAAAATGCTGGAGTAACTCAGCAGGACAAGCAGCATCTCTGGAGAGAAGGAATGGATGACATTTTGGGTCGAGACCCTTCTTCAGACTGTCATGGAAAAGAGAAAGGAGAGATTAGACAGTGATGTAGATAGATATAGAAGAAATGAATGAGATTTATACAAAAAAGTAACAATGATAAGGGAAACAGGCCATTGTTAACTGTTTGCTAGGTGAGAACGAGAAGCTGATGTGACTAGGGTGGGGGAGGGATGGAGAGACAGGGGATGCGAGGGTTACTTGATGAACATACATATGTTCATCATCCTTCACCACTCTTCAGTCCACCAATTATTTTTTGCTTCTCGTCACCACTCCCTCTCTCTTTTTCATACTGGATATCTTCCCGCTCCATGCTCAGTCCGGATACAGGGTTTTGACTTGAAATATTAACCATTCATTTCCATCCAAAGATGCTGTTCGACCCGTTGGGTTCCTCCTGCATATTGTTTGGAGATTTAATGAATATTCCTTAAATGGGCACCCTTCATTTTCTTGACAAACAGCCTTAGAATCTCACTCATTTGAAGACTCTGCCAAAGTAGTTTAACGAAGACCAGGAAATGCAAAGCAGACTTGTGCATTAATGCCAAGAACATGAATGCAATGAGGCCAAAATGAACAGGTTTGTGTAGCAAAGGGAAGGGGAATTGAATGCCAAGAACATCTCTTGCAATAATATCAGCAGGATTACAATCTGAATTTCTAACTGAGAGCTGAAAGATAAATTAACATTATCTTAAGCATTTCCATTTCTATAAAAAAAATAATCTGAATACCATTCAATCATTCAGCATCTATCTTTTCTGAGATGTTCTGCTGATTCTTTCTGCCTTCCCACCTTCCTATCTTTCAAAGTGACCTCAATCTCTCATCTTTGACTGTGCCACCCATTCTCTGTCATGGGCTCCTCATGGCTTTCACTTTACCCCATGGTGAACGTTTATCATATATTTTATCTTTACTTGGTAGGTGCTCTGAGATGCCCCCTGCATAAGTGGATAACCTTATCGAGATGAGCTATTCTTGACCACAGTGGCAAGACTGCTTCCCTTCCTGTGTAACACAGATTGTGCTGATTTATATTCAGTTGTAGTAAAGATTTATATACCCTGCATCAACATGAAAGGTGCTTCCTACTACTTGCCTCTCTGATAAATTGCACATCTCCTATTATTAAATTATTTTAATCATAAATGACTAAGAGTAATGTGTGGAGTAGTTAATATATAGTTTGTATGAAATAATAATTAATAGTAAGATTAAACGAGAACTTACCTAAGTTTGAAGTTTGATCTTTATTTTATGAGGAGTTACGTTGGTGATTATGTGAAGAACCCCGCCAGTGCGCCTGTGCGTCAATCTTCGAAGCAGCGGTGTGAAATCACAAAAAACAACAAGCGAAGTAATATAGTATCATACTAAAACGAGTAATACAAGAACTTCCATCTGACCTTTATGATAGAGGGTTGGGTCGTGGTGGGCACGTAATCACCAACGTAACTCCTCATAAAATAAAGATCAAACTTCAAACTTAGGTAAGTTCTCGTTTAATCTTACTATTTTACTTCGGAGTCACGTGAGTGACTACGTGAAGATTTTAAAGTTTTGTGATTTCATGCCGCAGACAAATCCCGGCTTCTCACTGCATTGATTGACTCGGAACGAGAATATTCAATAATGCATTAATAATAACATTTGTACCACAAATGCAGTAATTCATTTATTTCCCTTTAACCCAGGGAAAATTAAGCAGAACTTAATATAGTATCTGCAAACAGCCCCGTATTGGCAATAGCCCGATGGTAAAAGTGTTGAAACACCAACTTATTAGATCACCCGGCGGCTGTGAGAATATGATCGACGGGACTTCCTTCGCCCTGGTCGTCAATGTTGCTGCTAAACTGAATGGAATGTAAAACCATCAATGTTCACACATGCAGCAACTAAAACTTGTTTTTAACCATCTTAAAATAGTCTAAACTGACACTATCTTGTATGGTTTTTCGTGAATGTTAAACAATTTTGTTTTCATATTTCATAAGATCTTTGTAGCCTCAATTTTTTGCAATAAATATGTCTTAACATATAGACATGGATCCATAGAATATGTTAATAAAACAATCTTGAATCCTGTCACACCTGATCCTACTTCATTTGAGTAGTTCATAAAATGTAAAACATAACATAATCCTCAGGTACTTCTGTGAATCTGTAACTTTGTCATGTTACAAGTGCCATAAACATGACTACCTTCATGCTGAACTTGGCCAAATCAGAATCGTACCAAGACTCCTTTGCTGAAGTAGCTTAAAACAATTCTATATTCCAGATTCCCTCCTAGGTTTAGAAGGTCTGGAATTAAAATTCCTTTCATTAATCTGGAAATAAAAGAACGAGACTCAACAGGATGTCTTTCCAACCTCATCAAATAAAACCAAGGAATAATATACTTCTGTGTGAATAAATCGCACTATACCTCAACCCATTAAATAGAGGTCAATCCAAGATATTTGAGACATGTGCCGTACAACATTCCATATTCTTTTATACACATACATTTTTTCCCCTCATTCTTTACATAATGGGAAAGCAGTATTTACAGAGTCACAACTCAGATTCACAAATGTACTGCTTTTGAGTACTCTTCCGCCAGACTGCTGTAAGCATGTCCACAGCATGCCCAGACAATCCTCTTTTTTAAACCCTGCATCCATACAGGCATATGACGGATGTTACTCTCCAATTATCGAATACACCAGTAACTTCCTTCTTTTGGGAACATTTATCAGAAACTGTGTCATAAATTTCAATATCAAAGGGACCTGTCTGGTACCACGAATACCCCAGAGGCAGCATACTGCTTCATTTTAAGCAGACACCGATTTATGAGACAGGATGAAGTAAAATGCATATAACAACATACCATCCTAATATAGCGAGAAACATCCATCACTACTGTCTCCCGATGTAGTCCCATAACACATCCATTCTTTGTTATCATGGAAATTCCACCCATACAATTAATACATGCCATTGCTGTAGTGTTGTTAATTTGAAACTGAACATGCAGATTAGTTGTATTTAACAATAAGCTTGTAGCTCATAAGCCTTCCAATAGACTTTAAAACGTTGATTCTCCATGTCTGTAAAATAATACTTCTTCCATATTCCATCTGTCCACAGATGGATACCTTTTCAGTGGCACCAATCCTAGTACACTGATATCAGTCTGTTAAGACCATGGAAGGCTGTTCAATCCGTATCTTGCTTGAACTACTGAAGACATGTTAAATCCACTACTGCAATCAGAAGCAGCATTTGTTGTTTAATTGCATGGCCTATCAAAAAATGGCCATCATGCATCTTAGTGTTTTTTTATTTTTGCAGTCTGCAGCTGCTGGTAGTCCAATGGCCCATATTGTATTGCTGGAAATAACACTAATTCTCCTAACAAACTGGCCACCTGTCTTAATTGAAGATTGTTGCTTTTCCAACTGCTTAATACAATCATCAATTAGCTTTACCCTTTACCCTGGGTAAATTACTACCTTTTCAATTGAATCAAATAATCAATTGTTGTAAGTATCGTTAACTTAATTTCTCTCTGGATGAATTAAACCCAACTTTCTAAAGTGGTTTGAATAATTTGAGAGAGATAACTCAGAAATTCTCTTGTTCATCCTAATTATGACATCATCCAGTTAAGCCATCCACATCTGTCCTTGGACTCTAATTAGCCTCAAAATTGGTTTTACCAATTTAGTGAATTTCTAGGGACTGAAGTCAACCCGTCAGACAGAACTTTGAATTGCCATAATTGTTCCTTTAGATAATTTTATCTTATAAATGAACAAACATTAAGTAATATACATCTTTCAGATCTATGTGCCATAAAACATCTTTTTTGAAATAAATTGTTTGGCAGTCTCAAAGTCTCTATTTTGAAGTGTCTATACTTCACAAAATTTTAAAGACTTGTCAGATCTAAAATACTCCTCACCTTTTTAGGTTGAGAAATTTTAAACACAATTTGGTGGATTTGATAAACCGACCTTTCAATTACTTGTTTATAAACAAGTTTTCAATTCAGCTTGAACCACCATCAATTATTTTTATGTGAAATTGGAGTGTTCTGCTTGGAACATGCTGGATGGCAAATCAGTATTTGAATCAAATCAATTAGAAACCTTTCTATAATACTCAGAATAATAACTGAAGTAATTTGCTTCCAATATTTGGCTGTTTTTGCCTTAATATGTTCCCATAAGAACCAGGTCCACCTACCTCCTTTGTCATCTAGTGACCTGTGGTCCCTGGCTCCTGGCAGGCAAAACCCATGCTTTTTCGTTTTCCTGCTGCAGGACATCAACTGAGTACCTGCTTCAATGGTCGATTTGCTCCTGATGTCGGTCCAGGATTTTGTATGATGTCTGAAAGGATACGTCCTCTTTGCAGACTTGACGACCATTGATGTTGTGATCAACTTTGCTGTTTTTGGCTCATTATCCAACTCTTTCCCACCATTCATGAGGTTTTTTCTCTGAAGAATAAGTTGAATGACTGCACATTGCTGGGCTCTACAGAGTTGCTGCAACTTTGGGTTGATGTTGGACCGAATGGCATACTTCCTGAAACAATTCATCTTGAAGTGGGTGCTACATAGCAACCTTAGTGCCACTTGATGCATCTCCATCCATGGCCTCCATCCATTGTTTTGCAAATTGCAGTTGTTCATCAACCGAGCAGCTTCAATATTCTCTGCAGTTTACTTTCCTTAGGCTTACATGCCTTCGCCCATCTGACCCCTTATCTTGGTTCATTGCTAGTACTTTCATCAATACGCAGTTCCTTGGGATCTTGTGCTTTTTTGGCATTTTCATCCATCGTAAGTTACTAGAGCTGATGGTAGACACAATAGTTGATCACAGAAACCACGTCCTTTCCAGTGGCTCTCTTGACTCTGACGGGGCAGCGAATCGTACTACCTGGAGTAAAACATCTGGCAGCTGCCGTCTTCGCTTGTAACGGCCTCACCGTCAGACACAGGGTCAGAACTCTCACAGAGCAGCAAATCGTACTGCCAGGAATAGCCCATCTGGCAGCTGCCGTCTTCGCTTATTTTGGAAACTCTGCTGACCCTGTGCACGCGCCTCATCAATGAGGGTGCTATCAAGCAGCCCTATACTAGGTGCTGCTGACCTGGCTTCTGGAGCCTGGCTCTGACATCACTCCTCCTGGAGTATGCTTCGTTGGAGCAACCTGTGTACAGGTTCTCCATTTGGAATATCCACTTCAGAAAGTGGTATCCAGCCTTGGAGGTGAATCCCAAACTGACTCTTGCTCCATGGCCCTGACTTGTATGTTGCCTAGCACCTAACTGACGCTGGCTCCGTTCTTTAATGCACAAGTCCACAGTTCGCCCCGCTCCCAGCCGGCGACTGTTGTAGAGTATGAGGCAGTCCTTTACCGACCGCATTCCCGCAGCTTTTTATCGGCTTTGCCTTGCCCCACTGGTGCTGACTAAAATCCCTTCAGCCCCAATATCCACAGTCGCTATGCTGTCTGCTGGCGACTGTACCGTGGTCAGAGGCGGCTGGTCGCCGACTTTATACCGGCTGTGCCGCTCGCCTCCTCCCCTTGCCCGTTTTTTCCATGATGTCTGTGGAAAACTCCCCACAGACCCACAGCAAATGGACACAGAAATACTTCCAAAAATGTTTATACTTACCTTGTAGTTGAAAACTACAATTCCACTAGAGGAGCTCTGCTCCTCGCATCCGTTTGCGCCAATGCGTCTGACGTAATGACGCGCAGGCGCACTGGCGGGGTTCTTCACGTAGTCACTCACGTGACTCCGAAGTAAAATGGATTATACGCCATAATTCAGTCTAACCACATATATTGGATTTTAGTTAATTCGCAGTACAGGGTGCAAATATAAAATTAAATTGGAAACCTCCCTTTTTTAAGAAATTGTTCTCTAGCTCAGTCTCCATTGATAATATTTAAGCCTGACCAGTATGCTTTGTGCAAATGCTGCCATTTGCAAGACAGGTAGATGGAATGTTATTTGTGGAGATCTGCACTTTGAGAGGGAGGCCTCCATGCAGCATGAGGGCAGGTGGATGGGTGTTTGGGTCATCTCAGAAAATAATGGGAATGGGAGGTTGTGCAGGAGAGTATGGGTGTGAAGATCCCCCAACCGGAGTGCAGGTCGATTGCACTCTGTAGTTGTGAATAGCCCCAAAAATATATAATTGGTGATTGTACCAAGTCCACAATAGAGTGTGGGTTGCAGTTAGCAATTCATAGACACATCAATCTTTGGAGAAGGACCAGTTTTTAAATTACACACATAAAATACACATTAAAAATGATGTGTCAGGAAATCGGGTGGTGGGGGCTGGAGGTCACATTAATCACAAACATTTCACTGCTTTCGACATGGAGTACGAATCAGTTTGTTGAGGGTTATTTATCAAGGTTGTTCATCATAACCAAAGTATAGACATCGGCAACAATTTGACCTGGGCCAACAACATCAGTGCTACAGCCAACAAAGCACACAAATGTCACCACTTCCTCAGAAGACTATGGAAATTCAGCATGCCTCCAATGACTCTTACCAATATCCACAGATGCACCATACCAGGCACGTGCCATGAGTAATTAGTCAGGGTAGGCAGTGGCTTTTAAAAATCTTGAAAACCGCGCATGCGCAGATTATTCTCACCCCGGCGCAGATTATTCTCACCCCGGCGCAGATTATTTTCACCCCGGCGCAGATTATTCTCACCCCGGCGAGCTGTCAGTCATTTTTTTTTTTTAATCGTGGAAACCACGTGTGCGCAGATTGTTCTCTCCACGGTGAGCTGTCAGTCGGTTTTTAAAAAATCTTGGAAACCGCGCCTGCGCAGATTGTTCTCTCAACTTTTATCAAGTAATTTGTCTTCAATAGGTTCTATCTCTTAATAAAATATTTTAAAACATATAGCTCAAAGAAATTTAATTTCCATATTATTTGTACACAAAATCCAATCTTCTCTCTTTGATTCCTGTTGTACCAAGCTGTTTTAAATGTTCTAATTATTTTTGTTCCTTTGCGCTGTTGAAGTTCTTTAAGTTCCGGCGTTGGTCTGCCATTTGCAATTATTTTGGGCTTTTCCTCGTAAGTTTGCTTCGAGAAACTCTTCAGGTAATCACTATCCATCTTTGAAAAACCCGCCAAGAAACTTGCGCATGCGCATGCACAGTAGACTGGTGCGCATGCGCGGTGCGCAGCGCAGCACATACACGCAGTCCACGGTGTAAAGGCAGAATTTCAGCTGCCTTTACGGACCGTTGCCACTGATGGCTTGAAGCATCGTCGACGGCATGTGAGTAGCACATACTTCCGCATATTAAATGTACTGTGGATTAAAGGCACAGGAGAATTATGCCTACCTATGAGATCGATCTCGTAAGGAAGCATAAATCTCCCGTGCCTTTACTATTTATGACCATTTTATATAGGTTTTATATCTATTTTATATATAGTTTATATATATTTTATAGATATAAAATAATAACCATTTAATAATTTTAGTCAGGGTAGGCACTGACTAAAATTGCCTACCCTAACGGCACGTGCCTGCACCATACAAAGCATCCTATCGGGATGCATCACAACTTGGTATGGCACCTGCTCTGCTCAAGAGCACAAAAAATTGCAGGAAGTTGTGGACACAGCCCAATGCATCATGCATATGAGCGTCTACTCTATCTACATTTTACTTCGGAGTCACGTGAGTGACTACGTGAAGAAGGCTGTCCCCACTCGTGCGCGTCATTACGTCTGTCGCGTTGCACAACGACTGACTGGTGGGCGCGTTGCTGCTTTCCAGTGGTAAGTTTAAGCCTAAAGGTAAGTTAAAACTTAATTTCTAGGGTTTGTGTTTTGTGTTACAGGAAGCTCCTTGCAGAGCTTGCCTGCTGGATTCGGGGTGAAGTCCGGACGGGGGGACCTTTAGGACGGCAGGGAATCCTGGTCACGACCTCGAGAAAGCCTGGCCACGGGTCGTGGGGAACCCGCTACGGATACCGCGGAAGTGCGGGTAGCGGCCGGCGGGAAAAATTCGCCTTTTTCGAGTCACTGGCGGTAGAGCCAGCGGCTACAGACTTGGTGCCGGCAGTGAGCACCTTGGCTACCCCGCAGGGGAGAAAAAGCCACTAAAAGTCTGTCAGGGCCCTGGATGAGTCGGGCCAGGAGGACTCTCCTCCTTCTATGGGCAGTGTGATTGGAAAACTGACCCATCTGGAGTACCTATTGGAGAGGTTGCTCCAAAGAGATATGCTCCAAAAACAAAGGGAGCTATCTGAGCCCGGGTATTATGGAGAACCCGTGGCAGCGGCACCTGTGTCAGGGCTGCTTGATGTCTCCCTCTCTGAGGAGGGGAGCGTAAGAGGCCAGTTTTATACTGAGTCAGATGCAGGTATCCTCAGAGGCCTGCGGCAGCACCTGTTCTCAGGGCTGCCTACGAATCTCCCTCTCTGTGGAGGGGAGTGTGAGTGGTCAGTATGTAACTGACTTCAAATTCAAAGTATGTCCGTGGAACATACTGGAGCACATGCATATGGCTCTAAGGAAATACTCGCATATGAAAGGGTTACTGCTGTGGGCAGAAAACCCGGAAAGGGCCAGAGTTTCCCCTCACGCTACAAGTGCCGGCAGTGAACAGCGCTATCAGGGGTGACATTGGAGTAAATGAAACCAGCCGCCGAATCTTCTCTTCAGTTAAGACTTATCCAACAGGTATAACTGGATGAGGAAGCTAAAGCTGTCGGGCTGATTAAGGTACCAACAACGAACAAAGCTTCATCGTATCGGCGACGACACACCCCACGCCTCATGGGCAGTAAGCAGTTCACTGAAGCTGGTGGCAGCTTGAAAGCTGGGCAGAGGCCAAATCCAAGCCGGTCTCAGGAAATAGAATCCACATACACTACTATTCCTACTCTCCAATCAAGGACGGGAATAGAACCCACATCAAGGGCCGTTGGGCTTACCATAGACCACCGGTAACCATGGAGGTAGGTGGGTCTGTTTCTTCCGAAACATGGGGTAAGTAGACCATTTACAAGTTGGGGATATTTACAATTGGTTTTTTGTACAAATGATAATGATAGTATGAGATTGGGTTGTTATTGCACAGTACAAGGGTACCAAGCTTGGCTTGGATTTGGGGCCAGAGTTGTCTTTTGAGGCAGGCTCAGTGTTATGGCCAGGATTGCCTTACGGAACAAGCTCGGAATTATGGCCAGAGTTGTCTTTCGAGGCAGGCTCAGTATTACGGCCAAGATTGCCTTCCAAGACCAGCTCAGGAATTGACCAGGGTTGTCTTTCGACGCAGACTCAGAATTATGGCCGGAGTAGCCTTTCAAGGCAGGCCCAGTATTATGGCCAGAGTTGTCTTTCAAGGCAGTCTCAGTATTATTGTCAGGATCACCTCTCGAGACAGGCTCGGGTATCTGGCCAGAGTTGTGATTAAGGCAGGCACGGAATTATGGCAGGCGTTGCCTGTTTTATTGTAAAAGATGGAGGATGTCGGTTCATAGTTGATTTAAACTCACATTTGCAACATAGATTTTCAGTATATGGTACTTCGTTACTGTCTAACAAACTGATTTCTTTAAAGATCTTTATGGCATGCATCGATTTCAAAGATGCATACTATTTCAGGTCCCATTCACAGGGATCCCAGAAGTCATTTGATAACAGTTAATGTGTTGTAAATGGGCTAATTTCAGCTCCCAGCTCATCTACCTATTTACTAAACCGGTGCTGGGACTGCTCAGATCTCAAAAAACACTTGTTATGCCTTAGCTGGATGAGATTCTTAATGCTGTGTTTTGCTAAAATCAACTGTTTTTCAGCCACAACTATATTTGAGAGATTGAGGTAAATTTAAGTTGATACCAACTACTGCTGTTGTTTTAGGTTGTACCTTTAACTATTATTCTGTGAATCCACTCTGGGGCAAGAGATTGGAATCAATAGAAGCCTGTAACAACCTTGTTATCAAGCAGTCTTCTATTCATTGTGTAATTGGCATTTAACAGCTGTGTTTCAGCTGTGCAATTGGGCCTTTGCATTATCAGAACTTACAATGTGCAAAGTAGTAATCACTTAAGTGCCAGTTAACTCATTGTTACAGACCTATGCTATTACCAGCTGAAGCCATTAGGGTCACGATGGTGGATGAACAATATTCAGCATTGCTCCAGTAGTTTTGGTCAATAATCTTCAGTTGTATTTCCAGACTGATGCTAGTGCTTAAAGATGGGAAATTACGAATGCCATCTCTAGTTATGGAGGGATGGGATTTGCATGAATTACCAATTCTTCAGTTATTGGTATCAACTGCCTATAGACACTAGGTGCATACTATGGGTTAAAAGGTTTGTTGTGCGGATATGCATGATCTGCATGCTCAATTCCAGGTTGATACACTGTGGTGGTGGCTTATGTTGGTCACATGGGTGCAATCAAGTCAAAGTATCCTGCAATAATTTACCCAATTTTATTTGGCACTGGTGTATCATCACATAAATCAATGACAACACAGAATGGATGTTGCATCACTAGTATTTTATGACATTATGCCTCGATGGAACACCAAATATCGATATGTTTGCATCCAGGCTCATTCACCAGGTTGTAAAGACATGGGGCATCACAGTGGCAAGAGATACATTCTTGCTACACGATGGAGGAATGTTCTTTTGTGGCGTTGCTCCATTTTACCCCATCAGTCGGGTCTTGCAATGATTCAGCAAGATCCCGCTTTAGGGTTTTCGTACTGTCTGACTGGCCTATGTAGCCATGGTTTCCCGCAAATGTTGGGAATTATAGTAGAAACTTATATGGGGTTTCTAAACATATACCTTGCTGGTTCAGCCTGGGACTCGGGGAACCAGCCTCTGTATGATTAATCAATTCATTGCCGTACAGAATCTGAGAAAACAGCTCCTGCGGCTTGGGTTGTCAGACCAATCCATGTATGTGCTCACTGCACAGTGCAGGGATAGCACCAAAAATAGCAGTACATTTCCTCTTCCGGAGATGGGAAGCGTTCTGCTTAAGTGTTATGTTACATATAATACGGCACAGACACCGATGTCTTAGAGTTCATTTTTCTATGGGCCCTTGACAATAAATTAAGTTATAGTCCCATTAACTGTGCTTAACGTGCTTTCTCAGCATATATGCTGCAGCGAGCGGGACCCAGCTCTGTCGGGTCTCGCCCTCTGATTCTAGTTTATTAAGGATATCTTTACACATGTTCTGCCAGACCCAAGTACACGGAGTATGGGATATTGACATTGTGTTAACACTGCTTCGCCAGGGGGCTCCAGCTATATCCCTACCTTGGGCTCGGGGCTCATAAGGTATCCCATTGCTGCTGTTCTCAGCACAACGGGTCCAGTCATTACATAAATTGTGACTGGACAGGATGGTTATACCTACTTATATAATATTTCATGTTTATGATTTATTTACGCAGGGTAGCCCAGGGGTGTCAGGTCTCAAACTAGTTCTCATGGCATACCCCATGCACCTTCGGTTATGTGTGGTCACATGTTTACAACATTACATCAAGGTCACCTAGAGCCTTAGAGGCTCTCATACTATCTATGTAGTTAGTTACTAACTACATAGGTAGTTAGGAACTAACTATCCACCAGTACTCAAGATGGCGGATGTGCAGGAGTGGGCGCCGTTTGTATGGCTGCCTGCCCGCAGTCCGTCCTCTAACTTTTTTATTGTCTGAAACATTTTTTTTTTGGAGACTATTCTTTCTATGTGGGGGGGAACTGTTTTAACCCCAGTCCTACCTGGTCGTAGATGCGGTTTTCCTCCGGATCACGTCTCTGGTCTCCCCATGCGGCCTTCCATCGGGCTGGAGCGGCGCTTCCTGCCGGGACCACAGCTTCGGCGGCACAGCGCTGGGACACCAACACGGAGCGGGCGATGCCTTGCCGGGTCGCTGCTCCGGAGTGCTGTGACCGCCGACCACTAACATCGAGCGGCTGCGGTCTGTGGTCTGCGGTCTGCGGTCTGAGGGCATCCCGCCGCGGGCGGGTGGCGTGGATCAAAAACACCGCGGAGTCGAAGCTCCAACCGGCTTGGCCTGAAGTCTACGGGCGTTGCAGTCCCCGGGGAAGGAGCGGCCGCTCCAGACATTTGTAAGCTGCTGAGGTCTTCTCCACCCGATGCGGGTGGGGCCTATGAACATCGGGCTGCCGTTGCGGTGACTGGCTGCAGTGGCCTCAAGCTGGCCCCGACCTCGGGTGGACTAGGAGGAGGAGGAGGAGGACGGGACATTTTGGTGCCTTCCCTCACAGTGGAGAGTGTAGATTCTACTGTGGGGGGATGTTCGTGTTGAATTTCTTGTAGTGTGTTGTGTCGTTTTTTTTCTGCCTATTCTGTTTTTTCTTTCTTGTAAAGCACCTTGAATTGCTATTTGCATGAATGGTGCTATATAAATAAATTTACCTTACCTTACCTTACCTAACAACCTCATAAGAAGGTATCAGTTTAGACTACCTCCAGGTGGTTAAAACATGGTTCTGGCTCATACAGGAGTATATACTAATTTCTAATCTCACTCCACCAGGGCTGCTACTACATCAGCAGCAAGGGTTATGTACGGTCCTCTGGACCACATCCTGCCGACTGCAGGATGGTCTAACGTACGAGGTTTCCAAACATTTTATTTTAACCCATTGCCAGACCAGGGGTATATGCCAACTCTATTTTAGGTTCTATTTCATAGTTTTCCCCCTCGGATGAGAGGGGTTACTTTTATTATTGTTATTTGTTCATTTATCAGCATCAGCATGTTTTAAATCTATGTCATGTCTGTATGCATTATGAATGTTTCCTTTATCTGTGGTCAACTCATGCAGTTGTGCTTGTGTGGACTCGTTTTCCATGGCATGAAATCACAGAGCTTCAAAATCTTCACGTAGTCACTCACGTGACTCCGAAGTAAAATAGTAAGATTAAACGAGAACTTACCAGTTTGAAGTTTGATTGTTATTTTATGAGGAGTTACGATGAGGGATTACGTGCCCTCCGCTCCCGGCCCTCATTACATAACGATCTTTCTGTATGTTCTAATCAACTCTAATCTTACTATGTTAGTTCAACACTGTTATCTGTGATTTCACACCACTGCTTTGAAGATTGACGCGCACGCGTGGGGACGGCCTTCTTCACATAATCCCTCATCGTAACTCCTCATAAAATAACGATCAAACTTCAAACTGGTAAGTTCTCGTTTAATCTTACTATTATGGTGCCTCGGGAAAGCACCCAATGTGCTGGGTCCAGGATAGATCTTAAGAGATATATGCACACTGAGGAATTTGAAGTTTTCAATCTCTCCACCACCCTCCCGTCGATTAAAAGAGGCTTGTGGATCCTCAGCTTTCCTCTTCTAAAGTCAGCAATCAATTCCTTGGTTTTCCTTGTTGTTCTGGCATCATTTTGTCTGTTGATCAATTATCAATTTCTCCCCTATACACTGACACGTCATCATCCGTAATCTATCCAACAAAAGTGCTATCATCGGCAACTTTGGAGGTGGAGTTGGAACTGTGCCTGACTGCACTGTCATGGGTATAGAGCAGGGGTAGGGAACCTGCGACCTTAAGGCCGCAAGCGGCCTTCTAGGCCATTAAGTGCGGCCTTTTGAATGAATCCAAATTTTGTAGAACAAATCCTTTTATTTTTATTAATGTTTTTTATTCGTCTTTTATTATTTTTTATTTTAATCTTAAAATGAACCTATTTAAAATACCAAAGAGTAAAAGAAGATTCAACGAAATAATCCTCCCTGACTGACGGCCACAATTAAAACATTAGTGAGTCATGAGGGCTATTTTAACACCTGTTATGCTCATGCTTTAGTTTCAATGCTACTCTAGACTCTAGAAAGCAGTCACAACAAAGTCATTAAAAGGTTAGTTAAATTTAGAATTAACAATTTTTTTTCATTTTCTTAAAGTTAGATTTTTACAAAATAATGTACATTTTGAAGTATATCTAATTGAAGTTTCTTCGAAGCGGCCTTATTAGATTACAGCTAACTTAATGCGGCATTCCAACATGAAAAGGATCCCCACCCCTGATATAGAGTGAGTACAGTTGGGGGTTGAGCATACAGCCTTTAGCTGTTCCTTTGCTGATTGTTATCTAGGAGGATATAGTGTAAAAGGAGTAAAAATATATAGTGAATATAGTGCTACCACTGCAGATAAAGTGCATATAATAATATGGGCAAGGTCTGCAAGAATGTGGGTTGTAAGGTTGGGAATAAATTCTTAGCATATGAGAGGTTCATTCAAGTGTCTGATAATAGTGGGAAAGAAGCTGTCCTTGAATCTAGTGGTACACAATTTCAAGATTTTGTACCTTTGGCCAATCTGCGAGAGGAAAAAAGAGTGTATGAGTGATCCTTGGTTATGTGGGGAAAGTATTCCTCTGTTTTCGTGTTACGCAGGAGTTTTTTAAAAGAAGGAAGCTAATGACTTCTATTATTAGGAGCCAAAGGGACAATGAAGAATCTTAATCTGCATGAGTTTCTTCAGTAAGATTAAACCAGATTTTTATGTCTAAATCCAAAGTCTATTTTGGGCTTATATCCAGAATGCCCGCCAAAAGCATTTTTTGCCTTTTGAAAGGCAGGCACTGCACAGGCAATGTAATCTTCTGTTCCTGTGTGTTCTATTTGGTCTGCTCTATTCTTTCCTTTGCCATTGGCTTGTTCTTGAACAGGTGTTCTTAATGAATCAGCCTTCACCATGACAGTATCTCAATCTCCATCCATGTTGAGCTGATTTTGGAGTCAGTGCATCACATAGAAGGATTGAGCAAGGGTACACCCCAAGCATAGCTAATATCTCCAGTATATTTGTCTGGACCTAGAAAATAGAGAAGAATAAGGGTTAATGTGTAGCAGCAAGGTAGCAGAGGAGTTGATCATTGGCAGCACAATTTCTGACCAGATTGTCAGACTGACACTGTTGAGTTTGTGATTGAGAGATTTAAATCAGAAGGGAAAAGAGAAGGTGGGTGGCCAAGCACCCAAATGTGCCTGGTTGTCAGCCAGAATATCTCCAGTGTTGTCTGTCCTTAATATGCCTTTGTTAGCTGCAACGTCTTCCATCAGTGTGAGTATAAATAAATATAAAAGCTATGAATTGATAGGGTGGACAGTTAAAACCTCTTATCCAGGGTGAAAATGTTAAAGACTTGGGGGCATGGGTTTAAGATGAGATGGACAAAGTTTAAAGGAGATGTATGGTGCAAGTTTTTTTACACAGGTGGTTGCAGGCAGATACAATATTGATGTTTAGGAGGCTTTTAGATAGGCACATGAATATGCAGGGAATGGAATGATATGGATCATGTGCAGGCAGAGAAGGTTAGTTTAACTTGGCATCATATTTAACACGGACATTGTGGGCCGAAGGGCCAGATCCTGAATAATATAAGACATAGATAGAGTGGATGTGGATAGTTTCCACTGGTGGGAGAGTCTAGGACCTGAGGTAATGGCCTCAGAATTAAAGGGCACTTCTTTAGTCAGAGGGTAGTTAATCTGTGGAACTCATTGCCACAGAGGGTTGTGGAGGCCAAGTCAGTGGATAGTTTTAAGGCAGAGATAGACAGATTCTTGATTAGAACGGGTGTCAAGGGTTATGTGGAGAAGGCAGGAGAATGGGATTAGGAGGCAGAGATCAGCCATGATTGAATGGCAGAGTTGACTTGATGAACCAAATGGCCTAATTCTACTCCTATAACTTGTGAACATGTGACTGTACTGTTCTTTGAATGTCTGCAATGTGCCAGGACCTTCCCCTTTATTCTGATTCCTCCTGTCGTTTGGTGGACTTTCCTGCAAGTAGAGTGAAAAGATATTATGAAATGCCTGGGTCCTGAATTTATTAAGACTGTTTACCATAGTATGTATGATAACAAACAGATGTAGCAAAAGTAATGATGTGGGGTGAAAAGTTATTTTTCCCTTTCAGCTTTGTGAGTGGGAATATAAGCATAAAATAAATGCAGTGAAGTTCTTCGATGTTCAATTCATGGTAGTTGGTTCCACACAAGGCAATTTAGGATGAACAGTTTCCCATCAGTCATGTTGATCATAGAAACATAAAAATATAGAAAATAGGTGCAGGAATAGGCCATAGGCCATGGCTGATCATCCTAAATCAGTACTCCGTTCCTGCTTTCTCGCCATATCCCATGATTCCGTTAGCCCGAGGAGCTTTATCTGACTCTCTCTTGAAAACACAGTGAATTGGCCTCCACTGCCTTATGTGAGAGAATTCCACTGTGTGCCAGAGAATTCCACGAATTCTCTCGAATTCTCACAAATTCATTCCACGAGAGATCGGCTCCATCCCAGATATTGTAGGTGAGGTGCAGCATTGCAGTGAGGAAGATTGAACAAAGCTCTGGTGTAATGATGCAACCTTGTTTGACATCCACCTGCACTGAGATTGGGTCGGATGTGGACCTAGTAGTTAAGATCATGGCCTTAATTATATCATGCAACAGACATAAAGATGGAAACACAGTCAAGGGTCAAGAATGTTTTATTGTCATATGTCCCGAAACAGAACAATACATTTCTTACTTGCAGCAACACAACAGATATGTAATTATAGTACTCTGCTATCACTATAATAAACAACAAGGAGTGCAGTACACAGAAACTCCCCAACTTACGTAAGGTTTATGTTCCATGGACCCTTACGCAAGTCAGATGTTGCATAAGTCAGAAAAGTAAGTGCTACTGTACATGTGTAAATTATTATTCAACGTGGAGACCAGGTGGGAGCTCTGACATGGAGACCAGATGGGAGTTCCAACATGGAGACCGGATGGCGAGCTCCAAATGGGAGACGAGGGGAGAACTCTGTTGTAGAGAGCAGGTGACATGGAGATCACATGGGCATCAGTGGGCTTAAAGAATTGCTTCTGAAAGTGCGAGTTTACGTAAGTTACCTATTACAGCCTGTGTATATATCTAAAAAATTAACAATAATAGTGCAGAGACAAGATCGATGACCTGGCAAGTTTATGTAGTTCAGAGCTGGTTGGAGGTTGTAGTGTTTAATAGTAAGATTAAACGAGAACTTACCAGTTTGAAGTTTGACCTTTATTTTATGAGGAGTTACGATGAGGGATTACGTGAAGAACCCACCAGCCCGCATGCGCGTCAATCTTCAAAGCAGCAGTGTGAAATCACAGATAACAGTTGTTGAACTGAATATAGTAAGATTCGAGAAACTAGAACTACCAGCTGACCTTTATGAGAGAGGGTTGGGAGCGGAGGGCATGTAATCCCTCATCGTAACTCCTCATAAAATAAAGATCAAACTTCAAACTGGTAAGTTCTCGTTTAATCTTACAATTTTACTTCGGAGTCACGTGTGTGACTACGTGAAGATTTCAAAGCTCTGTGATTTCATGCCGTGGACACGAGTCCATGCGTCACACACTGCATCAATTGACATGGGATGAGTGAAATTTAATAAAGCATGACATAAATGTAAACATGCTGATGCTATTTAATGACGAAATTATAATAATTTTAATCCCACTCATCCAGGAGGAATTAGAAACATAGAAAAATAGAAAATAGGTGCAGGAGTAGGCCATTCGGCCCTTCGAGCCTGCACCGCCATTCAATATGATCATGGCTGATCATCCAATTCAGTATCCTGTACCTGCCTTCTCTCCATACCCCCTGATCCCTTTAGCCACAAGGGCCACATCTAACTCCCTCTTAAATATAGCCAATGAACTGGCCTCAACTACCTTCTGTGGCAGAGAATTCCAGAGATTCACCACTCTCTGTGTAAAAAATGATTTTCTTATCTCGGTCCTAAAAGACTTCCCCCTTATCCTTAAACTGTGACCCCTTGTTCTGGACTTCCCCAACATCGGGAATAATCTTCCTGCTTCTAGCCTGTCTAACACCTTAAGAATTTTGTAAGCTTCCATAAGATCCCCTCTCAATCTTCTAAATTCTAGCGAGTACAAGCCGAGTCTATCCCGTCTTTCTTCATATGAAAGTCCTGCCATCCCAGGAATCAGTCTGGTGAACCTTTTCTGTACTCCCTCTATGGCAAGAATGTATTTCCTCAGATTAGAAGACCAAAACCGTACGCAACACTCCAGGTGTGGTCTCACCAAGACCCTGTACAACTGCAGTAGAACCTCCCTGCTCTTATACTCAAATCCTTTTGTATGAATGCTAACATACCATTCGCTTTCTTCACTGCCTGCTGCACCTGCATGCCTACTTTCAATGACTGGTGTACCATGACACAAAAATCGCTGTTTTTTTCCCCCTGTTTTTTTCCCCTTTTTCCTTCCGCCCACAATATTTAATATGTAAAAGAATATGTGATTCTATTCTTCCATTCTGTTTGTAGTTTGTTTGTTTGCTTTTTTTGCACAAAGTTCGCGAGCATTGCCACTTTTCATTTCACTGCACATCTCGTATGCGTATGTGACAAATAAACTTGACTTGACTTGACTTGACACCTATATCTCCTTGATATAGGAGATGTACTGTTTCTTGGTAATATCACTTCACACCACATTGATTACATCCACCGTACAACCTGACAGTCCGTACACCAGGAAAGGTCTTCTCATAGTCTGCAAACCAACAATCTGATTCGCTCATGCAGTGGATGGTTCTCCCCAGTCACGTCGTAAACCAGCAGATTTCTACATTTGGGAACAGCCATACAGGCTCTGTTAGTATTCCCAGTATGAGTAGACCCATGGCTGTGTAGGCCAGTCAGGCACCATCAAAAGCCTGAGGCGGAGTCTTGCTGAATTTTAAGCAAGCACCGACTGACGAGGCAGTAGTTCCTGAGGAGGCAGTAGTTCCTGGAGTAGTTCCTGAGGATTGGCGGGTAGCAAACGTAACCCCACTTTTTAAGAAGGGAGGGAGAGAGAAAACGGGGAATTACAGACCAGTTAGTCTAACATCGGTAGTGGGGAAACTGCTAGAGTCGGTTATTAAAGATGGGATAGCAGCACATTTGGAAAGTGGTGAAATCATTGGACAAAGTCAGCATGGATTTACGAAAGGTAAATCATGTCTGACGAATCTTATAGAATTTTTCGAGGATGTAACTAGTAGCGTGGATAGGGGAGAACCAGTGGATGTGGTGTATCTGGACTTCCAGAAGGCTTTCGACAAGGTCCCACATAAGAGATTAGTATACAAACTTAAAGCACATGGCATTGGGGGTTCAGTATTGATGTGGATAGAGAACTGGCTGGCAAACAGGAAGCAAAGAGTAGGAGTAAACGGGTCCTTTTCACAATGGCAGGCAGTGACTAGTGGGGTACCGCAAGGCTCAGTGCTGGGACCCCAGCTATTTACAATATATATTAATGACCTGGATGAGGGAATTGAAGGCAATATCTCCAAGTTTGCAGATGACACTAAGCTGGGGGGCAGTGTTAGCTGTGAGGAGGATGCTAGGAGACTGCAAGGTGACTTGGATAGGCTGGGTGAGTGGGCAAATGTTTGGCAGATGCAGTATAATGTGGATAAATGTGAGGTTATCCATTTTGGTGGCAAAAACAGGAAAGCAGACTATTTTCTAAATGGTGGCCGACTAGGAAAAGGGGAGATGCAGCGAGACCTGGGTGTCATGGTACACCAGTCATTGAAAGTAGGCATGCAGGTGCAGCAGGCAGTGAAGAAAGCGAATGGTATGTTAGCTTTCATAGCTTGCCATAGAGGGAGTACAGAGAAGGTTCACCAGACTGATTCCTGGGATGTCAGGACTGTCTTATGAAGAAAGACTGGATAGACTTGGTTTATACTCACTAGAATTTAGGAGATTGAGAGGGGATCTTATAGAAACTTACAAAATTCTTAAGGGGTTGGACAGGCTAGATGCAGGAAGATTGCTCCCGATGTTGGGGAAGTCCAGGACAAGGGGTCACAGCTTAAGGATAAGGGGGAAATCCTTTAAAACCGAGATGAGAAGAACTTTTTTCACACAGAGAGTGGTGAATCTCTGGAACTCTCTGCCACAGAGGGTAGTCGAGGCCAGTTCATTGGCTATATTTAAGAGGGAGCTAGATGTGGCCCTTGTGGCTAAAGGGATCAGAGGGTATGGAGAGAAGGCAGGTACGGGATACTGAGTTGGATGATCAGCCATGATCATATTGAATGGCGGTGCAGGCTCGAAGGGCCGAATGGCCTACTCCTGCACCTAATTTCTATGTTTCTATGTTTCTAAAATGGAGGAAAGACATAAATAACATTCCTCCCCAGTGTAGCGAGAATTCATCCATCGCCACTGCCCCTGAGAATGACTGCCATGCCAGATATTTTTGCAACTAGTGATTGAGACTAGATGCAAACAAATCGATATTTGGTGTTCCATCGAGCCACAATGTCATTAAATACTTTGTGATCCAACATCCATTCTGTGTTGTCATTGATTTACATGATGATTCACCAATGCCAAATGATGTTAGGTAAACTATCACAGGATATTGACTTGATTGCACCCATGTGATTAATATATGCCACCACCGTAGTGTGTCAACTTGTTGTTGAGCATGCAGATATGCATATTCGCAAGATAAGCCTTTAACCCATAAAACGCACCTAGTGACTTTAGGTAGTTGATACCATATAACTGAGGGATTGGTAACTCATGCACATCCCATCTGCCTCTGTGACTAGAGATGGGATAGTAATTTCCCATCTTTGAGCACTAGCATCAGTTAGAAATATAACTGAAGGTTTACTGACCAAAAGTACTGGAGCAATGCTGAATACTGTTTGTCCATCATTGTGACTTTATAGCTTCAGCTGGTAATAGCATAGGTCTGTTAACAATGACTTTCGTGGTACTTGAGAGCTTGCTCCTTTGCACGATGTAAGTTCTGATAATGCAAATGCCCCAATTGCGCAGCTGAAAAAACAGCCACTAAATTGCCAATTACACTGGCCACATGATGAATAAGCAACAAGATTGTTACAAGCTTCCATTAATTCTAATCTCTTGCCCCTGGGTGGAGTCGCAGACAATAAATAGAGTAAAAGGTAAATCACAATCTATAACTCTAGTTGGTATCAACTTAAATTCAACTGGATGGATGAGAAACCCCATTCCTCAATGTTAGTTTTGCGGCTGAAACAGCTAATTTAGCAAGATTCAGCGTTTTTAAGAATATCATCTAGTTAGGCCATAAATATGTATTCTTGAGCTTTGAGCAGCCCAAGCACTGGCTTGGCAATTTGGTAAATAACCTGGGAGCTGAAGTTAGCCCATTTTGCAACGCTTTAACTGCTATCGTTGCCCATCCAGCTAAATTTCAAATATCTCCGGTGAACCCTGTGAATGGTAACTGAATAGTATGCATCTTTGAGATCGATGCATGCCAAAAAGTATCCTATGGAAGTCAGTTGTTAGACAGTAACGAAGTTTTCCATTCTAAAAAGTCTATACTGCACATGTGAATGTGAGTTAATCAAGGGTGATCTGACATCATCCATCTTTCGCTTGTTTGGATATCTGCTTGTATACCCAAACCTTTTTGTTTGGAATGAATAGATGTCCAATTTGTTGTATATTGTATGGATGGCAATGAGTTCAAGGAAATTCAATTTGGAATCCTTGTATACTGTGCAGCATAAACGGACTGATGTTATCTTTTCAGTTATAAACGGATCTGAAGTTATCCGTCCACATTCATGCAAAAACAAGTGTAATCTATTACCAACTTGTAACTAGTCCACACACCCCGTGTTTCGGAAAGAACCAGACCCACCTACCTGCATGGTTACCGGTGGTCTTGTGGTAAGCACAAAGGCCCCTGATGCAGGTTCGTTTCCGTCCTCAGGTTATAATTCCATCCTTGAATTGGAGGATAGGACTACTGGGGTGCGTGGATTGCACATTTTCCCTCAGAGCCGGCTTGGGCCTTGGCCTAAAAGACCTCTGCCCAGAGAATCAGCTTTCAAGCTGCCACCAGCTTCAGTGAACCACTTACTGCTGATGGAGTCGTAGGGGTGTTGTCACCGAAACGGTGAGGCTTTTGCTCGTCGTAGGTACCTTGACTTGTCCGACAGCTTTACTTCCTCATCCAGGTTTTTTACCTGTTTTGCTAGGTCTTCTCCAAGGAGAAGATTCGGCGGCTGGACATTGCTGGCTTCGCCATCCATAGTCTCCCCAGATAGTGCTGTTCACTGCCGGCACTTTGTTCCTGTAATGATGTGACGTGAGATCATTGATGCTTACCAAGCTTGTAATGTGAGGGGAACTTTGGTCCCTGGTTTTCTGCCATAGGCTGGAAGCCAACTCTTCCTTGCAGCGGCTCCTCCGTTTGCGTGGATATCACAACCCTTGATGCCATGACAGAATTCTTGAACCTCACGCATGCACTCCAGTATGTTTCACGGACATACTTCCAAGTTTGGAGTCAGTCACACACTGACTGCCTACGCTACCCTCGTCAGAGAGGGAGATATAATGCAGCCCTGCACAGGCGCTGCTGCAGGTCCCCGGCAAGATATGGCCCCATCCACGGAACATATCAGGATGGAGAATCTCCTTAGTGCGATGAACACCCTGCGGACGCATCCATGCTCCACCTGGGTAAATGTCCGAGGACGTACTCATGGAGGGGAACCCACCTTTTCTCTTCCCTATGCTCCCCTCCTCAGAGAGGGAGATATAATGCAGCCCTGCACCAGGTGCTGCCGTGGGCCCCGAGACCCACGCTGATGTGACTCTGTTCCTTGGAGTATAGCATCTCAGGATGCTCCCCACTGCAGAAGGCGAACCCTCATAGCCGAACTTGTCTGAGTCATCCAGCCTGCCGAGCCGGTCTCGCCATGGAGCCGGGATTTCCCACGGTCTCCGCAGCCTGGTATCCCGAGCCGGATTTCCTCCCGTGGAGTCGGGATTTCCCGCGGTCTCCGCAGCCGGGTTTCCCTGAGCAGGGGTTCCCCACGCGGAGTCGGGATTTCCTGCGGTCTCCGCAGCCGGGTTTTCCCGAGCAGAACGTCATTCAGCAGGAACTCTATAAAAGAGCTTCCTGCAAGAAAAAGCACAACCTGAAATATAAGTTCGAAACTTACCTTCAGGTTTTGAAACTTACCGCTGGAGGAGCGACGAGCCTGCCAGCCAGTCGTGCGCCATGTGTTAGACGTAATGACGCGCATAATTGCTGGCGGGTTCTTCACGTAGTCACTCACGTGACTCCGAAGTAAAATAGCCTGATGGTTGTTTGGAAGATGCTGTTCCTGAACCCAGAGGTTACAATTTTCTGGCTCCTATACCTTCATCAGGAGGATCCTGATGATAATGACATTTTTTTCAATCTAGCATCTAATTGTTGACTAAAATAATTTAAATACTTTGTTTGAAAAGTTTTTTTTTTGTAAAGAATTCCATATTCTGTCTTTTACGTAAAAGTAACTATAATAATTTCCACATTAAATCTTTGAGTTAGTGTTTCGGGACTAAGACCCTTCATCAGAACTGGGAGAGAGAGAAAACAAGTTGGTTTTAATTTGCAGACTTGGGTAAGAGAAAGAAAATGTCTGCAGTGAGACCAGGTTTGCTGTGGGGATTAGCTGTGAATAAGATCACTGAGTTGATGGATTAATGGAGACAGGGAGAAAATCTGAACAAAGAATGTAAAAGCAATGAATTGAGAGCTAGAGAGTGAGAGGACTAATAAAGGTTGTGAATTGTAGAGCCTTAATCCATATCCAGCCAGTCAGGCAGTGATAATTGACAGAGATTTACTGGGTGATGGCTGTGATATTCAGGTTTTTAACTGAAAAAACAATTCTCAGCAGAAATCCTTTAACAAAGGCAGTCAGAGCTCAAGGAAATGGTTCTGATTTCCATTTTCTATGATTCCTTTGCAAATGTTGAATTATCAATGGTAGAATCCAGGTTCTCCCATTTTCTCAGTGTTGAAATTGCCATTGTATGTAAAGACCATTTTGCCAGCTCACACATTTGGCTGACGATACAGTCTGCAGCAAAAATAAATAAAATGCTGGGCCTTAACAGCAATTAGACAAGGATTAAGAGTATTGTGTTCAGTTCTGGGCACCATGTTATCAGGAAGATGTTGTCAAGTTGCAAAGGGTACAGCGAAGATTTATGAGGATGTTGCCAGGACTAGGGTCTGAGTGATAGAGAGAGTAGGCTGGAATTATTCCTTGGAGTGCAGGAAGATGAGGGGTGATCTTATAGACATGTGCAAAATCATGAGAGGAATAGATAGGGTAGATGCACAGAGTCTCTTGCCCAGAGTAGGTGAATCGATGACCAGAGGACCAGAGGTTTAAGGATGGTTTAAGGAATGACATACATTTAGGGTCAGAAGTCTTCTTCAGATTCATTCAAATAGGGAAAAGATAACTCAAAAAGAGAAATGGGAGGCAGGACAAAGCTGGCAAGTGATAGGTGAAGGAATGTGGTTGGCACATGGTGGAGTGCGTAACAAAAGCTAGAAATAAAAAGGAGACAAAAGGGTGTCAGATAAGGAGGAGTGAAGTAGAAGGAGTGAAAATAGGAGGGAGATTGCTGGAGGGGACAGAGGAGGGAAAAGAGGGGGTAACAGGGAATTGTAGGATTTGGGGTTGGGATATGAGCATATGAAGGGGGGGATAGCAGCAGGTGAATAATGGGTGGGGGTGGGGAATGGCACAGATGTGTTGGAACTGGGGCCGGGTGGGTGGGGGAATTATTATTTCAAAATGGAGAATTCACCATTCATACTATTGTGTTGTAAGCTACCCAAGTGAAATGTGAATTGTTGTTCCTTCATTTTGCATCTGGCAATGAAGGAAGCCAAGGACAGAAAGGTCCATATGGGAATGGGAAGAAGAGTTAAAATGGACAGCAACCAGCAGATCCAGTAGGTCTTGGTAGACTCAGTGCAAATGTTTAACAAAACAGTTGCCTCGTCTATGTTTGGTCTCACTGATGCAAAGGAGGCCACGTTGAGAGCACTGAATGTAGTAGATGAAGTTTGCAGAAGTGCATGTGAACCTCTATCTCACCTGCGAAAGTTGCTGGGGACCCTGGATGGAAATGAGAGGTGATGGAAGGACATATGTTACATCTCCTGCGGTTGCAAGGAAAGTACATGGAGAAGGATGGGTTGGGGAAGAAGGGTTGTGGAATTACATTGAAGGAAGCAGAAATGTGAGAGAATGTTGTGTTGGAGCAGAGGCTCATCAGGTGAATGGTGAGGACAAGCTCTATTCTTGTTCCATCTGAGGGGAAGGGGACCGACACAGAGGAGACACTGGTAAGGGCTCCATCCACAACAGCAGGGGGGAAACCACTTTTACTGAAGAAATAGGACATCTCAGAAGAAAACAAGGAGACAGTGCTCACTAGGGTTCTAACTTGGTCTGGTAATTTGTTTGTCAGTTATAGATTGTGCTTCACAATCATTATAATCCTCTGCTTATCAATAAAATTAAAATCAAAATCAACCTGAATTGGGTACAGGTCAATGATTTACAATTGAACAATGGAAACACTTTAACCATTGAGTACCTTTTGGTCAATTACTAGTTCTTTAACTATACTCAATGTCCAATATACAGTCACTGCTGTAATCTAGAGTTGGACAATATGGAAACAGGTCAGTCGGCTCAACACATGAAAACTTAGCTACCATCAAGCACCCACCTACAGTAATGCAATAGTAATCCTATTACATTCCCCCTTCATTCCCAATAATTATTTACCTCTACACCATTGGCAATTTACAGGGGGCCAAGTAACCTACCAATTGCACATTTTTAGGATATGGATATAAACTGGAGCACCTCAAGGAATCTCATGACTCACATCATCCTGACTTGCCCAAACATATTATCTTTACTTGTTCAAATTTCTGGAATTTGCTGTGATATGGCTTGCAACTATTCAAAAGAAAATCCACAATTAACATCGCAGGGCAACTAGGAATGGGCAATAAACCATGCTGTGCATTGTGTCATCTTTATTTGGGGCAGGTGAACTATACAGTGCTTTGTTTAAATGTGTTTTATTTTAATTTGAGCTTACCTGAGGTATAATAATAATAATAATAATCATTTTATTTACTGGCGCCTTTCTAAAACCCAAGGACACCTTACAATGCATAGAATCACAACAAAATAGAAAACACATAATCGGAATAAATTAAATAAGAAAACACCACAGTACACAAATCAAGGACAGAATTCAATTTCAAAAGCACCAAAAGAAAATAAGAAACACAATTTGAGGAGAGAGCAGTGGCGACCATTTCGCGCCAGCGTCCACTCTCCCCTCCGACCGCCATCTTGTACACGGACTGACAGGCACAGGCACAGGCACAGGCACAGCACACAAAATCATCCCCCCACAATGACCACCACTGTGGGGGAAGGCACAATGTCCACGTAGTGACAAGGTAAAGTAAAATAAGAGCAAAGTTTATCTGGGTTTGAACAATACATCAATATCCCTATTTACCTTGCTGACAGACTTTCTGAATGTCTATTCATCTTTTTGAACTAATATGAAAGGGCATGGAAAAATAATTTTGAATAAGCACCAAACCTGAGTCAATTGCAATGTTTACAGGGGACAAAGCAAAATAAGAAGCTTCCATCTGGATGGGGGGTTTTGAGTATCCTCCGGAAAGCACTTAATATGTGCAAATGGTTCAGTGAGGCAAATACCCAAACTACATCCTGCAGCAGTTTTCAACTAAATGCTATGTTAACCTGATAATAAATTCTGCCCTTTCAACCAACATTTACCTCAAAGCTTTTCCAAAGCAAGGGTGGTATTTTTAGGTCTGGGCTTGTCTTTGAGAATTAGCCTTTGGATCTCACCTTCTGTTGGTCACCCCTTGGCAACAACCAGCTCCCCGAGCTAAAGTGTTAAACCTCAGGTCACCCAGCTCGCCAGCTGTGGACTTCAAATGGGAGACATGAATGGGAACTGGAATGGACAAAGAGAATAATAAGTATACTTAAGGAATCTGGGTATCAGTTATAACTTTTTTGCCTTCCATCACAGTGAGGAATGTAGAGAATCCACTGTGGTGGATGTTTATGTTAACTTTTATGTAGTTGTGTGTCTTGTTGCTTTTTATTTTCGTATGGCTACATGGTAATTCGCATATCACTGTACCTTAATTGGTACGTGACAATTATAGACCTTTGAAACTTTCCTGGATTTACAGAACTATGTTTTTTTGAGATACAATCTTTTGACTTACCTTTCGATATATTGTTCAAACTGCATTTATCTCAAAGGTTCTACTCCAAAGCCTATCTCTCAGGAACACTCTACAGAAATGAAAGAGGAGAACAATTTTAGAAGTTCCAGTTTCTTGTGTCTCAATGGATTCCAGGCAAAGCCATCATGATTAATCACCTACTTCTTCAGTCTCCCAAAGAGTGTGCTTTATTTGCCGTATTTTGTTAATGGAATTTTATGGAAACAAAAAAAATTGGTTTGATAAATTCACAAGGAAATACTTGAAATACGTTATTATACATAGCTATATATTTTATAATCTGTATCATTAAATAGTTATAACTTTATCTCGCCATATAATCTACAAAATTCCATTGGGAATGTTCAAGAATTACATCTATAAATTCTGTAGACTTTGTTTAGCATGTAACATCAGCCCTACAAAACATTTCTGTGATTTTATCCATTCCTGCAGGAAATTACTTAAATTAGTAATGTGTTGTATTGCAGATTGGTACTGCTATGCCTCAGTTGCAGTAAAATATGTTTCAGTGGAAAGTGTAAAAGCTTCTAGTTTCGGAAGGAACTGCAAATGCTGGTTTAAACCGAAGATAGACACAAAATGCTGGAGAAACTCAGCTGGACAAGCAGCATCTCTGGAGAGAAAGAATGGGTGATGTTACAGATTGAGACTGAAGAACGGTCTCAACCCGAAACATCACACATTCCTTCTCTCCAGAGATGCTGCAAAAGCTTTTAGTGTCCAACAGGATTCATCAAATATTAAAGCTCTACGTTTAATGTGTTTTAACATTCACTAAGGGAACAAGGAAGGAGAGAGATATAAGACTGATTTGCTATTATTTATTTTATACTCTGTAAAATCCATATTATCTCAATAGAATTTCTGTTTCTGGCTGCAAAAAAGATGAATGCAATAGAGTTTTACTTTAATATAGTTGTTTACATGTTCAAAATAAACTAGTGATAGAAAGAGCTCCAATGGAATGGAATGTAATGTGAGCCATGCCCATTTCAGGCAACCCATTGGTGTTTGAAAGCTTTTAAAATGTAAATATTTTGATTGAATTAATAACCTTGAGTGATCGGATCTGTAAAATGTGGTTCACAAAGTCATCAAGCCTATTGGAGGGAAAAGTCTGCACCAGATTCCAACAGATAAATGCTACGTCCCTTTAAGATCTCGATAGGTTCACTAAAGGGCCTGTCCCACTTACGTGTCCTTGGCACGCAAATTACGCGATCTCGTGGTCGCGTTGAGGCGCACGGGCATCATATGTCCTCACGGGGCCGGTCCCACCTAGAAGCACGGAGGGGTATGTAGTTGTGCGCGACATTGAGCGGGGCTACGAAATTTTTGTAGCGAACAAAATCTTTGCACGCCAACGGCCTGTCGCGTAACTGACGGCCAAAGTGGGACAGGCCCAAGACCCTGGCGTGACGCAATGTCTCACCTTCAACAGCAGCAGAAGCAGGCAAACGATCGCCGAGCTCGGCCTGGGGCTCACGGCCGTTGCGGTCCGGATCCGCCCCCACTTCTACTCCAAGAAAATTGAAGATAGACACAAAATGCTGGAGTAACTCAGCGGGACCGGCAGCATCTCTGGAGAGAAGCAATGGGTGACGTTTCGGGTCGAGACCCTTCTTTCAGACTGAAGAAGAGTCTCGACACGAAACATCACCCATTCCTTCTCTCCAGAGATGCTGCCGGTCCCGCTGAGTTACTCCAGCATTTTGCGTCCATCTTCAAATGACGTCACACGCTCCAGACAGCTGTGCGGTCGAATGAAGTCGTGCGCGACCTTAGCGGGACCGTCGCGCCTCAACGCACCCCCTTAATGTGGCCTTTCAACCACATTCTTATCTATGCGCCTTCAAACTTGCTCCACTCAATATCAGACCAGAGGAAGTTGTGCTGTGAGGTTTTCTGAGGCAGAAACGACATGCAGGGCCCACTTTGCTATTATAGGGTAGATTATTTGACTGCAGAGTTTACAGCATTAGAAGTTGGGTATGGGTTTTACATGCTACTTTTGTTAAGCTTTTTTTGCAACTGAAAGGCATTTTCCATGTATCCACAGCTCCCTGCACGATTGGAGCATATTTTGAAGGGCATTGCATTGCATCTGGGGCGGTTTCACATTGATGGATTTTAGTATTATCTTGGCACAAATTGCCAATGCAGCAAGATCCAGAGAGTTGGCTCTGAGTTAATCATGTTAGAACTAAGTATATTGATCAATAAAGAATTAACTGGTCATTTCTGTAAATAATTTCTGCACAAGTTATAAACAACTGTTTGTCATGGAGCTGGCAGGTGTTCCCAGTGAGTTGGCACAATGACATTAGGTGCCATCTGCCCCTGTTATATAAACCATTAAGGGAAGATCATAAGTACAAATATTCTTGCGGCATTTGAGGTTGTTCAATTTCGCAGGAATGCCTGACAATGCCATTTTGCCAACTGACCGATGTTAAAATACTCCCACGTAGGGAGTATCCTTTCACCATACCTAACCAATGAGTTAGATCAATATTACCTTTATTGTATCCAATAAAATTATTTAACTGTAACCCTGTGGCATGAGTGAAAAATGGTATGGGTAGACACCACATTATTTCACAGCCACTTGATCCAAACCAATAAATAAAACCTGATGTTTAAACCATATAGGCACCTTTGAGGCTTACCAACAGACACACAAGAATTATTTCAGACAGGTGCAGAAGTTCTCTTAATTTCAATGCGTTGATTGAAAGATGAATGACTGGCTGCACCAAGCAATGGTCCACATGAAATCATTGAGCTTTTTGCTGAAGGAATAATTTCCTGATGCACCCATTTGTGATTTTGATACCATTCTGCACACCCAAATCGAAACAATTTCGCAATAGCTCCATTGGTGGTATAAATGCATTGCAGGTCTGGAAGCAGCACAGTAATAACCTTATGTGTTCAAGATGTATGGGTGTCAGAGGTTATGGGAAGAAGGCAGGAGAATGGAGTTAGGAGGGAGAGATAGATCAGCCATGCTTGAATGGCGGAGTGGACTTGATGGGCCGACTGGCCTAATTCTACTAACTTATGATCTTATGTGATTAATGACTAGTTTCTTATATAATAAACTGACCAAGAAGGTCCAGTGTTCTCCCCTGTTAGTTTAGTTTAGAGATACAGAGAGGAAACAGGCCCTTTGAACCACCGGGTCCGCGCCGACCAGCGATCCCCGCACACTAACACCATCCTACACCCACTATGGACATTTTTACATTCACCAAGCCAATTAACTTACAAACCTGTACGTCTTTGGAGTGTGGGGTGATCTTGGAGAAAACCCACGCAGGTCACGGGGAGAACTTACAAACTCAGTACAGACAGCACCCATAGTCGGGATGGAACCCGGGTCTCCGACGCTGCATTTGCTGCCAGGCAGCTGCACCACCATGAATGAAGGCCTGTTTTAAGTATCAAATAGAGGAGCAAGAAGGTGATCAAGGCAGAGAAAGTGTAGAGGCCAATGCCCAGGTAGTCCAACTCGCAGGAGTGCAGGTCCACCATGACGACGCCGTGGCCGCGGTGGGCTTTGGGGGAGGTGCAGGTGACATCGGTGACCAGGCGAGAGATGTAGACCGTGGTCAGATTGATCCACCACATGAACCACCTGGCGTCGCAGGTGCAGAGAAAGTGGTTGCCGCTTAGCCGCAGCTCCCGAAGGTGTTTGATGGCGCTGTCCGGGAAACTGGAGGCCTGGATGGTCTTCAGGTTGTTGTAGCTGAGATCCAGGTACTACAGGGAGGTCACGTCCCGCAGGAAGTCCTTGGTCAGCTTGGAGATCTGGTTGCGGCTGAGGTTGAAGACGCAGGTTCTGGGTGCAGTTGGACAGCTTGCGAGGCACCGTGGTCAACAGGTTGCTACCGAGGTCCAGCAGCTCCAACCAGCCTAGCAGGTAAATCCTGCCCCAGTTGAAGCTCCACAGCTGGTTACCGCTCAGCACAAGCTCCTTGAGTAGCGGGGGCAGGTTGTCAAACACGTCGTGCGGCATGAACGCGAGTTTCTTCCCCTAATAATCCGCTGCTATCTGTGTTCGAGAGCGAAAACTTGCAAAGGGCACGCACGGTTCCTCGCCAGCGAAGATGGACACAGAATGCTGGAGTAACTCAGCGGGACAGGCAGCATCTCTGGAGAGAAGGAATGGGTGACGTTTCGGGTCGAGACCTATTACTTCTCTCCAGAGATACGGCAACAGCACAGCACAAAACCAGTCTGAAGAAGGGTCTTGACCCGAAACGTCACCAATTCCTTTTCTCCAGAGATGCTGTCTGCCCCGCTGAGTTACTCCAGCATTTTGTGTCTATACCCCATGGTTTATAACGTCACCTCACATTGTAAAATCATTATCTGAAGAAATGTCTCCTCGCTGGCTCAAACATAATCTATGTAGAACTCACGTTTCTCTCTGCTTCATATACGTGGTAATTCCCTCAGTATGGTCACTTTTCACGCGTCCCGCCCAGTATTAACCCATCCCATCAATGCTTGAGCCCCCATCTTCGCTCTGTACCTTCAGCTTCATCGGCGGCTCTCTCCCATCGAAAGTATCCAAGTTAATTTCAGACCCCTATCCATCCATCCATTCATTCATTTTCCATTAAGATCTGACTAATCTTCAACATTTCACTTCTGGCACTCAGGCCAAACCCACGGTAGACTCAAGAGTCACTACGGTAAACTTACGGGCTACTACGTTCTTACAACGAGTTTAAATGTTTCAAATTGTAACTTCAAGAGTAAATTTGACTCGTGGAAATCTTTAAACATGTTTCAAATTTTTCAAGAGTTAACACGTTTCACGGGTACCTGCCGTTAGTGCCACGAGTCGCTAAGTTGCGTCCACGAGTTCCGACGTTCCCGCTAAGTTAATTGTACGTGATTACCACGAGTTTCATTTGTTTTAAACTCGGGGTCACTCGTGGGTCGACTCGCACCGTGAGACAGGGGTTTTAAATGGAAAACTGAATATTTTGATTTTGTTTATTATTATTGCCACGTGTATCAAGATAGAGTGAGAAACTATGTATTGCATGCTACCCAGGCAAATCATGCCATTCATGAGTACATTAGGTAAATGCAAAATGAGATATGCAACAGAATGCAGAATATAACATGACAGCTACAGAGAAAGTGCATTAAAAAGTGCAAGGGCCAGATAAGGTAGACTGTGAGATTGGAAATACATCCTTACCATGTGAAAGATACATTGAAGAGTCTGATAACAACAGGGAAGAATCTGTTCCTGAATCCGGTGGAAGATGCTTTCAAGCTTTTGTATCGTCTACATGACAGGAGAGGAAAGAAGGGGACAATCTTAAATATATTGTGATGTAGGCTCACCACATGTCTCGCTTGTCTCATAACACACAAATGGATATAGAGAATTTAATGCACTCATGCTTGAAGAGACACTATAATATGGTTGAAATGAACATTGGTGACAACTGTCTGGAAATTATTTCCTGCAAAATTAAATTTTTACCACTTAAAATTCACCATACCTCTGATATATTCAATACAGTGCTGAGGTGTAGGAAAAGACATAGCAATACTCAAAAGGTTTATCTTTCATAAAAGGTAAAAAGGTTAATTCTCTGTAACAATGCAGGAAACTGAATTATCTTTGAGGAACAAGAATTTGTATTAATTATTGCACATTTATTACTTCTTGCAAAAAGTAGGAGTAAACGGGTCTTTTTCAGAATGGCAGGCAGTGACTAGTGGGGTACCGCAAGGCTCAGTGGTGGGACCCCAGCTATTTACAATATATATTAATGATTTGGACGAGGAAATTGAATGCAACATCTCCAAGTTTGCAGATGACACGAAGCTGGGGGCAGTGTTAGCTGTGAGGAGGATGCTAGGAGGCTGCAAGGTGACTTGGATACGTTGGGTGAGTGGGAAAATGCATGGCAGATGCAGTATAATGTGGATAAATGTGAGGTTATCCACTTTGGTGGCAAAAACAGGAAAGTAGACTATTATCTGAATGGTGGCCGATTAGGAAAAGGGGAGATGCAACGAGACCTGGGTGTCATGGTACACCAGTCATTGAAAGTAGGCATGTGGGTGCAGCAGGCAGTGAAGAAAGTGAATGGTATGTTAGCATTCATAGCAAAAGGATTTGAGTATAGGAGCAGGGAGGTTCTACTGCAGTTGTACAGGGTCTTGGTGAGACCACACCTGGAGTATTGCGTACAGTTTTGGTCTCCTAATCTGAGGAAAGACATTCTTGCCATAGAGGGAGTACAGAGAAGGTTCACCAGACTGATTCCTGGGATGTCAGGACTTTCATATGAAGAAAGACTGGATAGACTCGGCTTGTACTCGCTAGAATTTAGAAGATTGAGGGGGGATCTTATAGAAACTTAAAAAATGCTTAAGGGGTTGGACAGGCTAGATGCAGGAAGATTGTTCCCGATGTTGGGGAAGTCCAGAACAAGGGGTTACAGTTTAAGGATAAGGGGGAAGTCTTTTAGGACCGAGATGAGAAAAACATTTTTCACACAGAGAGTGGTGAATCTCTGGAATTCTCTGCCACAGAAGGTAATTGAGGCCAGTTCATTGGCTATATTTAAGAGGGAGTTAGATGTGGCCCTTGTGGCTAAAGGGATCATGGGGTATGGAGAGAAGGCAGGTACAGGATACTGAGTTGGATGATCAGCCATGATCATATTGAATGGCGGTGCAGGCTCGAAGGGCCGAATGGTCTACTCCTGCACCTATTTTCTATGTTTTCTATGTTTCTATGTTTCTATTACTTCTCAAAGAGCCACAGGCAATGAAGGCCTATTGAGAGTGAGAGACCTGGTGGCACACAGTTGCTGAACATTCTACCTCAAAGAATTGTCATGCTGGAAATCGTAATAAACATGAACAATGCTTGATAACAGCAGGCAAGAATCTGCTCCTAAATCTTGCTGTTCAGCATGGTGAACAGCATCTGTGGAAGGAGAAACAGAGTCAATGTTTCAGGTTGATCACTTTTTGTCAGAATTCAGAATAATTAGTGATATGGAGAATGTGGCATTTGTGTATAAGTAGGGAAACAAAAAAATAAATAAAGGGGAGGTCTGTTGTAGGGGGGAAAGATGCAAAGATTAAATGATGGTACATATAACAAAAGTCTCAACATTTATTTGTAATTGAAGCCAAATATTTAAATGGAGTTTAGAAATCAGGAATAAAACTTCTGAAGAAATTGCTTATTATCTGAAATAATTGAACTCAGCATCAGCCCAGAATTATGCAATAAGTGAAATGAAGTGCTGCTCCTTCGTTGCATGACACTGGAGGCCAAGAATAGTAAGGTCAAAAGGGTGCGAGTTGGAGAAATAAAGCGGCAGGTCACTGAAGCATGGCCATTTACAAAGTGGCCATGCAGTGTGTGTTTGAAAGAGATCACATCACCAGCAGTGGATGGAGTGCACTGAGCTTAAAGATCTCAGTTCAGTTCAGTTTCAGTTCAGTGTATTGTCACGTGTACCAAGGTACAGTGAAAAGCTTTTGCTGGGTGCTAACCAGTCAGCAGAAAGACAATACATGATTACAATCAAGCCATTTACAGTGTATAGATACATAATGCATGATTTTATCTTTCTTAGATGAATGAGCTTCCACTTAGCCAACTAATAGACATAGTTGGTTAAACTGTATGCTGGACAATGATCACAGTGTAAAAAATAGAGCCAGGTTGTTTAGGCACTAAAAAACTCTGAAATAGGCAGGCAAAAAGACATAATAAAAGTACGAAAAAGGCACAAAAAAGGCATAAAAAGGCATGTATTTCCACCCCCACCTAAATATGGTTAAAAATGATAATATAAAGGTATACTACATTAAATGACCAAAGTTGCCTGGTTACCCATAATTACTAGCATTTTTTTTCAAATTATCTGGTATTAAACTATGCCGTCTGTCAGACAGAATATGCTACAGTTGTGAAAAACTTCTTTCTACCTCAACTGAGGTCACTGGTGCATACCCGAAACAAGCTACAGACTCTATATTCATGTCGATATCTTGTGCATTACAACTACCTTTGAGAACTTTAGCTATGTTTTGTATTTCTTCAAGATCTTTGTTAGCTAAATTTTACTTCGGAGTCACGTGAGTGACTACGTGAAGAACCCCGCCAGTGCGCCTGCGCATCATTACGTCAGACGCCTTGACGCAAACGGACGTGAGGAGCAGAGCTCCTACAGTGGTTTGTAGTTTTTCAACTACAAGGTAAGTAAAAACTTTTTTCATGTTTTCCAGGTCCGTTTACTGTGGGTCTATGGGGATTTTTTCCACAGACGTCATGGAAAAAACGGACAGGGGGAAGAGGAGAGCGACACAGCCGACAGAAAGTCGGGAAAGTCGGGAGTCCGCGGTTAGAGACCAACCGCCTCTAAACCCCGGTACAGTCGCCAGCGGTGAGCATACCGACTGTGGACCTGGGGCTGGTGAAAACACAGTCAGCGCCTGTCGGGCAAAAGACGAAGTTTAAATCCCAACGGCCCACGGAGGGAGTCCCAGGCAATGGAAGTAGCTCCAGGGCTAGATACTGCTTTCGAGTGTATTGCCCAAATAGAAAGCCTTTTACATAGGCTGTTGGAGCAAAGTTCACTCAGGAAGGAGTGTACTGTAATCCAAGCTGCAGGAGCAGCTTAACAGCACCTGGCTCAGGGCTGATGGAATGCACCCTCAGGAATAAGGAGCGTGCTACGGGTCATGAGATTTCAGACCCCGACTCTGACAGTGAGGCTGTACAAGGCGATGAACGGCAGCTGCCAGATGTTCCACCCCTGGCAGTAGGATTCGCTGCCCCGTCAGGGTCAGGAGAGCCATTAGGAGAAGAACTGGCCTCCTTAATAAATTACTTGGTTTACCATTAGCTGGAACAGCAGGAAATGGATGAGACTGCAAGAAATAACTGTGGGTTGCTGAAAGCAGCAGCAGTGAACCAAATTATCTGGAATCAGTTGCAGAGAATATTAAAGCTGCTGGGTTCTGGAATAACTGCTTTTACCAGAATAGCAGGTAACAACCAAAAGATGACAAAGTTGCATCAGCAAGCACTGGGGTTGCTATGCAGCACCCACTTCGAGATCAATTATCTGAGGAAAGTGCTATACGGCCTACTATGAATCCGAAATTCGCAGCACTCTGCAAACCAAGTAATATACAATTACCCAACTTACTCTTTGGAGAGGATCTCGGGAGACGTATTAAAGAGTTGGAAGATGAAGCGAAAACAGGATTGATAAATACATCAATGGTTGCAAAGTCTGAAAAGAGGAAGTATCCTTTCAGACGTCATACGGATCCTAGACCAGGACCAAGTCGCTCATCAACGCAGGGACGTAGCTGGCGGCCTGCAGCGGGAGTAAGGACCAGTGGTTGTGCTTCCGGGAGAATCCAGGGATCTCAGAATACTCAAATGACTCAAGAGGTAGGTGGACCTGGTTCTCAGGGGAACATACTAACTGGATTAAGTCCAAAAGTTGGAGGCAGATTACGTCTCTTCTATAAACATTGGAAGAAGATTACTTCAGATGTGGTAATTCTGAATAATATACAAGGATTTCGAATTGAATTCAATCCAAATTATGATTTGCCTGTCCAGCATGTTCCTAGCAGAACTCTCCACTTTGCGAAGTAATGGAGGTTCAAGTTGCGCTTCAAAACCCTATATATAAAAGGTGTTATTTAAGAATCAGTCTACCAAATTCACCAATTTGGGTCAAATATATTCCCTCGATCATAAAAGGATGGAGGATGTAGGATTGTTATAGACTTGACAAGTCTGAATCCTTTTGTTCAGTGTTTGTTCACTTGCAAGATATGAAGTATTTTAAATTTACATGGATGAACCAATTAGGGCAGTTCAAACCTCTGCCTAAAGGGTTAACGTTCCCTTCCAGAATATTTATAAAAATCAATTCTGGGGTTGCTGAGAGCCAGGGGCATGTACTAATGGCATACCTGGATGATGTCCTGATTATAGGAAGGACAAAACAGTCAACAGAAGCATCGGTTGCAGTAATTTGTTAAACGAGCAAAAACCTCTAATCAGACAGGTGGCTCGAGTACTGGGAAAATTAGTAGATTCCCAGCAGTCCAGTATGGACCATTACATTATCAACAGCTGCAGAGAATTAAAGAACAGGCACTGAGAGTAAATGCTGGTCATTTTGATAGAACCATGCAAGTAACAACAAATGCAGTTTCTAAGCTGCAGTGGTGGATTCTACATGTCTCAAGCAGTTCAGGCAAAGTGCTGATTGAACAACCTTCCATGATATTACAAACTGATGCCAGTGCACTAGGATGGGGTGCAACTGACTTAACATGGAGCTGCGGAGGCAGATGGAATCAGGAAAAGTTAGTGTTACTGCAGACATGGGGAATTACCTATTTGGAGCTTTTAGGAGGTTTCTATGGACTCCAAGCTTATGGTTCTAACACAACTAAAAGGAAGGTTCAAGTTCAAATTAATAAACACAACAGTAGTTGCCTATATTAATGATATGGGTGGAATTAAGTCGGTGTCATGTGACAAACTGGTTTAATCAACTTGGGTCTTGGTGTATTGAAAAGAACATTTGGTTTTCAGCTATCTATCTACCAGGTAGAATGAACACGATAGCAGACACCTGGTCACGAAAAGTTCCATGATAATAAAGAATGGATGTTGAATCAAGAGGAATTCAATGATATAGTAATCAAATTTGGAATGACCGACATCGACTTGAATCATCAGCTATCGAGATATGTCTCATGGAAACCAGATCCAGGAGCAGTGGCGATTGATGCTTTCTCGCTACATTGGGGTGGTATGTTTTCATATATATTTCCACCTTTCTGCCTCATAAGCCAATGTTTGCTTAAAATCAGGCAAGATGCTGCTTCAAGGGTATTGGTAGTACCAGATTGGCCTATACAGCCACGGTATCTGTTGATATTAGAATTAACAACACAAATGTTGATGAAAGTCCCAAAAAGGAGTAATTTATTGCTGCACCCTGTAACAGGGTAACAACATCCATTATATCATCGTTTGGATTTGTTGATTGCAGGTTTTAAGAATGCCTTTTCTGGGACGAGGACTGTCTGAGCATACTGTGGACATGCTTACGGCAGCCGGGAGGAAGAGCACTCAAAAACAGTACCTTTCTTATATTAAGAAATGGGAAGAGTTCTGTGTACAAAAGATTGTGCAATAAAGTACTGCAGATATTTCAAATGTTTAGAATTTCTGTCAAAACTTTATTATGATGAAGGTCTGAGTTGTAGTGTAATTAATTCTGCCAGAAGTGCATTGTCCTCATATTTGGTTCTGGATTCAGAAAGAAACTCAATTGGGTCACACCCAATTGTTTCCAGACTAATGAAAGGAATCTTTAATTCCAAACCACCGAAACCTAGGTACGTGACAATCTGGGATGTAAGTGTGGTACTGAAACTACTTCGTGAATGGTCATCAAGTGTGTCTTTACCTTTGGTCAAGCTCAGTATGAAAGTATTCATGCTTATGGCATGAGTGACAGCACAACGAGTGCAAACACTTGGAAAATTACAAATAGACAGTATGGAAGTAACTGAAGACAAGGTTACATTCTATATCTATGACCTACTAAAGTAAATTAGGCCAGGTGTGACAGGATTTAAAATTATGCTAGCAGCATATCCAAATGATCCATGTCTCTGTATTAAGACATATTTATTACAATACATTGAGGTCACAAAGAATTTGAGAATACGGAAACTGGGTTGTTGATCACACACAAGAAACCACACAAGAGAGTTTCAATACAGACTATTTCCAGATGGATAAAATAAGTCTTAACAGCTGCTGGTATTAACACTTATGTTTTTACGTCTCACTCGACTAGGGCAGCAGAAATGTCGGCGGCCAGGGCAAAAGACGGCCACATCGACCATATCCTCGCAGCCGCCGGGTGGTCCAATGAGTTGATGTTTCAACATTTTTACCATCGGCCTATTGTTAATGCGGGGTTGTTTGCAGAAACTATTTTAAGTTCTGTGTAAATTCCTCTGGTTTAAAGGGGATCTGATTCATTTCATTATTGAAATGAATTACTGCATTTGTGGTACAAATGTTATTATGAATGCATGATTGATTATTCTCGTTCCGAGTCAATCTATGCAGTGAGAAGCCGGGATGGATCCACGGCATGAAATCACAAAGCTTTAAAATCTTCACGTAGTCACTCACGTGACTCCGAAGTAAAATAGTAAGATTAAACGAGAACTTACCTAAGTTTGAAGTTTGATCTTTATTTTATGAGGAGTTACGTAGGTGATTACGTGTCCACCACGACCCTACCCTCTATCATAAAGGTCAGATGGAAGTTCTTGTATTACTCGTTTTACTATGAGACTATATTACTTCGGTTGTTGTTTTTTGTGATTTCACACCGCTGCTTTGAAGATTGATGCGCAGGCGCACTGGCGGGGTTCTTCACGTAATCACCTACGTAACTCCTCATAAAATAAAGATCAAACTTCAAACTTAGGTAAGTTCTCGTTTAATCTTACTAATCACTCTCTCACATTTTCCTTGTATGTCTTTACCTACATCGCCAGGAACTTTACGAATATCGTCAGTTACTTTGTTGAAAACCTGAAAGATATTCACTAATGTTTCACCACGTTTCTCAAGGGAAGTGGTAGCTTGTGGGAAGTTTGCAAAATTGGAAGCAATAAATAGATTTTGGAGAAGACTGAACCAGCGGGCAGCGGCACGAATGAATGAATGAACGACCGACAGTGGCACCCCGGTTTCACCCCGGTGGTGAAAATTTTCTTGTAATTTATACTATGTTGACACGTTAATAATAACATTAATATTAACATGTTAACATAAATCACGGTACAACTAGAGAAAATAGCACGACCTTTTAGCAAAATGGCAAAAAAAAGGCTGATTTAGGCACTCAATGGTGAAAAAGGCATTATCTTGGTGAAATCATCAAAAAAAGGCATGAAAAGGCACATTGCATTTATGGCAAAATCCTGGCTCTAGTAATAAACAATAAGCCAACTGTGAATTCAATACAACACGATGAATCCACTTTTCGTGCAATCATCTGGGCCACATTTGTGCATGGACAGCAAAACCAGTACTGTGCATGCTGAGAGTTCAGATTAAACTCCCATCCCATTCTACTCATCAGAAAGTACAGATTCTACTCTCATTCAACCACTGGCTGGTTTAATGGTGGGCATTACTGAAGCTGATCATGAAGCTTCTCTGTTAGCTCCCTGCTGAATTAAAGCACTTAGAAAGTGATTGACCAATTTTGTAATTTTCTTGGGAAGATGCAAATGTTAGCGGGCTTATGCACACTATTAAAAACAAGTGGCCATTTTTTAAACTGGTGTTGCAATATGGAGTAAGTTTCTGCAGGGAAATGGAAAATACTGCCTCCTTTTTGGGCTAAATATTGGGAGTCCTGTTGTAAATATTGTATCAAAGGTCATCATCATATTGAATAGGAGATCCTTGAATGATGTGGCAGTACAAGCAAAGTGTAACTTTGTTACTGCATGTAATGTTTCTAGTTCGTTGGGAAATTGAACTGGGCTTGTGAGTCCCAGCCACTGAGGGTGAATAGTAAGATTAAACGAGAACTTACCAGTTTGAAGTTTGATCTTTATTTTATGAGGAGTTACGATGAGGGATTACATGAAGAAGCCCGCCAGCCCGCATGCGCGTCAACCTTCAAAGCAGCGGTGTGAAATCACAGATAACAGTTGTTGAACTGATTATAGGAAGATTCGAGAAACTAGAACTACCAGCTGACCTTTATGAGAGAGGGTTGGGAGCGGAGGGCACGTAATCCCTCATCGTAACTCCTCATAAAATAATGATCAAACTTCAAACTGGTAAGTTCTCATTTAATCGTACTATTTTACTTCGGAGTCACGTGAGTGACTACGTGAAGATTTCAAAGCTCTGTGATTTCATGCCGTGAACACGAGTCCATGCAACATACTGCATCGGTTGACCAAAGATGAGTGAAAAAAATCACAATGCATTCAGACATGACATAGATTTAAAACATGCTGATTGAACTTAAACTTGAGTTGGCAAATGAACCCGGCCTGGCAATTGGTTTATTATAAAAGGTTTGGAAAGTCCGCTCATTTGACCATACTACTATCGCTAGGGTGCGGTCCAGCAGAACCTCCATGAACCTTGCTGCAGATGTTATCGCAGCCCTGGTGGAGTGAGATATAAAACGTCAAAGCTTACTCCTGCACAAGCCAATACAAATATAAACCATCTGGAGATGGTTTGCACTGAAACCCTCTTGTGTGGTCTTTATGTGGCTAACGAACATTGCCAGCTCAGCGCCTCTAAGGTTCTTAGTAGCCTTAAAATGTTGATGAATATGTGTGACCATACACAATCTATGGTCCATAGGATATGCCAGAATTCCAGCTTTAGACCCAACGCCCCCGGTCTGCTTAGTTTAATAACTCATTTACATAGAACATTATTTATTGGTAGATATAACCATTTTGTTCAGCTGTAGCTTATGCAACGAATGGACGCGTTGCGCTGAACCAGCGCCATGAGCATAACTACCTTATACGAGAGCTGGGCCAAAGATAAGGATGTAGCTGGAGCGCACCGGCGAAATAGAGTTAACACAATGTTAATACCCCATACTTCCGTGTACCTGGGCCTGGGAGAGTTTGTGTGAAAGATATCCTTTGTAAATCTGGATATCAGAGGGTGAGACCTGACAGAGTGGGTCCCGCTCCCTGCAGCAAAGATGATGAGAAGGCACGTTTGGCACAGTTAATGGCACTATAACTTAATTTATTGTCAGAGACCTATTTGAAATGAACTCCAAGACGTCAGTTATCCGTGGCATTTTATATGTAATATTAGCATTTAAACAAAACACTTCCCATCTCCTTATGAGGAAATGGACAGCTTTTTTGGTGCTATCCCTGCAATCTGCAGTTAGCACGTCCATGGTTCGGTCTGACAACCCGAGCCGCAGGAACGGTCTTCTCAGAGTCTGCAAGTCAATGAATTGATTTTATTATGCAGAGGATGGTTTCCCGAATCACGGCTGAACCAGCAATTTTTGTGTTTAGAAACAACCATATAGGACTTCCGGTGGCGCTATGGAGGCTTGAGCCCAGCGTCAACTAGCTCCGTGCTGCAAAGTCTGAAAACGGGAGAAAAATCGGGACTTACCTGTGGCGACTGCGATTTGAACGGCTGCCTGCTGCGAGTGACGTCATCAGGCACGTGACTCTACAGGTATGTCGATGCAACATACATCCCCCAGGGCACCAAAAAAAGCCAGTAAGGGAAGACAACCGAAGGAAGAGGTAGGCCTCAGGTACAACGATGTCCCAGGAAGACCCATCGAAGAAATCAAAGCAAAAAAAATCGGAAGTTGAAGAACTTAAAATTTTTCTCACCATTGAAATTAAAAATATTCAATTACAGCTGAAAACCTTTGAAGAAAAGCTGAACTTTAAAGAGGAACTTAACTCTTTCAAGATAGATTTCAAAGCAGAAATGCTCTCTACCGTCCATGACATACTGGAGGTCTGGAAGAGGTCGAGGGACGAAGAGGTCAAGGATCAGATGGAAGAGGTGGAAGGCAGGATCACTTTGGTGGAATCGAACCTTAAGAAAGAGATGGATCCCATTCACCAGACACTGGAGCAACAAAATACAGCGATAACTGAAATAGAGAAATGTGTGGTGACAAGTGCGGAAACTGTAAATCGACTCCTTATCGAAAATCAACGCCTCTCCGAAATGGTGACTAAGTGGAAAGTGTATCGACCTGGAGGGGCGTCAAAGACGTCAGAACTTAAGAATTGTAGGTGTGAAAGAAGGAAGTGAGAGAGATATGGGCCCTCGGGATTTTGCGGCAGATTTACTACAAAAAGCCTTAAATTTTGATCAAAAACCTTTACTTGGTCGAGCACATAGAGCGCAGGGGCGTCGTACACGAGACGATGCTCACCCAAGACAAATTAATAAAGGTGCAACTTGATCATGAATTTGACGATATAATGAAGAAAATTGTCCGTAGCAGAGAGCTCTATTTTGAAGGAGAGAGGATTAGTATTTACCGAGACTACCCGGCGGAGGTCTTCAAGAAAAGAGTGCTGTTTACTGAGACAAAAAGAATACTGAAGAATATATCTGATCTGAAATACGGCTTGCTTTATCCTGCAACATTAAGAGTCACCTACAAGAAGAAGGAGCAGTTTTTTACAGACCATGAAAAAGCACTGGAATTTGCCAAAGGCATCGGGAATGTGACCATAGACTGAACAATATGCATCACTCCTCAGGAGTCAAGAAATAACGGGACCTCGCCAGGTCTAAAAGGAACTTTAAAGTACTTTTAAGAGCTTTAAGGACGTTTGAAAATTGAAATGGACATTGGAGATAACCTGTTTTGTTTTTTTCTCTCTTAATATCTCCATTTTTATATTCATTTTTCGCGTTTAGTATAAATTTTAAGAACAATAATATCACAGTTATGATTAATTGTTACTAATCACTATTACTATTTAGTATATTCATATTTAACCATACATGTAACTACTAATACTTATTAAATATCAATATTATTACTAAAATTATTAATATCTATATCATTCATAAATATTCATTACTGTGTATGACTGATAACAATGATTAATAACTAACAGTTTTTGGTTAACGTAGAAATAGTTTATATATATATATATATATTCTATAGGAATATAAGTAAGAGTTAATTTAGCCCATGTAATAATAAGGTTGGATGGTATTTCTCTATATTTTTCAATTAAAAATTAAAAATATATATTTAAAGAAGATATTAATACGGCATTTAGAGAATAATAACGTTGTTAACTTTTGCTGTTGTTTACCTTTTTTGGGGTTTAATTTTGCTACTCCCAAAGATGTTATTTGATTGTCAGAAATATTATCCCTTTTTCTTTTAAAGCATGGAGCTAGGATTTTTTCTTTTACAAAGGCTACGGAAGTCTTTAGAATTCTAGCCACGCTAGTGTGGCTATCACTAACTACACTAATTGTAGATGTCGTTTTTTTTCTTTCACTCTATACTAATCAACTATATCACTTTTTTCACGTTAAATATTGTTATAATTTTATGTTTGAATGGAACTACAAGGTTAATTCAAGGAGATGTGTTCGGAAGAGCGATGTATGTCATTTAAAATTAATCTATCCGAGGTTCGGGGACAGGATCAGGTTTTATGTGTTGTACCTTCTGCTCGGCTATAGACCACCCTAGAAATATAATATAAGATGGTAATATGACAAGAGGGGGTGAAGGAATAACGTTTTGTAGTTGGAATGTTAAGGGAATCAATGAACCAATTAAGAGAGGTAAAGTTTTAGCACATTTAAATTCACTCAAGACAGATATAATATTCCTCCAAGAAACACACCTTAAAAAGGAATCACAATATAGACTTAAAGCTAAGTGGATTGCTGAATCGTACCATTCCTCTTTTTCACACAAGTCCAGAGGAGTTGCAATATTGATTCGTAAAGGAATATCTTTTACGCATTCATCAACAATAGTGGATATAGATGGTAGATATATTATATTAGTTGGAGAGTTAAATGGAAAAAAAAGTGATTCTTCTTAATGTATATGGACCTAATTTTGATAATGCTATGTTTTTTAATAAAACATTTAATATAATCCCAGAATTTACATAATATAAATTAATAATTGGAGGTGTCTTCAATTGTACATTAGACCCTTATTTAGTTAGATCATCAAGGCAAAAAAAAGTAAAATCTCAATCAAGTGTATTTTTAAATTCATTTATTAATACCACTAATATTAAGGATGTCTGGAGAATTGAAAATCCAACTGGGCAGGAATACTCATTTTATTCACCGGTACATATACTCAAGAATAGATTATTTTTTAGTTGACTCAACGTTTATCCCATTTACTTATAACTCAAAATACCATAATATTATAATCTCAGACCATGCACCTGTAACATTTATGATTAAATTAAATGGAATGTCCGAGAAACAAACATATTGGAGATTTAACCCACAAATATTGAATGAAAGATCATGCCAGGAATATCTTATTAAACAGATTCAAACATTTTTCGAGACTAATGATAACCCTGACACATCTGTTTCTCTTATTTGGAAAACATTTAAAGCGTTTGTCCGAGGCACATTAATTTCTGCCCAAGTATTTTATAACAAAGAGAACCGGATTAAACAACAAACATTGGAAAGGGAAATAATGCAACTAGATATAGAAAATGCGAGAATGCCATCTATGTTAAAACATAATAAAATTGCTGTATTGAAATATAAATTAAACAAAATGTACTCAGAACAAGTAATAAAACTTTATCAACACACTAAACAATTACATTTTGAGTTTGGAGACAAACCACAAAAATTATTAGCACGTCAGCTACGAAAAATGGAGGGGGAAAAAATAATTCATAAAATTAGAACAGATACAGGAGAATTATTAAAACTGCCCAAGGATATAAACGAGAGATTTCTCCAATACTATCACAATCTTTATTCAACTAAAACTGTAGTACAACCAGAAGGAATAGCAGAATTTTTACAAAAATGTAATTTAAAAGGTTTAGACTCAAAAGATAGAGAATTATTAGAAGCGGAGATTACGATAAAATATATTGAAGAGTCTATTGGATCTTTAAAAAATGGTAAAGCAGTAGGACCAGATGGTTTAGGCTCTGAATTTTATTAAAAAATGTACGACTTGCTCTCTCCACGTTTACAAATGCTCTCCACGTCAACAGAAACTCCCAGATACCTTAAACGAATCTATAATAACACTTATTCCTAAAGCTGATAAGGATCCGGAAGATCCAGGATCATATAGAGCAATTGCACTTTTAAATACAGATCAGAAAATACTAACTAAAATTTTAGCGCACAGATTAAGTACAGTGATGAATAAATTAATACACCCTGACCAAACAGGCTTTATTCAGAAACGGTATTCATATTATAATCTAAGAAGATTATTTAATATAATATATTCAAAGAGAATTATTAATGAAGATCTAGCAATAATCTCACTTGATGCTGAAAAAGCTTTTGATCAGGTGGAATGCCCTATTTATTTTCGGTGATGGAAAAATTGCAGCTGGGCGCGAAATTCTGCGCATGGATAAAACTGTTATATACCAACCCTACGGCTAGAATATTAACAAACCAAAGGTTATCATCTAAATTTAACCTATCTAGAGGTTGCAGACAAGGATGCCCGTTGTCTCCATTATTATTTGCGCTTGTTATTGAGCCACTCGCAGAAAGAGTTAGGACTCATCCGGAAATATATGGGTATAACACAAAGGATACAGTGAATAAAATTTCTCTATACGCAGATGATGTATTAATTTACATTACAAAACCAGAAATTAGTATCCCAAATTTATTAAAGCTAATAACCCAATTTGGTTCACTCTCTGGATACAGAATAAATTGGAATAAAAGCGAAATTATGCCAATAAGGGAACATAATAAACATATAATACAACAATTTCCATTTAAAATAGTAAACGAAAAATTCAAATACCTAGGCATTTATGTCACTAAGACATATACATCATTATTTAAAGCAAATTTCCCCCCATTACTGAATAAACTACATAAGAATATTCAGTATTGGAAAACACTTCCTATCTCAATGGTTGGTAAAATTAATGCCATAAAAATGATTTTCTTACCGCAAATATTATACCTTTTTCAAACAATTCCGATATACTTGTCAAAAAACTTTTTTTTAAAGTTGGATTCCATTGTCAGTGACTTTATCTGGGATTATAAGAATTATAGGATAAGCAAAAAACATCTGTGCAAATCAAAAATAAATGGAGGCTTGGTTTTACCAAACTTTTTGTTTTATTTTTGGGCAGTTAACATTAAAAATATGAATTTTTGGTTGGAAGAAATAGATCAACAACCAGATTGGTTAAAAATGGAAAAGGAAGATTGTTCACCTTTTGAAATCGGCTCGATACTATTTGCTACTTCTAAATTAAACGAAATAATTTATAGGGAAAATCCTATAATATATAGTGCTATGCGAATTTGGAAACAATTAAAAAAGACATTAAAATTAGATAACATCACTTTTTCTTCCAATTGTGAATAATCCTTTGTTTAAGCCCTCATGATTGGACAAAGGTTTTACAATGGAAAAACTATGGAATTAAAAAGATGGGACAACTTTACAAGGAAGGTACTTTTCTTTCATTTCAGGAGTTGCAGCAAACTTATGGACTTCAAGTAAATGATTTTTTCAGATATCTTCAACTTAGAGATTATGTAAAAGCAAATACTCAAAACTTTAGAATTAGAAATTCAGAAATTCTTGACGACTGTTGGAATAAACATCCTAATACAGAAAAATTAATATCCTACATATATAATATTTTATTAGACAGCGATATCCCATCGACGGACTTAAATAGACAAACATGGGAAAAAGAACTAAATCAAATAATAATGAAAGATACTTGGGAAGAAAGTTTACAACACATACATCAATGTTCATTAAATGCCAGACACTCTCTAATACAATTTAAATACACAGGTTACATTATTCTAAAACAAAATTAAATAAAATCTTCCCACATATTTCACCTATATGTGATAAATGTCAACATTTAGAAGTTAACTTATCTCATATGTTTGCAAATTGCATAAAAATTAAAAAATTCTGGGCAAATATTTTCAGAATAATATCTAAAGTGACCAGCACTCAATTAGACCCGGATCCAAAATTAATAATACTAGGAACATTAGAACTAAATCAAACATTTACAACAACTCAAAGAAACTTTATTGATTATAGTATAATAACTGGGAAAAAATTAATTCTAAAAATTTGGAAAGGCCCTATAACCCCCACAATTAAAATGTGGATTATGGAAATGATGGAGACCTTACATTTGGAAAGAATTAGACTTGTCCTGTTGGACAAACAAGAACTATTTGCTGGAACATGGTCTCCCTTTATTGATTATCTAAAGGGTCAGAACGGTTCAGCACGAGAACCTGACTAGCACTCGAGCCAAGGAATAGATGAAATGTTATATTCTGAAATGTACGAATATATCTCGAATGAAGTTTTTTATCTTAGTAAGTTATTCCATTCTTCTTTATTATCTTTCTTTTTTGTTTTCTTTGTTTCCTTTTTTTTTTTCTTTTCTTTTCTCTCTTTTCTTTCTTTATTTCATCTATTTAGTTCTATTTCGTTTTTTTTTAATTAAAAAAAAGTATTAATAATATTTGACAATATTATTAATTTAAAAATGTAAGACTGGTAACGACTTTAATATGATATGTATTTACCTCCAATAAAAAATATTTTCCAAAAAAAAAAAAAAAAAGAAACAACAATATAAGGTTCTATTATCATTCCCAACATCAGCGGGAACCAAGGCTGCATAGGCCAGTCAGGCACTACGAAAATGCCTGAAGCAGGATCTTGCTGAATTTTTTGCAAGACCCGACTGATGAGGCAAAATGGAGGAAAGATATAAAAGAATATTCCTCCCCAGTGTAGCGAGAATGCATCGATCGACACTGTCATCCCACATATTTTTGCAACTGGTGATTGAGCCTGGATGCAAACACATCGATCTTCGGTGTTCCATCGAGCCACAATGTCACTAAATACTTTGTGATCCAACATTCATTCTGTGTTGTCATTGATTTTACGTGATGATACACCAGTGCCTTGATTGCACCCCTGTGATTAACATATGCCACCACCATAGTGTATCAACTTGGAGTTGAGCATGCAGATTATGCATGTTCGTACAATAAACCTTTAACCCATAGAATGCACCTAGTGTCTATAGGTAGTTGATACCATATAACTGAAGAATTGGTAACTCATGCAAATCCCATCTACCTCCATAACTAGAGATGGTATTAGTAATTTTCCATCTTTGAGTTCTAACATCAGTTTGTAATATAACTGAAGATTTACTGACCAAAAGTTACTGGAGCAATGCTGAATACTGTTCGTCCACCATTGTGACTTTGATAGCTTCAGCTGGTAATAGCATAGGTCTGTTAACAATGACCTACATTGTACTTAAGAGCTTGCTCCTTTGCACATTGTAAGTTCTGATAATGCAAAGGCCCAAATTGCGCAGCTGAAACACAGCCACTATATTGCCAATTACACTGGCCACTTGATGAATAGAAGGCTACTTCATAACAACAAGGTTGTTACAGGCTTCTATTAATTCTAATATCTTGCCCCAGGGCGGAGTCATAGACAAATTAATAGAGTTAAAGGTAAATCCCAATAATCAATAACTCTAGTTGGTATCAACTTAAATTTAACTGGATGGATGAGAAACCCCAATTTCTCAAATATAGTTTTGCGGCTGAAACAGCTAATTTAGCAAAATACAGCGTTTAGAATATCATCCAAGTAGGCCATAAGTGTTTTTGAGCTCTGAGCAGGCCAAGCACCGTTTTTTAGTAATTTGGTAAATAATCTGGGAGCTGAAGTTAGCCCATTTGCAACACTTTAACTGCTATCGTTGCCCCATCCAGCTAAATTTCAAATATCTCCAGTGATCCCTGTGAATGGGAACTGAATAGTATGCATCTTTGAGATCGATGCATGCCTTAAAGCATCCAATGGAAATCAGTTGTTAGACAGTAACGAAGTTTCCCATTCTAAAATGTCTATACTGCACATGCGAGTTAAATCAAGGATGATCCGACATCCTTCATCTTTCACAATGAACAGGCCAAGCCTGCCATAATTCCGAGCTTGTCTCGAAAGGAAACTCCGGCCATAATTCTGAGCCTGCCTAGAAAGACAACTCTGGCCATAATTCCGAGCCTGCCTCGAAAGGCAATTCTGGCCATAATTCTGAGCCTGCCTCGAAAGACAACTCTGGCCACAATTCCAAGCCTGCTTGGAACCTTTGTATACTGTGCAGTATAAACTGATCTCATGTCTTCATAGTTATCCGTTGTCATTCGTACAAAAAACAAGTGTAAACTATTACCAACTTGTAAATGGTCCACATACCCCATGTTTCGGAAAGAACCAGACCCACCTACCTCCACGGTTACCGGTGGTCTTATTGAAAGCCCAAAGGCCCCTGATGCGGGTTCTATTTCCGTTCTTGATTTGGAGAGTAGGACTGCTGGGGTGCATGGATTACATATTTTTCCTGAGGGCCGGCTTGGGCCTTTGCCTGAAAGACCTCTGCCCTGCTTTCAAGCTGCCACCTGCTTCAGTGAACTGCTTACTGCCGATGGAGGTGTGGGGGTGTTGTCGCCGAAACGATGAAGCTTTGCTCGTCGTTGGTACCTTGATTGGTCCGATAGCTTTTGCTTCCTCATCCAGGTCTTACCTGTTTGGATAGGTCTTCCCCGAAGAGAAGATTTGGCGGCTGGACATTGCTGGCCTTACATAAGCCTGCAAATTTGGGATTTAAGGCAGGTCTGATGGCGTTCTTCTGAAAGCAGTTCATTTCAAAGTGTGCATTGCACATCAACGCCAGGGCATCCAGCTGGACGTCCGATAGCCCGCCACCCACAGATTTGGCAAATGCCATGATGCCTGAGGCCAGTAATTTTTAAAATTTGTTGGAGTTTCATTTCCTGGGTTTTGATGCCCACTCCAATGTCTCCCCAGATTGCGCTGTTCACTGCCGGCACTTCCAGGAATGAAAAATGTACAGGTGTATGGTATCTTACAGCCGTCACCTGTTCCTGTAATGATGTTACGTGAGGTAGCTGATGTTTGCAAGGCTTGAAACGTGAGGGGAACTCTGGCCCCCTCCGGGTTTTCTGCCAATGGCTGGAAACCAACTCTTCCTGCAGCGGCTCCTTCGTTTGCAAGGATATCGCAACCCTTGATACCATGACAGACAATTCTTGAACCTCATGCATGTACTCCAGTATGTTCCACGGACATACTTTCGAGTTTGGAGTCAGTCACACACTGACCCCTCGCACTCCCCTCCACAGAGAGGGAGATTTGTAAGCAGCCCTGAAACAGGTGCTGCCGCAGGCCCCCGAGGAGACCTGTGCTGATATGGCCCCGTTCCACGGACCATATCAGGATGGAGCATCACCTTTGTGGGATGAACGCCCGAGGACGCTATCCATGCTCCATCTGGATTAAACGCCCGAGGACGTACCCATGTATGTTGGAGGGGAACCCTCCTGGCCTGACTCGTCCCAGCCCAGGCCTCTCCGACTCCATTTGGCTGCACACCTTTTTGGGGCTGCCGAAGTCGGAAGTCGCTGACCGCACTCTCAGTGACTCGGGTAGCGAACCCCACGGCCGACGGCTACCCGCACCTCCGTGGTCCGTAGCCGGATTCCCCACGGTCCGTAGCCGGTTTCCCCGCGGCCCGTCCGGATTTCGCCCCGTATTTCCATATCCAGCAGGAAACTCTGTAAAAGAGATTCCTGCAAGCAAAAAACACAACTGAAAATAAGTTCAAAAACTTACCTGCAGGGTTTGAAACTTACCGCTGGAGGAGCGGCGCGCCTGTCAGCCAGTCGTGCGCAATGCGTTAGACGTATTGACGCGCATGCGGGCTGGCGGGCTTCTTCACGGAATCACTCACGTGACTCCGAAGTAAAATCTAGTATCACAGCTGTCACCAGTTGTCTTTTTTCAGGCGATCATTCAGTTTACAACATTATCACTCCATTACTATTCTATGGCTTTCAGAAGTGTAGAATGATGTTTCTAACATCATATACGAGCGCAGTATTTGCAACATGCCATCCCTTTCTGCTCGGTTCATATTTCCATGTTGACATCTTTAGTGCTGATAAGCATTATGACTGTCCTGAAATGTTAGCAAGCCTTCCATAAATGGCATTGTGCCTTTTTTCCAGTCAGTCCCATTTTCTCCCCAAAACAGGAAATTTCTCAACAATTCTTTTCCCAATGACTTGGTCAATGCATGAATGCGGATCGGGTTCCCAGGTAAATGTCTTCTATGGTGGCCATCAAGTACTCTGTTGCATAGAAACTTATTCCAAGCCTGCCACTATAGCTATGACAGCATGGACATGCTGCAAAAGATTGACTGCAAGTCATCATGCAATAGATGACATGGATTGAGAACTATGTCTGTGTCAAGAAAGAGAAGACAGAAATGTTTCTCTTCCATTCTTCCCAAAGGAGGAAATTGTGGACTATCAATAGGTTGTTATGATTTATATTGAGTAGTTGAATTTGAAAATTGTTGTGCCTTATATAATTCACATAAAGCAAACAACTGAAAAAGTATTATCATCTTTCTGATGTTATTACTACAGCCTCAAAGAATAAATGTTATAAAAACACAAAGTGCTGGACTGAAGAAGGATCCCAGCCCAAAATGTTACCTGGTTATTATTTTCCCTGACCCATTGCGTCCCTTCAGCACTTTATGTTTTGCACAAGATGCCAGCAACTGCAGTTTCTTGTGTCTCAATGAGTATGTCTCCTCTGTTTTTACTGTGAAGAAAGACATGGAGACTGATGAACTTGGGGCAGTTAATAGAAGTATCTTGAGGACAATCCATATTATGGTCAAGGTTGTGCTGAACGTCCTAAGGCATATGAAAGCAAACAAATATTCCAGGCCTGATCAGATATGTTCGAGAACACTGTGGGAGGCGAGAGAAGAAATTGCAGGCACCCTGGCTGAGATATATGAAACATCATTTGACATGGGAGAGGTACCAGAAGGTTGGTTAACGTATGCCTTTATTTGAGAAAGGCTACAAAGAAAAACTTGGGAATTATAGACCAGTGAGCCTGCATATATGGAGCGGTTGATTTGTGAAATTCAGCATGATTTTGTGTGTGGGAGATAATCTCACAAATCTGATTGAGGTACTTGAATAAGTAACCAAAAATGTTGATGAGGTCAGAAACATAGATGTCGTCTATATGAATTTCAGCAAAACATTTTATAAATTTCTGCATGATAGGCTGCTCTGGAAGGTTAGATCACATGGGATCCAGGGAGAGCTAACTGAGTGCATAGAATATTAGTTTCCTGGAAGGAAGCAGAGAGTGATGGTTGAAGGATGTTCTTCAGCCTGGAGGCCTGTGACTAGTGGTGTGCCTCAAGGATTGGTGCTGGACCCATTACTGTTTGTGGTTTATACCAATGATTTGGATGAGAGCGTGCAAGGCATGATTAGCAAAATTGCCAATGACACTAAATGTGGTATTGTAGATGGTGACAAATGTTACTGCAAGATTTTGATCAGTTGGGCAAGTGGGGAATGAAGAATCAGTGATCATAGATTTAGGTGAGAGGGGAAAGATTTAATCAGAACCTGAGGGCAATGTTTTCACACAGAGAGTGGTGGGTATATGAAACAAGCTGCCAGAGGAGGTAGTTGAGGCAGGTGCTATAACAACATATAAAAGAGATTTGGACAGGTACATGGATAGGAAAGTTTAAGAGGGATATGTGCCAAATGCTGGCAGGTGGGACTAATGTAAATGGGGCATCTTGGTCGGCATGGGCAAGTTAGGTTGAAGGGCCTATTTCCATGCTCTATGACTCAATGACTCTAACTTTACAGAATGTTCAGATCTAAGGCTTCAGCAAGAATGTGGGCAATGCACTGGCTAAGCAAAGCTGGGCAGAATTTTCATAATCTTAGCTATAGGCTTACTGCTTACCACAATCACCAATCCAGATATGAAACGCTGCGGTCTTCTTCTGCTGTCCACACGAGAATATATTCTGTACAAATTCAGTGCTCTGTGAATGATATGCCCAATCAGAGCCTGAGGGCAATGTTTTCACACAGAGGGTGGTGAGTATATGAAACAACTGCCAGAGGAGGTAGTTGAGGTAATGGGCTGCATCTTTTTGCAAACTGCATCCATCACCATAACCCATCACATTACTGACTCTGTCATGCAATCAATGGTTTTCCTTAATTTTCCCTTTCAGAATAACATGTTCATTTGCTGCATCAGGCATTCTGTAGTTAACAGAGCATATTGTCAGTCTAAAGCCAATTTGTGCATTATGCTAAATCAATGTTATATTGTGAATCGGTACTGTAATTAAAGTTGTTAGTAGGCCAGCCAGTAAGTTTTGTAATAGACTCTTTGAAGTATACCTGCCTGATTTATGTTAACCAATCTCTTTGTGACCATAATAGAAGTCATAAGTCATACTGTAGTAATGAAACATGGCATCACTGAGTTTGCTCAGTCTGCTTAGCCAGCCATTCACCTTTGTGTACGCAAGTAAGAAAAGAGGCATTTATACAACTGGTTTCATTTGTCTTTCAAGATGTCCTACAATAATCAATAGAGCATTAACACTGCCTATTTTTCTTCACCCCCTTTCAGCACCCCCCTTCATTGTGTCTCACCTGGACACACCCATTTCTCCCCTTCTCTTTCTCCATCGACTGATATTCCTTCTCTGACTTCACAACTTGTACTTCTTCTGTCCTTATCTCATCCCTGGCCTTTGCCGAACCATCTGGCTATCAATCCCCGCCCACCTATCACTTGCCATGTTTTGTCCTGCACCTGCTCTCTTCCAGCTTTCTCCTGCTCGCCCTTCCCCGCCCCCCCCCCCTCTCCCCCACCACCACCACCACAACAATCAGTCTAGAGAAGGGCCCTGACCCGAAAAGTCACTTTGTATCTCCAGAGATGCGGCCTGACGCATTCAGTCCACGAAGGTCTATGGGATCTCCCGGTTGCTAACCATTTTCATGCTTCACATTCCCATATTGACCTATCTGTGATGATCCTCCCCCATTGCAGAGTGAAGCCACACACAAACTAGAGGAACAACACCTCACATTCCGCTTGGGTAGGTTACAACACAAGGGTATGAAATTTTAGGTAACTACAAACCCTCCCCATCTCCCTTCTGCCACCCTTTCTCCCCACTCCTCCTTTTTATACCCCACCTGGGACACACCTATTTCTCTCTACGCCTTCCCTTCTACCTACATTCCTTTCTCTACTTCACAACTTGCAACTTCTTCAATCCTTTTGTCTCACACCTTCTGTATTTTCATCTCTGCATCTCTGGCCTTTGTCCACCATCTGCACATCAACCCCACCCCCCAAAAAAAAAATGTGCGCAAAGTCACCTATCCATGTTCTCCAGTGATGCTGCTTGACCCACTGAGTTACACCAGGACTTTGTGTCTATTTTTGTAAACCAGCATCTTGTGTCTACTTTGAAATGTGCTTAATGTTGCTTTGCAGAAAATTCATGCATTGCAAGTTCTCACAAACAACAGTGATAAAGATCAAAAAGACAAGATCAAAGGCAGCATGGTGGCGCAGTGGTAGAATTGCTGCCTTACAGCACCAGAGACCAGGGTTCGATCCTGTCTATGGGTGCTGCCGTATGGCATTTGTACATTCTTCCCGTGACCTGCGTGGGATTTCTTCGGTTGCTCTGGTTTCCTCCCACACTAAAAAGACGTACAAGTTTGTAGGTTAATTGACTTTGGTAAAATTGTAAATAGTCCAATATGTGTAGGATAGTCCTAGTCTACAGGGATGGCTGATCGTGCTGGATCTCTAAACTAAACAAAACAAGCTGACACAGCACCAAATCTGTTCACTGTCAATTATAAGTTTATTTCAGGGTGTTGATCTTGTTCTCTTGAACAAAGTTATAGGCAATGTGACAAATCAAATAGTGTTCAGTGCAAAGGAAACTAATCTCAAACTGTAACATTGAGCACAGAAAGCAAATTGGAAATTGACCCATGTGTCTCTGTTACTCCATATACTCACGCAATGCAGAAATCTTCCTCAGATAAAACTCATTGCAAAAGATCAAAATTAATTATCCAAAGGTCACAAATGGTTGCAAATGGAGAATAAAAAAATCTCAAGAGCAAAATAATGGCCATGAATACCATTGGAAATTTGATAGTGAGATTTTTGATGTTGGATAGATGTTTTATTATGCATAAAGCAAAATAACAAAAATGTTAATGACAGCAAACTGGTTAATTTGTGAACTTACAACAAGGATACTGGATAAAGATGGTACAATCAAAGAAGGAGAGGGTTCAAAATTCCTTTGTGTATATAAAGATATGCAGGGTCATCCTATGTGATCAACTACAAATGTGAACATAAACTAACAAGATGGAGACATAGGAATCTGCAAATGCTGCAATATTAAGCATAAAACAATGTGCTGGAGGATCTCAGCAGGTCAGGCAGTATCTATGAAGGGAATGAATAGACCACCATATTTAGACTGATGGAAAAGAGGAGAAAGCTAGAAAAGAGAGGCAAAGTGGCAAAGCCTGGGAAGTGATAGGTGGATACAAAGGAGGGGAGATGGGTACAGTAAGGGACAATGGCTAAGGAGTTAAAATGGAGACAATAGAGAGCTCAATGTAAATCTGGAGGAAGGGATTTGGGTGCAATGGAATATGGGAGATGGAAAAGGGGGAGAACAAAATAGAAATATGGGACTGAGGATAGGATATGAAGAGGAGGGGATAGATTGACTGGAATGGTGGTAGATGGAGGAGAAATGTGTATGCATTGGGGTGGGGTAGGGCAAGAGGAGAGGGATGGGTTAGTGGGGTATTACTTGAAATTGGAGAATTGACTGTTCATACATTTGGATTGTAAACTAGCCAAGCTATCCAAGTGCATTATGAGGCTATTACTCTGGCAATTGAGAGGAACCAGGCCAGGAAGATCGTAAAAAGGGAAGGTAAAATGATTAGCAATCTGGAGATTCTGCAGCCTTTAGTGACAGAGCACAAGTTATTCGATGAAATGGTTCCCCAGTCTATGCTTGGTCTCACCATACACAAATTGAAAACACAGCACATCATATTCCACTCACTTAGCCTGCATCTTGAAACCAAATTACTAAATATTGACTCTTTTATTGAAAGCTGTCTGCTTAATTCAACACTGTGAATTTGCAAAGTTATGCACGTAACTTAGAGGGTAAGGGTGTTGCAGATTGAGCCATTCAGCTGAAAAGAGTGCAGAGCAGATATATGGGGATATTATCGAGGGCCAGAGGTGTAGGAAGAGGCTGAGCATGCTAGGACTTTATTTCTTAGCATGCAGGAGGCTGATATTATAGAGGTAAATAAAATCACAAAGGGAATAAATAGAGTGAATGCACAGAGTATTTTTCCCAAAGTTGGGGAATCAGAAACTAGAGCGCCTCGGTTTAAAGTGAGGGGAGAAAAATTTAATAGGAATCTGAAGGACAACATTCACACAGAGTGTAATGGAACGAGATGCCAGTGTTTCCTCAGTGTCATGCTGTTCTGCTCTTGCTCCTTCTACCCCCAGATGGAACAATGATCGAGTTCCCCTGGTCCCCACTTTTCATCCCATTAGCCTTCGCATCCCACACACCATTCTCCAACATTTCTGCAACCTTCAATGTGATTCCACCACCAGTTACACCTTCCCAAGCCAACCTCTTTCCACTTTCTGTAGAGACTACTCCCTCTGCAACATCTTGGTTCACTCATCCCCTCCACCCAACTGCACCATCCCCAAGTACTTTCCGCTGCGACCACAGGAGATGAAACATTAGTCCCCACATCTCCTCCCTCATCTCCACCCAGGGACCTCAGGAGCACATCTTCAAACTTCATCTAGTGCATTTGGTGCTCCTGTTGTGGCCTCCTTGCCCATTGGTAAGACCAAGCATGTATTAACCAACCATTTCGCTGAACACTTGCGCTCTATCCACCAATGGTATGAACATTGAATACTTCAATTTCGTGAAATACCAACCTATTTGCCTCTCTTTCCCTTGTCCCACTTCCACCCACTCTAGTGAACACATATTTCTCCACTTTTTTTTCCCCACCAGTCACTCTACTGCTTTGCCCTCCTTCATACACTCATCTCCCATCCCCAAGTCTCCCATTTCCCTTTTATCGCCACTCTTTGTCCTCCCTCCTGCCTCCCTTCACCCATTTCTCACCCTCTGGCTTTTCTGTCCTGCAGGGATGGCATTAGTACCCTGATCACAGGAGCTTTGATCGCCCCGACTGCAGATGGTTCGACAGCCCCGACTGCGGGAGAAAAGGAGGGAAGAAGATAATATGTTTTTACTTTCTATCACAGTGTGCTGTGGTGGATGTTTATGTTAATTTTTATGTTGTTGTTTGCTTGTTGCTTTTTAGGTATGATTGTATGGCAAATCAAATTATTTGTATGTTTTTACATACTTGGCTAATAAATTAATTACAATTACAATTACAATTACAATTTAATATCTTGCCCAAGATATCACTTTCAGTGGTGCATTTGAGGGTTAGTTCTAGATCATTCATTCTGGACCCTTAAATAGGATCTGGACCTATTCCCACGACTCAATGGGGAGTTAACAGTTAAACTAAAATCGCTTCTGGAATCTAAGCAATTATTTGGATAGGATGGCAAGGGTAAACAAAATTCATTTTTCAAGTCAAAGACTCCATCAAGGATCAAATCAAATCAACCTTTATTGTCATCTTGCAAGCAACAGTTGTACAGTGCAAAATGAAAAGATGTTTCCCAGGGGATACCGGAGCATCGCACATGAAATTTAAGACATTTCACACATAATAACACTAAAAACAATCCAGTCCCTGATGGAACAGTATAAATAGTTAAAAAGTAGGTAAAAACAACGTTAAAATACAGTAAAACCAATCATAAACATGTCCGGGGCAGCTGATTTGAGTGGCCAGTGCCAGTTATTGAAGTGTCTGTGCCAAGCCGCAGAATCAGGTGACTGTGAGTACAGAGTGGCTGTTTAGCAGCCTCACAGCATATGGCAGGAAGCTGTTTAGCAGTCTTGTAGTCCGGGCTTTGATGCTGCGATATCTCTTGCCTGATGGCAGGAGATCCAGGTGTATGTGGAGGGGGTGCAGTTTGTCCTTAGCAATTCTCTGACCTTTTTTCAGACAGCGGCCTAGGAACAGTTCTTGTACCGAGGGTAGGGAGACGCCAATGATCCTCTCTGCTGCCCTCACTACCCTCTGCAGAGCCTTCCTGTCTGAGCAGTTGCAGGTGGAGTACCACGTATTTATGCAGTACGTGAGTACAGACTCCACCGTACCCCTGTAGAAAGTCCTGAGGATGTTGGTGGGGAGTGAGGCCTGTTTTAGTTTCCTCAGGAAGTGCAGTCGCTGATGGGCCCGTTTGACGGTCCCAGTGGTGTTCCTGGACCAGGTGAGGCTGTCTGAAATTTGCACCCCGAGGAACTTTATGCTCTCCACTCTCTCCACTGTGGCGCCACTGATGTTAAGGGGTGTATGCTTTGGCTGCGCCCTCCTGAAGTCGATAACCATCTCCTTTGTTTTGTCGACAGTTAATTTTAGATTATTTTTGCCGCACTAGTCCACTAGTTGTTTTACTTCCTCCCTGTACATTGATTCATCATCTCCGCTGATGAGTCCCACCACTGTTGTGTCATCCGCGAATTTTATGATCTTATTGTCCCTGAATCTGGCAGCACAGTCATGTGTGAGCAATGTGAACAACAGCGGGCTGAGCACACAGCCTTGAGGTGAGCCGGTGCTCAGCGTGATCGAGCCTGAAGTTTTCTTTCCAACATGGACTGACTGTGGTCTCTCTGTCAGAAAGTCCAAGATCCAGTGACACAGGGTGGTGTTGAGGCCCAGCAGGGTTAGTTTCTCCACAAGTCTCTGTGGGATGATGGTGTTAAACGCTGAGCTGAAGTCAATGTACAGGATCTGGCATATGTGTTTCTGTTTTCCAGATGCGTGAGCACTGTGTGCAGCATGGTAGAGATGGCATCCTCTGTAGAACGGTTGGGGCGATAGGCAAACTGGAGGAGGTCTAACGATGAGGGGAGGCTGGCAGTAATGTGGGGTTTCACCAGGCGTTCAAAACACTTCATTATTATTGGGGTCAGGGCGACAGGGCGGTAGTCATTTAGGCAGGCAACAACTGGTTTCTTCTCTATGGGGATTATTGTACTCATTTTGAGGCATGTGGGGACAATGGCTTGACTGAGGGAGATGTTATAGATGTCTGTTAGCACATATGCTAACTCCTCAGCACATTCCTTAAGCACACGTCCTGGGATGTTATCGGGTCCGACTGCTTTCCACGGGTTGACCTTAGACAGGATCTTTGACTTGAAAAATGAATTTTGTTTTCCCTTCCACAGATGCTGCCTGATCTACTGAGAGTTTGTAGTAATTTCGTTTTTCATTCATGTCAGGAGGCTGGATGAGCTGGTGAACACATGAGCTGGTGAGCTGGTTGGTTGCAATTGTCATGAGGAAAAATGGCATAAAATGAAACCTACGGCTTTCTTCACTGACTCTGAATGATACATTTTAAAATCTACCAAAGAACGCCACGACTATGATTTGTGACGTTGCCATTCTCGGGGGAACGGCTGCTATCTTGGGAAACAGCTGCTAACTTGCTAACTTCGTTTTTAGTTTTTCTTGTCTTTGTCTCGTGGGGTATTTTGACTTTAATGTGGGGGGGTAAGGGGAAACTATTTTCTAGGTCCCTACCTGGTCGGTGAGGCAGCTTTTTCTCCGGGCTGCCCCGTCGTCCTTGCGGCCTACCAGCGGGCGTGGAGCGGCGTGGAGCGGCGTGGAGCAGCATTTTCCTGGCGGGGACTGCCCAGCACCTTCAGCTTCGGTGGCGGCACAGCGCTGGAGCGCTATCGCGGAGCGGAGCGGGCGATGCCTTGCCTGGGTCGCCACGCTGGAACGACGCGCTGGAGCTCCGGTGAGCTACGACCGCCGAGCTCAACACCTCCGGGCTGCGGGACTATGGAGCAACCAGCTGCGGGCGGCGGCGCCGACTCCAACATCATGAGCCTCTGAGCTCCAAATCGGCGCGGCCTTGTCGGCTTCAGGTGCAACGGACTCCGGCAGGAGTTCGGCCGCTCCAGCCGTCCCAGCCGCTGTGAGGACTCTCCCGACGCCGGGACAACAACACCCGGTGAGAATGGCCAGGAACATCGGGCCTCTGTAGTGGCAACTGTGGAGGCCTCAATAGGCCTGACTTTGGGTGAACTGGGGTTGGGGACTGGACATTGTGCCTTCCCCCACAGTGGTAATCATTGTGGGGGGATGATTTTGTGTGTAATGTGTAGTGTCTATGTTAGTCTATGTCCAAGATGGCGGTCGGAAGGGAAAGTGGACGCTGGCGCGCTTTAGCAGCCGCTGCTCTCTCTTCCATGTTGTGTTTTTGATTTTTGTTTTTGGATTTAATTCTATCTTTAATTTGTGTACTGGTGATGTCTTTGCTATTTGTTTAATTCCGCTTACATGTTTCTACACTATTTGTTAAACTTTGTAAGGTGTCCTTGAGACTTTTGAAAGGCGCCCATAAATAAAATTTATTATTATTATTATTATTATCCAATAATTGCTTGGATTCCAGAAGCGATTTTAGTTTAACTATTAACTCTCAGTTGAGTCCTGGGAATGGGTCCAGATCCCATTTAAGGGCCCATTCAAGGGTCACGAAGGAAGACACAAACAATCTCCCAATTGTACTAGTGGCCAGAAGATCTTGGGTGAGGGAGGAACTAAAGGAAATTCACATTAGACAGGAAATGGTGTTGGATAGACTGATGGGACTGAAGCCTGATAAATCCCAGGGCCTGATGGTCTGCATCCCCGAGTACTTAAAGGGCGTGTCCCATTTACGCAACATTTCAGCGGATTGTCTACGACCAAGCTATCAGGCACTCACCTGAAAAACCATGAGCTGGAATGACCGTCAGCGTGGAACACACACACACAAACACATCGCAAAGGCGGGGGCCATGGAAAACGGGGGAGCGAAGTCTGAAATCACATGGTGCAAAGCCAAGGTGATACCCGCGATGAACAGAAAAGTTAAAGACGGCTAGCACAGTGTACGGTAAGTCCTTTAAAAGAGTGGGGGGGGGGGAGGGGAGAAGGGGGAAGAACGGGGGGAAAGGAGTGGAGACACTTTTAAGAAGCCAGACAACTTTTAATAAGCCAGAGATACACAGCTGTGAAGTTTAGCGGGCGTTTAACATTACCGGTCCTTGGTTCTGAAAACTCGTGCTTATGTTTTTTTTTCCCCAATGATCCAATTAAAATGCCTGGTCAGCAAAGGAGATTAACTAAAACTACCTATGACTACCTAGACTACCTACAACGACATGGCGACCCAACTACCTGCACTGCACTACGAGTTCAAAAGTATCGATTTTCTCCATGCCGACCAATTTTTGGTCGCAGAAACTTTTTCAACATGTTGAAAAATTTTGCGCGACCATACTGAGGCCGCGAATAGTTACCACCATTCAGGAACTCCTCTCGACCATGAAGGAGACTCACCAGAGACCACCTACGAACATATGTCAACCATGTGGCGAGCGCAGAGTCTCCTGAACTCGCAAATAAGGTCACCTAAGTGGGACAGGCCCTTTAGGAAGTGGCTCTAGAAATCGTGGACGCATTGGTGATTATTTTCCAATGTTCTATAGATTTAGGATCAGTTCCTGTGGATTGGAGGGTAGTTAATGTTATCCCACTTTTTAAGAAAGGCAGGAGAGAGAAAACAGGGAATTATAGATGAGTTAGCCTGATATCGGTGGTGGAGAAGATGCTGGAGTCAATTATAAAAGATGAAATAGCGGCACATTTGGATAGCAGTAACAGGATCGGTCCAAGTCAGCATGGATTTACGAAGGGGAAATCATGCTTCACAACTCTTCTGGAATTTTTTGAGGATGTAACTAGGAAAATGGACAAGGGAGAGCAAGTGGATGTAGTGTACCTGGACTTTCAAAAGGCCTTTTAATAAGGTCCCACATAGGAGATTAGTGGGCAAAATTAGAGCATTAGAGTTATTGGGAATAGGGTTCTGACATGGATAGAAAATTGGTTGGCAGATACAGTTATTGTGGATAAATGTGAGGTTATCCACTTTGGTGGCAAGAACAGGAAGGCAGATTATTATTTGAATGGTGTCAAGTTAGGAAAGGGGGGAAGTCAAACGAGATCTGGGTGTCCTTGTTCATCAGTCACTGAAAGTAAGCATGCAGATACAGCAGGCAGTGAAGAAAGCTAATGGCATGTTGGCCTTCATAACAAGAGGATTTGAGTATAGGAGCAAAGAGGTCCTTCTACAGTTGTACAGGGTCCGAGTGAGACCACACCTGGAGTATTGGTCTCCAAATTTGAGGAAGGACATTCTTGCTATTGAGGGAGTGCAGAGTAGATTCACGAGGTTAATTCCCGGGATGGCGGGACTGTCATATGTTGAAAGAATGGAGCGACTGGGCTTGTATACACTGGAATTTAAAAGGATGAGAGGCGATCTTATTGAAACATAAGATTATTAAGAGATTGGACACGCTAGAGGCAGGAAGCATGTTCCCGATGTGGCGGGAGTCCAGAACCAGGGCCCGCAGTTTAAGAATAAGTGGTAGGCCATTTAGAACGGAGATGAGGAAAACCTTTTTCACCCAGAGTTGTGAATCTGTGGAATTCTCTGCCTCAGCAGGCAGTGCACGCCAATTCTCTGGATGCTTTCAAGAGAGAGTTAGATAGAGCTCTTAAAGATAGTGAAGTCAAGGGATATGAGGAGAAGGCAGGAATGGGGTACTGATTGTGGATGATTGGCCGTGATCACAGTGAATGCCGGTGTTGGCGCGAAGGGCCGAATGGCCTACTCCTGCACCTAATGACTATTGTCTATTGTTTATCCCAAATTTATGAAAACACATCATATCTGCATATTGTATATCTTTATTGTCATTTCCTGAGTATTCGCATACCCAGAGGAAACAAAAAAACGTTCCTCAACCAATGTCCATTTCAGTGTGCAGTAAAAAATAAATAGAAGTAAAAATACATATATCATGAACAAATTAACACTCTACTCTACTAAACATCAACAGGCGTTCCGATCGGCAGCGGCACGACAGTGGCTCTGCTGCAGTGTGTCCAGGTTGGTGGTTGGTGCATGATACTTTGGCAGGGGGCAAAGTCCGTTTATCAGTCTTATAACCTGCGGGAAGAAGATTATTAAGAGATTGGACACGCTAGAGGCAGGAAGCATGTTCCCAATGTGGCGGGAGTCCAGAACCAGGGCCCGCAGTTTAAGAATAAGTGGTAGGCCATTTAGAACGGAGATGAGGAAAACCTTTTTCACCCAGAGTTGTGAATCTGTGGAATTCTCTGCCTCAGCAGGCAGTGCAGGCCAATTCTCTGGATGCTTTCAAGAGAAAGTTAGATAGAGCTCTTAAAGATAGTGAAGTCAAGGGATATGAGGAGAAGGCAGGAATGGGGTACTGATTGTGGATGATTGGCCGTGAAGTATGTATTTATTAACCAAATTCCACAGTGTGCATTTTTTAAGTACACAACACTCCTTAAAATAAATTAGGGTGAAAACTCCTTAAAATAAATTAGGGTGGAAATTTATCTGATAAGTATTCTGCTTCTTCAGTCCAGTTTAATGGAGTTTTGAAGGTATAAGCTGGCATTTAGTTAATGCAAATAAGAACATCACATCCTGGTTCACCCTCACCTCTGTCAAAGACAAATCAAAGCTTTCCCGGATCATCAATCAAGCAAGCAAAATAACTGGCAAAACTCAAAATCAATTATCAGTACTTCACACCCAGGCAGTTAAAAGGAAAGCCAACCTCATTACACAGGATCCCACCCACCCCCTGCACAAGTCCTTCCAACTTCTGCCATCAGGCCGCCGATATAAAGTCCCCCTATCTAAGAAAAACATCCACAAAAACTCATTCATACCCATTGCCATAAACAGCTTAAATAAAAAATGAACAATGGACAAATTAACCCTGACGCACTGTCACTTTACACGTATCCACAACTTTCATCTTGTCTATTTTTACAGTTTTTAATCCTTATACTTGCTTTTAAGATCTATACACACGGTGTGTGCTCGCAGAAATCTGTGTTGTATGACTGCTTATCAGTACATTGTCCTGTTTGTATGTGGAGCCACGCCAAAGAAGATTTTCTGTTACGACAGACAATAAAGTTTTCTGAATCTGAATCTGAATCTGAATCTGAACATATTTCCTTCCCGCTGACTTTTAATAGTAAGCACTCAATAACATCAAAGATCCACACCAGCTTGGTCACACTTTCATTTTGCTCCTATCATCAGCAATAAGGTACGGTAGCCTGAAAACCAAGACCACCTGGTGCAAGCTTAACAATCAGGCTCTTGAACAATACACAACTCTAACCTCAGCAACTAAGAACTTTTATGGACTATGTCCCTGCTTGCACTACGGACTCCAGGGTTTTCTTTTGCACTAGTATTATGGTTATTAATTTGGTGGATCTTTTGATTATTATATTTATCTGTGGCTAATATATTTATGGGCCAATGTAGTTGCTGCAAGTAAGAATTTAATTGCTTTGAATATGATAATTAAACTCTTGACTTGAGTCTCTTGATTCTCTCTTGACTTTTGATTATGACTAGACTAAATGGGACCCATTGGGTCCCAGTCACACGGGAAGCCTGGGCCCCCAACGCAACCCGTTCCCCAACGCAAAATTCCACCGCTCACCCGTCCCCCCAACACAACCCGTTCCCCCAACGCAATATTCCACCACTCACCCATAGCCCCTAACTGCGTAGGCGCGGCTCATTTCCCCTCATCCCCGAGCACTCCCTCCCCCTCCTCTTCATGTGTGCGAGGGGAGTCAAGTCAAGTCACATTTATTTATATAGCACTTTTAAAAAACAACTCTCGTTGGCCAAAGTGCTTTACATTTGTTATAAGAATAATATAAACAAACAAACTACATACATATATACATATAGCCCTCGCTCAGAAGATGTCAAGAAAGGCTTGGGAGTATAGATACGTTTTTAGTCTTGACTTAAAGGAGTCGATGGAGGGGCAGTTCTGATGGGAAGGGGGATGCTGTTCCACAGTCTAGGAGCTGCAACCGCAAAGGTGCGGTCACGGAGGGGAGGGGTGGGAGGGAAGTGGGGTGTGTGGCAGGGGGGGTGGGGTTGAAGAGGAGGAGTGTGTGTGGTCGGCAAGGTGTAGGAGAGGGGGAGAGGGTGGTGTGGGGTAAGGGGGGTTGTGGGGGAGGGGAGTGTATGGTGGGGGGAGGTGTGTATGTGGGCGGGAGGGGTGAGGGGGGGAGGAGGGATGTGGGGGGGAGGGGGGTGTGTGTGGAGGGTGTGGGCAGTGGGGTTGTGTGTGTCTGTGGGGGGGGGTGTGGGGGGGGGTGTGGGAGGGGGGTTGTGGGCGGGGAGAGGTGTGCAGTGGGGGTTGTGGGGGAGGGGAGGAGGGTTGTGGGGGCGGGGGGGTGATGTGGGGGCGGGAGGTTGCGGCGGCGGGGGTCTCGTGGGGGAGGGTTGTGTGGGCAGGGGGGGTTGTGTGGGGGAGAGGGGTGTGTGGGTGGGAGGGAGTTGTGGGGGGAGAGGGTGTGTGGGCGGTGGGGAGCGGGGGTAAGTTCGGAGAAAAGATGGGGAAGAGCCATGGTGGAGAGGGGGACATCACGGGGGAGGGGGGAGGGGGAGGGGCCAGCGAGGGGGACCAGAGGAGTAGTTGTTGGAATTGGCGGTGCGATGGGGACTCACAGCGGGCTCTGGTCACTGGTCACTCTTCGTTCTCCGCCGAGATTAGAGTCTCCGCTTTCCATTTGGCGACATCTCCGACTCCGGGCTGGGCTGGGTCTCCGACTCTGGGCTGGGCTAGGTATCTGGCTCTGGGCTGGGCCTCCCACACTGGGCTGGGCTGGGTAGGGTCTCCGACGCTGGGCTGGGTCGGGACTCCGACGCTCGGCTGCTCGGGGCTGGGCTGCTCGGGGCTGGGCTGCTCGGGGCTGAGCTGCTCGGGGCTGGGCTGCTCGGGGCTGGGCTGCTCGGGGCTGGGCTGCTCGGGGCTGGGCTGCTCGGGGCTGGGCTGCTTCGGGTCGCTCCGAAAATTGTGTCTGGTTGGAAACCTCCGGCGGCCATCCTCAGCTCCAGTAAAGATGCGATGGCACAGGAAGGGGCGGACCGTCCTGGGGAGTGACAGGGTAAGAGACTAATCCACGCGGCACTGACTGGCAGGAGAAGAGATCGATCTGCGCACGCGCGTTTTTAAAGATTTATAAACCTCGCTAAGTTTTACGACATTCAACTGATCGGAATGAAACTTTGTGCACTCGCAGCACATGAGAATGGTGAGTGAACTGGTGAAAAATCGTAGCGCTATCGCGAACCATTTTTGCGCAAATAGAAAGACTGGAGTTTTAGTTATGTATATGTATGTATATGTAATGTATGTATGTATATATGTAATGTATGTATGTATATTTATGTATCTATATGTATATATATATGTATATGTATGTATGTAAAATAATGTAATATGTATATGTATGTATGTATGTATGTATAGAATAGAATAGAATAGAAGATAGATAGATAGATAGATAGATAGATAGATAGATAGATAGATATATAGATAGATAGATAGATAGTAATCTCCGTGCAGAGCTCACCTAAAGGTTTTCAATTGACTTCACATGAACAGATGGAACACTTCCACCAACCAATTATCCAGTTTATCATTCACTTCCTATATCAAGGTGATAAATCTCTCTGCTATGGACAATTAATTGCTGTGCACTGTATCTTAACTCGCGGATGCTGATGTTTTGGGAGCTCATCAGTAGGCTGCAGACTTGAAATTCTACCAGCAGTTCTGTTAGTGTTAACTCAGCCATACCAAATTTTAGAAACATTTATGGGTTTCCTGATGAATTGGATAGAGTGGATGCAATTTCAGCTTCCTGATCTGAAAATACATTCCTGGACACTTAATGGACCCTTAAACTGCCCAGATACAAAGTACATACAGGTTCATAGTTGCTAATGTTAGTGTTGTGTAGTGTTCAAGAGCCTGATGGCTACTGTTATTCTTGAACCTGGTAGTCATGGTTTTCAGGCTCATGTACCTTCTTCCTGATGGTAGGAGCAACATGAAAGCAAAGTGAAACCAAATGGATAGCTCACACCTCACTCCTGATCCTAGATTCACTGACCTATGCTAGATGTTATCCTGGGGACTGCAATGGGGGATAAAGTCATCATAGTCTTTGCCTGATGGAGGGGGAAGGTACCTGCAGCTGACACTGAATGCACATTACTGGAGGAGCCCACAGTTGGCAACAGTTGGATAGTGATCTCTCCCTCCTGGATCTGAAGCTGGAAGACATTCATTGTCCTCATTGGATCAGGACGCATGACCAAAGAGGCATGTTTTATTTTATCTTCATGGTATTAATCTGACCAACCCTCTCCCCTCCCTTTAGTCCTTAACCCTATTCTCTTCACTGCACTTTTGTTTTATTTATTCGCTTTTCATATCTGGGAATTCCTGCAAAGCTATTGTTAATTACCCCAAGAGAGTGGTGGTGAGCAGGTGCCTTGAATCATTGCACTCCTTTGTTGTGAAGTTATATTGTTATCATAGTTCTGGTGGGGAGGGAGCTCCAAGATGTAGACAATGAAAAACCTGTGTATATTTCCATGCCACGATGTTGTATAACTTTGTGTGGAACCTAATGGTTCTATTGGCCCGTTCTTCTTTCCCTCTGAGGGTATTTCATGGGATTGGGAGATGTTGTTGGAGTACTATGAGTGAGTAATTGAAAAGCATTTTATAAATGGCTCACATTGGAGCCATTATGCATGAGAGGAGAAGGGATGCTTAGGGTAATACATGAGGCACCAATCAAGTGGGCTGCTTTGGTCAATAGTGTTCAGAGACTTGGAAATGCACGTTCAGGCAAATGGAGAGTATATAGAGGTGAGAGGGGAAAGATTTAATAGGAACCTGAGGGGCAGCTATTTCAGTTATTTCATACAGAGAGTGGTGGGAATAGGAATGAGCTGTCCAAGGAGGTAGTTGAGGGCAGGTACTAAGACAACATTTAAAAGACATTTGGGCAGGTACATAGATAGGGAAGGTTAGGGGCAGCACAGTAACGCAGTGGTAGAATTCCTGCCTTAAGGGCCTGTCCCACTTGGGCGTCATTTGCGCATCACGCAAATGGCGTGCGAAGACTTTGTACATCCCAAAATCTTGGAGCGTCACGCGCGACCGCGTATCACTGCCTACATCACCACGCACCATGTGCATCGTGATGCGGAAATTATGTCGCATAAATTACGCGCAAATGATGCCCAAGTGGGACAGGCCCTTTACAGTGCCAAAGACCCAGGTTCGATCCTGACTATGGGTGCTGTCTGTGCAGAGGTTGTACATTCTTCTTGTGACCACGTAGGTTTTCTCTGAGTGCTCCGGTTTCCTCTCACACTCCAAAGACATACAGGTTTGTAGGTTAATTGGCCTGTAAAAATTTGTACATCATCCTAGTGTGTAGGATAATGCTGGTGAATGGATGATCGCTGGTCGTACGGACTTGGTGGGTGAAAGGGTCTGTTTCCCTGCTGTATCTCTAAATCTAAAGTAAAGACTAAAGTTTAGAGGGTTATGGGTCAAACACAGGCAGATGGAAACAGAGAAGATGCGGCTTCTAGTCTGGGGAAGTTGAGCCAATGGCCTGTTTCTGCCACTTATCAGCCCATGCCTGAATATTGTCCGGTTGTTAGTGGAATTGAACAGCGTGCGATTATCAGTGAACATCCCACTTCTGATCTCATGATAGAAAAAAAGGTAATTGATTAAGCAGCTGAAGATAGTTGGGTCTAGGACACTATCCTGAACAACCCCCGCAGTGATGCCTAAGTAATGGGACATTCGACCTTTGACAGCCACAACCATCTTCCTTTTTGTCAAGCCATCCATGTGTTAGGTGCCCTTGATTTCAGTTTGACCTAGTCTCCATGATGACAATTCCAGATGAATGCTGACTGAGTAGTAAAGCCAGTAACTCACCTCATCTCTTAAAATCAGCTGTATGGTCCATGTTTTATTCAGGGCTGTGATGAGATGTGGAACTCAGTGGTGCTGAAGATATGAAAGTTAGGCCTGGGTGAGTAGATTATTGTGTAGGAAGGAACTGCAATATCTTTTAAACCAAAGCTAGACACAAAAAGCTGGAGTAACTCAGCGGGTCAGACAGCATGTCTGGAGAATAGGAATAGGTGACGTTTTCTGGTCGAGAGTCTTCTTCAGACTGAGAATTAGGGGAAAGAGAAATGAGAGACATAGATGGTGATACAGTATAGAGATATATAAAACAAATGAATGAAAGATATGCAAAAAAGTAACGATGATAAAGCAAACAGCGTTAGCTGTGAGCTGGGTGAAAACGAATTACAGACAATGAGACTCAACAAGATGACTTTGAAACTAATACAACGACTTAGGTGGGGGTGGCATGGAGAGAGAGGGGATGCAAGGGGTTACTTGCAGTTAGAGAAATTAAGGTTCATACCGCCCGTTGTAAGCTGCCTAAGCAAAATTATTGGCAGGTTAGTGCCACTTGAAAGCACAATAGTCAAAATCTTCTATTCATTTAATTAGATGATGAAAGTAGACAGATTGTGCGGTAATTAACTAGCCTACTTTTTATAGACAGGTCACATCTGGCAGTATTCCAACCTGCGTGAAGATGCCAGTGTGTAACTTTACTGCAATAGTTTGGCTTGTACCACATAGGTACAAGAAACGGCAAATGCTGGAGACCTGATCAAAACGCACAGTGCTGGAGGAACTCAACGGTTCAAAAGGAATGGACAGGTGAAGTTACAAGTCAGGACACTTGTTCAGACTGATAGAAATGGTGGGAGATTAGATTGATTTAGGACAAAGCCTGGCGAGTAATAGGTGATTACAGGTGAGGGGGATTTGATTGGCAGATGGGTGGAATAAGTAACAAAGTTTAGGGGGGAAAAGGGGACAAAAGTATATCGGAAAATAAGAGGAGTGAAAGTTTAAAGCAGGGAATAAAGGATGTGGTGTGAAGGGGATAGCGCAAGATGGAAAGATGGGGGGGTTACAAGAGAATTGGGGACCGGGGGATAAATCTCTTCTCCATCCTCTCTCACATTTTTCCTAAAGTGTAATGCCCAGAATGGACACAACCTTCTTTGTGACCCAAACAGTATTTTAATAAAGGGTCATTGTAACTTCCTTGTTCTTATACCCCATGTCTCTATTGAAAATCCCTGGATTCCAGATGCCTTTTATTCACTTTCTCAGCCTGATTTCAATTTAACCATGAACAACCTGTTTCTAATGAACCATGCACATGGCCCCCAGGTCTCTCTATTCTTGTAGCACTTGTATAATTGTACACCCTAGTTCATATTATCTCTTTTTATTGCATACTTTATATTTCCCAACATTATATTTTATCTGTTACCTATCCATCATTTCACCGGCATGTCTATATCTCCTTGAAGCCTATTATTAACCTCCTCACAGTTCACTACTTCTGTACATTTTGTGTCATTTCCAAATTTGGAAATTATGTGCTATACATCCATGTTCAATCCATTAATATATATTAAGAAAAAACAGACACATGAGATGATTTTATGGTTAATTTAGCTTGCAATGTTAAAAGGGTGCATTTTCATGAAATATTCATCACGTCTCTCGCAATATATTCTGGACATGTTCTCCGAGTCTTAAATATGGTAATATGAACAGTAATATAGATGATTTGTGGTTTCATACATAAATGGCCACATGAACAGTGATTTGTTAACAGTCAATCTCTCCACGGTATTAAGGATGGAGATTCAGTGAAGAAATCTTTAAATTTTTGTAATGTTGTCATGCGATATAGGTTTTGGTGTGACATATGAGACTGGTATTGCACACAACTGGACCTTAATACCAATGACTTCTATGTGTATCAAATGCTACACAATCATTCTGTAGCCATCAATGGCTGGAGAAACAACCCTGCAGTTCCAGAACACAAACTAATGTGAAAATCCATAGGAATATCCTGTCGATTACCAGAGCCACATATTTCCAATCATCTTCCACCTGCAAGGCACAAAATAGAATAAACTATTACCTACCCAGTACTTGAACAGAATTTGTAGAGCAAAAACATGGGATAGGAAAAAATTATGATGCACTTAAACTGACACATTCATAATCTGTAACATTTTCCAAGATGTGATGTCAGTTCAGTTCACATATTCTGTATTAAACGGACGTAACAAGCAAATCAAGGAAATCAACATCAATACTGCCGACGAAGGAAGTGCGGATGCTGGAATCTTGGGCAAAACGCAAAGTGCTGGAGGATCTCTGGTAGGTCAGGCAGCATCTGTGGAGGCAATGCACAAGTTTGAATGAACTGAATCAGTCTGAAGAAGAGTCCTGAACTGAAACATCACTTGTCCATTCCCTTCACAGGTATTGCTTGACCTTTTGAGTTCCTCCAGCACTTTGTGTTTAGCATCAATACTGCATTTTTTAATTATTGCGATGTAGACAAAGGTGACAGAGCAGCAATCAGATCTTTGTTTGTTGACAATGATGAGAGATTATTGTGCAGGAAGAAACTGCAGATGCTGGATTTAACCGAAGATAGACACAAATGCTGGAGTAACTCAGCTGTACAGGCAGCATCTCTGGAGAGAAGAATGGGTGACATTTCAGTCTGAAGATGGGTCTCAACCCGAAAAGTCAACCATTCCTCTCCAGAGATGCTGCCCTGTCCTGCTGAGTTACTCCAGCATTTTGTGTCTATTGAGAGATTATTATTGGCTAGATGACTGCGAGAATAATGCAGAGCTTCCCTGAATAATTTCACGAAATCTCTCCTTTAGCTGGCAGATGAAGTAATTATATCAGTCTTCTAAACTACCATCTCTGCAAGCATAGCACAAATGTGAGTGAATGTTTTTAACTCAACCAATGCGACCAAAAGCTGAATATTCTGGATCTTATGTTTAAGTCTGCAAGCGTCTTTTGATAATGGTGTGGTCTAAATGTGGCAGCTGGGTTGGGTCATGATTCTGAGATTCTGATCTTTAGAAAAAAAGAAGAATGTAATTCTGAAATGACCCCTATTTGGTCACATGCAGGCTGAAACAGTAAATAAAACTCCAATAATCCACTTTGCAATTGTTTAGCATCTGGCTCACTGGCTGATGATTCTTGCCCTCACTTTAAGACGCTGGTGGCACAAATTGCTCATGTCCCCTCTAAACACACATGGCCCTTAGTTCCTGTGGCTCCTTGAAACTCACCTAATTTTTTTACCAGCACTCCTTGAATCTCACTTGGACCAGTTTCATGTGCTATCTTTAAACTTATTGGGTTTGCTGTAAAATTTATTTTAGAGGGAATGGCAAGGTTTACTTGAAATTGGAGAAATCAATATTAATACTTTAATTTTGCTCTAATTTCTAGTAACCCATGCATTCCCTCTTACTCTGTCCCTTTCCCAACCTAGTCATCTTGCTAGTTTCACTGTTTGTATCCCTTTGTTATCACTTCTTCCACAGCCAACAATGGATCATTGTGGGCTCCTCTTTTCCTGGGTCATCGGTGCCGGCTCAGATTTGTTCTGTAGCTTTTCATACCTCTAGTTTCCCTCTCCCCTGACTTATTCTGAAGGTGGGTCCCGACCCAAAAAGCCACCTACTGTTTCCTCTTTTGCGGAAGAACAAGATGAATGCCCATATGACAATCACCAAAAACACTAAGGTGCAATTCAGGATTACTGCCTGATCCAGTAAATGCCTAGACTGTGGAAATCATTGCCACATACAGTGATGAAGATATATACGATAGATATATTTATACGAAGCAAGAATGGCATGTGAGAGAGAAAAAAGTGGAATGTTATGGTGACAGGGTCTGATGCAGTTGAATGGCAGTGGGCATTAGTAATGGCAAAGCGATGGTAGTGACTAATTGGGCTGAACATTCTGATTTATAGTGAATTAAGATATAATTTACATCAAAACAATAAAGCAATGGGGTGGTTGGTGTGCACTGCCTTAATATTACTCAAATAATGGAGACATACACAACAGATTTACTACTCACGTCTTTGGCTTCATTCTGACTCCTTGTGTTTTCTGCAATATATTTGATACTTTCTATTGCCTGTTGGATCTCAAAAGAAGGAACTGAGACACCTGCCTGCCTTTGCAGGTTAGAGGTCACATTGCCCATGGGTTCCTTGCAATATTGGCAGTGGGATTTCGCCTGATCTTTGGCTGCCTTGAAGTAATCATATTCCAGGTGGTTGGAGCATTCGTTCCAGGTACACTTGACCTTACTTTGGCAGCTCCCTACACTCTCAGTTTTCTTTTCCCCTAAAGGCCTCTTCATCAACATAACTTTAGGTAGAACTTCCAAAAATACCTTTTGGACCCACCCTGGCATGACGTGGGTGGTTGGCGTCCGGTAGTGGATGTTCAGGACAAAGACTGTTATGATGATTGACAGAGTTACAAAGATCATTGTGAATAAGAGGTACTCGCCAATCAGAGGAATTACTAGTGAGGTGGAAGGGATGGTTTCAGTGATAACCAGCAGAAACACTGTCAAGGAGAGAAGGACAGATATACAGAGAGTGATCTTTTCTCCACAGTCAGAGGGTAGATAAAAAACTAGAACCGTGAGGAAAGAGATTAACAGGCAGGGAATGATCAGGTTGATAGTGTAAAACAAAGGTAGTCTACGAATGTAGAAATAATAAGTAATGTCCACATAAATCTCTTCACAACAATTATACTTAAGTTCATGTTTATATCCAGGAGCATCTATGATCTCCCATTCGCCACTCTCCCAGAAGTCTTTCAGATTTACTTTGGACCCTATGATTGCGAGGTCAATCTTAGCTTTATCATAGGTCCATGAACCAAATTTCATGGAGCAATTCTGATAGTCAAAAGGAAAATAGGTGATGTCCATTGGACAGGAGCTTTTGAAAATAGCAGGAGGCATCCAGGTAACAGTGCCGTCATACTTGAGAAGGGCCTTGTTTTTATCTTCAACTTGGAAATCTCCAACTGCGCTGCAAAGGACAAGAAGCCAAAAGTAATCAGTTCAACCTACAACACGTGCAGATATTATTATAATTTCTCTCATCAAACTAATGCACTGATTTCCATTTACTGATCTTGTGAAACTTACTTGTTATACAGCACAATGTCTGGTTTCCAAATCTTGTCTGATGGAACTCGGATGTACTTGATCCCATCATAGTCAAATGGATTCCATCGGAATTTGTAATCATTCCAGATCTGTCAGAAGTACTCAGAAAAGAATGATTCATTGCATTCAGTGTAAGGATCTGTATTACTTTATCAACAATGTATTTATTTATGAGCTATAATGCTCTATTTGTTTATTGATATGGTTTTATGACTTGTTCACTCAACTAATAATCTTGTTCTTCAAAAATGGCACAATATTACAAAAAAAATGAAATTCATAACCTAGCATTACAGATCATTTCAATTTTAACTTAACATTAATAAAGAGGTGATGGTAATAATTAGTAAAATAAGGAAGGAAATCAGATTTCCTATTGCTGCCACCAACCCACAACTTAAGAAGGGTCTCGACCCGAAACATCACCCATTCCTTCTCACCAGAGATGCTGCCTGTCCTGCTGAGTTACTCCAGTTTTTTGTGTCTGTCTTCTATTACATGAAGTCAGCCGTGGTTGCAAAGGTATTGGTATTTATTAATCGATAATAGCCCACAGGGTCCTGAGCACTGAGCAAGGAAACATATATGATTCTGTTACTAAGTAATGTCACTTTGCAGCTCTCCTAGAATGACGTTGCCCAAGAAGGCCTCTTGAGTTCTGGAATATAGGTTTCTTCTTTTCTGATGTCACTCACAGTGAAATATCAGTTCCACAGTCTCACTGGCATCCAGCTACTGTGATGTCCTGAAGCTTGCTAACCAACCAATTATATTGAAAACACTAAACTGCATTTGAATGGCACAATTTATGACTAATGTTTTAAACATTGTTGTGAAACATAAAGTAATGATAAGAAATTGCACAAAAGATTGAGCGAGAAACTGAAATGAAAATGAACAATTAAAAGTTAAGGAAAATTCTTATTATTTGAACATCTATTATTTTTTTTAATCTTTATCTAAAAGTATTGTATTCTGCATACACAGTATTACAAAATATAGGTCTCCTTAAGTTTACAAAATGGTAACAATGTCCTTAGATATATACCATTTAAAACTTAAACGCCTGTCCCACGGGCAGGCGGTTACTGGTGTAGCAGGAAGTTGGGACAACGCGTGGACCGCAAGAGACTGCGCATGGCCCGCGGGGTCGGTCCCACGCACACCGCCGGGACCGTATGTAGTTGGTCCCGACACCGCGCGGTGCTCACAAAAACCGACACTGTTCAAAAATCTTGGCCTACCGCACAGCCGCAGCCTCTTCGCCGCGAGCACTGCCAGTGCGCCGCCTGTGTGTCGCGAGCACCGCGAGTACGCCGCAAGCCGTCTTGACGTCATCGCATAGCGCGTTGCGTTGCGTTTCGTCATCACCCGACGCCGCGCGACGTCCATTCCAGTCGGCCCGTGGGACAGGCCGTGCGGTGACCACCCGGCATACGCGCGGCAACAGCTTCCAGTAAGGTTTAACTTACCGCATGCTCGTGGGACGCATCCGCGCGGCGCTCCCGCGGCATACGCGCGGCGCTCCCGCGGTAGCCGCGTGGTCCCCGCTTCCGGGGACGCCGCGCTTCACCGCCAGTAACCGCCTGCCCGTGGGACAGAGCCATTACTCCTCAAATGACAAAGCAAAATATTTTCAAGTATGTCATAGTTGGACTGACAATTCACAGACTTCCTCGGTTTTTACTTAACACCTGATATTTTACAATTGCGGTGGGTCTCAGAATTGCAATGCCAACACATCAGTTGAACTGCACCTCCAATCATAACTAGTTGCTGTTGAGCAAAATGATCCAAGTTTCTCAGCAGTTCCTGCCTTGCATTTCTGATCACATCGAATGGTGGGTAGCACAATCTTATACTTATTCTACAATCTTATACTTATAGTAAGTTCTCTGAGGCTCTCATAGCTGCCCCCGACATCTGCACTATTGAGGCGTCCACCACAGTATCGCAGTACCTAATTTCTTTGAGGCGCCCATCTCAGTACCGACGACCTAATTTCTTTATTCAATAATGCCTGCTCTTCCGTCACTGGATTCTGTTGCTCCTCTTAAAATGAAAAAGCCTAAGCCTAAAGGCGAGCCGTGGCTCAATAATACCACCAGAGCCCTAAGAAGAGAATGCAGAAAATTAGAATGGAAGTACAAATCTGATAAGCTTCAAATTTCCTTTAGCCTGAAAAATAATCTTCACAAATACCAGGAAGCAGTAAAATCTGCAAGAACTAAATATTTTTCCACCCTTATCTCCAAAAACGCACAAAATTCCAAAGTCCTTTTTAGCACCATCACCTCCTTCATTTGTCCTGCCACCAGCACCAGCCTAACTGGGTCCCCTGCTAAGTGCAAGGAATTTACCACATTTTTCACCAGCAAGGTAAAAAACATAAGAACGAATATTTCCCCTCCCATCCGTGACCAGGCTGTCTCATTGGTCTGCTCTTCAAAATTAGACTGTTTCCAACCCGTTACTCTACCCTCCCTTGTAAAATTGATCACCACCATGAAACCTACTACCTGCCCCCTCGACACTGTCCCCTCTGCCCTCCTAAAGGATGTCATTACAACAGCTGGTCCCAGCATCCTCGCCATCTTCAACAGCTCTCTGGCCACTAGCACTGTACCTACCTGCTTCAAGCATGCGGTGGTCCAACCACTCCTGAAAAAACCTAACCTCGACCCCACCTTGCCAAGCAACTACAGACCCATTTCTAAACTGCCTTTCCTCTCAAAAGCCCTTGAAAAGGTAATTTTAAGTCAACTTATCTTACCTTCACCAAAACACTATCTTGGAAACTTTCCAATCAGGTTTCAGGGCTCACCATAGCACAGAGTCTGCCTTGTTGAAGGTACACAATGACCTACTGCTCACCGTTGATTCCGGCGACTGTGCAATTTCTGCTCCTACTTGACCTCAGCGCAGCATTTGATACTGTCGACCACACCATCCTAATTGACCGTCTCCGGTATGGGGTTGGTATTGATGGCACTGCCCTGAGCTGGTTCATCTCCTACCTCAAAGGTAGGAGTTTCTCGTCTAACATAGGCAACTCTTTCTCCTCCCCAGCTAATCTCTGCTGTGGGGTTCCACAAGGTTCCATCCTTGGCCCCATTCTCTTCTCCCTGTATATGCTCCCCTTATGCCAAGTCATTGAAAGGCACGGCATTTCCTTCCATTGCTACGCAGACGATACACAACTCTATCTCCCCCTGAAGCCCAAAAACCAATCAAATCTGTTTAACCCTACCCACTGCCTCGAGGATATAAAGTGTTGGATGGCCCAGAACTTCCTCCAACTAAACGAGAGTAAGTCCTGAGGTCATCCTTCTCGGCCCCTCGGACTCAATCAAAATGATAGCAGGCAGCCTTGGAAGCCTTACCCCACTACTCAAACCTCACGTCAAAAACCTTGGCGTGATATTTGACTCAGCACTGAAATTTGACAAACAAGTCAATGCCGTGGTAAAAGCTAGCTTCTTTCAGCTTCGGATGATAGCTAAAATAAAACAATTCCTCCAGTTTGATGACCTCGAAAAGATCATCCACACATTCATCTCCTCCCGCCTAGATTACTGCAACTCCCTTTACACTGGCATCAGCCAATCTTCCCTGTCCTGCCTGCAACTGGTCCAAATCGCCGCAGTGAGACTCCTGACGGGCACCCGAAAAAGGGACCACATCACCCCGATCCTGGCCACTCTCCACTGGCTCCCTGTGCGGTTCCGTATAAACTTCAAGATCCTCCTCCATGTCTACAAAGCCCTCAATGGGCTTGCCCCCACCTACATAAACAATCTTCTCACCCACCACTCCACCTCCAGGCCCCTCAGATCGGCCGACTTGGGGTTGCTGAATATCCCGCAGTCTAGGCATAAGCTCAGGGGCGACCACGCCTTTGCGGTTGCAGCCCTTAGACTGTGGAACAGCATCCCCTTTCCCATCAGAACTGCCCCCTCCATCGACTCTTTTAAGTCAAGACTAAAGACTTATTTATACTCCCAAGCCTTTCCTGACGTCCTCTGAGTGAGGGCTACATGTATATATGTATGTAGTTTGTTTTGTTTGTGCTATTCTTATAACAAATGTAAAGCACTTGTTGTTTTTTAAATGTGCTATATAAATAAATGTGACTTGTGACGTGACTTGTTATAAGGTTCCCTGCTGATTACTTTGCTGATTAATAGCAGAAATAGTAAATGGCTACATCTGCATTGCTGAAGTTCTAGATTTCTTCTAATGTGGGAAGAGTGAACTGAAACAACTTGTGATAAATATTACTGTGGAATGACCCATGCATTTTTGTTCCGAACATCTTTCCACAAAACCAAGTGCACGCTGATACATCTGCTGCTAATATTTCAGTGCACATCTCACAATGCATCCGCTTGCTGTTGATTATGAAATTAAATGTGATGAAAATAAGCCCGGCAGACTCACAGAGCCTGGAAGTAAATAGAGAACAGAAACTGCACCCGGTTCTGCTTCCCACATCTGAGAAACGTGATCCATGGATCATGTATCGGCCTAACGCAACTGCTGTTACACTAGGAGTACAATGTACCTGATACAACTTACATGTCGCAGCCATAGATTTGTCTCCATTATTTGGTTGACTTCATCCTGCCAAAGAGGTGATTGAGATGAAACGAATTAAACTTTAAAAGGTAACAGGCCAGTCCATTCAAGTACACACGTACAATAAGTTGGCTACATATTTAGGCGCACTTACCACTTTGACCAGCTGGGACATGGAGACTTCGAACTGCACTGTCACCGGGTCAGACACATTCTCTACCGGTCTGATGTATTGATTATATCGGCGGAATATCCTCCGGAAAAGACGGTCCTCTGCTTTGGAGCCAGAGCAATCTGTCCACACACACACACATATTTAAACATCACGCATAATGGGCACAGCATTTTAATTGTAACATATCTCATTACATTCCACAAACATTCCACAAACATCAGAAATCACATTCTCTGCAACAATCCGGCTTTCGACCTATAATGAACTCCTTATTCTCGCAAATATATATATATGTGTGTGTTTAATTGAGGTTAAAACGATCCCCTTACCGTTCATAAGTAAAATCAAAATTATGAGCATTAATAGATGCGTCTTCCTCAGAGTTGTCATTTGTTCTCTTTGAGGGCAGACTCGCTGCTTTTGGTCGGAGTTGAAGTACCAAAGGCAGTTCTGGTTGGAAAGGACTTTCACCCGGACAGCAGAGTCGGAACAAGGCTGATGACAAACAAGCCCCAGGCTCTGTGGATGGAGGAGGCAGATGCACTGTGGCCACACCCTTCCTGTCCAGGCTCTGCTCTCTCCTTCGGATCTCAGGCTGCTGGCTGCTCGACTCCTCTTCTCCTGCCAGTCATGCTCAAGATACCTCGCCTGAGCTCCTCCCCCAGCGTATGCAGACTGCGGGCTGAGAGCAACGCGGGCAATCGCCCAAAGGGAATAGGCTCTTCCCTCTCTCACTGCCCTTCGGCTCAGCAGGTTGTCACTCTCAAGTCTGGACAAGGTGGTGTGGAGTTTCCTTTTATGGTTTAATGCACATTTCCTTAGAAAGTGGAAATCATGCTACATCTGCCGCGCTGTTCGAATCCAAAAGTTGTTTCCGAAATACGGCCATACAAAGGGTGCTGCAGAGATTATTCTTCAACCATCTCTTGATGTGTGGTGTGTGTGTGGATGGAGGAGGCAGATGCACTGTGGCCACACCCTTCCTGTCCGGGAGAGCTGTGCATCCTGAAACTCAATGAGGGAACTAGAATAGGATAGGTAAGACCACCTGCCCTTCATCCCCATCCACCATGCTCACTACATTCACATATGTATTAGGTGATCAGGGACTATTTCGAAAAAACCTTCAGAGAAATGCAAAGTAGTCTACCCTCAATTGTTCCTCATACAACCACTAGACTTCCTCTATTCCCCAACCAATAATAAGTTTGCAGGTGACATAAAATTGGTGATGTTGTTGATACCGAGGATAGTCAGATGCTACAGGATAGCATTGATCAGTCAGCAAAATGGGCAGAGCAACAGAATATGGAATGTACTCCCAATTTACTTCAAATTCTTGATTAGTACAGGAGTCAGAGGTAATGTGGAGAAGGCAGGAGAAACAGGTTAGGAGAGAGATAAATCAGCCATAATTGGTGTATACTTGATAGGCTGAATGGCCTAATTCTGCTCCTATTCCTTATGATCTTATGACCCAATAATGGTGGCTCAGTGGCGCAGCTGGTAGAACTGCTGCCTTACAGTGCCAGACACCCAGGTTCGATCCTGATCTCGGGCGGAGTTGATTTGTGTGAAGTTGCCTATGCCTGTGTGAGTTTCCTCCAGGTGCTCCAGACGTACAGGTTTGTTGGGTAATTTGGCCTCTGTACATTAGGTCTTGAGGAAGATATAACGAGTTTAGAGGGGATCAGAGGATGATTTTCATCTTGAGGCTGTTTTGAATCTAGAAGTTATTGCCCGAGGTGTTGGTGGAAATAGAGATCAGAACAAATGAATCAAGCACATGAAGGCTTAGGCATACTGATCAAGTATTGCGAAATTAATTAATATAAATTGAAATATGATGGTCAATTTGGACATAGTAGGCTGAAGACCCACTTTATGACCTGTGATATAACACCATGACTCTATGAAGAGAAGATGGTGACATGGTGGCCAAGAAATGGGAAGCTTAGTGATTCTTGGAAGAGGACAAAATCATGAGAGGAATAGATCGGGTAGATGCACAGTCTCTTGCCCAGAGTAGAAGAATCAAGGACCAGAGGACATAGGTTCAAGGTGAAGGGGAAAAGATTTAATAGGAATCCAAGGCATAACTTTTTCACACAAAGGGTGGTGGGTGTATGGAACAAGCTGCCAGAGGTGGTAGTTGAGGCTGGAACTTTTCATCGTTTAAGAAACAGTTAGACAGGTACATGGATAGGACAGGTTTGGAGGGATATGGACCAAGCGCAGGCAGGTGGGACTAATGTAGCTGGGACATGTTGGCCGGTGTGGGCAAGTTGGGCCATAGGGCCTGCTTCCACACTGTATTACTCTATGACTATGATTTGGGTGGAGTGACCTAGGTGGGATGGCTCTGTGGCCCAGTTTCACTGGAGTGCCTAAAATAAAACGGAAGATTCTCAGCAGCTCAGACTGTATCTGTAGTAAGTTCAGATCAAAAACAAAAGGTTTTAAGTTTTGGAAAATATCTGTTTGACCTGAAATGTTAATTATGTGTCTTTCTCCACAGATGCTGCCAGACCTGCTCAGTTTTTCAACCATTTTCTGTTTTTATTTTAGGTTTTCAGCATCTGCACTTTATTTGATTTTTATTTGCAGCACTTGGAAACTCTCATTTGCTTGGTTTTATGAATAGAAATATATTTAGGAAATGGCGGGCAACCCTTATGTCCAAGATAACCCCTCTGGGCTGTACTGGCCATTGTATCTATTCACCAGTACGGATCTCCTCAGAAAGGAGGTATGAGTTCTTCCCAGAAATATGATCTTAACCATGTGGAACTTCTTCTTGGAATCCACAGTAAAATGCAAATTGATGGAGTTTAGTTTAGTTTAATTTAATTTAGTTCAGTTTAGTATATTGTTACGTGTATTGGGGTACAGTGAAAAACTTTTGTTGAGTGCTATCCTTTCAGCAGAAAGACAATGCATGATTACAATCATGCCATTTACAGTGTATGGATACATGACAAGGGAATAACGTTTAGTGCAAGGTAAAGTCAGTATGATCTGAACAAGGATAGTCCGAGTGTCACTAATGAGATAGATAATAGTTCAGGACTGCTCTCTGGAAGTGGTAGGAAGATTCAGTTACCTGATAACAACTGAGTGGAAACACTTCCATTTGATGAACAAGACTGGGTTTATTGACATCTTATTCAGTGGATGCTTGAAGTCTTGGAAAGCGAGCTGTAAAACAAATCTAGTTCTGCACCAGAATCAAAACATGTGGTAATTTCTTCCTCAACAAAGAACCTCCCTGATGTGGTGAGGAGCAGTGAAATGGAGGAAATTTGCTATAGTTACTTGGAAAGCTCCTGTGGTGAGGAAATCAAAAATCAGAATGACCTTGACCTCCATGGAGAGAGCAGTCCCAGTTTGAGGTAATGGTCAAAGGTCTTCCTGCCAAATGCTCCATACCTCAGTGACAAGAGTCTTGGAAACTATGTGGGGAATACATTGTTAATCAAAGAGGTACAGGTAGGATGTGAGATGCTGCAGGCTCTGTGTTTCCTTGCTTCTTGCCCATCCTACACTGAGTGGCCAATTAAATGCATTACATTAAGATAAAGTTGGCAGGAGAAATGGTGAGGAAAACATACAGTGCCAGCTGAAGCACATTCTGTAAACTTTGGAAGGTGCCAAAGTAGTTTGAAGTTACTTCTGATGGTGCCTGGTTCAGGTCTTCTGAACTCTAACTTATAACTATGAGTAATGGAAAAAGTAACAAACATTCACTATGAGTCTATCATCTATTCAATGACAATCACCGTGTCTTTAGTTAATGTTGGAACAGGCAGAAACATACAGTGCTCAGCAATCAAGCATGGTAGATGCATGACTGCCACCAGGAGAAATTTAGGCAAATTGACATGTAACATATGGAGGAGTGTATATTTTAACTTCACAACTGATGCGCTTTCATTTGGAAATATACACCAGACAAAACGGAAAATGAAATGTATAGGATCAAATAAAGAACAGGTAGCATGCAGTGTAATTTATAAGCCTCGATTCTTATGTGGATACTTTGAAACCTCATGCTTAGACATTCTGTGTAATTAATTGTGTAGGAAGGAACTGCAGATGCTGGTTTAAACGAAAGATAGACACAGAAAAGCTGAAGTAACTCAGCGGGACAGGCAGCATCTCTGGAGAGAAGGAATGGTTGATATTTCGGGTCTGAAGAAGGGTCTTGACCCGAAACGTCACCCATTCCTTCTCTCCAGAGATGCTGCCTGTCCTGCTGAGCTACTCCAGCTTTGTGTTTAATTCATTCTCTTTCTGGGATAAAAATAATGCATGGAAGGCTGGGGTCCTAAGTGAACTTCACTGAAGGAAGTGTTCAACTTTATACCCTGATACTTTGCAATCAATTCACACATGAAACTGCAGCTCAGAAGCAGGGACATGAGCAATTGACAATGAAGAAAAGAAGGAGGGTTCAGCCTATTGTTCTCACTAGTGAGCAACGAACTCACTAAGATCCAAAATTCCTCTCTTGTCTAGGCTGGTTTGTTTTAAAATACAGTATAAACAGGCAAGTTATTCCAGGCCTCCGTTAAGAAAAACACAAATCTTTGATCTTCACTCATTATGCACAGCAATTTTTTGTGCAAAGATAATTGTGCAGAGTTCAGTTTGGTGATGCCACTCATACTCTGGCCATAAAAATCCATTCCAATAACTATAAAATACAGTGCCATTTTCCGAGGAAATTGTTAACAATCATTTCAACAATCACTATAAAGCAACAATAAATGGCTTTTTGACTGGTGTAGATTGTGAATATATCTGAATTCTAAATGACAGACATTCATATACAGCCTTGCAGTCTGTGGACAGAGACATTCTAATTAGTTGATACCCGTTTAGGAGAGCAGCAACATAGCAATTGAGAAAATCTGTGTGTGATTTGCGTGCAGAACTCACATTAATTAATTTTTACTCTAATTTTTCCTCTGTTTAATTACATTCAGCTCTGAACGGAAAAAAACCCAATTCACCTCTATTACTTGGAAGAGCAGTATACTGCAAATTAAATATCATGGTACGTAAGCGCTCAATTTTTGAGTGTTCAAAATATGCAAGTAATCTACAGAATGTAGAGGAAATACTGTAGACCTGCACAATTTGACTCAATGCAATTACTTCAATCTATTTTGCAACCTATTGTGTGAATTTCAAATCAACTGCTTAAAATGATAGTTTTTAATGTATCATGAGAAACATGGGAATGTACAATTACATTGTTGCCTCACCTCTGTCAGTATATAGCACAAGAAACTGTTCTATTACTAAATACTATTTAATTTGAATTGAAATGTAAAGAATTCTTCCTTGGTATTTGGTCACAATTGCGCAACTCTTTTGGCCTCTTGTTTTGGAGCATTTCCGACAAAGATTCATGCTCTTAGCTCATGCTCCTGGTTTAAACAATATGATAACATTGACTGGAGGATGTAGATATTGTCACAGATCTGAAATCTGTCTTGTTTCAAATGTCAAAATACTGTAGCTTTATTATGCTGTTTTTGGTGGATGGCCAGCTCGTATCCAATTATATTTGATTATTTCTAGCTGGAGAAAGTCTGTATATATTGGGATTATTTGTCCCTTGTGCCAAAGGATGAGTGAGTCAGCTAATCCATGTGAGTCGTCTAGCTAGACATAAATGGTAAAATTCTTTCCGGTGTCAAAAATAGTTTTTGGGCTGGGAATAGCAGATGGAGCTTATCATTTAGGAATCAGTCCCAATCTTCTAAAAAAAACAGTTACCTTTTCCCTGAGTAACATTTTGTTTCCAGTCTTAAATATAGCTGTTCAGTCTGTCAGACTAACCAGGTTATGCCTTTAGCATGGATTGTCAACTGTAAAGAAAAAAAGGGTACAATATTCATTCATTGAGAATAAGTCATAGATCGATTAAGTGAATGCACAAAAGTTGGGCTTTGATGGAGAAGTGCTGGGGACACTTTTGAACTTTTGAATGATGACACAAAGTGAATGTAAATTTGTACATGCTTGTATCTCTATTACTTGTATATCCTTCCATTACATCACCTTTTGAGCATCAAAGCAATGTCAGTATATCCATTATCCTGTTATTAGATTTCTTTATTCTAGCAGCAACAACAGATTCTGATTAGAATCTTTTGATGTTACAAAAATATTGGCCAGGACTCTACAGAAGGCATTTGAAAACAAATCAACATCTTTAATAGAATTAGTGCAAACATTGATATATATTTCTTGATTATTTGAAGGATCCATTTAAAATACAAGAAAACAGGGTCTTCTTTGCTGTGATCTTGTGAAATCAGCTGTGAATATTCCTGTTTCCTTTTAACGTTCATTTTTAATTTATCTAATTCATACCTTATAGATTCAGTGATTTTTATATTTTAAAAGTGTGCATGAAATATCCAGCTGGGCTGTAGCTAGGATGTCCTAGCAGGGATCAAACCCAGTCCAGGAAAACATTTGGGTCATTTTACTTTAGTTTAGACACCATTGAAACAGGCCCTTTGGGCCACTGAGTCTGTGCCAACCAGCGATCGCCTGTACACTAGTTCTATCCTACACAGGGGACAATTTACAGAAGCCAATTAACAGACAAACCTGCACATTTTTGCAATGTGGGAGGAAACCGGAGCACCCATGTGATCATAGGGAGAATGTACAAACTCCATATAGACAGGATTGAATCTGGTCCACTGGTTCAGTAAGACAGCAACTCTACTGCTGTGTCAATGTGCCATCATGTTTTATGTGTAACTCCACTTACCTTCTACAGGACGCTACATCTCTGCACAGTCAAAAACAGGACCAGCAGGTCCCCGAGAGGATTCAGAATGAGCAACCACACACATACTGGTAATGTATGCCAGAGGTTTACTACTCTCTTAGAAATAGATGATTTTCCAAACAACTTGTTTCAGATGAGCAAAAAACAATCTGTTAATCAAAATAAAAGGCTTCTAGAAAATCTAGCGAGGAGGTATGGAGACAGGTATTACATCACCTGCATTGCAACTGGAAGTACCTGGGGAGGAGGTGGGTTGGGTGGGAAAGAATGAACAAACCAAAGAATTTCAGAGTGAATAGTGATCAATAGAGCCAGGGTTTCGCCATAAATGCCATGTGCCTTTTCATGCCTTTTTTGACAATTTCACAAGGATAATGCCTTTTTCACGATCGAGTGCCTAAATCAGCCTTTTTTTGCCGTTTTGCTAAAAGGTCGTGCTATTTTCTCTAGTTGTACCATGATTACAATGACATTTTCTATGTTAACACGTTAATATTAATATTATTATTAACATGTTAACATAGTATAACTTACAAGAAAACTTCCACCACCGGGGCGAAACCGGGGGCGCCACCATCGGTCATTCATTCGTTCGTTCGTGCCACTGCCTGCTGGTTCAGTCTTCTCCAAGATCTATTTAAGAAAGAACTGCAGATGCTGGAAATTTGAAGGTAGAGAAAAAATGCTGGAGAAACTCAACGGGTGAGGCAGCATCATTGGAGAGAAGGAATAGGCGACGTTTCGGGTCGAGACCCTTCTTCAGACTGATGTGGGGGGGCGGGAAAAAGAAAGGAAGAGGCGGAGACAGTAGGACTGGGAAGGGGAGGGGGGAGGGAGAAGACAAGGGCTATCTAAAATTAGAGAAATCAATGTTGATACCACTGGGGTGTAGACTACCCAAGCGAAATACCCAAGCTTGTCTCCTCACTACATTTACTGCTGGCTCCAGTCGCAAATCTGAGTTTTCGAGTGATCTGTGCAAGGCATTCATTGATGCTGGAATTCCAATGTGGAAATTGGAAAACAAATCTCTCAGAGGTTTTTTAGAGAAATATATAGAGGAGCATATACCAAGCGAGTTATCATTACGGAAACATTATGTTGATCAACATCAACATTGATGTGCAGAAAATTAGAGATGAAGTTGCATGCAACAAAATATGGATCTCAATAGATGAGACAACCGATGCTGTGGGGTGATATGTTGCCAATGTGGTCTTCGGTATACTGGAGGCAGGTCAACCATCAAAGGAGTATGTGTTGACATTGAAAGTATTGGAGAAGTCAAACAGCTCAACTATTGCTCAGTTGTTTAGATCTTCACTTGCTGTACTTTGGCCAGAAGGTATAAAACACGAGAATGTTCTTCAGTTTAAGAAGGAACTGCAGATGCTGGAAAATCGAAGGTAGACAAAAAATTCTCAGCAATGTTCTTCTGTTTGTGACTTAAAGTTTTATTCTCCAAAATGTCGCATTTGACATGCTTAGCTCAAGGACTTCGTAGAATTGCCAAGCACATACGTAGCTTGTTTCCAAATGGCGATCGCCTAGTTTCTAATGTTAAGAAAATCTTCCTCAAAGCACCATCACGTGTGCAGTTGCTCAAGGAAATGGCACCCGAGATTCCGCACCCTCATCAGCCCGTTTTGACTGGGTGGGATACATGAATATTTGCTGTGCTCTACTATGCTGCAAATTTCGAAAAGATAAAATAAATCGTCAACTGTTTTGCAGAAGAAGAATTTGCTGCAGTCAGGATCGTCTGTGAAATCATGCAGAAAAAGTCCCTCCACCGTGATCTTGAGTTTATTGCTTCCAATTTTGCAAACTTCCCACAAGCTATCACTTCCCTTGAGGAACGTGGTGAAACGTTAGTGAATAACTTGCAGGTTTTCAACAAAGTAACTTACGATATTCGTAAAGATCCTGGCGATATAGGTAAAGACGTACAAGGAAAATGTGAGAGAGTGATTTTAGCAAACAAAGATCTTGAAGAAATACAAAACATAGCTAAAGTTCTCAAAGGTAGTTGTAATGCACAAGATATCAACATGAATATAGATTATGTAGCTTGTTTCGGGGATGCACCAGTGACCTCAGCTGAGGTAGACAGAAGTTTTTCACAACTGAAGCTTATTCTGTCAGACAGTTAGACACCAGTTAATTTGAAAAAAATGCTAGTAATTATGTGCAACCAGGCAACTTTGGTCATTTAATGTAGGATACCTATTATATTATCATTTAAAACCATATTTTGGTGGTAGAAATTGTAGATGAGATATGCATGTGCCTTTAACATAGTGACCTCATACCTACTAACCACTCCCCATATCACAAGTATATCTACAACCTCCCCACCCACAGATCGCTCTCTAGTTCCTGTGACAGACCACGTACAGCTAGTGCTATGTGTAATGCTCCAGTATGAATAAAGATAGTAAAGTAACGACGCCTTGTTATGAATCCTTTACATGGTGTCAAATAACTTACCTTGCGCCTCCTGTTTATCAGTTTATCATTTAATTTTGTCCCAGTTTTTTGTTTCCTCCGCCCTCCTGTTTCTTTGTCATGGCCTCTTCTGCCCGTAAGCCCGATGTGCTTGTTTTTGATTTAGACATCGCCCTTCGATGGGACATATTCAAACGTGACTTTGAACACTATTTCACGATTGCTCATCCTGATGCCACCCCCGCTCTCAAAGCCTCCCTGCTTCTCAACTTGGCTGGTCCCGAGGCACTGACTCGCTCCGACTTCTTCATCTACGCTGCGGGAGAATCAGCTCGGGACCCGGTATGTCTGTTGGCTAAGTTTGACGCTATTTGTGACATTCCGACTAATTGCATCTTAGAACGTTTTAAACTGTTCGCGCGGCGTCAGCTCCCTGGGGAATCTGCTGAGAACTATGTCATTGCGCTGCGGCACCTCGGTAGGCGCTGCGGCCTCCGAACGTGGAACCCCGATGAGATTATCAGGGACCTACTGGTTTACGGTCTCCGTGATGAGAAGCTCAGGGCCGAACTTCTGCGCAAGCCGGATCTGACTTTGGCCGATGCCATGCACGCTACTCGCTTAGCTGACGCTGTTTCCTCGGCGGCGCCGCCGGCCGAGCAGGCGATCAACTTTGCCAGCACTCCCAGTCATCTCATGAACGCACCCCAGTCGCGACCCCCAGGGTCGCTCGCTGCTCGAGGGGGACGCGCCCCGGGGGTCGGTGCTGCTACAAGGGGAGGTACCCAGCAAAGGTGCCCTAATTGCAACTTCACAACTCATCAATTCAATGTGTGCCCTGCTTTAGGAAAGACTTGCAACGTCTGCAATAAATTGAACCATTTTGCTGCGGCTTGTCGTTCCCGTGGGAAGCCTGTCGCTGCTCGAAGGGGAAATTTAAACAACCTTCTACAAGCTGACAACGAGCTCAGCTCCCAGTGCTATTCCGATGAACATTCTGTTTCTACATCTGACTCCTCTCAGGGGGAGACCAACTTGTTTACCGTGTTGGACGCACCTGCTATGATAACGGATCCTTCTGTGCAAGTCACTGTGAACAACTCGACCTTCACTGCTAAAATCGACACGGGATCGGTGACCAATGTAATGTCAACATCCCTTTTCATCCAGATAAGAACTGATGAGCAGATATTTTCTCAGAGCTCAACCTTGCATGCCTACGGTGGGGAGATTCTTACTCCTGTGGGCAAGGCCACGCTACACTGTAAGATACTAGAGACCATTCGGCCACTCACCTTCTATCTCCTCGATCGAAAATGCATTCCCCTGCTGGGGATCCAGGCATGCCAGGAAATGGGACTGGTGTACTTCCACCGGGACATCCACCAGGTGCAGACTCTTATGGACCCGCTGGCCGATTATCCCGACCGCTTTGATGATAAGCTAGGCAAACTACCCTGCAGCTACAAGATTGTAGTGGACCATAAGATCGTTCCCGTGGTCCATGCTCCTCACCGTGTCTCCTTCGCCATGCGGGACAGAGTGGAGGCGACCCTACACAGTATGGTACAAATGGGCGTCCTAAAGGCGGTCGTCGAGCCCACCAGCTGGGTCTCTTCCATGGTTGTTGCTGCTAAAAAGGACATGAGCGAGATACGCATCTGCATCAACCCCAAAGACCTCAACCTGGCCATTCGACGCCCTCACTACCCTATGAGAACGGTGGAAGACGTCGCTGCACAGGTTGGTCCAGCAACGTTTTTTTCTGTCCTCGATGCCAAAAGCTCCTTCTGGCAGATACCACTGGACGAGCGGTCGTCCATTTTGACAACTTTCGCCACCCCCTACGGAAGGTTTCGGTTCCTCCGAATGCCATTCGGGATCAACTCTGCCAGCGAGGTATTTCAGCGGACCATGGAGCAGTTGTTTTCAGATCTGCCTTGCGCCATAATTGTTGACGACATCCTCGTTTACGGTAAGGACGTTGCCGAACACGATGTCAACCTCCGCCTGGTCCTGGACCGGGTCCGGCAGATCAACTTGAAACTGAACCCCAAGAAGTGCCGATTCCGCGTCTCGGAGGTCACCTATGTTGGACATGTATTCACCGCTGAGGGGCTAAAGCCAGACCCGCAGAAAACGGCTGCCATCTCAGGGATGCCCCCTCCTACCAATGTGGCAGGCCTGCAACGCTTCCTCGGCTTGGTAAACTACCTGGGGAAGTTCATCCCCGACCTCAGCGAGCTCAGCGCTCCCCTGAGGGATCTGATCAAAAAGGACACGTCCTGGCTTTGGTTACCCAACCATCAGAAGGCATTTGACATTCTTAAGTCTAAGCTGATCAGCACCCCCACGCTCAAGTTCTTTGACCTGCAGCGTCCCATTGTCCTCACCTGCGACGCCTCTCAATTCGGACTCGGTGCCGCCTGCCTCCAGGTCCATGATGGCCTGCAGCTACCTGTCTCCTTCGTGTCCCGCACCATGACCTCCACCGAACAGCACTACGCGCAGATTGAGAAGGAGCTACTGGCCGTGGTGTTTGCCTGCTCCAAATTCCGGGACTACATCGTGGCAACACTTTCACCGTTGAAACTGACCATCAGCCACTTGTCACCATCCTCAACAAGTCGATCCATGTGGCCTCATCACGCCTGCAGCGCATGATGCTGCAGCTCCAGCGCTTCACGTTCACGGTGGTTTATCTTAAGGGCAAGGACATGTTCGTGGCCGACACGTTGTCTCGCGCCCCGCTGACGTCCACCGCTCGCCACCAATACGAAATGTCTGAGTTATTGGTGCTACGATTGAACATCGTCCCCTCGCAGCAGATGAAGTCCCTGGTTGAACACACTACCAATGACCCTGCCCTGCAACAGCTGTCTGCCGTCATCCGGCAGGGCTGGCCTGACCGTCGTTCGGCACTGCCGGCTGGTGCCGTGCCCTACTTCCTGATTCGGGACGAGCTCGTACTGCACGACGGCGTGGTGGTGAAGGGTCACAAAGCGGTCGTGCCCGCGGCGCTGCACGACCAATATTTTCAAGTCGCTCACCGCGGTCACCCTGGGGCCGAAGCCACCGTGTCTCTCGCCAGGAGCCAGTTCTATTGGCCGGATATGGCCAAATACATCCGGGTGAGGGTCTCCTCGTGTTCCACCTGCAACAGCCGCGCCCCCCACCAGCAGCGTCAGCCGCTTCTACAGCAGCCCGCGCCCGAACTGCCCTGGATGGCGCTTGCCGCTGACATTTTCGAGTGGCGGGGCAAACATTTCCTGGTTCTCGTTGACTCCTACTCCAGCTGGTTTGTGGTCGACCGGCTGCATTCCGTGACCTCTTCGGCCGTCATCGACAGGTTGTACCCTCATTTTGGCACTTTTGGCCCCCCGGCAAGCCTGCAGTCGGACAATGGCAGCCAGTTCACGAGCTCCGAGTTTAAAGCGTTCGCTTCCAGATGGAACTTCCGCCATTTCACCAGCAGCCCGGAGTACCCGCAAAGCAACGGTTTGGCCGAACGCGCAGTCCGCAGTGCTAAGCACCTGTTGGAACAGTGTGGCGGCATTAACTCCGACTTCCATCTGGCCCTCCTCAACCTTCGGAACATTTCCCGCGACTCTGCCATGGGTTCACCTGCTCAGCGGCTCATGTCTCGCGCTACCAGACTCCCGCTCCCTGTGGCCCAGCGCTCCCTCATACCCTCCATCCTCCCACCTGCGGCGGTTCAGAAACGCATTGCCTTCAGGCACGACGTCCAAAAGCGTTCCCATGACAGGTCCTGCCACCCGCTGCCGCGCCTCTTCCCCGGTCAAGTTGTCCGTATGCAGACCACTCCCGGTCACTCCAAGCTCGCTACTGTCGTCGGCTCTGCGGGGTCGCCCAGGTCCTATTTCGTCGACCACGCTGGGGCCATTTACCGACGGTCCCGCCAGCACCTTCGGCTCATCAACGAGCCACGTCCTCCTGCCGCGGACCCCTTTGCTCCCCCACTGCCGGTTTCGCGTCAGGGCGTTGCTCTGCCCGTCCGTCCTGACATGCAACGTTCTGCTCCTCCTCCGCCCCTTCCGTTCCATCCCACTCCGACCAGTCCTCGCTCGCCTGCACGCGCTCGTCCCGGTCCCGACCCCGCATCCCCTCCGGGTTCGGTGCCGCGGTCTCTTCCGTCTCCTCCCGTTTCTCCCTTTCAAGTTCGTCTTTCCCCGCCGGTGCCTCTTCCTCCTGCAGGAAGGGTGGATGGCAAGACGCGAACCCGGGCGGGACGTCTTGTCAAACCGCCTGACCGCTATGGCGATTTTGTTTAACTATCCTAGCGCATGAGCCGTGGTCGCCATGTCACCATTGTATTTGCCTGTTGTTTCGAAGAGGAAAGATGTAGATGAGATATGCATGTGCCTTTAACATAGTGACCTCATACCTACTAACCACTCCCCATATCACAAGTATATCTACAACCTCCCCACCCACAGATCGCTCTCTAGTTCCTGTGACAGACCACGTACAGCTAGTGCTATGTGTAATGCTCCAGTATGAATAAAGATAGTAAAGTAACGACGCCTCGTTATGAATCCTTTACAGAAATAAATGCCTTTTTATTACCATTTCTCTAGAGGTATGCATTCCGCACAAATGAATGCATGTTTAAAGTATACTAGACTAAGTGGGACCCGTTGGGTCCCATGTTCACACAGGAGGGCTGGTCCCCCAATGCAATATTCCACCTATATTCCACCTCTCCACCAATTTCAATATTGCTGGCCAGTGGGGGGGGGGGCTTTCTGGAGCGCTAGTATGGGTATTGTGGGCCGAAGGGACTGGTTTCCAGAGGGCTAGTATGAACATTGTGGGCCAAATGGATTCTTGGGCTGGCAGCTCAGTCACTCAGGCCTGGTGGGTTGGCAGCTCAGTCACTCAGGCCTGGTGGGCTGGCAGCTCAGTCACTCAGGCCTGGTAGGCTGGCAGCTCAGTCACCCAGGGCTGGTGGGCTTGCAGCTCAGAAACTGCCAGAAATTCTGCCCAAAACAGGTGAGAGAGAAGGGGGAGAATTTTAGACATTTTTCATCTTTTTCTGCAGATCACGGCAATGAAGGAGGAAAGACTATACTGGCCTGGATCTCACAGGGAGCAAATGTAGGGAGGGAGAAAAATACTGGGTGAGGTTTAATACTTGCAGGGGGAATACTTACTGATGGGCCGAACGGACCCCTGGGCTAGTACAGGCCTGATGGGCCGAAAGGGCTCTTTAAAAAAAATCTGTGAAATCTCCGTGAAATGTACTTTTTCGGGACTTTTCCTGGCCTGGCATGGGCCTTTTGGGCCAACATGCTCCTCCTGGGCTAATACGGGCATTTTGGGCAAAAGGGACTGGTTTCTCGGCTAATAGGGGCCTTGTGGGCCGAAATTTGTGGTTTCAGGCAGGCCAAACAACTAATTTCATTTCATTTCCAATTGCATTGCAGTTTCAAGCACAGGGCAGGTCGAATAGCTCATTGCATTTTATTTCACTTCCATTGCCATTGCAGTTTCAAGCACAGGGCAGGCCAAGCCAAACAGCTCATTGCATTTTCACTTCACTTCCATTGCCATTGCACTTTCAAGCACAGGGCAGGCTCAAGCCAAACAGCTGATTGCATTTTCACTTCATTTCCATTGCCACTGCACTTTCAAGCACAGGGCAGGCTCAAGCCAAACAGTTGATTGCATTTTCACTTCATTTCCATTGCCATTGCACTTTCAAGCACAGGGCAGGCTCAAGCCAAACAACTGATTGCATTTTCACTTTATTTCCATTGCCATTGCACTTTCATGCACAGGGCAGGCTCAAGCCAAACAGCTGATTGTATTTTCAATTCATTTCCATTGCCATTGCACTTTCAAGCACAGGGCAGGCTCAAGCCAAACAGCTGATTGCATTTTCACTTCATTTCCATTGCCATTGCAGTTTCAAGCACATGGCAGGCTCAAGCCAAACAGCTCATTGCATTTTCACTTCATTTCCATTGCCATTGCAGTTGCAAGCATAGGGCAGGCCCAAGCCAAACAGCTCATTGCATTTTCACTTCATTTCCATTGACATTGCAGTTTCAAGCACAGGGCATGCCAAACAACTCATTTCATTTTCATTAAGGGCTAACAAATAATTTATTAAAGTACATTTTATACTCACAGTGTTCTGTAGTTTCCCAGCTCAGACAGAGAGTCGTAACCTCTCCCTCGCCATCTTGCAGACAGACTGAGCCACGCCCACACTTCCGGGTTTTATAGTCCTTCCCCCTTCCCACCGGAAGGGGCATGGCCTTCATGGCGGTGATTGACAGGAGAGAGAATCTCAAGATTTTTTAAACACTAATAAGTCTTTTATTTTTCATCGATGGGGAAAATCATCGGGGCCTGCGCAGCGGAGGAGGACTCTGAGTAAGATGGCGAAAAAAATCACATCCATATGTGGTAGCGTTTTTTTCTAAAATCAAAGCACAGTACAAACAGGAAGTGGTCAAGATGACACTTTTAATTATATAGATAAGATGTGATCCTGCTTCTATAAATTATTTTTTATGTTCTTTTTTATAGCCACATCATAATTCTAGAAGTTCTATTCTTTGGAAATTCCTAAAACAATTTAAATGTTTGCAATATTGCACATTAAAAAAAACAATAAGGCTCTCAACCTGTTAGATATAATCTCAAAGTCTTCAGATATTTTCAATAAACATTCTTTTCAATAAAACTTAATATCAGTAATACATCTGCATTACTGCTGCTCAGCTGCATCTCATGTCACAAGTATCAGTGAGAAAAATAGTGCAAGGACATTGGAATGATTTTGATAAAGATTTCTGAGAAAATCTCTCACCCAAAAAGAGTAAGATATGTTTGAATAGAAAATCTGCACAAATTAGGATTGCATGTTTTCATCATTTCTATTGAAATGCCATCAACGTTTTTACATTAGCTCAGGACATTTATGGTCTGATCAGCTGGGTACCATGCACATGTTGCTTTACTTTTAAATATTCTGAGTTTCCATCGGTCATTGAGACATGTATGAAAACAGCAGTGGATTTGAGCCAGATGCAGCAGTAGTTCATATTGATGTTTAAAAGACCTTCATCTTTTAGTACGATGGCAGCCTCGCCAACAGTCTACCTCGTCCTTTTTTTCTTTTGTTGTTTTTAGTCTGTTGTTAAATGTATGTTTCATTTTTTTATTATGTGCGGGGTGTCAGGGATCGACTTTGGGAGCTCCAACCATGGGAGCCTGCGGACTTAACATCATGGAGCTCACATCCCTTGGTTAGTGATCGACTTCGGGTGCTCCAATTCCATGAGCTTCGACCGCCCTGATCACGGGAGCTTCTATTGCCCCGAAGGAAGCTTAGATCGCCGACTGCAGGATCTTCGATAGCTCCGGCTGCAGATGGTTCGACTGCTCCGATCGCGAGAGAAAAGGAGGAGAGCTTTCCATCACAGTGCGCTCTTGTGGATGTTTATGTTAATTATTATGTAGTTGTGTGTCTTGTTGCTTTTTTGGTATGACTGTATGGCAAATCAAATTCCTTGTATGTTTTTACAAACTTGGCTAATAAATTAATTACAATCTAGCCTGTATCAGTCTCAGAAACTTCATGCCTGCAACTAGTTTTCCTGAAATACCATTTCCAGAAAAACAAGTAAATAGATACAAAATGGATCAATTAACAAATAGAAAGCTCAAGTGGAAAGCTCCAGTCACAACTTGACATGTAATAGGTTTTATTTGAGCTGCCCATTCCCCCTTTTCACTCAATCAAAGAAAAGTGATGGTACATTGGTGCAGCTGAGAGAGATGCCTCACAGTTACAGTGCCCTGTGTTACATCTTCACCTCCTGCGCTGTGTGTGAAGTTTGCGCATTCTCCCTGCTCCGGTTTTCTCCTACATCCCAAGAATGTGCGTGGTGGTAGGTTAAATGGCCTTTCTAAATTGCCTCTAGTGTGCAGGGACATGGTAGAATCTGAGGGGAGTAGATTGGAATGTGTAGAATAAAATAGAATTAGTATAAGTGGATGCTTGATGTGGACTCATGCACTGAAGGACTTTTACCTATATCGTATGAATCTATGACTCTAACAGAATCAAGTCATTAATTCAGTGCAGATGGTTTTGCTGCACTGTTTTGGTTGTTTACCTTTAAACAAGTACTACCCTTTAAGTCATCACAGCAGGTCCCTTATGTTGCTGCAGCAACGTCGGTTCCTGCTTCTACCATGCTTGAGCTCCCAGCAGCAGGCCAACAGCTTGCATGGGAACAATCTTGGCCCTTCGATATGAACATGCTATTGAATAGAGGTGAATGTAAAGCCCAGTTTCTAGTTCCTAGATAAATGCCATCTTTTTCAGATTGTACTTCATTTTCCTATAATGCTCAATGTTGTAATCATTCTGACAATGTTTTTTTGTGGTAGAACATCTCTATAACTTAAAAACTCATCTTGTATGTGTGTGTATATGTGTATGTATATGTGTGTGTCTTAATATATTTGCAAAAACACTACACGGTAGCAATAAGATTTTTACATATTCTGACTCACATTTTTCCCCTTTAAACCAGCTTCACTTAATATATTATGCTTTATTTCACGACTTATTGCAAAATCCCTTTTAAAACGACAGCTTCCATTGATGACGTCACAATGAGGTGGGGAGGGTACGATGGCTCGACTCAGAGCCCGTTTCACACACAGAATATTCCACGAGCTTCGAGTGACATCAGGGGGAGGGCCGCATTTCCAGAACATTCCTCGAACGTTTCACCACCTCCCCAACGGTCGACCTGCTTCATTCTCACTCCTTGATGCTTCATTCTGACTTCGCCTTTAAAGATATGATGTCACAATGAGGTGGGTGGACACCATGGCTCAGGTCGGTGCACATTTCACACACGCCCGACCGCGGCCTCACTTGGGTCCTCGAGTCCATGCCCGACCGCGGTCTCACTCGGGTCCTCGAGTCCACACCCGCCCGCGGCCTCGCTCGGGGTCCTCGGGCCCCCCCGCCTTGAGGGACAGGACCCAACAGGCCCCACTTGGTCTGGTAGCCATTAAATATGTAAAATTTCCTAATAAGTAAAGTAAATGCCCTGAGGATTTGATTAAGAAAGATGACAGCAGTACTGATCAATATTTAATTGATGAGAACTTAGTTAATGTTTCGGGTCACTGATATTTCCATTCTCTCTCCTCACTTACTGAATGTTTTGGGTATATTTGGCTTTATATTGTACCCCAGAATATTTAGGTTATGCTTTTTCTACAGTTTGTAAGAATATCATTGTTCCATTTTGGTATATTTGACAATAAAATACTCTTGACCTTACATTTGTACTATCCATACTTAAAACACACTTAATTTGTAGTTAAAGTGTGGAAACAAAGAACTGCAGATGCTGGTTTACAAAAAAACGAACACAAAGTGCTGGAGTAATTCAGCAGGTTAGACAGCATCTCTTGAGAAAATGGATAGAACGTGTTAGAACGGAGATGAGGAAACACTTTTTCTCACAGAGAGTGGTGAGTCTGTGGAATTCTCTGCCACAGAGGGCAGTGGAGGCAGGTTCTCTGGATGCTTTCAAGAGAGAGCTAGATAGGGCTCTTAAAAATAGGGGTTATGGGGAGAAGGCAGGAACAGGGTACTGATTGGGGATGATCAGCCATGATCACATTGAATGGCGGTGCTGGCTCGAAGGGCCGAATGGCCTACTCCCGCACCTATTGTCTATTGTCTATTGTCTAATCTTGCTTCATCCCATTTCAGAAAGATATGTTTCTCCTTGGCTCCAGCTCCCACCCTCATGTTTTCCACTCTGATTGTGAACGTTTAATGAGAACATTTTGTTTTTATTATTGTGCTCCACCCTTCTAGCTTCGCTGTATCTAGATGGACCAAAGACCAGGTTTTACATATTAGAATTGAAAGGTTACAGTAAAGCACAACCGTGAAGGAAGAAAGAGCAACTGACTACAAATTAGCACACAAAGTGCTGGAGTAACTCAGCAGGTCAGGCAGCATCTCTGGAGAACATGAATAGATGGCGTTTCAGGTCAAAACCTTTGCACAGACTGACAGTCTGAAGAAGAGTCCTGACCCAAAATGCACACAATACTCCAGGTGTGGTCTCACTAGGGCTCTGTACAACTGCAGAATGACCTCTTTGCTCCGATATTCGATTCCTCTTGTTATAAAGGCCAACATGCCATTCGCTTTCTTCACTGCCTGCTGTACCTGGATACTTACTTTCATAGACTGATGTACAAGGACCCCCAGATCCCATTGTATAGTGTAGAGTGAAGACGACCTTCTTCGATCTCCTTCGACCTCTCTTCGACTATGTTGAAGACTATCCACGACAACTTTGACTACCTTCGATTAGCTTCGACTTCCCTCGATTACCTACGAATAACATGCCAACCTACTATGACCTACTTCGACTAAACCTACGAGTAAAAAAAACGATCTTTTCCATGGCGACCTTTTTTTACTCGCGGGCATTTTTTAACATGTTGAAAAATACGCCGCGACCTAGCTGAGGCCTCAGGTACGCGGGGACTACCCTCGAGCATGAAGGAGAGTCACAAAGACCGCCTAGGACCTCGTGTCGACCATGCTGTGAGTATGAGTCGAGGGCAAACTCGCCAGAACTCGCGGATTAGGTTGCCGCATTGGGACAGCCCCTTTACTCTGAGGTCACTTTGTGAACTGTTTCCCCGAGGGTGGCAATGCTGCTGATAGTGCACAATGTTTATTCAGTTTCTGAGCATTTGTTTTCTCAGCATCCGTCCTGTCCATAACATGAGCAAATAACTGTAAAGCAACCTAACAAGTGAGATATCATCTGGCTTAGCACTGAATAAGCTTCCTGCAGGATCATGCTGTTCATGAGATGGTGTCAACATGTAAATCCTTACTGGGTATATAAAATAGAGACACAAGAAAGGGCAGCTGCTGGAATCTTGAGCAATAAAAAGCACTGGAGGAACTCAGAGGGTCAGGCAGCATCTGTGAAGGGAAAGGAACAATGGGTCTAAAATCCCTGTTACACTGTGCGAGCTGACCCACGAGGTACCCCGAGTTGAAAACAAATTTAACTCGTGGTAATCACGTACATTAACGTAGCGGGAACGTCGGAACTCGTGGATGCAACTTAGCGACTCGTGGCGCTAACGGCAGGTACCCGTGAAACTTGTTAACTCTTGAAAAAGTTCAAACATGTTTGAACTTTTCCACGAGTAAAATGTACTCTTGAGGTTAAAATTTGAAGCATTTCAACTCGTTGTAAGAACGTAGTGGCCCGTGCGTTTACCTTTGGACTCGTGATTCTACCGTGGGAACACTTTTTAGAAACAATAATCAGGGACAGAAATATCAGTTACTTAGACTTTTTAAAGACAAATTCTGCTTAACAAAGTAAAAGTTATTGATAAGGTGACAGAGTGGGATGAAAAGAAAAAATTGCTTGAAGTTTATATATAGATTTTGTGTATTTGGGACTGAGCTCACAACCTTAAGACAAACCAGTATTGAGGAACAGCATGAGAACATTTTATGACACTTCATGGCAGCCTAATCTGAGGTTTGCCAGTCACGTCCAGAAGCCATCTCTACCATTGCTGTTGAAGAAGACAGGGTTGTGTTCACCTCTCCTGCACCCCTGTTCCGTAGGACAACACCAACTCTTTCATGATGCGGATGTTAAAGGCTGGGTTTTATTCTCAAGCCATGATGCCAGATTCCCGATCTCTTTACTGAACTTTACTGAATCAAAGGGTTCTATATGAGGTGCTGCCTCAAAAAGGCAGCCAGCATTGTCATGGACCCACACTACCCTGGCCATGCTCTCATTTCATTCCTGCTGAGCAGAAGGTGTATGAATCTGAAAACCATGACCTCCAGGTTCAAGAACAGCTTCTTCCCAACAACCATCGGGCTCTTGAACGCCACAAATGCTAACTAAACTATGAACTACAAACTGCCTTGGTTGCACTAAGGACTTTGGGATTTTTGCAATAATACTGGATTTTTTAATATATATTTTCTTTGTTTAGTATATTATCTATGAGTATTGTGTTTACTGGCCTGTTATGCTGCTGCAAGTGGGAACTCTTTAACAGCGGGCAGGCAGCATCTCTGGAGAGAAGGAATGGGTGATGGGATGACATTTCCAAATTGGGGGAGGGGGATGAGGGGGGTGGGGTGGAGGAGAGGGGGTGGAGAGTGGAGGGAGAGGAGGGGGAGACAGATGGGGGTGTCTTCATTCACTGGCTGTGGGTGCCTGTCACTGAAACAGGTAGGTGAGATTTCACATCCACCTTGTGTGTGTGTGTCTCTCTCTCCCTCCCTCCCTCCCTCTCACACAGGCTGAGAGACTCTGCCTCTGTGAGTGTACGTCCCTTTCTCCCACTCTCCCTGGGCTCTATACGCTCATTGTTTCCTATGAGAGACTTTGAAAAATAAGAATCACATTTCACACATTGATTTTATGACTTTTAATTCTTAACATGACCATCATCACAATCTTTTACCCGATGGCAAATAAGATTCCAAAGTGCAGTGTTAAAGTGCTAATGTTCCCGGGGAACATGAAATATTGTTACACAAATTCTGAGATGTAATAATTGATTAGTGATAATGCCAGTAATATTGCGAGTGCCAACAGTATGTCGATCTCACAATATTATTGGTATGATCACGAACCCGGAGACGACGGTATCCCAGCTGGAGTTTTACAACTTGGCACAGATTCATATCATGATCCTATCCCCCCCCCCCTCCATCCCCCATAAACTGGGATGAGGCGGACATGGTATTGATATGGGGTTATTTTGTCACCTGAATGTTTGCGAGTTTTGAAATAAAGCCGTACATAAGTGCAATAAATAGCTAGCGCAAAGAGAAAAAAATACCAGCGTGCAGATACAACACAACAAAGTTTCGAGTTTTTTTGTCCAAGAGCTGTAATGGGGTATATCAGGAGATCAGGACTTCAGTTATGAGAAGATAGACACAAAATGCTGGACTCAGCGAGACAGGCAGCATCTCTGGAGAGAAAGAATGGGTGACGTTTCGGGTCGAGACCCTTCTTCACACACCGAAAAACTTCCGTTTCAGCAATCTAATGACAGTGAGGAAGGAGCTGTCCCTGAATCAGGTGGTACATGTATGTGAGCGTTTGTATTATCTGCTCACGGGGTGAAAGGAGAGGAAGGAATGGTACATTGGCTGCTTCCCGAAGCAGGTCGAAGTGTAGATTGAGTTGATAGGGGGAAAGCTGGCCTGTGTAATAGACTGCATTACATTTGCAAGTCTCTGTAATATATACTGCGCTCTAGGGCAAAGCTGCTCCCAAAACAGGCATTGATGCATCACAATATGATGCTTTGTACGATGTAGACTGTGGAAGCTGGTAGGCTGCCCAGGCAATCAGACATGACTCCGGTGACTCTCATGTGCACTCTGAACTCGTCAGCTGGACAGAGGAAAAAAAAGGTGAGTAGAAAAAAGGTGACTTCAACATCAGCATGTGACCTGGGTCAATCTTGGGCGTTTCACCTCATTGCTGGTGAATCTTTTTGATAAGAAGCTTGCTAGAGATGGTTCCCAGAAAAGTTCGACGAAAGGGAAGAGCAGAGCCTTACAAAAAACCTGCCATGGAGGCTATAGTCATACAGGAAGAGGAGGAGGAGGGGCAACAGGAGATTCAACAGGAGATTCAACAGCCAATTTAAACAAGGCAGGCTTTTTATAGTATGTAAAAAAAAAGCATGACATCATTTTTTTAACATGTGATGATTTTTCAACACGTCGATATACATTGTTGCCTCAAGATTAACGGGAGAGGAATTTGGTACACTCGGGAGACGAACTTGGAACATCGCAGAAATGAGAAGTAAACGGCAAACTTAGACATACCCGTGGGAACTCGGTTAAACTCTGGATCATAAACTTGTAGTCTCGTACGCAACCACGAGTCTTTCACTCGGGGTCACTCGTGGGTCAACTCGCACAGTGAAACAGGGCTTTAATGCAGATATTTGTTAGGTTATTGTCCATAGTTATAGAAAGCTTCATATTTATGTAAGCAGTATATAAATAAAAATACACCAGACTGAAACTTGCCTAAAATAATCTGTCCTCTCTCCACCTCTGATTTACATCTCCTCTTTGTAGAATTTGTCTGAACCCCATCATTGTATGTGTTGTTTTATTATCTGTAAGGTGGGAGAAGTTGGGGAAGTGTAAAAATTGTAGTCCTCTGCTACCCAAGGAGGAGCTTCTATTTTATATATCAGAGGATTTTTATATATCAGAGGATTTTATATATTTTCTATATCAGAGGAGCTTCTATTTTATCTGACTTCTTCCCCCACCATTCAACTCTATCTCTGAATTGAGCCGCTACATTTAATGACGTCAATTCTTTAAAACCACGACTGTGATTGTCTATTGAAAGTATTCGAACCAAAGTAATGATTGCACTTTTTCTAAACATATTCTGGACTGCAGATTCAGAAGCTACATAATATCTCTCAAATGACTTACCAACATTGCTAATCCCATTTGTTAGTCAATAGTTTTAGAGTTATCAATAAAAATAGATTTTAAGTATTATTAAATTCAATTGAAATCAAATATATCATTTCAGTGCCACCTCTATCCATGCTATTCTGCAGAAATTATTCGAAGTAAAACTAGTTGATTAATATTTTTGCCAATAACATTTTTATGAAGAGGAACTGCCTGTGTTTCCAAAATAAAACAGTGAATAGAAATTTCCAGATTATTGGAATCTAGAAATATGGTAGCTGTCAGGAAAGATTATGGTTGGTTTCATTAAACAGAAAAAGCTGAGCGGAGACTTAATCTACAAACACTGAAACAGGCCTTTCAGCCCAACTCGCTCATGCCAACCAAGTTACTTAACCAAACTAGTTTTACATGCATGCACCTGAACCATGTTCCTCCAAACCTTTCCCATCCATGTATCTATCTTTACCTTTTAAATGCAGTAATTGCACCCTTCTACCACTTCATCTGACAGCTCATTCAATGTATACACCATGCTCTCTGTGAAAACGTTGCCCCTTAGGTGTCGTTCAAATCTTTCCCCTCTCACCTTAAACGGATGCTCTCTAGTTTTTGATTCCTCAGCCCTGAGGAAAAGACTGTGGTTTTTCACCTTTTCAAGCCCTCTCATATATATCTCTAAAGCTCACCCTTCAGCCTCTTACATTTCAGGGGAAAGAGACCCAACCTATCCATGCTCTCTTTATAACACAAAACCTCCAGACCTAGTAACATTCTTGTAAATCTTTTCTTCTTCAGGCACTACCGTTTACAGTGTAAGCCCTGCCCTGGTTTGACTTACCGAAGTGCAACACCTTGCAAATATCTGAATGCTTATCCATTCCCTCCAGAGTTGCTGTCTGACCCACTGGGTTACTCCAGCACTTTCTGTTTTACTCAAGATTCTAGCATCTGCATCTCCTTGTGTCTTCTCTACCACCACTCTTTGTTTCTTACCTTCAAGCCAATTTTGTATCCAGTTGGCTATCTCACCCTGGATCCCATGTGATCTGGCCTTCCAGCCAAATCTATCATGTAGGACGTTATCAAAGAACTTGCGAAAGTGAGATGGATAACATTAATGATGGGCCCAAATAGAATGAGGCTGATGGATCTAAATCAGAGCACATAGCTAAAAGTAATTGCTGGAAGCATTAGAAGAAAAATGAGGAAAAATGCTTCCCTAAAACAGTAAAAATCTGGAACTCACTGATGTGAAGGGCAGAAATCCATGCCACATTTAAACATGATTAGATTATTTGCTAGCGAAATGAAACCAATTGATTCTCCAGGGTGTCTTCAGTGTTGGAGTCAGAAAGGATGCAGCTCTCTGGTAAGGTGTGATCAGCAAAGTAAGAGTTGTGAAGGTTAACTCCAATAAGATCTTTCCGAGGAAATGATTGGAGAATGTCATAAAGAGCATCATGTTTTATCCGGGAAACGGCCACAACAGGCAGTAGGAGATTGGAAATCTGATTGCATGGCACCAGTACAACAATCTTGCTCTCAATGTCAACAAGTCCAATAAATTATCATTGACTTTAGAAAGGGAAAGCCATGAAGGGGAAAGACAAGAAAACCAAGAACCTGTCTTCATCGATGGGTTGGTAGTGGAGAGAGTCAATGACTTCAGGTTTTTGGGCATGCATATCTCTGAAGATTTTTTCTTAAGCCCAGCATATTGATGCAATCATAAAGTAAGCCCATCATTGTCTCGACTTCCTCAGCAGATTAAGGAGATTTTAGATGTCTGTGAACAGTCTCTTGAACTTCTACAGGTGTATGGCAGAAAGCATATTGATTAGTTGTATCACAACTGGTTCAGCCACTTGAACATCCAGGAATAAAGTAGACTACTGAGAGTGGCAGACACTGTCTGGTCCATCATGGCTACTGACCGCCCCACCATCAAAGGAATCAATAGGAGGCACTGCCTCAAAAAGGCAGCCTGTATCACATCACCCTGGCCACATTCTCATTTTATTTGTACCGTGTAGAAGAACATATAGGAAGCTAAAAACCTTGACCACCAAGTAGGTTCAAGAATAGTTTCTTCCAAGCAATCATCAGGCTCTTGAACATCACACAGCACTAGCCTCAACTATGAACTATGGACTGTCTGGTTGCGCTAAGGATTTGTTGGTTTTTTTTGCACTAGTATTGGAGTTATTAATTTATTATTGTTTTGTTTATTATATATTATCTATGTGAATTATGTTTACAATCTAATTATTCTGCTGCAAGTAAGAATTTAATTGTTTCACTGTTGGTTTCTTATGACAGTTAAACACTTTATTCTTGACTTGACATTTGATTCTCCGAGTGAGAGACCGTAATGATATCCACATCATTGATGCCATGGCAGATACCAAAGACTTTTGGACAAAACACTGTCTAATCAGTTACCTCAATCAACGTGGCCAAATGCATACCAATAGAAGTGTTGCTGTAAGAAGATCAATGTCGTTAGTCTCAAGGACCAAACAAAGAAAGCCCTTCTCAGACAGCACCTTATGGATCCCCATCAACACCAACCCTACCCACCTCAGCGTGCACACATTTCTCCCACAATGTACCACCCTTCTAGTCACCTCATCCCAATCCCTAGTTCCTAAATTCCATTTTATCACCTCCCTTTCCCCTCTCTCGTGCCCCCTTTCACCCATTTCTCTGCCTCAGAAGCCAATTCGCTGGATGCATTCAAAAGAGAGTTAGATGGAGTTCTTAGGGCCAGCGGAATCAAGGGGTGAGGGGAGAAGGCAGGAACGGGGTACTGATTGTGGATGATCAGCCATGATCACATTGAATGGTGGTGCTGGCTCGAAGGGCTGAATGGCCTACTCCTGCACCTATTTTCTATCTATCTATGTGTATCCTTCCCTCGGCTTTACATTTCACTCTTCATTGTCTTCTTATTTGATATTCTTTTGTCTTCTTTTTTACCTGTAGACTCACCAGAGTGAGTCCCGCCACAAATTGGAGGAGCAGCATCTCATATTTTGCTTGGGTAGTTTACACCCCAGCGGTATAAACATTGACTTCTCCAATTTCGGGTAGTCCTTGCTTTCTCCCTCCTTCCCCTCCCCTTCCCAGCTCTCCCATAGCCTCCTGTATCCGCCTCTTCCTTTCTTCTTCCTGCCCCCCCACCCACCCACACATCAGTCTGAAGAAGGGTTTCGACCTGAAACGTCACCTATTCCTTCGCTCCATAGATGCTGCCACACCCGCTGAGTTTCTCCAGCATTTTTGTCTACCTGTAGACTTTGTTGCTAACTCCACCCATCTGTCAATCAAACCCATCCTTCACCTGCATCGACAGATCACTCTTTTTCCTGCTTTCCCCCCTCTATTCCAATCAGTCTGAAGAAGGATCCCAATCCGAAATGATGTCAGTCTATTCCATTCTCTTCACAGGTGCAACCTGACCTGTTGAATTTCTCCAGCACTATGTGATTTTTTCACAGACAACCTGATGCCCTCCCATCAACAGACACTGTGGAATGACCTCGTTTTCCGGACACTCATGATATCAACTATAATTAGAAACTGATCAGAGACTACCAGGAAACACAAGGTGATGAGAATGACCAGGGAAGCCAAAAGCAATAACCACAAAAAAAGATTTTCTTGGATTGGAAACTCCATGATTGATTCCTTATCTAATTGTTGGAATAGACACTCTATTCCAAATTCTACCATAGTAAGGTAGACAGAGGAAATGATTCAAGGTTGTTCTCTCTGTCTCCTTGGAATTCCCCACAGAATCATGAAAGATGGTGCTCACAATTCAAAACGTAAACAGAGAATTCGGGATAGAACTGAAAACCTAATGTTCCTTCTGTAAGCATACAGTAGCACAATGTGTATAACAAAAGGAATGCGCTACCTTCGGAGTTATCTTTTTGTGCCTGCTCCAACTTAGTGTAATCTGCAGTTGCCTCATCAGTCACCCCAAAACCCACAGAAACTGTATACATCAAACCATCCTTGACTTCAAGGAATGAGGAGGTTTCCATTGTTTACCTTGCTTTGTCTCATTAACACATTTATACCATTGCAAACTAGTTCAGATCTGTCTGAAACCTCACCCATTCCTTCTCTCCAGAGCTGCTGCCGGTCTCGCTGAGTTACTCCAGCATTTGCTATTTAACTTCAGATCTGTCTATACTTGGTTGACCTGTTTCTATTGTTTGGTCTCATTTAATATCATTTTCTGATTTTTGCTCCTGTGAGTAACAATCGGTTGCTCAGTCTGACTCACAGGTGGCACAGTGGCATAGCTGGTAGATCTTCTGCCTGACCTTGGATGCTGTCTGTGTGGAGTTTGCACGTTCTCCCTGTGACTATGTAGGGCTCCTCTGGAAGCTCCAGTTTCCACCCACATCTCAAAGACTTGCGGGTTTGTAGGTTATTTGGCTTCTGTAAACTTCCCCCAGTGTGTTAGGAGTGGATGAGAAAGTGAGATAACATAGAGCTAGTGTGAACCAGTGGTCAATGGTCAGCATGGAATCAGTGGGCCAAAGGGCCTGTTCTATGCTGTATCTCTAAAGAAAACTAAACACTGCAATGCCAACGCCCTAGCACACCAATGCCCCAGTTCAGCTGCCTATTTTGTTCCAAGAAAGACCTTTTTTGTTTGGCTGCAACTTAGTTCACAATGGAGTTTGGCTGATTTTCAATTCATTTCGGAAGCTCCCAGTGTGTTCCTTCTTACCTCATGGATCATCAATTTCTGGCATGACATCAAAGATTTTGTTGAAACAGATATTTCCTTCGCACTTCATTAATAGGCTTCTTTTAATTGAATTCTGGAGATGTGTTAGACTCTGCAAATCCTTGTGAAATAAGGTGTATTTTTTAAGAATAGATGAAATCATGTCATTTGGACTCTTCCAAACATCTCCCATGGGTTGTTCCATATGAACAGACTATATTTGTTCCAGGCCAAGGAACAGACTGATTGCAATTTTTGTCTTTCGATTATAGAAATAGTCAGCCATGTGCAAACCGAATCAACGTTCACTGCTGTTGAAATTTCAGTAGCATGCAAAAAACAAAGCGCATGGTGCTCTTTTGAAGTAGGTTTGATGCAGGAATCTGAAAAAAGATTTTTAAAAAATCATCAAATTATCTATCTATGATCATATCATATCATTTAACTATTAAAACTCTGATCTTGTACATTTATTTGTGTGTGTGTGTGTGTGTGTGTGTGTGTGTGTGTGTGTGTGTGTGTGTGTGTGTGTGTGTGTTGGTGTTTGTGTATAATCACATCTTCATGAAAAAACGATGCGGTAACGGTAAAATATTTACATAGACATTTTTCCAGTGAAGTCATAAATCACCTTATCTGAAAATGTCATGCTTTTTTTCTCAAGTTATTACTGAAGTTCAAAAATCTGACAAAACTGAATTTTAAAACGCCTGTCTTTCGCTGATGACGTCACAATGGCTCTGCTTGCTGCCGTCTTGCTCGCGCTGCGAGTGACTTCGCCCCCCCACCTCCCCTCCTCCCCCCCGTTATTCAAAAGATACTGCCGGAGATGGACCCGCTCGCCGATGCCTCTCCCTCTCCCTCTCTGTCCCCTCTCCTTCTCCCTCTCGCTCTCATCCCCCTCTCCTCTCCTCCTCCCCTTCTCCCCCTCCCCCCACTTCCCCCCCCTCCTCTCCCCTCCCCGGCCTTTCTCTCCTCCCCTCTCTTCCCTCTCCCTCCCCTCTCCCCCCTCTCCCCCTCCCCTCTCTCCACCTCCCCCCTCATGTGTATATGTATGTGTACATGTGTGTGTATATGTGTGTGTGTATGTGGTTGTCTAAATATTTTCAAAAAGACTACACGGTAACGGTTATATATTTACGTATTCTGATTGACATTTTTCCCCTCGAGTCCGAGAACTCCTTATCTGAACATTTAATGCTTTATTTCTCGACTTATTCTCGACATTACTGATTAAAAGTTTATAAAAATCAAAAGACTTTGAATTTAAAATGACCAGCTTCAACTGATGACGTCACAATGGCTCGGCTAGCAGTGATCAGCTTCACTGAGGTTTTCATCCTATATTTGACGTTATTCATGATTGACGCCTTAAAAATGCCAACTTTCACAAGATTCTTACATATTCTGATTCACATTATTCCCATCTAGGCAGAGAACACCTTCATTGAACATTTTATGCTTTATTTCTCGACTTATTACTGATTAAAGTTTAAAAAATCAAAAGACTTTGAATTTTAAAAGACCAGCTTCAACTGATGATGTTACAATGGCTCGGCTTGCAGTGATCAGCTTCACTTACGTTCGACAACGGCTTGAGTTGGTGGACCACGCCTCCCGTGGGGGCTACGGGTAGGGAATGGGTGTGTTGGGGGAGTAGACCCAACGGGTCTGCACTTGGTCTAGTACTTATTAAAACCTCATCTTGTATGTGCGTATATGTGTGTGTATATGTGTGTGTCTTTACATCTTCGCAAAATAACTACGCATTAACGATAACATTTTTACATATTCTGATTCACATTTTTGCCCTCTAGGCAGAGACACCTTCACTAAACATTTTATGCTTTATTTCTCGACTTATTACTGATTAAGTTTTAAAAAATCAAAAGACTTTAAATTTAAAATGACCAACTTCCACTGATGATGTCACAATGGCTCGGCTCGCCGCCCGTCTCACACACAGAATATTCCACGCATTTCGAGTGACGTCAACCCCCTGACTCCTCACCCCCGGGTTATTCACACCCTGGGTTATTCACTCCCCCGGGTTATTCACACCTCCTCCCCGGGTTATTCACACCCCCCCCACCCCAGGTTACTTACACTACCCCATCCCCCCAGGTTATTCACACTCCCCCCGGGTTATTCACACCCCCCGCACCGCCGAAAAAGACGCCGCCAGTAGAACAAAGGGCCGGGCTGAGTACGAGAACCAGGCCCCGGCGTTGCTCTATGACCTGGGTAGGTGCTGCCTCTAACCCCTTCCCCTCCCTCTCTACCCCTCCCCCCCCGGGTTATTCGCACATCCTGCACACTTTCCTCCTCCCCCCGGGTTATTCACACATCCCGCACCCTTCCCCCCCCCCCCGCTGCCTCGGCTGGTGGGAGTTGAGCTGGGGTTGCCGCTTCTTCTCCGCACAGCCAGCGTCGAGAAGAATCAGCAACCCCAGCTCAAAAATGCAGCCAACACCACCCGGGTTATTTGCACCCCCTGCCCCTTCCCCAGCCCCCCCAGGTTATTCACATCCCCCGCACGCTTCCGCCCCCCCCTGCCGCAATGCCCCGGCTGGGGTTTTACACGGCCATCAAGGAGGCATCGAGACTGCAACAGTGAGGCCTGTCAATTGACTCGGTGGGAATTGAGCTGGGCTTGCCTCTTCTTCTCCACGCCACCGCCAGCGCAGAGAAGAATCGGCAACCCCAGCTCAAAAAGGCAGCAAACACCTCCCGGGTTATTCACATCCCCCAACCCCGCCAACCTGGGTTATTCACACTCATTCCTGGGTTATTCGCACTCTCCCCCGGGTTATTGACACACCCTCTCAGGTTATTCACAGCCCCCCCCCCAGGTTATACACACCCCCACACCCCCGGGTTATTCACACACCCCAGACAAAGGACAAAGGACAAGGACAAGGACAAAGGACATTTATTGTCACATACACCAATCGGTGTATTGAAATTTGAGTTGCCATTGCAGCACACCAATAAAAATAAAACACAACATTAAAGAATTGGACATTGAACATAAAAACATCTCCCCACAATGGTCCCCACTCGGAGGGAAGGCAACAAAGTTCAGTCCTCTTCCTCTATGTTCACCCGTGGTCTGGGCCTATTTGAGGCCCCGCAGTCGCCGCAACGGCAGCCCAATGTTTCAGGCCCTCTCTCCGGATGATGGAGCTCCGGCGTCGGGAGAACACTCTCAGCTGCCTGGAGTGTCTTGAACGGCCGCATCCTACCGGAGACCGCGGCTCCCGAAGTCCACAGGCCGTGCTGGTCGGAGCTCCAACACTGGTGATCTCGGCGAAAGATCCCAGGCTCCGCGGTGTTTAAACTCAGCTGGACACTCTGCAACGACAACTCCGCGATGTTGGAGTCGGCGGTCACAGCACTCCGGAGCTTACCACACGATGACTCGGGTAAGGCATCGCCCGCTCCGCGATGGTGCTTCAGCACTGCGCCGCCGCTGAAGCTGAAGTTCTGGCCGGTCCCAGCAGGAAATGCCGCTCCAGTCCAGAAGGTAGGCCGCGAGGAGAGGGCGAAGATGCGGCTCGGAGAAAAGTCGCATCTCTGACCTTGTAGGGACAGAGAAAAGCAGTTTCCCCCTTCCCCCCCCATATAAAAAGACTAGAAGACCTCCAAGCCAAAACTTTTAGCACACTAAAAATAATTTTAAAAGGGTGAAAGGATGAACAGCTGCAGGCTAGGCAGGCATACTCTACGGCGCCCCACACTTGGCGCCCCCCATTCCCTCTCCCCGCTGCCTCAAAAAGGCAGCCAACACCCTCCCTCCCACTCTACCCCTCCCCCTCCCTCTCTACCCATCCCCCTACAACTCTACCCCATTCCTCTCAACCCCCTTTCCCTCCCTCTACCCCCTCCCCTCTACGCCCTCCCCCTCCATTTATACCCACCTCTCTCCCCCACCCTCTCTGCCCCCCTCTACCCCCCTCCCTCTCTGCCCCCTCCCTCTCTGCCCCCTCCCTCTCTGACACCCCTCCCTCTTGGCCCCCCTCCCTCTCGGCCCCCCTCCCTCTCTGCCCCCCTTCGCTCTCTGCCCCCTTCCCTCTCTACCCCCTCCCTCTCTGCCCCCATTCCCTCTCTGCCCCTCCCTATCTACACCCCCCTTTCTACCACCACTCCCTCTCTACCCCCCTCACTCTCCCCCTCTCTACTCATCCCTTTTCTCTACCCCCCTCCCTCTCCCTCTCTAGCCGCACCTGCGCATTTGGGTAGGGCAGGGAAAGGTGGAAAAGGAGCGAATGAATAATATTAATATAATATCAAGGGGGGTTAGTGTGTGTGTGGGGGTGGTGGTTAGTGTGTGTGTGTGACACTGCAGGCTGCCCCCACCCCCCCCCCCCCCCCCGCAACCGCGTGTTGAGGGGATGTCACCCAATGGGTCCCAATTGGTCTAGTTTATTACCAAAGCTCTTTGTTTGTTTGTACACGTGCGTGATGTTTCAAAACCCGGCCAAAATGGTACACAATAGCACTGCAACTTTTGGCCCACATTACTCACCATTGTCCTGGGATGTAAAAGAGACAAATTTTGTTCGGATTTATGTTATATTTTACAAGTTATTGACATTTTAAACTTTACAAAAAACACTTTTCAAACCACTTTTCAAACCATTTTTCCACTTGCCCTGACCGTCAGCCATGACACAATGATGTCACAATGGGATCCTGAATCACATTTACATTAAAAATCGTGATTTATAAAAAAAAAAACAATTTAAATCAAATTCTTCTGTTTTCATTTGTAATGATGTAACAATGGGATCCTGAATCTCATTCCATTAAGTGCTGTCAGACTGTACAAGAGAGGCAAATTGGATTTACCCATTGCAGGTCTTGTGGAAGAGTTCAAATGCACTAAAGCAAGGTTTGTCATGACCCTCACTGAATCTGAAGATACTGTTATTCGAACAGCGGTCCCCCGTGTGGCCACAGGGAGGAAGTGGACCCCATCTGAATCCATTCGGAGTGCTAGGTCTGCTCTTCATTTCCGGGATGTGGTTGGCCAAGTACAACATGGGAGAGCCGGGCTCGGGCTCATCGCAAAAGCTCCTCAATGGCACAAGGCAACATCAGTGCAGAAGAGACGGCTCATGGTGGAAGAGGTGAGAAGACGGGAGGAGGTAGAGCGACAAGGCAAGGCTGTATCAATGGCAAAGCAGGGCCAATGGATTGACTGGGAGAGCCTGGAAAAGAGGAAACTCAGCTGGCGTGACATCTGGCAAATTGAGGGATCTCGGCTAAGTTTTGTCATCAGAGCCACTTATCATGTTCTACCATCACCCCAGAACCTGAAGCACTGGTTCGGAGAAAACCCCGCTTGCTCCCTTTGCCAAGCACCTGCATTACTAAGGCACATTTTAACAGGATGAACTACGAGCCTCGCCCAAGGGCGTTACACATGGCGGCACAACCAAGTTCTCAGACAACTGGCATCAATCCTTGTACAGAGGCGAATGACCATAAATGTTTCCCCACAAACATCGGCAGGAAATGTCCACTTCACAACATTTGTACCAGCAGGCTAACGTCCAGAGCACCAGATAACATCAAAGGATGCAAGCATTCTGCAGCCTGCTCGGGATTGGAAAATGGAAGTGGACATGGAAAAAAGCACGTGTTTCCCCCAGATATTGTGGCTACAACACTCTGGTAAGACATGTTCCTGTCGTCCACAACAGCCAAGTTGGCATACGTTGTGGAATTAACAGTTCCATGTGAAGATGGTGTTGAAGAAGCTTATGAGAGGAAAAAGACCAAGTACTCTGAACTGGCAACTGAAGCTGCCCAGAATGGCTGGAAGGCCAACATTTCCCCTGTAGAAGTGGGGATGCAGGGATTCGTTGCTACATTTACGACCAGTCTATTGAAGAAAATGGGGGTGAGGGGTCGCTCCCTCCAACAAGCAATCAAGTCATAGTCAAATTCAGCAGAAAAACGCAGTAATTGGCTTTGGATCAAAAGGATAGTCAACAATTAGGCTGCAAGATAAAGACAAGAGGGTATGGAATGAGGAGGGTGGACCTGGAATGCCAGGTATCACCATTGAGCCCTCTGGAGACGTTGTGGGCTTTTTAATGAAACGCCAAAGAAGGAGGGTGCCCACTGATGACCCCAATGATGTGCCTACCCTACCTTTCACCACTCCAATCCCACTGCCAATATCAAGTGCCAACTTACTACAAGGATTGAAACATCGTCTTATTAGCATGAAAAATTGCGATTTTCGAAAAAAAACATTTAAATCAAATTCTTCAATTTTCACTAACAGCTAACACTTTGTTTCGGTTTTTTAAAGAAAAACGTGCTTTTCATTGATAATTCAATTTAAAAAAACACCTTATTTTCATTGTGGGGAGGTGGGATAGGGGGAGCTTTCATTTTTTTTAAACATCACGAGGGAGTGGGGGAGGGGAGAAGGAGAGGGGAAAGAAGAGGGAAGGTGAAGAGGCCTGGCATGGGCCGAGCCCTGGGGCTGCAGCTGCGCCCGGGCTTTGGGCGCTGGGGAGTGGACACAGACATGGACTGCCCTGAGTGCGTCTCTGGGCCCTGGGCTGGGGTTCAAGTCGGCGTGGGGTCTGGGGGCTGCTGCTCCAGGCCTGCGGGGAGGCAGAGGAGCAGGACCCGGGGTAAGGCCTAGGCTGCAGCCTCAGCCTCTTCCTCCTCCTTTTGCTGTTCCAGGCCGCTCGGCCCGTCCCCCCTGACAGCCCCTGCCTCAACTACAACTTCATCGCCGACGTGGTGGAGCAAACGGGGCCGGCGGTGGTTTACATCAAAATCCTGCGGAGGTGAGAAGGGATACTGGGGGATTGAGCGAGAGGAGGGGGTAGGGAGGGAGAGGGAGGGGAAAGTGGGGGTGGTGAGGATGGAGAGTGGGGATAGAGGAAGAGGAAGGCAGTGGGGGAGGTGAGAAGGGAGATTGGGGGGTGGGATAGTGGTGAGGTGAGGAGTGGGGGAAGAGAGGGATATAGGGAGAGGAGGGGGGGTAGGAAGGGGAGAGGGGATATGGTCGGAGGGAGGGAGGAAGTGACTGAGGGTAGGGGAAAAGAGAGGGAGGGAGAGGTGAGGGAGGGAGTGGGGGGGGTGGAGATGGGAAAGAAGAGGGAGGGTGAAGAGGGGTGCTGGGGGATGAGGGGAATGGAGGAGGATAGGGGTAGGAAGAAGGATGGCAAGGTAATGGAGGAGGGGAGGGGGAAGAGGGAGGAGGGGAGGGAGGAGGGGAGGGAGGGGGTGAGGGAAAGAAGCAGAGGAGGGTTGGTGGAGGGTGGGGATGATAATGTTCGTTTCACTTCAAACAGACAAAAATGCAATAAAATTAGTAATCAAGTAGTAAAATCTTTATTTCGCCCAGACGGGTGTGGCCGTCACTCTTACAGTATGTAAAAACAGACTATACAGTCACTCTATCCGCACACAAAGAGGTAATGTTCAATCAGATATATTTATACCCCAATAATCAGCAATTCAGCAATACTTTATCTTACAGAGCATTGTACAGCCTCTTGCCTGTTAAGATTGACAGGTTCTTCCGAGAGAGGAAAGGTTAGCCCATATATGGTTATGCTAAATAAGCTATTTTTTGCAGATTCAAGCACTTTTGTTTTTTTACCTTGTTGATCTATTGTTTGTACATTGCAATCAGCAGAGCAGAGGGAAAGAACCGTTGTCTGAACATTCTTCTGATTGTTTATATCATCGAAGAAAACATTCATGTGTTTGTGCTGTTATCTCGTTAACATTTCATTTAGCCTTGTCAGTGTAATAGGAGAAAGGTGAAAGCATTTCTGCTGGCCTTGCTAGTGTAATAGTGTAATAGGAGATAGGTGAAAACATCCATTTTATTGCTTCTAAATCTACAGCTGAATCCATTTTGTAACTTTTAAATCTTTAAACATTCTCATTCCTTCCTCTTTATCAGTTATAATAACATTCACAATCCTCAGTAGGTACATAATGGTCGCAAGCAGTAAGAATCAGAGCGATGATTAATAAAGAAGATAGAGCCATAGTGTAATACAGTATCCCAGAATCCACCAACTGATAGACCACCAGCTCCCATTTCCTTCATTGTACCAATACATGTCACTGCCAACCTTATGGATTTTCTAAATTTCTTGGGAAATGAGTGTAATGTGGGTAGCAAGATCAGTGATATTAGAGGATTCATCCGGGATCTAGGCACAACACTCGTCTTCTTATAATACAGGCGCCTCGTTGTTGATCTTTATGATCAATACTTATTTTATAGTAAGAACGTTTTTTAATATTCTCTCTCATTAATCAGATGCAGAAATGGCAGCATACGTATGTCTGATTGTTATTTGGTTTGAACCTGTCCTTGAGTTCGTAGAGAGTTATGGCACAAACCCAACATCCTAATCAGATAAGGAAGCTTGTTTACCTTACAGCAGCGAGTTCACTGCTAACAATTCTATCATTGTAGCCCTCACCATTACAGTGTGTAAGCAGGCTGGCAAGTCATTTTACTACTGCTGGTAAAGCCACCGAATAATAGGCTACCGGTCTTTATGCAGGGGTATGGAGAAAAAGGCTGAACATAGGTCAATTATTGTAAAGGTGTCAGCTTCTGTTGGTATAGATGACAGAATAATATTGGTATCAGGTACTAAAGGACTATTTTTAATAGCTCTTAGGGCTTAGACAAAACACCATTCATTACGTCTTCCTACTTTCGGGATTGGCAGAATAGGAGTATTACACAGACTTTGCATTTTCACTAATAGTGCTTGTTGCAAAAAAGACAATCATGTCAATCATAAAGACCGTAGCTATCCCTTCTTCAGCCTCCGAGGCCAGTCAATATTGTTTTAAACATGGCAAGGCAGCACCCTTTTTTATAGTCAGTTTATGTTCTGGGCCTGAATACACTCATCCCACATGATTCTTATGCTTTGCCCATAGTTCGTAGGGTACTAGGACCAGAGCCACAGTAGGCAGATCCTTAGTAGGCGGCTGTTGCTTTTCATAGTGTCCCATTCCTTTCTGACCCATGTTATCTTTCCTTCTGTGTCATTGGCAACTTTAAAACATGAATTGTCTGTTTGTCCTTCACACATTGTATCATTTTTCCTATTTCTTTCGCTGTTGCTGGAGGTCTAGTAGCTACGATTAAGTGTGACTCAGAGGTGTCTCCCATCTCAAATCAATCCCTTTGGTTTTAAAAGAAGTGGATCATTATTCCTAATCCTGGGACCCCAAAGAACAAATAAGGGGTCACTGTTAATTGTTCAAGTTTATTCAACCAAGGGGATACTCGTTCCTGGGATGTGGGATTAGGGAGGCACGTATATAATTCACTGCAATGCGTTCGCTTATGTTCATGGATGGTTTTTACAAGATACTTTAAATACTTGCCTTTTTTTAAATTTTCATTTTTTGTATGGCTAACTTTTACCTCCAGTCTTGCAGGAGGACATCCACGTTCATACTTCCTTTTCCATGTTTCCAATTCCTTCGCAATAAGTTAGGTGTATCCAACGAGGATTATTTTCGACCTTCACTGCTGTTGGTGTCGTCAATAGTATTAGGAAGGGCACCTTCCACCTTCTCCCAATTTCCTCTGATCCCAATTTCTTATCAGATCGTGATCTCCTGGTTGTAAGGATTCGCCGTTATGATCAGCTGATAGTGGTTTCTGCGTTTCTCTGGTTCAGTGGTTTCTGTAAGACTGACAAGGTTCCGGTCAATTGCTGTGCATATGTAATTAATTCATCACTAATGTCCTGTCCAGTCTCAGTCAAGGCTTTACTTAAACTCTTTAACTACGTACAAGGCAGACCCTTTAAAAATAGGTCATTAAATAGAAAAAATAGAAAAATTATTCCCAATTCTTTCAATCTATCTCCCCAAATTCGCAATTTCAAATTACAGATATTTTCTGAGATAATGGCATTTCCAATTCTCATCCAATACCTCAATCTGAATACCACATGGCCAGTGCGCAATTCAGATCTCTCTTGAATTCTATTCAAAAGGAAATAGAAGAAATCAAACTTAAAATACCGACAAGGTCACCAATCATAATGCCAGGTTATGCGTCGAAGAAAATGAACAGTCTCTTTGCTGAGACACATCCGCTGTTTAATAAAAGTTGAGAAGACAGAGAATAAATAGTTAATTTCCACATACATAGCCAATGCATTTCCAAGGAGCAAAGGAAAAGAAAATAACTGTGAGCGGCTCAACACCCACACAACTGCAACTTCTTAAAGAGACATTATCTTTTAAAACACATGAGACTCTACAGAGATTTATCACGTAAATGAGCAAGCTCATTCAATGACATCCTATTTCATCTGAATTATAGGATTAATTCACCCAGAACCGGTTCCACAAACAAGTAACAGTCTTTAAACTCACTCACTCTACACCATCTTTTCTGTGACATTCACTCACAAATTTCCACACCTCATGCAATATGCTGAATCTCAGTTATTCAGACACGTTAAAGCTATAAAATTCTCACTCAAGAGTAAAACAGTTATACACTCCTCAAGGAAATCATGCAAAACTCTTAAAACTTTGATACACCCAAAAATGTTCATACTTTGTTCATAAATACAACACATACTGAAGAACGGTCTCAACCCAAAACACACATTTCTGTAATCTCACTTGACTCTCTCTCTCTCTCTGTTGCTGCTGCTACCACTCCTCCCTCTTAGACACAGGTCGTTTCATAAAGCTTCAAAGCTTCAAAGCTTCAAAGCTTCACATTCCCTTCCCTCCTTATCAGCATGCGTAAGAAAGTGTATATAGTGTAAAAGAAAAACATCAGGCACACAAATTTGTCCGAGAGGGGTAGGCCAGTCGCCCGTCAAAGGGTCAACAGGGCAGCCGCCTCGTTTCCAAAGATCTTTTTACATGGCAGTACTTTACATTAATTAACTTTACATTCCCTTGTCTGACAGAGCCCTTCTGTCTACTAGAATCTTTGGTTCTGCAGGGACCAATGTGCAGAATTCGTAATCTGCTGTGAGGGCAGTAATGTCAGCTAGGGCATTCCCCCAGGAGACTTTGTTGTTGCCACTTGTATGGGCATTGCACTTAATAATGGCCAGTTGGACTGGGAGGGCTAAGGCGTGCAGTAGCTGGTGCAGTTGCAAGCGCTGTTTTTAAGTTGCGAAAGTCTTCTTCTTGTTGGAGTGAGAGAGTTAGAGAGAGAATTGTTGAGGTGCCTTGGCAGAGACACCAGCAATGAGTAGTTTAATGTATCCACTGCCGGTAGAAATTATCCAAGCCCAGAAATGGGATTGGTCCGATTCCCTGTCATTCAGGGTCTTGCCACACCTCACACTTGCCTGATTACTCACAGACTTTCCCCTCTCCCTCCATCAGGGAGACAAGCTCTGTATTTGCAAACAGGCCAGAGTCTTTTGTTTCAAGTTTGTTTTAAACTGTACCGACTGTTGGCTGCAAAATGTTAAAGGGCAAAAGTGAGCAGCCTCGATTCTTGAGGGGTAGTTAAGGTACAGTGCCTCGAAAGCCACCAGCTCGACATCCTGCTTTTTCCCTTTTCAGTGTTCTTTGATTATCTATTGTTTCTCTTTCTCTGGTGCTCTGTGTGGTTTAACTCTCTCACTGCTGGATTCATTACTGCTCTTCCTCTTCTGCCTTAAGCCCTCTCCCTTCTTCTTCCTCATCTTCCTTATCAGTTCTTCCTTCTTCTGCCTTAAGCCCTCTCCCTGTAGGAGTACCGGAGCACCTTCCTCTTCATGGAAACTTAGTCGTAGCTCTTGCTGTTAGTGACTGGTGGCCAGGCATGGGGGAGGTATTCTACCCTATTTCCAATTTTGTTTCTCTCCCCGAATTTGTTCCTCAACCCCCCTCTCTCTGTAAACAGGGTCGCCATGCCAGACAAGGGGTCCCCGGGGATATTTTGCTTAGGTTTCCATTTTTACATACCAATTGTTTAATATTATATTGACCAACCATATTCTCTTTTTTTTAAATCTATTCGTTATGTCATCTTTACGTTTTCATGGATCCAAATAACACATATGTTGTTCCGAAACTGCCACATGTACCGAAGCTCCCACATGTACCAAAGCTCCCACATTACTCTTATCCAGAACCTATCCCATTACTCGGCTCAATATCGGCTTAATACTTCAGACAGCCAACTTAGTCTGAGTCAACAATCACAAAAATTGTCTTACCTTGTATTGTCTGTTCTGAAAGATCTTGGCAGGGAACCAGATCACCGGACAAAGGACCACAGTGTTCCCGGGCACTCTCAGAACTCAAGGGGTCCGATAGAGCACTTTCTACTCCCTTCGAGATCCCGGCACCAAACTGTAGCCTCTTACTCAGTCTTCAGAGATAGTTTCCAGCAAGATCCTGCCGACTACGCCCTTAATAACTTTTAATTTAACTCCTCCCATTTCCTCCAAATACAAGGCGTAGCTATGGGCACGCGCATGGGCCCCAGCTATGCCTGCCTCATTGTAGGGTACGTCGAACAATCCTTGTTCAAGACGTACCAGAGCCTCATCCCCGACTTCTATCTCCGCTACATCGATGATTGCATTGGTGCTACCACCTGCACCCACACGCAACTCACTGACTTCATCAACTTCACCACTAACTTCCATCCGGCACTCATATACACCTGGACCATTTCCGACACTTCCCTACCATTTCTTGACCTCACTATTTCCATCGCAGGTGATAGACTTCTGACCGACATCCATTATAAACCCACTGACTCCCATGGCTATCTAGACTACACTTCTTCCCACCCTGCTTCCTGTAAGGACTCCATCCCCTACTCCCAATTCCTCCGTCTATGCCACATCTGCTCCCAGGATGAGGTGTTCCACACCAGGGCATCGGAAATGTCCTCATTCTTCAGGGAACGGGGGTTCCCCTCCCCTACTATAAATGAGGCTCTCACCAGGGTCTCTTCAATACCCTGCAACACTGCTCCCTCTCCCCATCCTCCCACTCGGAACAAGGGAAGAGTCCCCCTAGTCCTCACCTTCCACCCCACTAGCCGTCATACAACAAATAGTCCTCCGTCATTTTTGCCACCTCCAACGTGACCCCACCACTCACCACATCTTCCCATCTCCCCCTCTGTCTGCTTTCCGCAAAGACCGCTCCCTCCGTAACTCCCTGGTCAATTCTTCCCTTCCCTCCCGCACCACTCCCTCCCCGGGCACTTTCCCTTGCAACCGCAGGAGATGCTGCACTTTACCTCCACCCACGACTCCATTCAAGGACCCAAGCAGTCGTTCCAGGTGCAACAGAGGTTCACCTGCACCTCCTCCAACCTCATCTATTGCATCCGCTACTCTAGATGTCAGCTGATCTACATCGGTGAGACCAAGCATAGGCTTGGCGATCATTTCGCCGAATACCTCCGCTCGGTCTGCATTAACCAACCTGATCTCCCTGTGGCTCAGCACTTCAACTCCCCCTCCCATTCCGAATCCGACCTTTCTGTCCTGGGCCTCCTCCATGGCCAGAGTGAGCACCACCGGAAATTGGAGGAGCAGCACCTCATATTCCGCTTGGGCAGTCTGCACCCCAGCGGCTTGAACATTGACTTCTCCAATTTTGGGTAGCCCTTGCTGTCTCCTCCCCTTCCCAGCTCTCCCTCAGCCCTCTGGCTCCTCCTCATCCTTTCTTCTTCCCGCGCCCCCCACCCTGCATCATTCTGAAGAAGGGTTTCAGCCCGAAATGTTGCCTATTTCATTCGCTCCATAGATGCTGCCGCACCTGCTGAGTTTCTCCAGCACTTTTGTCTAACGCCAATGTTAAAGTTCGTTTCACTTCAAACAGACAAATACACAATAAAATTAGTAATCAAGTAGTAAAAGCTTTATTTTGCCCAGGCGAGGTGAGGAGTGGGGGAAGAGAGGGATATAGGGAGAGGAGGGGGGGTAGGAGGGGGAGAGGGGATATGGTCGGAGGGAGGGAGGAAGTGACTGAGGGTAGGGGAAAAGAGAGGGAGGGAGAGGTGAGGGAGGGAGTGGGGGAGGGGTGGAGATGGGAAAGAAGAGGGAGGGTGAAGAGGGGTGCTGGGGGATGAGGGGAATGGAGGAGGATAGGGGTAGGAAGAAGGATGGCAAGGTAATGGAGGAGGGGAGGGGGAAGAGGGAGGAGGGGAGGGAGGGGGTGAGGGAAAGAAGCAGAGGAGGGTTGGTGGAGGGTGGGGATGATAATGTTCGTTTCACTTCAAACACAAAAATGCAATAGAATTAGTAATCAAGTAGTAAAATCTTTATTTTGCCCAGACGGGTGTGGCCGTCACTCTTACAGTATGTAAAAACAGACTATACAGTCACTCTATCCGCGCACAAAGAGGTAATGTTCAATCAGATATATTTATACCCCAATAATCAGCAATTCAGCAATACTTTATCTTACAGAGCATTGTACAGCCTCTTGCCTGTTAAGATTGACAGGTTCTTCCGAGAGAGGAATGGTTAGCCCATATATGGTTATGCTAAATAAGCTATTTTTTGCAGATTCAAGCACTCTTGTTTTTTTACCTTGTTGATCTATTGTTTTTACATTGCAATCAGTAGAGCAGAGGGAAAGAACCATTGTCTGAACATTCTTCTGATTGTTTATATCATAGAAGAAAACATTCATGTGTTTGTGCTGTTATCTCGCCAGTGTTATGGAAGAAGGGCGAAACATTTCTGTTAGCCTTGTTAGTGTAATAGGAGAAAGGTGAAAGCATTTCTGCTAGCCTTGCTAGTGTAATAGGAGAAAGATGAAAGCATACATTTTATTGCTTCTAAATCTACAGCTGAATCCATTTTGTAACTTTTAAATCTTTAAACTTTCTCAGGGAGAGGGAGGATATTGGAGGAGGGGAATATGGGATTGAAGAGGTAGAGTAAGATGCATTCACATTGATCTTATATTTTACAGGCTGTTGCCATTTTGAACATTAAAAACGTCGCAGTCGCGTTCCCACTTGCCGGCCACACTTGCACAGTTGGGTGAGGGTTGCTGTGACTCATGTCACAACGGGGATCTCTGGCGCCACAATGGAAACCCGTCAGCCACGCCTGCGCAGTTGGGGGCTATGGGTCAGTGGTGGAATATTGACTTGGGGGACGGGCCCAATGGGTCTGCACCTGGTCTAGTAACAAGTTAAACCTCTTCAAACTTGCAATGGATCAATGCACAGTAGTGCAGCAGGTTGTGCTTCTGCCTCACAGTTCCAGTGACCTGGGTTCAACCTTGATCTCCAATGCTATCTGTATGAAATTTGTATGTTCTCTCTGGGTGCTACGGTTTCCTCCCCCAGCCTAAAGACGTGCTGGTGGGTAGCAGGAGAGTCAGGTGGAATTGACAGGTATTTAAGAGTACATAGATTGCAGGGAAATAGAGTGAAATTAGACAGATGGGATTACTCCCTGAGCCAGTATAGAATTGATGAGGCTAATGATTTATTTCTGTGTGGTAAGAAGATATGAGAAATAACATAAAAATACCAAATTTACCACTAACATTCAGGAAAGAAATGAACACTTGGGAATATTTGCTGTCATTATCATTGAGAAAGAATTGTCTTAACACTAGCCACAAAAATCTAGCTGTAAAATTAGCACAATACAATAGATATAATTGAAGTAATAAAGAAACGCATTTACTGGCAGTATGTGATTTGTATTGCAGTTGAAATATATGTTCAAATGTTTCCCACCAAGAGAATGGTTACATGGTTACATCTCTGCAAAGTTTTACATATGTATTAATGCATCAAGAAAAATATTCCCATGAGGCTTCACGATCAGATGCACCTACTTGCTCCTGAAATTCCTGCTGCTTTGTGCCTGAGTGCAGTGAGCAAGGTGATGGAATGCCTTACTCACGTAACATCCTGGGAGTTTAGTTTAGTTTAGTTTAGAGATACAGTGCGGAAACAGGCCCTTCGGCCCACCGGATCTGCACCGACCAGCACATTAACACTATCCTACACACACTAGGGATAATTTACACATACACCAAGCCAATTAACTTACATACCTATACGTCTTTGGAGTACACTGCGTGTGTGATGTACTTTGGGATGTTCCCCAACCTGTGATTGAGTCCTGTACAAACGGGGCCTTTACCCGGTGGCCAGCTTCGACCTCTGCACGGATACTGTGATTTACTGGCAAACACAGCCACAAGTGCATAAAAAGAGAGTTTCTGTAATTTGGCTTCTGATGGTTCTTCAATGATACCGCTGCCGGAAGACAGGAAACAGTTTAGCTGATTTATTTCTTTGTCATCCAGCAAGCTCCAAAGGACATTATCTGAGGATTTGCCAACCCATTAAGCTGTAAAAAGTGCACACAATGAGAATATTAGTTTATGGTGCAGACAACATTATAGAAGGCTGCACCTAGCATTAAATTTGTCCCAGTGTTTTCCTCTATATCAGTTATGTCCTCTGTAAGTGTCAAATGTCATGTTTTCATGTTTTTTTGAAAGCAACTATGAATTTAAGTTCTGTTTGGGGGCAATCCATAGATCTTAAAGGTCTAGTTGCAACTTTATAGATGTTTGAATGGTGAGTATTGTGACTGGGCTCGGAATGTGGTTGGTAGTAGGAGGCAGCCGGTGTTTCAGAGCAGCTCTAATGCAGACACTGCACTAACATGTCACAACAAAGGGGGACCCGCAGTGGTGGGGGGGGTCACCGAGAACAAAGGGGGGTGGAGCAGGTGAATGGGGGCATCAAGAGCAATGGGGGAATGGGGGTGGGCTGCAGCCACGTGCGACTGCAGGTGGTAGATAGGACTGTTCAGCACTTTGTAACTTTGTCGGTACCTCTGTAGGTACATTTGACAATAAGGTATTTTTCATTAATTCATTCAAATCAAGGACTCCTCACAATTAGCCTGAGTGGGTATATGATGGTGGGCTGACTATTTTCAAGTCACACTGGCAACAGAGTATTTGCTGGATCCTGAAACTGCCTACACAACCAAGCCAACTGGCAGGGCAATGCCTGACCCAAAAGAATCTGACCCAAAAGATTCCTTGCAGAATCTCACAGTGAGGGTTAGCTGAGCCACAGTGGCTTCCTGTCCCCTCCTGATGGGAAGAAGAAATCAACAGCTAACATGAAAATGGTGCACCTGGAGGCAACGAGAGTGTAATCCAGAACTTAGTCCAGTGACAGTTCCCGTCAGATAGATCAAAATAGACAAATCATTAATTGACGATATAAAATGCTGGAGAAACTCAGCAGGACAGGCAGCATCTCTGGAGGGAAGGAATGGGTGGCGTTCCATAGTTACCTTCCCTCCAGAGATGCTGCCTGACTTGCTAAGTTACTCCAGTATTTTGTGTCTATATTCAGAGTAAACCAGCATCTGAAGTTCCTTCCTGCACAAATCATTAATTGACAATCTCATGAGCTGACAATTCTCCAGTCCTTCTGAGTCAAGTTGAGGGCTGTGGTTCTTTTTTTAATGTTTTTAATTTTTATTTATATTTATTAGAAGTACATTACATTACAACCAATTACATTAGTACTCATCACGTATATCTTATTACAATTAATGTACTCCGTCATTTTTTACACTGATAAAGAAAAGGTTGAGATTAAGAAAAAAGAGAAAGTGAAGGAAAATAGTGAAGGTGTAAAAACGTGACAGCAAGAAAGAACAGAGACCCTGTAGAAAAGAAATTAAAAAGAAAGGATTAAGAGATAGACCCTAAAGAAGACAAAAAAGAGAAAGAGGAAAAAAGAGAAAAACAAATACTTTGTTATAAGCATCACGCAAATGGGATATACCAACTCTCCAGCTTTCATCTCCCTTTACCTGACCTCAGTTTTTTTAAAGTACTTTTGCACCCTATACTTGTAATAATTCTATAAATGTAGACCACGTCAGGTAGAAGTGATCTGGTTTACCTGCCAGGAGGAGTCTTATCTTTTCTTGGTGTAATGTTTCAAACATATTTGAAATCCACATGTTTATAGTTGGTATTGGAGCATTTTTCCAGAATTTTAGGATTAACATTTTTCCAGTTATTAACCCGTAATCTATTAATTTCTTTTGAAACACATTTAATTCAGGACTATCTTCCGTTGTTCCGAAGATAATCCATTCTGCTTTTGGTATCAGTTTTATTTTAAATAATTTTGTAAAGATTTCAAAAATTTCAATCCAAAATTTTTGAATTTTTGTACAAAAAACAAATGAATGCGCTATAGTAGCTTCTTGAGATTGACATTTATCACAAATGGATGATACATTTGGGAAAATTTTATTAATTTTAGTTTTTGAATAATATAATCTATGTAAAATTTTAAATTGTATTAAAGTGTGTCTTACATTAATTGAACATTTATGCACGTTTAATAAATGTTCATTCCACCTTTCCTTTGAGATTTTAATAGCTAATTCTTGTTCCCAGTCTCTTCTAATACCTTCCATAGATGATATTTCTACATTTAAGATAATATTATACAAATATGATATTAAGTTTGCTGATTCAGCTTTTATCTGCATTGCTTCATCCAATACATCTGCTGGGATATCATAATGATCATTTGTATATTTTTTCAAATAGTCACATATTTGAAAATATTTAAAATATTGATTATTTCCCAGTTTATATTTTATTTGTAATTGTTGGAATGATAGTAATTTTCCAGTTTCATACAAGTCACCGAACGTTTTAATTCCTAGTCTATCCCATTGTATAAAAGATTTGTCTGTAATAGAGGGATTAAACGAAGGGTTATTAACTATTGGAGATAAAAGCGATAGATTTCTTAATTTTAAATTTTGTTTTATTTGTTTCCAAGTTCTGATTGTACTATGTATAATTGGGTTTTTGTTATAATTTATGTTATTCAGTTTCATTGGTGAGAGGAGGATCGCTCCAATGTTACCAGAGGAGCAGTCCTCTCTCTCCATTACAATCCAGTCCACTTGCTGGGCAGAGTTGTCCATCAGTTGGATCATATTTTTAATATTTACTGACCAATAATAATACATGAAGTTAGGGAGTGCTAAGCCCCCTAATACTTTAGCTTTGTTCAAGTGTGTTCTTTGTATTCTATGGGATTTATAGTCCCATATAAAATTAGTAATGTCTGAGTCCAATTAAAAAAAAAACTTCTTTGGTAGGTAAATAGGAATCGATTGAAATAGGTATAAAATTTGTGGTAAGAAGATCATTTTTATTGCATTTATTCGGCATATTAAAGACATCGGAAGCGTTTTCCAAAATTTAATTAATGTATTTAATTTATTAAGTAGAGGATCATAATTTGCTTTGAACATGCCTTGATATGTTCTGGTGATTTCAATACCCAAGTATTTACATTTTTCTGTAGCTATTTTAAAAGGGAATTTTAAAAGATGTGTTGAGTCTTTCGGTTTTATTGACATAATTTCACTTTTATTCCAATTTATTCTGTATCCAGAAAAGGATCCAAAGTCCTCAATTAGATTTAATATGTTTGGTATAGTAATTTGAGGGTTTGTAATGTACAATAATATATCATCCGCATATAAAGATATTTTATTATTTGAGTATTTAGTATTATACCCATGGATATCTGGATGTGTTCTAATTTTTTCTGCTAAAGGTTCAATTATGAGAGCAAACAACTGTGGTGATAATGAGCATCCTTGTCTGTTTCCCCTTGATAGTTGAAATTTCGAGGATAGTATGTTACCTTTGCCTGCGTGTGAATGTGTGTGAGTGATTGGTGGTGGTCGGAGGGGCCGTAGGCGCAGTTTAGCAGCCACGCTTCCGTCAGTCTGCCCCAGGGCAGCTGTGGCTACAGAAGTAGCTCACCACCACCGAGTGTGACTGAGGAGTGAATGAATAATGCAATGTAAAGCGCCTTGAGTATTAGAAAGGCGCTATATAAATCCCATCCATTATTATTATTATTATTAGTTAATATTCTAGCTGTAGGTTTATTATATATTAATTTAATCCATAAAATAAAATTCTCTCCCAGTTGGAATTGTTGTACTACTTTATCCATATAATTCCATTCTACTTGGTCAAATGCTTTTTCAGCGTCCAGCGAAATAATTGATAATTCTTGTTCTTCAATTTTCTGTGAGTGCATTATATTGAGTAGACGTCTCATATTATTGGATGAATATCTCTTAGGGATAAACCCCGTCTGATCTGGGTTTATTAATTCACTAATATATCTTCTAGCTAATGTTTTCGCTAATATTTTTTAGCTGTATTTAACAATGCTATAGCTCTATATGAACCCGGTTCTTCTATATCTTTGTCTTTGTCGTTGATTCAGCTAATGTATCAGGTAATATTTGTTTTTTAAAGCATATTGATACATTTTTTGTAACCGTGGTACAATTTTGTCATAAAAGCTTTTATAAAATTCATTTGCAAATCCAACAGGACCTGGAGTTTTTCCATTCTTTAATGAATTTATTGTGTCTTCTAATTCCTTGATTGAAATTTGTGCACCCAATTCCTCTTGTTCTTTCAACTCTAACTTTGGAAGATTACAATTATCCAAGAACTCTGTAATTTTATTGGAGTCCGTTGTCGTTTTAGATGTGTGCAAGTTCTCATAAAATTGCGCAAATCTTTTATTAATATCCTTTGGTATGGTTAGTAATTCCCCTCTATCTGATTTAATCTTTTGGATCGTATGTTCTTTTTGTCGTTTTTTTAGCTGACGAGCCAAATGTTTATGCGGTTTATCCCCAAATTCAAAGTGTTCCTGTTTTGTAATTTGGAAAAGTCTTATAAGTTTGGCTGATAATAGTTTATTTAATTTAAATTTCAAAATTATTATTTTATTATGTTTATCTATTGATGGATCTTTAGCATTATCTAAATCCATTTGTCTAAAAAGTTCTTCTAACTGTCTTTGTTCATTCTTATTCTTTTTATTTTGAAAAGCTTGGTATGAGATTATAACACCTCTAATAAATGCTTTAAAAGATTCCCATAGTAAAGTAGGCGATATATCTGGTGTCATTTATTTAAAAAAAGACGTCCATTTGTTCTTTTAAATATATACTCGCTTGCGGATCTTTTAGGATTTGAGAATTGAATCTCCAAAACGATTTATTCTTAGACATTCCTTCCAGTTTTAAAAAGAAAGTTAGTGGTGAATGGTCTGAAATCGAATTTGTATGGTATGCTGGGTTCACAGTGTGAGGGATTAATTTTGTATCCACCAGGAAATAATCTATACGTGAGTATGTTTTGTGTACCATTGAATAAAACGAGTATTCCCTGCCAGTCGGATTAGCAATTCTCCAAACATCTGCTATATTGGTATTGTTTATATAAGTATTTAAAAGTTCACTAGTTTGAGATTTCGTATTCCCTCTCTGTTTTTGGCTTGATTTGTCTAAATACGGATCTAAAACACAGTTAAAGTCTCCTCCTATTATAACATTTTGATAATTAAACTCTGCGATTATGTTCAGAATTTTATTGAAAAAATGAGGATTATTTAAGTTAGGCGCGTATATATTTACCAAGGTAATTGGAGTATCATGAATTTCTCCGGTAACTATCAAATATTGCCCTTCAATGTCTGTTATGGTATTCTTTGCTTTGAATGGTATACCTTTTCTAATAATGATTGACGTACCTCTAGATTTCGAAGTATATGAAGAGTGATATATTTGACCTATCCATTTCGCCCTCAACCTAGCTTGATCCTGGGATTTTAGATGAGTTTCTTGTAAAAAAATAATGTCAGAATTGTACAGTTTCAGCTGAGCTAATATCTTACCCTTTTAATAGGTTCATTAATACCTCTTATATTCCAACTGCAGAATGAGACTCCTCCTAGGTTCTTTTCTTTAACATCTTGCATTTTGAATAATTATAATACCTTTAAATCTTGCGGTGCATCCATGTCCCAGGTCTTTGGGTATTGGGGGAACCTTTGCATTACTAAGTTTTGTTGGCATATCCCTTTTACGCTTATCACTAAACACAAAACACAAACATGTGACTTTATGTGGTAATAATGATAATAAAAAAATTGAAAAAAATTGAAAAAGTGAAAATACAGTGTCTAAAATGGTCGACACTGTAACAAGTGGCCCACCTGTAGGTGGGAGAAAACCTTGTTTCGACTTCCATTGTTGATGTTAAACAAATAACTCCGCACCCTTGGTTAATCATAACATAATAGGACGGGGCCTCACTATCAGATATATAATACAAATTTACCCTATATATTTCATTATAACATATCATATATATATCGCAATTTTAGCTACTAATTATTAAACAAATGATTTTACCTTCAATAATAATCAACTGTTGGTTGAAGGGGTTAATGAAACGCGCTCCTGGACCTGAGCCAGGTGCTCGTTTCTCATCCCCTCCTCCCAGTTATAGATAAGGTTTGTGGTTCTAAGGTGATTGATGTAGCCAAGGTGGGATCTGCAGATGATGCCAAAGATGGAGCAAGAGGTATATGATGGCACAGAAGGTTTTTATGCTCCTTGCATCATTTTTGCTTGGCTTCCCAAGGTGTTCAATTGTGTTCTGATGCTTTTTTTTCCTTTTTGATTCACAACAGATTAGAGATTCCTATGAGTCAGTGAAGATTTACTTGTCCTCTGTTTTCTCTGTCTTCCTGGAACGTGTGTCTATTTCAAGAGTCTCTTGTTGGGTGTACAGACTCTGTGGTCCAACTTTTGGAACATGCTGAATGTTATCAGTACCTTGATGCTGGGGATGTTGGTCTGGGAATGGACATTGACATTAATTGGATTATTCTGCTGGATTAGGAGGATTCTGGTTCATCAGCATGCAAGAATAAATTATGTAATTATAATGGAAACATTTCCTGCTGCCTTGTTTCCAAATGTTAATGAGGGAAATATATAAATAATGATATACTTTTGCAGCTACACCTAACAGGACTGTTTTATAGGCAGGAAGCATAACAGAGTTTAGGTATAGGTTTTAATTATCTTAATAAAACGTTGATGATTACTTAACAAATATCTTGTCGGTCAATGGCGTTTTATTTCTGGAAACAGTATAAAACTTCAGCTGATTGTTGACTGCAAATTGGTGTTTGAAAGACGCAGTATAAATACTTTTACTCTTCACTTGGGAGTTGAAGAACAAAACTGTGGTCCATGAAATTTGCATCTCTAAAGTTTTTTTCAAGATCTCAGCATGTCCAAAAGCACAAAGATGATGTGATGTAGAATATGTATGTGAATGCCAATTTTACACAAAGCAAATTCCAAAACACAGTTATGTGATAAAGAGCAGACTGAGGAACAATTTGCCGCTGGCCACTAGTACTGACTGCATCAAGAATACTGGTGGCCTTGGTACTCAACTCTCCACATATTGTTCTTTTGATTTAAATATAATTAAGTCAAATACAAACAAAGTTCTCAGGGTCCTTGTTCATAATAGCCAGGGACTTCAATCAAGAGCAGGTCAGCATTGGTCAGCACTGATTCGGTGGCCGAAGGATCTGTTTCTGCACTGTATCTTTAACGTCTAAAGTCAGTGAGGCAAGATAGCGAAGCTGAGAAATAAGATGTGCATGATTACTTTGTTTGAAGTGTACTATAGGCCCCCAAATAGTCAACGGGAATTAGAAGAGCTGGGATCAAGTGTATCCCTGGAGGAGTTTAGGGAACTGAGGAGCACTGTGTTAAATTGAATTGAATTATGAACATTGAATGAACTGTGAACATTGAAGGGACTGAGGCAGGTTCGATATCTTGAAAAGAGCTAGGCTAGTGCTCCAAATCTTTTTTCTCTGCTCACTTATTCAATAATTCACACACTCAAATACAATACTACATTCTATCATATTTCACAGCTTATTGCTATGCCTATATCCAAGGAAGGATTGTAATCCATTCAAAGTTTCATCACATTGAACTTGCTCCCCTTCCACTGGCCATTCTCCAGCAACTGCCCACACATACTTACTATTTGCCTCCTGATAATTTTAGACAGAGCTCTCAAAATATGGAACAATTCTGACTGCAGCTTTTTTCAAGCTTTTTTATAATCATCCAAAAATCACACCTCCAATCATTCCATGGACACTACCTTCCCATTTGACTGCAGCATCCTCAACCTGGGTGGCGCCAGCAATGGCTGCCTCGCGAACAGTCTGTCTGTCCCTTCCTTCTTTGTTGTCTGATTGTATGTGTTAAATGTATGTTTTTAGTGTTCTTTAGCTTGTTTTATGTGGGGTGGGGGGGAGGTGGGCTTTGGGGGAAACTTTTTCTAATCTCTTATATAACCATATAACCATATAACCATAACAGCACGGAAACAGGCCATCTCGGCCCTTCAAGTCCGTGCCGAACATTAAAAAATTTTTTTTTAATTTTTTTTAAAATTTTTTTTTTAATTAAAAATAAAATACTTCCCCCTAGTCCCATCTACCTGCACTCAGACCATAACCCTCCATTCCTTTCCCGTCCATATACCCATCCAATCTATTTTTAAAGGATAACATCGAACCTGCCTCCACCACTTCCACTGGAAGCTCATTCCACACAGCTACCACTCTCTGAGTAAAGAAGTTCCCCCTAATGTTCCCCCTAAACTTCTGTCCCTTAATTCTCAAGTCATGTCCCCTTGTTTGAATCTTCCCTACTCTCAATGGGAAAAGCTTATCTTACCTCGATGGAGATGTGATTTTTTTCCGTATCGTATCTCCGTCCGCACGGCGGCCTAACATCGAGTTGGCAGCCTATGCTGGATACCGATTTTTGGGAGCTACACCGCGGGAGCCTGTGGGACTTTAACATCGTGGAGCTCGCAGTCTCTGGTCAGAGACCAACTTCGGGAACTCCAAGCCACAGGAGCTTCAACCGCCCTGACGCGGGGTCTTCGACTGCCGGCAGTGGGAGCTTCTATCACACCGACTGCAGATGGTTCGACTGCTCCGACCGCGGGAGAATAAAGAGGAAGATTGGACTTTATTGCCTTCCATCACAGTGAGTAATGTAGGGAATCCGTTGTGGCGCTATGTTAACTTTTATGCAGTTGTGTGTCTTGTTGCTTTTTTTAAGGATGGCTGTATGGTAATTCAAATTTCACTGTACCTTAATTGGTACACGTGACGATAAACTGACCTTGACCTTGTTATCTGCTAAAAATCAGATGTCTGCTATAAAATAATCTGATGTTCTATCAACAGCACAGTAAAGATGCTTTCATGAAGAAAATAATTAATTTTCCTTGCAGTGTAAAAATTGTTTAAATGTTTTTTGACTAAGAACCTGCTAGTGATGTTCAATTTGGCTTTTGTCATTAGGACAAAGTAACCTGCTTCATGGGCTTTTCACACTTCAATGCAAATGTTAATTCCTTGCCCTACCAAACACACAATTCTGTAATAGACAATAGGTGCAGGAGTAGGCCTTTCGGCCCTTTGAGCCAATGATCATCCACAATCTGTACCCCTTTCCTGCCTTCTCCCCATATCCCTTGACTCCGCTATATTTAAGAGCTCTATCTAACTCTCTTGAAAGCATTCAGAGAACCGGCCTCCACTGCCTTCTGAGGCAGAGAATTCCACAGACTCACAACTCTCCTCATCTCAGTTCTAAATGGCTTACCCCTTATTCTTAAACTGTGGCCCCTGGTTCTGGACTCCCCCAACATCGGGAACATGTTTCCTGCCTCTAGCATGTCCAAACCCTTAATAATCTTATATGTTTCAATACGATATCCTCTCATCCTTCTAAATTCCAGCGTATGCAAGCCCAGCCGCTCCATCCTATCATCATATGACAGTCCCGCCATCCCGGGAATTAACCTTGTGAACCTACGCTGCACTCCCTCAATAGGAAGAATGTCCTTCCTCAAACTTGGAGACCCAAACTGCACACAATACTCCAGGTGTGGTCTCACTGGGGCCCTGTACAACTGTAGAAGGAGCTCTTTGCTCCTATACTCAACTCCTCTTGTTATGAAGGCCAACATGCCATTCGTTTTCTTCACTGCCTGCAGTACCGGCATGCTTACTTTCAGTGACTGTGTCTGCTGTCTATTAAATGCACTGCAGGAACATTCCCAAATCTCACAAAAGCTTCCAGCTCTGCCACCGAGGGCAACAGTTATAAATGTACACCACTATCTGCAAATCATAAGTATCCCGACTTTGAAATAAATTAATGTTACGTCAATTGTCACCGGATCCAAATCCTAGAATTCCTTTCAATGGAATGAAGATAGTAGCAGTTCAAAAAGATGATCACCACCACCTTCATCGAGTGGTAGGCAATAAATACTGGCCTAATCAGCAGGATGTTCACACACTGTATATGAAAAAATATATTCTGAGGAAAGAGATGCATACTTCAATCCACATGTTTGTAGGAATAACATTTTATTGGTGTTCAATGACTTGGTCCATTTGTTTTCATGGTTTACTTCCTCTAAATTTTTTTTACACAAAATATCCATTACATTACCATAGCCCAGAACTGCAAATACAATTCATGGATTGGACTTGACCAACCTCTGCAAAAAGTTGCTTGGATTAATTGAAAAATATCTCATGTTCAGATAAAATGTTCCCAAACATGCAATGACACGGCACCAAAACACAAAGCTCTACAGCATGAGTTATGTTTCATGTACAGATCCAGGTGATGACAAGCAGCTGTTAAAGAAGGAACTGCAGATGCTGGAAAATCGAAGGTACACAAAAATGCTGGAGAAACTCAGCGGGTGCAGCAGCATCTATGGAGCGAAGGAAATAGGCAAAGTTTCGGCCCGAAACGTTGCCTATTTCCTTCGCTCCATAGATGCTACTGCACCCGCTGAGTTTCTCCAGCATTTTTGTGTACCTGATGACAAGCAGCTTGCTCCCAGAGCCGTATCAATCATTAATACCATGTCTATTAGGAGTTCAAGTCATGAAATGACATCAGTGACCATCTGCCGGTTTTTGTAATGTTTGTTTGTGATTATGTTAAGTGTAAGGATGTTAATAAGATTAGATACAGGAGAGTAAGGACAGAAGAATCTATAAATAAATTTAGAAATGTATTACTGACCCAAAATTGGAAACAGTTGTGTAAAGAGACTGATACCAACAAAGCGTATGAAACATTCCTGATAATATTTAAATCATTATATGATGAACACTGTTCTTTGAAACAACACAACAAGAAGCAAAAATATATAGCTAGGCCATGGATGACAAAAGGACTACAAAATGCATGCAAAAAAAAGAATATCTTGTATAAAGAATTCATAAAATTCAGAACTATAGAAGCAGAAAGTAAATACAAAAGATATAAAAACAAATTGACTAGTATTATGAGGACATGTAAGAAAGATTATTATAATAAAATATTAAACGATAATAAAAATAATATCAAGGGCATATGGAATGTGTTAAATAATATTATCAGGAATGGATCAATGAATATAAACTACCCTCAGTATTTTGAAGACAATGATACAACTGTAAGCGATATGAATGATGTGGTTAATGGGTTTAACAATTTTTTTGTAAGTGTGGGACCAAAACTGGCAGAAGAAATCGATAATCCACAGTCAAAAGAAGGAGAGGGGAAGGTTGTGGACTTGTTAGACAGCAACCCAAACTCAATGTTTTTGAAAGCAGCTGATGAAAAGGAGATTATTGACATTGTTAGTAATTGTAAGAATAAAAGGTCTACAGACTGGAATGACATTGATATGGCTTTAATCAAGGTAGTCATTGGTGTAATTGTAAAACCCTTAACTTATATTTTCAATTTATCTTTCAAAACTGGTGTATTTCCATGTAAAATGAAAACTGCCAAAGTCATCCCACTATACAAAGCTGGAGACAGAAATCAATTTACAAATTACAGGCCGGTGTCGTTACTCTCTCAGTTCTCAAAAATATTAGAAAAACTGTATGTAAGTAGATTAGATAACTTTATCGAGAAGCACGAATTGCTAGTTGATAGTCAATATGGATTCAGGTCAAACAGATCGACATCCATGGCATTAATGGAGTTAATTGAAGACATTACCAGTTCTATAGATAACAAGAAATATGCAGTGGGTGTATTTATAGATTTGAAAAAAGCATTTGATACAATTGATCATCATTTGCTAATCAAAAAACTGGAAAAGTATGGAATCAGAGGGGTTGTACCAGAGTGGATGAGAAGCTACATAAGTAAAAGACATCAGTTTATGCAAATAGGGGACTGCAAATCAACATGCTTAGAAATAACTTGTGGAGTCCCACAGGGGTCGGTTTTGGGCCCCAAATTATTTATTTTGTATATTAATGATATATGTAGGGTGTCAAACCTCTTGAAATTTGTGTTATTTGCAGATGACACTAATATTTTCTGTGATGGGGACAATTTGCAGTAGCTTTTGGAGGTGGTCACAGCAGAAATGAGTAAACTAAAAACATGGTTTGATTTGAATAAATTATCATTAAATTTAAACAAAACCAAACTTATGCTGTTTGGAAAACGCAAACTAAATACACAAGTAAAAGTAATGATAAATAATGTTGAAATAGAAAGAGTGTATGAAAATAAATTTCTGGGTGTGATTCTTGATCACAAAATCTGCTGGAAACCCCATATAAAACATGTGAGAACAAAAGTAGCACGGAGTATTGGAGTGATGGGGAAAGCAAGGCATGTTTTGAATGAGAGAGCACTGTATATTCTGTACAGCTCACTTGTGTTACCGTATTTAAATTACTGTGTGGAAGTATGGGGCAACACCTACAAAACCACCTTACAATCACTAAGCACACTACAAAAAAGAGCTATTCGTATAGTAAACAATGTAGGATATCATGAACACACCAATATGCTGTATTTAAAATTACACACCTTAAAGATTAAGGATCTGGTAGAATTTAAGACTGCACAAATAATTTATAAAGCAAAAAATAAACTGCTACCTGTAAACATACAAAAACTGTTCAGAGACAGAGAGGGGGGTTATAACTTTAGAGGGAAACTAAACTTGAAACAGCATTATGCTCGGACCAATTTAAAAAGTATGTGTATTTCCATTTGTGGGGTGGTTTTGTGGAATGGTCTTGATGAAACGATTAAACAAAGTATGAATATAATGCAATTTAAAAAAATGTACAAAAGATATATCTTTGAAAAGTACAGTAATGAGGAAGGAGAATGTAAATCTCACAGATGTTAATGGTGCTTGTTCTTTTCTTTTTTTGTTCTTTTTTTCATAATAGCTTGATTGGAGTATTTTTATTTGAATTGTCTGTTTAGTTTATTTTATTGAATTTTGCATTTGTTAATGGTGAAGAATGGGGGTAGGACTTGACAAGCATAGGCTTCTTCCTATCCCTTTTCGAACGAGTCTAATGTGTATTATGTTGAAATTGGCTTTTGATTTTTTAATTTATGTATGTACATATATGTTATGTATGTGTGTATATGTGTATATGTATGTAGATATGTACATGTATGTATGTATGTGTGTATGTATTTATGTTTATATATATGTATATATATAATTTTCCTTTATTTATTATTCATTTTCATCTTTTCTTTTCTTCTTTTTTTAATCGTTCGAAATAAAAAGATATCAAATCAAATAATTAGCAGTTCCAATGGAAATTCCTGGGCTAGAACATACCCTAAATCAAGGGCGGATCATTTTGTTTTTTTGACAGAAGAATTCTGTTGCCTTTTCATATCTTTCCAGCTATTCCATTGTAATGATATTTGAATCAAATATAACAGACACTCAACCTACAGAGCATTACTTTTCAAAACTTTTCAAATATGGCAGCTCCTATGCAACAGTGTATTTTTACAGTACATTTTTGTTCATACTAAGACCAAATGGGAGGGAGGAATAGGAGATGATAAGATTTCTTTATTGGATGACGATGCTGCATTGTTTGTCCTAACGTGATCAGTGTCATACATACTCATACGGTTGCTGTGTTTCAGTAAACAACACATTCTAGTTTGGCGTCTTGCATTAATTTTCATTCAATCTGGATGAATCACAAGGGGAAGAGCATCACTCTGCATCGGAAAACGTGTGCGGTGAGGCGTAGTTTTGAAAGAAAGGTTGAAGATAGAGACCCAAAGTGCCAACCACGCACACAACCACAAATATCCATAGAAACAGGCGGTCGATGACCATAGCGACATACTTCCAGTCTTCACTGATCTGAAAATCAGATATTAATGCGAGTGAGAAGATGATTTGCTAAATGGGTTACAAAGAAATGTTGCAAAGAATTTATTAGTGTACACATTTTTTTTCTTGGCCTATCTGTGTGATGATGTTCTCAAGATCATGTAGATATATCCATTCCTTTGCTAACAATTTCATTCTGCATTAATTTACTTTCTTTATATTGTATTAATTAAACACCAGGGATCATTCTGAATTTGAACAAAGAAAACTAGAGAATATTAACTCAATCATTGTCTTGCACCTTTCATTTGCACCAACATTAATAGGCAGGCAAATTATGAGTAACATTTAACATGTGGTTAAGCAAATATTGGTAGTTTGCCTTGTGTCTGCAGCCAAACCTACACTTAAGACTATTCCAAAGTGAAATACTAATGTTGCTGGATATCAAAATAAAAACAGAAGTTGAAAATAGTCAACCGTATTTGAAGAGACAAAAGGAAAGTGACCCTTTCAGATAGATGCCCTTCCAGGTGAGATCTGGTAAATGGTCATTGCTCGGAAACATTAACTTCTGTTTCTCTCTCTAAAGATGCTCCTGATGAGCAATTCCTACATTTTCTGTTTTTATTGATAGGAAGATGTTTACTATGGTCAGGGGTGCAGATGTGTAATTCAGAGATACTGCAATGTAATCAAAAGCCACAATAGAATGGAAGGTAAGGTTGAAGAAAGGGTGGGAGTTGTGAGAATGCTGTGATGGAGAAGTCCGAGGGGGGAGCGGAGGGGGGCGATGTACGCAAATCCTTTTGCAGCTGTGATGGGACAGAGGAGCTGGCAAATGCCCACAATTGTAAGGGCTGGCCGTGAAGGCACATGAGAAGGAGAAAAGAGGTGCATGAACAAGCGGAGAAAGAGATTAGCTTGTGACCAGAGGGCGTACCACCTGGAAGGCAGAGATGAAGGCAGGCCTGTAATCAGAAGAAGCCCTGCAATCATAGGGAGGATCCATGATTAGGAGTGCAGGAAAGAAGTTGGGATTAGGATGGGTGGTGGGAAAGGGTGATACTTGTTCCTCCTCATCCACAGGGGGGCTCATTCCTGCTTCCCTTTCATTCTCTACTGATTGCTACATTTAACCTCAGGTTCCAACAGATTGACTGAAGTGTGCTGGTCAGTCACTAGAGGTGATGTTTGCTGTTTCATAAAGGCAACTCGGGACTAGTTGGTTGATGTGATTGCATTTCCCATTTTGATTCTTTAACTGCTCACCTGACTCTTTCCCACCAATTGTGATGTCAGTTTATGCCTTCTCATATATTATCTTATGAAAAAGGCCATTTGGTTCATTAAATCTATGAAGACTGTTGGAACAAACCTATTAACCCTATGCTCTATTTATTTTTCTGTTATCTATTCCATCCTCCATACCCATTAACTCCACCTTAATTATTATTGAGGCCATAATTTTCTCAGAACACTAGAGAGCAAGCCAAATTAACTGTTGCAGAAGATCTGAAACACCTCTGATCATTATTTATGAACTCCAGACACAGGTAGGATAACGGTGAGGAAGAGAGGAGAATAGAACATGCATGGTTATCATTGGCAGCTTGCCACTTCCTCGCTTTGTTTGTGCTTTGTATCACCATTGGTGAATGGTGCCTTCCTCAAAGTGAGCTCTTCGACGAGCTTTACTAATCTTTGCTTCACCCTTTGATCGGTTTAACAAGCATTGCTGGGCTTTAGTCAAATGACCATTGGATGATTGCATTGTTCAAGACAGCGTGTGCTTTACCATGTCCCATCAAATCACCAAAGTAAATGGCAAACTCTAGTGAATAACTAAGAATATTATACAATGGAAGAATTGCTTACAGATTAAGTGAAGAATAGAGTTCGTAGGAGGCATTTTCATAAATTAGTAAATGGAGAAATATGAAAGGTCTGGTGCAAGGGATCACCAAAAAGCAAAGTGATAACTTTGCAGCACTCTGTGTGAATAACTAAGAATATTATACAATGGAAGAATTGCTTACATATTAAGTGAAGGATAGAACTCATAGGAAGCATTTTCCTAAATTAGTAAATGGAAAAATATCAAAGTGCAATGCTCGGAGGATGAGCTAAAGAATTTAATGAACTGATTTAATGAATCTGTTTAGCAGAGACTTACTGATTTTTCTAGCCTAAAATGAAACTAGAAGTTTACTTTAATAGAGCAGACCATCCTTTTAGTTAGCTCTTCCTGATTGTTCTAGCTATTATTTCCTGGGCTGTTATGGAAATTATGTTTTATGTAACGAAGTTCATAAGTTGTAAGAGCAGAATTAGGCCAATCGGCCCATCAAGTCTACCCCACCATTGGATTATGGCTGCTCTATCTTTCCCTCTCAACCCCATTTTCCTGCCTTCTCCCCGTAACCCCTGACTAATCAAGAATTTGTCAATCACTGTCTTAAAAACATCCATTGATTTGGCCTCTACAGCTGTCTGTGGCAAAAAAATCCAGATTCACCACCCTCTGTCTAAAGTTACCTTGCTTCAGTCAGAGGATACTTGATAGAGTGGTTTCAACGCTGATTGCTGGTGGCTACTTGATGATTAATGTGAGTCCAAACATATATCACACGCTGCTGTTCACCTCCATCGCAGTTCCATTTTGGCCCCACACAGTATATGAAATTTTGTCAGAAATTTGTGTGCAGGGACGTCCTTAGCATTGAATACATGACTTGATGGATTTTCTGAAAGATAGAATCTTTTCAGATCTCACTACCAACACTAGGCCTCATCTCCAACTATGATTGCAGCAACTTTGGTTCTGCTCTGACTTCACCAGGATAGGCAGGACATTGGTCAAAAGGCAGTAAGGAGACCCGAAAAGACCTGAACACAATTAGGTTTCCTCTCCATATGCCGCGCTCAGGATATTGATCGGCACAGACCTGATGAGGTGTAGGATTATTTTAATCAGTTACATAGATACATAGACAATAGGTGCAGGAGTAGGCCATTCGGCCGAGCCAGCACCGCCATTCAATGTGATCATGGCTGATCATCCACAATCAGTACCCCATTCCTGCCTTCTCCCTATACCCCTTGATTCCACTAGCCCTAAGAGCTCTATCTAACTCTCTTTTGAATGCATCCAGTGAATCGACCTCCACTTCCATCTGAGGCAGAGAATTCCACAGATTTACAACCCTGTGTGAAAATGTTTTTCCTCATCTTAGTTCTAAATGGCCCACCCCTTATTCTTAAACTGTGGCCCCTGGTTCTGGACTCCCCCAACATCGGGAACATGTTTCCTGCATCTAGCGTGTCCAATTCCTTAATAATTTTATGTTTCCATAAGATTCCCTCTCATCCTTCTAAATTCCAGTGAATTTAAGCCCAGTCTTTCATCATATGACAGTCCCGCCATCTCGGGAATTAACCTCGCGAACCTATGCCACACTCCCTCAATAGCAACAATGTTCTTCCTCAAATTAGGAGACCAAAACTGCACACAATACTCCAGGTGTGGTCTCACCAGGACCCTATACAACTGCAGAAGGACCTCTTTGCTCCTATACTCAACTCCTCTCTTTATGAAGGCCAACATGCCATTAGCTTTCTTCAATGCCTGTTGTACCTGTATGCTTACTTCCAGTGACTGATGTCCAGTGACACCCAGATCTCTTTGTACTTCCCCTTTTCCGAACCTGGCACCATTCAGATAATAATCTGCCTTCCTGTTCTTGCCTCCAATGTGGATAACCTCACATTTATCTACATTACAGTATACTGCATCTGCCATGCATCTGCCCAATCACCCAACCTGTCCAAGTCACTCTGCATCCTCATGGCATCCTCTTTACAGTTCACACTGCCACCCAGCTTCATGTCATCTGCAAATTTACTAATGTTACTTTTAATTCCTTCATCTAAATCATGAATGTATATTGTAAATAACAGCGGTCCCAGCACTGAGCCTTGCGGCACCCCACTAGTCATTGCCTGCCATTCTGAAAGGGACCCGTTAATCCCTACCCTAGCTAAAATAAAACAATTCCTCCAGTTTGATGACCTCGAAAAGATCATCCACACATTTATCTCCTCCCGCCTCGATTACTGCAACTCCCTTTACACTGGCATCAGCCAATCTTCCCAGCCGCCTACAACTGGTCCAAAACGCTGCAGCGAGACTCCTGACGGGCACCCGAAAAAGGGACCACATCACCCCGATTCTGGCCTCTCTCCACTGGCTCCCTGTGCGGTTCTGAATACATTTCAAGATCCTTCTTTATGTTTACAAAGCCCTTAACGGGCTTGCCCCCACCTACATCAAAAGTCTGCTTGCCAACCACACAACCTCCAGGTCCCTCAAATCAGCCGACCTGGGGTTACTGAACATCAGTCTAGGCATAAGCTCAGGGGTGACCGCGCCTTTGCGTTTGCAGCTCCTAGACTGTGGAACATCATCCCTCTTCCCATCAGAACTGCCCCCTCCATCGACTCTTTTAAGTCGAGACTTAAAACTCATCTTTACTCTCAAGCATTTCTTGACGTCCTCTGAGGGCTATATGTATGTATTTATGTATGTACTTAATCTATGAACCAATGTTATATAACGTTAGTACCTCCACCAATGTAAAGTACTTTGGTCACCGAGCGTTGTTTTTTAAAAGTGCTATAGAAATAAAAGTGACTTGACTTGACTTGACTTTGTTTCCTGTCTGCCAACCAATTTTCTACCCATGTCAATACCCTACCCCCAATACCATGTGCTCTAATTTTGCCCAATAATCTAATGTGTGGGACCTTATCAAAGGCTTTCTGAAAATCCAGGTACACTACATCCACTGGCTCTCCTTTGTCCATTTTACTTGTTACATCCTCAAAAAATTCCAGAAGATTTGTCAAGATGATTTCACTTTTGTAAATCCTTGCTGACTTGGACCGATCCTGTTACTGCTATCCAAATGCGCTGCTATTACATCTTTCATAATCAACTCCAACATCTTCCCCTCCACCGATGTCAGGCCAACCGGTCTATAAATCCCTGCTTTCTCTCTCCCTCCTTTCTTGAAAAGTGGGATAACATTAGCTACCCTCCAATCCACAAGAACTGATCCAGAATCTATAGAACATTGGAAAATGATCACCAATGTGTCCACGATTTTTAGAGCCATCTCCTTGAGTACCCTGGGATGCAGACCATCAGGCCCTGAGGATTTATCAGCCTTCAGTCTCTTCAGTCTACCCAACATAATTTCTTAACTAATGTGAATTTCCTTCAGTTCCTCCATCACCTTAGATCCACTGTCCCCTAGTACACCTAGGAGATTGTTTGTGTCTTCCTTAGTGAAGACAGAACCAAAGTACCTGTTCAACTCGTCTGCCATTCCCTTGTTCCCCATAATAAATTTACCTGTTTCTGTCTTCAAGGGACCCACATTTGTCTTATCTAATGTTTTTCTCTTCATATACCTAAAGAAGTTTTTACTATCCTCCTTTATATTCTTGGCTAGCTTATCTTCATACTTCATCTTTTCTCCTAGTATTGCCTTTTTAGTTACCTTCTGTTGAACTTTAAAAGTTGTTCAATCCTCTGGCTTCCCGCTCATCTTTGCTATGTTATACGTATTCTCTTTTATTTTTATACTGTCCTTGACTTCCCTTGCCAGCCATGGTCGCCTCTTACTCCCCTTAGAATAATCTTCTGGATTATTCCCAGAAACACCTGCCATTGCTGTTCCACCATCATCCCTGCTAGGGGTCCCTTTCCAGTCAACTTTGGCCTGCTCCTCCCTCATGCCAACATTGTCCCCTTTGTTCAACTGCAATACTGACACTTCCAATTTTCTCTTCTCCCTCTCAAATTGCAGGTTAAAACTTATCATGTTATGGTCACTACCTCATAATGGTTTCTTTACCTTGAGTTCTCTTATCAAATCCGGTTATTACACAACACTAAATCCAGAATTGCCTTCTCCCTGGTAGGCTCCAGTACAAGCTGCTCTATGAATCCACCTCAGAGGCACTCTACAAACTCCCTTGCTTGGGATCCAGTACCAACCTGATTTTCCCAGTCTACCTGCATGTTAGAATCTCCCATAACCACCGTAGCATTACCTTTGTTACATGCTAATATGAACTCCTGATGCAACGTGCACCCTATCTCCCAGATGACATGCAGCTGCCTGCCAACCCTGGAGATTTCTTCAGAAACATTTTCTGGACTTGCAAAGGGGCAGGGAATGAGATATGCCAGACATTAACCTGTTCAGCATCTTCAAAAGCCTCATTTGGCTGAATAAGGAGAAACCCCACAAAGGATGTCCATCCTCCATCCTTTCCACAGCCCATCACACTTGATCTGTAAGACCAATGTGTGACTAGTCTAGTGCATTTTGGTTGATTTAATATGACTGCAACTCCTGCTAAGCACCTGATAAATAATGAAATAGCTAAAAAAGGCACGGAGGTCATGTAAATACTCCTTCTCGGCTCCACTGAAGGGGAAATAGGGCAAAGAATCTTACATCAGCATTAAGGGCATACTGCTTTTGAGGTACCTCAAAGAAAAGTGGAGATGAAGGGGACATTAAAGGAGCCAATAAAATATTAATGCTTTGCTTTTGGAGGGTTGGTAGACATTTGCATTTAAGCTTGTTCAAACTGGAAGAGCTGTAGTATTATTTGTATCAGCAAATTAACCCCTTACAGTGTCAGCACCGTCAAGCAAACTATTCCGTCTGAGCTGGCTGCAGAATGCACCTCTTACACACTGCATTTGAGAAGAGTGATCTAATATTCCAAACAACCAAGGGCAACTGTAGGCAGAGGCTTAACTTGGGAGGAATTTAAAGAAAAAACTGCCACACCTTTTAAATCAAAAATTGATCTGGCCATTAGCTAAGTGGATGAAAATTATAAAACCAGGAAAAAATGTCAATAGAACATAAAAGACATAACATTATCCAAGTCACCTAAAAAAAATAATTGTATCTAGCTTGTTCATTAAAGGAGTTGACAATTAGTAAATTGGTTGTCACATTTCCCAGGTGACAGCTAATATGCACACTCAGCATCCATAAACTGATGACAAGGAAGTGCAGATGCTAAATTCTTGAGCAACACACTAGGTGTTGGAGGAACCCAGAAGGTCTGGCAGTATCAGTGGAAGGAACGGACAGACAACGTTTCCAGTTAGGACCCTTCTTCGTATTTTTGATTCTGACAAAAGATCCAGACGCAAAAAATTGTGTCCTTTCCCTCCACAGATGCTGCCTGAATGGAATTAGCACTAGTATTATTTTCTTATTATGTCTTATATGGAGAAGATGAAGAAGGTAGAGGGGAATTCCATTTCATTCCAGTGCACTCGACAGGGCTTCTCCCTGACTTTCACCTGTTCTCTTCACCCCTACTTGTCCTCTTCCTTGCCAAATGCCCAACTGTCAAGCTGGGGAGCCAAAGGCCCAAGATTCCTCGTTATGAGATGGGGACAACATTTACATTAACTCTATTTCACTTTCGATATTTTGTCAAAGCTCAAACTCTTTGTTTTTGTATTTTTTGCTCAATCTCTTTAAATATATTTAGTCATACTTTGCTCCAATAAAACTCATATTCCTTTTAATTTTTTCTTCAATTTTATACCATCTTAGTCAGCCACAGTAGTGTAACCTTCTCGTAGAACATTTCTCTTTGGTATGTACCTTTGCTGAATTCATGTGATATTTCCTTATATGTATTCCTCTGCTTATATACCACTGACCCAGTAATCTGTTTCCATGGTCCACCTTACAGTGGCTTGCAAAAGTATTCATACCCCTTGAACTTTTCCACATTTTGTCACGTTACAACCACAAACGTAAATGTATTTTATTGGGATTTTATGTGATAGACCAACACAAAGTGGCGCATAATTGTGAAGTGGAAGGAAAATGATACATAGTTTTCAAATTTGTTTACAAATAAAAAACTGAAAAGTGTCACGTGCAAAAGTATTCAGCCCCCTTTTCTCTGATACCCCTAAATAAAATCCAGTGCAACCAATTGGCTTCAGAAGTCACCTAATTAGTAAATAGAGTCCACTTGTGTGTAATCTAATCTCAGTATAAATACAGCTGTTCTGTGAAGGCCTCAGAGGTTTGTTAGAGAACATTAGTGAACAAACAGCATCATGAAGCCCAAGGAACACACCAGACAGGTCAGGGATAAAGTTGTGGAGAAGTTTAAAGCAGGGTTAGGTTATAAACAAATATCCCAAGCTTTGAATATCTCACGGAGCACTGTTCAATCCATCATCCGAAAATGGAAAGAGTATGGCACAACTGCAAACCTACCAAGACATGGCCGTTCACCTAAACTGACAGGTCGGGCAAGGAGAGCATTGATCAGAGAAGCAGCCAAGAGGCCCATGGTAACTCTGGAGGAGCTGCAGAGATCCACAGCTCAGGTGGGAGAATCTGTCCACAGGACAACTATTAGTCGTGCACTCCACAAATCGGGCCTTTATGGAAGAGTGGCAAGAAGAAAGCCAATGTTGAAAAAAAGCCATAAGAAGTCCCGTTTGCAGTTTGCCACAAGCCATGTGGGGGACTCAGCAAACATGTGGAGGAAGGTGCTCTGGTCAGATGAGACCAAACTTGAAGTTTTTGGCCTAAATGCAAAACGCTATGTGTGGCGGAAACCTAACACTGCACATCACCCTGAACACACCATCCCCACTGTGAAACATGGTGCTGGCAGCATCATGCTGTGGGGATGCTTATCTTCAGCAGGGACAGGGAAGCTGGTCAGAGTTGATGGGAAGATGGATGGAGCCAAATACAGGGCAATCTTGGAAGAAAACCTGTTAGAGTCTGCAAAAGACTTGAGACTGGGGCGGAGGTTCACCTTCCAGCAGGACAACGACCCTAAACATACAGCCAGAGGTACAATGGAATGGTTTAGATCAAAGCATATTCATGTGTTAGAATGGCCCAGTCAAAGTCCAGACCTAAATCCAATTGAGAATCTCTGGCAAGACTTGAAAATTGCTGTTCACAGACCCTCTCCATCCAATCTGACTGAGCTTGAGCTATTTTGCAAAGAAGAATGGGCAAAAATTTCAGTCTCTAGATGTGCACAGCTGGTAGAGACATACTCCAAAAGACTTGCAGCTGTAATTGCAGCGAAAGGTGGTTCTACAAAGTATTGACTCATGGGGGCTGAATACTTTTGCACGCGACACTTTTCAGTTTTTTATTTGTAAAAAAATTTGAAAACCATGTATCATTTTCATTCCACTTCACAATTATGCACCACTTTGTGTTGGTCTATCACATAAAATCCCAATAAAATACATTTACGTTTGTGGTTGTAACGTGACAAAATGTGGAAAAGTTCAAGGGGTATGAATACTTTTGCAAGCCACTGTATACAAGTCTTTCCTCTTATCATTGTTTTGCCTTCATTTAACTGTGGAACATTATTCAGAATCAAATTTCTCATCCTTAAACTGAATTTGAAATTATACTACTAAGCTACGATATCTTCATTGGTAATCCTTCATTGTGAGGCCATTATTAAACCTAGTTTCATTACATTACCTAGATCTAATAAAGATCGCTCCCTGGTGTTGCTCAATGAATTGTACTAAGAAACCATCTTCAATACGTCATAAGAATTTCTCACAGGGCTACTCTTGCCAATTTTATTTGTTGAATTTATTTGATGGTTAAAATCACCCATGGTTTTTGCAGCACATTTCTTAAAAGCCCCTATTGTGTCTTGATTTATGGAAAGCAACCAAGGAGCATTGATACCCCAGTCATCCCCTCTTCTTCTCTCTCCCAAAGGGGAGAAAACACAACAATCTTCACAGCACGTACCACCGGATTCAGGAATAGTTTCTTTCCTGCTCTTCCCACTTAGATTGAAACATCGCCTATCAATTCACTCCACATATGCTGTCAGACTTGCCTAGTTACTTCATCAGTTTGTGGTTTTCATTAGATTTATTGTGTCGGGTATAGTCTGGGTGGCAAGAGATTAAGCTTGGCATCTGGACTGCTGTCACGAGCTAGTGCCAATTGACCTGTGATCGGCTGTGGAATAAAGGAATACATTTCTAAAGCAATAACGGTACTTTCCTATTTCGCGATGAAGTGCTTTCTGTTCCACACATCTTTTGGAGTGCTGTTAATTTTTAGAGCTTGCCAACAGGTGTTGAGTAGGAAAGAACAATGAATTAGCATTTATAAAGTGTTTTCCACATCCTCAGAGCACTGTAAAATGCATTAGTCAATAAATTGCACTTGTAGTGCAATTACTACATCGCAAGGAAATATAACCACCAGATTTACAGATGAAATGAAGATAAATGAAATGGAACTCTTTATAATTTATCTAGATGATGTGGCCAGGTTTGCTGTGAATGCAGGTAACTGCCTTAAACACAAGTGGTAACTTTTAAAGGGACAGTGCTCTGGGCAATGTTCCTCCAAAGATTTCATCATGTCGCAATCGGTAAATTGGAGGGAGAAAGGTTTAGCTTCATTTTGTAATATTTAGTATTTACAACAAACAATACCTTCACAAAACATTTTTCTGTTTTTACCAGTATATATTGTTTTACAAAATACCTGGGGCCAGAATTCCCATCCATGAAAATTGCAATTTGGAGAAAATAACTGCAGTTTTCATCTGTGTGGTCTTTCCACCAAGTGTTTTTGATGTGAGTAACTTACACATCAGCGGCTAAGTCTGGATTTAGATAAGGAAAAAATAAGTGCATTGATTCATATGTAAATCTAGCCTGGAACACTTTTTATGGAGAGATTATCCTTTTTTTTTGCAGTGACCTCAAACTCCGTCAAGTGCAGAAGTAAATGCTTACCCCAGCTGCAAAGTGTATTGAATTAGGAAGTTTAAAATGTCACACAAATGAATAAAGAAACCTTGCAACCTTAACCATAAACAAAAGTTCCAGCAGAGGCCACAACCGCGAGGAGCCTAAATGTCATTGCACATCAGCTAATGCAGCAAGGCTTGCTTTCCGGAAGATAAAAATAGAATATTATTGAACCTTGTCACTGATAGAGAAATGTGTCCAATTAACCTTAAAGTGAAAATAATTTCTATTTTACATTAGGATCTAACTATATGGAGACAAACTTGTTTAATCAAAGGGGAATCCTATTGATTCCCGGGATGACGGGACTGTCAATGCTGAGAGAATGGAGTGGCTGGGCGTGTACTCTCTGGAGTTTAGAAGGATGAGAGGATATCTTATTGAAACATATAAGATTGTTAAGGGTTTGGACACGCTAGAGGCAGGAAACATGTTCCCGATGTTGGGGGAGTCCAGAACCAGGTGCCACAGTTTAAGAAGTAAGCCATTTAGAACGGAGACGAGGAAACACTTTTTCTCACAGAGTTGTGAGTCTGTGGAATTCTCTGCCTCAGAGTTCGGTGGAGGCCAGTTCTCTGGATACTTTCAAGAGAGAGCTAGATAGGGCTCTTAAAGATAGCGGAGTCAGGGGATATGGGGAGAAGGAAGGAACGGGGTACTGATTGGGAATGATCAGCCATGATCACATTGAATGACGGTGCTGGCTCGAAGGGCCGAATGGCCTACTCCTGCACCTATTGTCCGTTGTCTATTGATCTGTTCCTGAGTGTGGAACCAGCATTGCAGTTAAAGGAGGAAGATCAAAATCGCCATATTCATTATACTCTCCCCACACTCTCCACAACCCCCCTGCAGACCTACACATGTGCATTAGCGGCAGTTTGCATGACCAATTAACCTAACAATCCATATATCTTTGCAATGTGAGAGCACCCAGAGGAAACCCATGAGATTTCAGTGAAAAAAATCAAACAGCAGCACATCAGCACCAGAGGTGAGGATTAGGGGAGTCAGAGAAAGCTGACCTCTATGGAAAGTACAAGACTCTGAGCAATATAGACTAAACAGTAACCACTGTGGAGTGGAGGAAGGGTTTAATAGTGTGGGTTGGAAGTGGATATTTCTTCATTGTGATTCCACAGTGCTTTTGAGTTAGGATGCACAGATGTTTTCTGATTTGGTAGCAAATGTTTGTGGTAGAATCCTGATTTTAGATTGCCCTGCAGAGACAGTGGTTGGTTATGGGTTTTCATCTCAATACTGTGAGTGCCTGTAGTCCAATTAATGTTAAGGTTAAACAATCCTTTGTTGTTTTTTTTGATGAGGTTTTAGTTAAATTGTGTTGATTGTTCAGTGCTGAAAGAAATTACTTCAAGTATCGGAAGACAACAATACACACCATGGCAGTTCAGTGGCACAGCTGATAAAGCTGATGCCTCACAGCACCAGAAACTCAGGTTCGATTCTATCCTCAGGGGCTGCCTGTGTGGCATTTGCACATTCTCCCTGTGACCATGTGAGTTTCCTCCAGGTGTCCCGGTTTCCTCCCACATCCCCAAAACATGAGGGTTTGTAGGTTACTTTTCCTCTGCAAAATTGCCCCTAATGTGTAGGGAAAATGCGGTAACATAGAACGGATGTAAACAGTCCAACCATCGACATGGACTCAGTGAGATGCAGAACATGTTTCTATGCTGCATTCCTAAACCAAGCTCAATACACTGGAGAAACACAGTTCCACTAAAAGTGATGTTAAGCTCCTCTCTTTCCTCATGATGAATTAATCTCATTCACTCATCCCCAAATAGTAGTGTTTCACTAAACCTGTCATATTGTATTGTTTGTGTTGCCACCATTTAACAAACAAGCATAAATTATGCCCAGGAAAGAGTGATAGAGGATGGAATACATTTATTTTCCTTTAATTCTGAAGTGTTTAAGTAAAATGAATTGGAAAAAAATATTATTGTATGATAGGGAGTCAATGTAAAATTGTCACAAAGAGTGCGAAGAGATGTGCAACGGACATTTTGTGGACAGAGGGTGATAGCAACATGAAGGATGCTGCAATGAGCAGATGTTGCTGCAGAGGTCAACGTATTTATGAATGGAATATATTGGAAGCAGATATGTGGATAGTGACTGTACAATGACCTTAGTTTATGATTGCCCCATGATAGAGCTGGTGTAAGCCTAATGGGCCTGTCCCACTTAAGCGATTTTTCAGCGGACTGCCGGCGACTGTCAAGTTGCCTGAAAAACCGAGAACTGGATCGGCGACTGTCAGAGTGGAACACACACACACAAATACATTGCAAAGGCAGGGTCCAGGGCAAGTGGAGGAGCACTGTCTAAAAAATTCCCACGCTGCAAAGCCAAGGTGATACAGACGCACACCGCGATGAACAGGATGGTTGGCGCTGTAATTAAGACAGCTAAAGCACAGTGTATGGTAAGTCCTTTAAAAGAGGGGGGAGAGGGGTGAGAAAGGGGGAGTGGGAGGGAGAAGGAATAGAGACAACTTTTAAGAAGCCAGAGATACACGGCTGTGAAGTTCGGCAGACATTAACATTACCGGTCGTTTCCTTCGTTCTGAAAACTACTGCTTACCTTTTTTTCCCCCCAATGAGCCAATGAAATTCACCGGTCAGCACCAGCTCCAACCTACGAGAACCTCCGACCTCCTGGCAACCCACTAGGACCCACCTACGGCTAGAGAATTCTCGCTAATCTCCATGGCGACTTCATTCTAGTCGGCGCTAATTTTTCAACATGTTGAAAAATTCTCGGCGACCATAATGAGGCTGCGACCAGTTCCCAAAATGTGGGAACTCCTCACGACCATGAAGGCGACTCCCCGGCAACCACCCGCGAACATGTGGCAAACATGTGTTGACCATGTGGCGACTAAAAAGTCTCCTGCAGTCATCTAAAAAGTCACCTAAGTGGGACAGGCCCATAATGGTCAGAATAAGCATCTTCTGCTCTATAAACTCCATGGCTATATTTGTACCAAACCGCAAGACAAAGAGAGCCACGTATAGCCTAGGACTGGATGTCAAGTATCCCGACAGACTTTGGGAGGATGCTACCAGCTGGAGTAACTTCATGGCTAGGCAGTATAGCCTTGAGAAGATAAGGTGTCTGGAAATGGCCATTTTGCAAAGGAACTGTATGATGAGAATGGAAATATGAACAAGCAACATAATTAAGAACTCCCTAAGGAACGAAGAAGTGTTTTGTTTATTCAGCACTTGGATGAGTGACAACTCAAAATGATTGACTTTAGAATTGTGAGAGCCTTGTCAGAACAAAGGCTTACTTTAGGAGATTGAAGGAAAATTTGTATAAAAGCAGGGAACTGAGTTTGAAGCTCAGAGAAGACTACCCCCTACCAACAGAGTGAATCTGGCCAATTCATTCATATGGGTAATATCTGACTCCAAGTCATGAGTTTCGTGATTTAGTTTAAGAAGTGATAAGTTGAAAAAGTAAAGTAATTGAGAATTTTTTGAAGTCAATTGTTTGCATGCATGTTTAAAGTTACTTGAGTGTTAAAAAAGATTAAGTTGTACTGAACTAAACTAAACCTTGGTTTAGAGTCTTTTGTTCGACGCATGAGTTGATACCCTATAGAGGTAATAGGGTCAACACATGGGAGCTAAATTCTACTTGATCACAATGCTAAAAATTAATCTTTAATCAAAGGTCACATAAATTAACCCATGAATTCGGATACTTTTTTTTTACTGCTTATTAACTTTGATTTTGTTAAAAGATGAAGGAAAGGATGAGCTCACACACTGATCTTCATCTTCGCATTTCATGTACTCCGCTATGAATTTGACGCCATCCACTGCCTCTTGTATGTTGGACTGAGCCTTTGTTGAACTCTTCCTCCTTGAATCCTGCTGATCGGACATGTCTCCCAACCTCCAGCCACAGTTCCCTGCTGACTCCTTGTTCACATAGCTTGTTTGTACTTCGGCTTGCTCTACCTCACTGTCAATAAATGTTGCCAACTGCTTTTTTCTGATTCGATCCTTTATGCTTCGATTTTCTGGCCGTTTCATTAGCAGAAGAGCCGGCAGCTTCTTGAGAAACACTTGCTTCACCCAGTCGGGCATGGTGTGAGTGGTGGGTGACCGATGGTGGATGTTCAATACGCAGACACTGGTGACGATGGAAAAGGTTACCAGGACCATGGTAAACATTAGGTACTTGCCAATTAGAGGAACGTCCAAAGAAGTTGGCGGAACAATCTTTGAAATGAGCAGTAAAAAGACCGTTAATGCCAGCAGAACTGAAATGCACAGTGTTATTTTTTCCCCAGAATCAGAGGGCAAGTAGAACACCAAAATTGCTAGAGAAGTAATCAGCACACAGGGGATGATAAGGTTGATGGTGTAAAACAACGGCTTCCTCCTGATGATAAAATCATACGTGATATCAACATATGTGGGGTCTGTTGGAATCTCATTCCTTCTCCCTGGAAGAGCGACAATGTCCCATTCACCGCTGGGCTTGAAGTCGTCCCTGCTTGCAACATCACTGCTTAAAACTAAGTCAATTTCAGTCCGATCGTATGTCCACGATCGAAATTTCAGGGTACAGTTTTGCTGGTCAAAGGGGAAATGTTTCACTTTGATTCTGCAGGCACTCTTATAGATGGCCGGAGGCAGCCAGAAGATATCTCCATTGCTGTACACGATAGCGTTGGTGTAGAGTGACACCTCATAGGTCCCATCAGCACTGGAAGGAAAGAGATAAAAGAGCCATTTAGGGGTGATTTTCAGGGGAGTTTGGGAAGTATAATTATATCCTCATTACAGTATATGTGACTTTCCATTGTTATTTTACATGCAGATAGCACTGTGTCGAAGGAATCGCATCACAGATCTTGTTAAGAATAGTGTGGCTGAGCTAATGTCTTATATATCGGTGTCCTCTCCCAAGCCAATCATCCCCGGGATCATTCTTGTAAACCCTCCTCTGGCAATCTGATGCTCTGACATGTGGAGCATTGCCAAGCATTTACTGTCCATTTCTCACGATAAACTCCCAGGAAGTGCAGCCCCACAGAGAATGAAGCTATTTGTTTAATAGCTCAACTCAGAAACATATGATCATGTGAAATTACTCTTTTACGATTTTTTTATGGCAAATCAAAACTGCTTCAGGACAAGGTAGATACATATATACATAAAATTACAAGGTTCTATCAAATTAAAAATAAATAATTTTGTAAATAGTCAACTTACTTGTTATATAACACTATGTCAGGGAGCCAAATATGCCTGGAAGATATTCTAAGTGTGTCAATGCCTTCGTATTTTCCTGGATCCCACTTTAGGCGATAGTCATTCCATTCCTAGTTGAAAAATCAATCAAATCATAGACCATGGATGATTAACAATAAATCTTTATTTTTGGTTCATGATACAACAGGAATAAATTTGTTACAGGAGATGTAGAATTTGTTTTGGTCAAATGTTAACAAAGACAATTCCTTGTAACATTGAATATTGAACTTTTGCTGCAATTTCAGTTCAGATATTCATTACAAGACTAACTAAAATATTAATTTAAGATTGATAATCATTTAAAAAAAACTTTCATGTAACTATATTTGGATGCAATTAGGGGAATAATTTCTTCCTTCAAGAGTTAGATTCATCACTTTTTTCAAAGAACATTTATTACTCCGTCATTGGCAGCCATGTCTTCTGCAGCCAAGGGCTCAGGTCTGGAATTCCCACCTAACACAATTCTGTCTCTCTCCCTCTTTCTCCTCCTTCAAGATGCTAATTGAACCTACAGTATCTGCTTAAGCAGGTCTTTGGTCATCAGAGTCCTTTCTCAACTGCTCTGTATCAAATGCACTCCTACTGTCTTGGATGTTTTACATGTTGAAAGAAATTATTTTAATATATCCTTGTTTTCATTTATCTACTATACATCTAATAATGATCCTGGGAAAATGCAGCAAATCATGCACTTGAACCAATTCTCATTCACAATATTCCATATTTCATCGTTTCATCTAAGCTTGCATCTGTAACCTTGTCACAAATCCTGATTATATGTGGTTTTATACAAGGATAATTAATTAGTTATCAACAAACTTGGAGCAAAAGTATGGATGATTTTATATGTTTATTAAACCATGTGGGACCCGTTGGGTCCAGTCTCCTCAACGCACAGTTGTGGGGTGGGGGGGCCCGTGGCATCACACACACACCAACCACCCCCCCACACACACTAATGCCCCCCCCTTGATATTATATTAATATTATCATTAATATTTATTAATATTTAATTAAGAGAGAGACAGAAGGAACTGCAGATGCTGGTTTACCAAAAAAGACACAAAGTTTTGCAACTCAGTGGGTCCGACAGCATCTGTGGAAGACGTGGATAAGTGACATTTTAGATCAAGACCCTTCTTCAGATTTATTTAGTTAGTTAGATTTAAATCCCACAGATGCCTTAGAGGGATTTAAACCCCTTTTTCTGGTTCAACTATCAAGCACATAGTTTACTGATCAGGAACATTGACCTGTGGAGTAAATCTGACAATTCCAATTTGGAAAATATCCAATGTTGAAATGTTGTAGTAAATTAGTGGATTTGGCAAAGTGACCACGGGGCACTTGGAATCCTCAGCGTCAAAGGTGGATGGTGCTGCAAGGTTTGTAGTACAAGAGATCAGTTCCCCATCTGCTTGTTTCCATTCACTCTGGAACCTGGTCTATGGTTCTCTTCAAAATGATTTTCCATTGTTTGTTTTGTAATCATGACACAAATCCAAATTGAAGTCTGCAGACTGTTCATCTAAATATATTAAACCTGGGAGCTTTGTCTAACAGCTGTCAGGTTCTGGGAACTTTACAAATGTAATGTTGATGTCAAATGTATTATAATGGAGCAGGTCAATGAATTAACTCCCCTTCCCATTCCAAAGCAGACCTTTTTATCCCAGGCCTGCTCCACAATCAGTGTGAGGCCAAACACAAATTGGAGGAACAGCACCTTTGATTTCTCTTGGGCAGCTTACAACCCAGGATTTGAACGTTGATTTCTTCAAATTTCAAGTAACACTTTCATTCGCTCCTTTTCCCCCATCCCCTGCCCTATCCACTCACGTATAGCCGCCAACTGCGCAGGCGTGGCTAGAGAGGGAGAGGGAGGGGAGCAGAGAGGGAGGGGAAGGGGTAGAGAGGGAGAGGGTGAGGGGGGTAGAGAGGGAGGGTAGAGGGAGGGAGATAGAGAGGGAGAGGAGCAGAAAGGAAAGGGGAGGGGGTAGAGAGGGAGAGGGCGTAGAGAGGGAGGGGATAGAATGGGAGAGGGAGGTGAGGGGGTAGAGAGGGAGACGGAGGTGAGGGGGTAGAGATGGAGGGTAGAGGTAGGGGAGGGGGATAGAGAGGGAGAGGGGCAGAGAGTTAGGGGTTTAGGGAGATGGAGGTAGAGTCGGGGAAGGGGGGTAGAGTGGGGCGGAGGGAGGGTATAAAGGGAGGGGGGTAGAGAAGGTGGGAGGGCGGGTAGAGAGGGAGGGGGTGTGAGGGAGTGCAGATATTTGAACAACTCTCCATACCCCCATGAGGGGGTAGAGAGGGAGAGGGTGGCTGGGCTGCAGGCGGAGTGGGGCGGACGGCTGACCGAGTGCGAGCGGGCGGCGACCAAATGACTGCGAGTCGGGGGGGTATGACGTAACTCGCAGCACGTGGAAAACAGTGCGCAGCGGACGGCGCGAGCAAACCCAGTGTGACGTCATCAGCTCGTTTATTTTCAAAGATATTTCAGATTTGTGAACATTTTCATATGGTCCTCATTGGTCCTCATTGGCTCCTTGAACGAGTTTCACATCTTCCTTTCTCCTGACTAAACCAAACCCTTGATCCTGTCCCGCCAGACTTTTTTTTCTCAAAATTTAGCAACTCAAAATGGGGGTACGTCTTCGACGCAGGTGCGTCTTCATTGCCAGGAAATACGGTATAGATTTTCCCATATAACTGTTTTACTATTTGTCCAAATTCTTAAATCTGCATAAAACAATCTGCTTCATAATTTAAGCAAAGGATTGTTCGAGATATTTAATTAAGTTATGGCTGTATGGCAGAACAAAGCAGCTATCTTTAATACGTAATGTTATGTATAATTACCAACTTTGTTTTACCACGTCCTGAATGAACACTATAAACTACAAAATTCACTAAACAATTAATACAAATGCTACACTCAAACCCTTAAATTTACTCAATTTTACTATTCATACCATTGTAGCTGATGTCCAGATTAACTAAATATATTATATCAAAGTTTGAATAACAATAATCCCTCACAAGTCACCATCATGCTAAGGTTTGAAGTTACAAAGCTTGGTGCACTAAGTGGCATTACAAAGTTCACATCTGTGTTTCACTGGATTGCTAATTTTCATGCAAAACATTTCTGTTTTAATGTTTAGAGGTCCAAGGCCACATCTGTACTGTGGTATGAATTCCATCTATGCTAAATTCCACCTTGAGCATTTGTGACATTCGTTTATTGAATGAGGTTGACAAATATTCCACAATCTCCAAGACATCAATGTGAATATTACACAATAGAACCTGCAACTCCCCACCATGAAGGCCTAAGAGCCCAACAGTTAGTTCTTCCTTGAATAGTGGATTCAATCAATTCCCCTCCACCTGACATAACATGTCCGCACCCTTGACAACTTCTCTTTTGACCATTCACTTTCTTCACGTTAAAGATCGCATGGGCACTCGCATGGATTTAGGCTATGCCTGCCTTGTTTTTGATTAAGCACTCCTTTTTACAAATGTACCCTGGCAGTATTCCCCAACTCTTTCTCCACTACATGGACAACTGCAACAGGGATTCCTCCTGCACCTGTGCAGAACTTGTTGATTTCATCAACTTCCACCCTGTCCTCAAATTCACTTGGAAACATTGTTCATCCCAGTCTGGCGAAAAAATTAAACGGGGAAGGCGGTTCAACCACGGCTAACGAGGGAAATCAAGGATAGTGTTAAATCCAAGAAAGAGGCATATAAATTGGTCAGACGAAGCAAGAGGGTGGAAAAAAACAGCATGAAAGAGAGCTTGCGGGGAATATTAAAACTGACCGCAAAAGCTTCTTTAGATAAGTAAAAAGGAAATGATTAGTGAAGGCTAATGTAGGTCCCTTACAATCAGAGACAGATGAATTTATAATGAGAAACAAGGAAATGGCAGAACAGTTAAACAAGTACTTTGGTCTGTCTTCACTAAGGAAGACACAAACAATCTCCCAGAAATACTAGGGTCAGATGATCTAGTGGGAGAGAGGAACTGAAGGGAATCTATGTTAGTCAGGAAATGGTGTTAGGTAAACTGTTGGGATTGAAGGTGGATAAATCCCCAGGGCCCAATGGCCCTAGAAATCGTGGATGCATTGGTGATCATTTTACAATGTTCTATAGACTTAGGACCAGTTCCTGAGGACTGGAGGGTAGCTAATGTAACTCCACTTTTTAAGAAAGGAGGGAGAGAGAAAACAGGGGATTTATAGACCAGTTAGCCTGACATCGGTAGTGGGGAAGATGCTTGAGTCGATTATTAAAGATGTAATAGCAGCGCATTTGGAAAGCAGTGACAGGATCGTTCAAAGTCAGCATGGATTTATGAAGGGCAAATTATGCTTGACTAATCTTCTGGAATCTTTTGAGGCTGTAATGGATAAGGGCGAGCCAGTGGACATGGTGTATCTGGAGTTTCATAAACCCCGTTGACAAGGTCCCACACAATAGATTAGTGTGCAAAATTAGAGCACACGGTATTGCGGGCAGGGTATTGACATGGATAGAGAACTGGTTGGCAGAGAGGAAGCAAGGGAAGGAATTAACGGGTCCTTTTCAGAATGGTGACTAGTGGGGTGCCGCAAAGCTCGGTGCTAGGACCCCAGTTATTTACAATATGCGTTAATGATTTAGACTATGTAACATCTCCAAGTTTGCGGATGACACAAAGCTGGGTGGCAGTGTGAGCTACGATGAGGATGCTATGAGGCTGCAGGGTGACTTGGATAGGTTGAGTGAGGGGGCAGATGCAAGGCAGATTCAGTATAATGTGGATAAATGTGAGGTTACACTTTGGTGGCAAGAACAGGAAGGCAGATTATTATCTGAATGGTGTCAGATTAGGAAAAGGAGAGGTGCAAAGAGGCCTGGGTGTGCTTGTACATCAGATACTGAAAATAAGCATGCAAATACAGCAGGCAGTGAAGAAAGGCCTTTATTGCGAGAGGATTGAGTTTAGGAGCAAGGAGGTCCTACCACAGTTGTACAGGGCCCTGGTGAGACTGCACCTGGACTATTGTGTGCAATTTTGGTCTCCCAATTTGAGGAAGGACATTATTGCTATTGAGGGAGTGCAGCGTAGGTTCACCAGGTTAATTCTCGGGATGGCGGGACTGAAAGATGAAAGAATGGGTCGACTGGGCTTGTATTCACTGGAATTTAGGATGTAAGGGGATCTTATAGAAACATATACAATTCTTAAAGGATTGGACAACCTAGATGCAGGAAAAATGGTCCCGATGTCAGGAGAGTCCAGAACCAGGCCTCACAGTTTAAGAATAAGGGGTAGACCATTTTGGACTGAGATAAGGAAAAACTTTTTCACCCAAAGTTGTGAATCTGTGGAACTCTCTGCCACAGAAGGCAGTGGAGGCTAATTCACTGGATGTTTTCAAGAGAGAGTTAGATTTAGCTCTTAGGGCTAAAGGAATAAAGGGATATGGGAAAATAGCAGGAACGGGGTACTGATTTTAGATGATCAGCCATGATCATATTGAATGGTTGAAGGGCCAAATGACTTACTCTTGCACCTATTTTTCTATGTTTCTAATATCTCCGACACCTCTTTGTTGATCTCTCCATCTCCTTCACAGGGGATAGACTATTGACTAACGTCGACTGCAAACCCACCGATTCTCCTGTATCCCCTCCCACCCTACCTCTTGCAATCCCTTACTCTCAATTGTTCCATCTTCTTCACATCTAGTCGCAAGAAGGGACTTTCCACACTAGGATATCTGAGATATCTTTTTACTGCAGTAAAGGTGGATTTTCCTCCCATTGTAGTCGATTGAGAACTCACCCGTTTCCCACATTTCTGCCCTTGCTCATCCTCCACTCAGACAGAACAAGGATAGAGTTCATCTGGTCCTCACCTTTCACCCCTGCATCCAACATGCTATTCTGTGACATTTCTGCTACCTTCAACATGATTCTGCACACTAGTCACATTTTACTGTCCCCACCACTTACCTCTTTCTGTAGAAACCAATCTCTCTTCAATTCCTTGGTTCACTCATCTCTCCCCACATAACCTGACCCCATCCCAGGCAATTTCTTCTGCAACTGCAGGAGATGTAACACCTGTCCCTACACCTACTCGAGCGGCACGAGTGGCGCAGCAGTAGATTTGCTGCCTCACAGCGAATGCAGCACCGAAGACCCGGGTTTGATCCTGACTACGGGTGCTGTCTGTACGGAGTTTGTACGTTCTCCCCGTGACCTGCATGGGTTTTCTCCCAGATCTTCGGATTCCTCCCACACTCCAAAGATGTACTGGTATGTAGGTTAATTGGCTTGGTAAATGTAAAAATTGTCCCTAGTGTGTGTAGGATGGTGTTAATATCCGGGGATCGCTGGTCGGCGCGGATCCGGTGGGCCAAGGGACTGTTTCCATGCTGTATCTCTAAACTAAACTAAATCTCTTCTCCCACTTCCATCCAAATGACCCCAACAGCCTTCCCTGACGAAACAAAGGTTCATGTGCATAGCTTCCAATGTGGCCTCCTTTACATCGACAAGACCCGGGACAAGGCGCCCGTTTCTCCTTGCACGGTCTGCCAAGGCTTGCCTGAGCTCCTAGTATCTAGCCATTTGAACTGTCCTTCCCATTCTCATACTGATTTTTCAGTCCTTGGCCTCTTCCATTGTTAGATTGAGGTTATGTCCACAACCCTATTGTATGAACATTGAATTCAAGTAATATTCCCCCTACCTTTCTACCAACCCACCCTTCCTCCACCATCCTGGTGCATACATATTTCACCACCATCTCCTACTTCCCCAGTCATCCTACCTACTTTCCCACCTCATGCTCTCATCTCCCATCCACGTCCTCTTTTTTTTAATCTTCTTTCTACTCTTCTCAGTTCCCTTCCACCCATATTCCTCCCTCTTGCTTTACATTTTACTCCTCCTCTCTTGTACGACACTTTTTTGTCTCTTTTTAATTATTTTAATAGTAATCAGAAGTATTCAGAATTCTTGAATATAATATATCCGAGTTAACTTGATTCAATTTCATCATGGAAACTGCAAGCAATTGTCACAGTTGTATTTCTCCTGCTCCCTATGTGTGGTATAATGTGTTGCCAACTCCTCCCTATTGTTGTGACCATCTCTCTGGACTCAGGGCTACAATTCCATCTGTCCCAGCAATTTTCCACCATAATTAAATAATTTGTTTGCAGTTCTCTCTACTAACCAAAGGGTGGTCCTAAAGAGATGGAAGCAGGACATCCTTTTGTTGGAGAGGATAATGGTCTGAAGTTGAGGTAAAGTATCCCACAAGTAATTGAAGTTGCAGACAACTCCTTTCAAATTGAACTAGGGGCCAAGGATAACTTTAGTGCACCAGTTTTAGAACTGGAGCTTGGGCAAACAGTCTGATGATACAAGGGCTGGTGAAGTATTAAGGGAGGCTATGGACAAGTAGAACTGAGAGCCATGAGTACTAATGTGATCTTAAGATGATATTGTCAACTGCACTTTGAAGAAGAGGGGCTTGTGAATAAAATCTGTGGAGAGACTCAACGGGGAAAGTTGTGGGATTAAAGAAAGAAGTCACAGATGAAGAAGTCTGAAGAAGGGTCTGACCCGAAACACCACCCGTCCTTTTTTTCCAGAGATGCTGCCTGACCCGCCGAGTTACTCCAGCACTTTGTGTCTACCTTTGGTATAAACCAGCATGTGTAGTTCTTTATTTCTACATACTGTAAATCACAATAGAAGATGCTTTTGTTTCTATATGAGTAAAGGCAAGTCAAGTACCAGAGCTTGTGGCAGAGTTGAAGTAGTGAATGATGACATAATCAAAAGGAGCATGAGACTGAGAAGGACAAGGAGGTAAGATACACCATTAGCTGCTTGTTGGGAATGAGATCACCAAGCAGGAAGTGAGGTGAGGTTGAAAACAATCTTTGAAATGTAGTGAGAAGAGAAATTAAAGAGGTTTTAGCATTAGGTCAGATTGTGACCTTGGAGGGAATTTGATTTAGTGATATGGAAGTGGGGATAAGGAAGGTATTGCCAAATGTAAGAGTTTGAGGTTGGTATGAATTTATGGGTACTTGGGACTTTTTCAGTGAGGTAGCAGGAAAGAGGTTTAAGGAGATGACTGTTAGTGGAACAATTAGGTTAGGAATCACCTTTAGGCTGAACATTTATCCAGTGCCATCTGTGGTTCCATGTTCTGATTTAATATTAGAGTAAGCTTCCACACATCAATAATTCATTTCAGTACAGCTGATATGATATCTATTATGGGGTCGTGGATACTGTTGATATAAATCAGGAAGCCATACCAGTCATTTGCTTGTCATATACTAGCTCATCAGTCAAATATAACTAATTTCAGTATAACTTTCAGGGTATATATATATATATGTGTGCTGTCACCTGCAGAACTGAACTGCTTGATTTTGGCCCATTCATTCTAAACAATTCTAGAAAGAAAAGATTCACAATTAAAATTGTATTATCATGGGACAGGTTTATTATAGTTCCAGTGTTTTACACCTATCATATTGTGGATAAATTATACAAACCTGAGTGAGCCAAGCATTTGTGGTCATAATCTGTTCCCTCTCATTCTGGAGAAACAACAACAAAAAACACACATTTATTTCTCAGCAAATTTGTTCTAAATATGTTCATGCATACTGGCAAATGATCCAAACAAAATGAGAACACGACATATTTAATCAGCAGAACATGTTCATCCAAACTATCTCATCCAGATAATTTGTCAAGATGCCAGATCTTGAAGTTTAACAGTTTTTGCCATCATCATCTGACTAGCACCACAGATTACAGATCATTCAACACCAATTGCATTCCATTGGATGAAGTGAGTCTAAACTAATAATGGGGAGCCCCAAGGTTTAATCTAATTTATTATTTTATTATTATTATTATTTTGAGAAAATTATTTTACAGTTTAAATACAATTATTGTTTCAGCTAAAGTATTGTATACTCACCACACTTATTAACTGTGAAAGAGAAACCTTTATTGCGATGGTTACTATGTCAGTGCTATTCTTTGCTGGTCTGATGAGCCTATTATAGCGATCAGCATGTAAGAGGTAGTTTGCTAAGCATTCCTCTGTATTCGGGGGAAAAACACCTGGAAAGACGAAAACAAGATAGGTTTAATAAATGTTAACTTGTTTCATTCATTTTGGATTTATGATGGAATTATGGTGCAGTTAAAGATTAGATAATTTTAGGTTTTAGTTACTAGAATTTTATTTTGTAGCTCAGCCGGAGTAGGCTAATTAATTAAGGCTTCTCAGTTTTCCCAACCAATTCCCACCATGCCCTTGCAAGATTTAGTAAGATCCTCAAAGTGTTATCTGACATGCTATAGCTCACATCTTTCATCTTAACATTCACACTGAATCAGACATTCAGGGAATGATCCATGCACACAATTCACAAGGTTAAAAATGCCCAAATTTATTCCACATAAAATCTCAGGGTACAAATAAATTCCTTGTTCACATGAAGCTCGTAGAGAAACAGTGGATGGGTAAAAAAAATTGTAATACAATCTGAAATTGTGCAAAAATGGGTTTGAAAATTAGATCCCACAGAGAGCAAAAACGTTTCGTGCACTACCTGGTCATGTACAGACTTTTATATTCAGAAGGAATGAACAATAAGTTTAATGCCTTGAGTTGAAAGAAGCAGAAAGCAACTTTTCCCAGAGGACCTCTGCCTAGTTTGGAGTAGAAGTTTCTGCTCTTTATGCAATCCCTTGGGTCCAAGGTAAATAGCTCCAAACTTGGTTCTGAAGTGACTGATGAGGCTATTGTGGGAATTGCAGACTTCCTCAGATGAATGCAGACAGCGGCTGATAGGGTGAGTGGTTTGACAGTTTATAAGGCAGTGAATTCTTTCCCCCTCTCACACAGGGCTTCTGTGTAATGTTGAAGCATAATTTCAAGCATTGAACGGTGATGTGCCAGGCAGTGAGAATGTTTCTCTTCTTCAAGGAAACTTTGAGCACATCCTTGAATCTTCAGTCTGAAGAAGGGTCTTGACCCGAAATGTCACCCATTCCTTTTCTCCAAAGATGCTGCTTGTCCCGCTGAATTACCCTGGCATTTTGTGTCGTTAACATGACTGATAAGATTGTTGTAGCCGAGACTCAGAATGATCCCAAAGGCATGCCAGCAGATGTAGCTCGCCCAAAGAAATGAGCCATTTATTCCAGCTCTCTGTTTTCTCTTTGTTAGCCAATCCTCTGTCTGTGTCAATTACCCTTGTTGACTGTAACATCTTACTTTGCGTAGTAACCTTACATGAAGCAGAACACCGAGTTCCGTTTAGAAAATACACCACCTTCCAGTTTGCCAGTTAGCCTTTTACCAGCTTGCTTTTGATAAGATAACTCAAGGTAAAGGAACCGCTTGGAGGTAGTGATCATAATAAGATTAGTTTTAATCTGCAATTTGAGAAGGAGAAGGTTAAATCGGAAGTGTCAGTGATGCAGTTGAACATAGGGGACTATGAAGGCATGAGAGAGGAGCTGGCCAAGGTAGACTGGAAAGGGATACGCAGGAATGACGGTGGAACAGCAATGGCAGGAATTTCTGGACATAATCCGGAGGCCGCAGGATCATTTTATTCCAAAAAGGAAGAAAGATTCTAAGGGGAGTAGGAGGCAACCGTGGCTGACAAGAGAAGTTAGGGATAGAATAATACTAAAAGAAAAGATCTATAACACAGCAAAGAGTAACCGGAAGCCAGAGGATTGGGAAACTTTCATAGGACAACAGAAGGAAACATTACGGGCAATACGGGCTGAAAAGATGAAGTACGAGGGGAAGCTGGCCAGGAATGTAAAGAAGGACAGTAAAAGCTTCTTTAGATATGTTAAGGGAAAAAGAATAGTAAAGTCAAATGAGGGTCCCTTGAAGGCAGACACGGGTGAAATTATTATGGGGAACAAAGGAAATGGCAGAAGAGTTCAACAGGTACTTCGGATCTGTCTTCACTAAGGAAGACACAAACAATCTCCCAGAAATACGGGAGGGCAGAGGATCTAAGGGGGTCGAGGAACTGAAAGAAATGTTCATAAGGCGAGAAATAGTATTGGGTAGGCTAACGGGACTGAAGGATGATAAATCCCCTGGGCCTGATGGTCTGCATCCCAGGGTCCTCAGGGAGGTGGCTCTAGAAATAGTGGACGCATTGGTGATCATTTTCCAATGTTCAATAGATTCAGGATTAGTTCATGTGGATTGGAGGATAGCTAATGTTATCCCACTTTTCAAGAAAGGAGCAAGAGAGAAAACGGGGAATTACAGACCGGTTAGCCTGACCGGTGGTGGGAAAGATGCTGGAGTCAATTATTAAAGAGGTAATAATGGGGCATTTGGATAGCAGTAAAAGGATTAGTCCAAGTCAGCATGGATTTATGAAAGGAAAATCATGCTTGACTAATCTTCTGCAATTTTTTGAGGATGTGACAAGTAAAATGGATGAAGGGGTGCCAGTGGATGTAGTGTATCTATACTTTCAGAAAGCCTTTGATAAGGTCCCGCACGGGAGACTGGTGACTAAAATTAGGGCACATGGTATTTTGGGTAGGGTGTTGACGTGGATAGAAAAATTGGTTGGCAGACAGGAAGCAAAGAGTAGGAGTGAACGGGTCCTTTTCAGAATGGCAGGCAGTGGCGAATGGAGTGCCGCAAGGCTCGGTGTTGGGGCCGCAACTGTTTACCATATATATTAATGATTTGGAAGAGGGAATTAGGAGCAACACTAGCAGGTTTGCGGATGACACAAAGCTGGGTGGCAGTGTGAACTGTGAAGAGGATGTTAGGAGGTTGCAGGGTGACCTGGACAGGTTGAGTGAGTGGGCAGATGCAGTATAATATAGATAAAGTGAGGTTATCCACTTTGGTGGCAAAAACAACGGGGCAGATTATTATCTCAATGGGGTTAGGTTAGGTAAGTGGGAGATACAGCGAGACCTGGGTGTCCTTGTACACCGGTCACGGAAAGTTGGCGTGCAGGTACAGCAGGCAGTGAAGAAAGCTAATGGAATGTTGGCCTTCATAACAAGAGGATTTCAGTATAGGAGTAGAGCTTCTTCTGCATTTGTATAGGGCTCTGGTGAGACCACATCTGGAGTATTGCGTACAGTTTTGTTCTCCTAATTTGAGGAAGAACATCCTTGTGATTGAGGCAGTGCAGCGTAGGTTCACGAGATTGATCCCTGGGATGGCGGGACTGTCATATGAGGAAAGACTTGTATTCACTGGAGCTCAAAAGGATGAGGGGAGATCTTATAGAAATATATAAAATTATAAAAGGACTGGACAAGCTAGATGCAAGAAAAATGTTCCCAATGTTGGGCAAGTCCAGAACCAGGGGTCACAGTCTTAGAAAAAATGGGAGGCCATTTAAGACTGAGGTGAGAAAAAAGTATTTCACCAAGAGAGTGGTGAATTTGTGGAATTCCCTGCCACAGAGGGCAGTGGAGGCCAAGTCACTGGATGGATTTAAGAGAGAGTTGGATAGAGCTCTAGGGGCTAGTGGAATCAAGGGATATGGGGAGAAGGCAGGCATGGGTTATTGATAGGGGACGATCAGCCATGATCACAATGAATGGCGGTGCTGGCTCGAAGAGCCGAATGACTTCCTCCTGCACCTATTTTCTATGTTTCTATGCTTATGGGGCTGTCCCACTTAGGCGACTTTTTAGGCGACTGCAGGAGACTATGCAATCGCCACATGGTTGCCACATGTTCACGGGAGGTTGCCGGGGAGTCGCCTTCATGGTCTTGAGGAGTGCCCGTTTTCTGGGAACTAGTCGTGGCCTCATTATGGTCATCGCAAATTTTTCAACATGTTGTAAAATTAGCGGCGACTACAATGAAGCCGCTGTTAATCCTGGCCAGATTGGAGAGGCTAGGACTCTAAAATTGTGTAAAGGCTCCAGGGCTGCTGGGCCATTTGGTCAATTTGAAAGTGCTCTCTGTGGAAATGGGACAAGCTGCAGAGTGGTGCCAGTTTGTCTAGAGCACAGATCTGAGCTGCAGGAAGAGAATGGGAACATCTGCAGACCCTGGTAATTAGGTGCAAAATGCATAGAATGGATTGGATGACTGCAAACCAGACATACACCTTGTAAATAATTGTAAATTATGTTTCAAAGCTTTATGTTGCTGAATGTTGATTAGATGAGGTATTGAAGGACTCTGTCATTATCACGAATGGGGGGAAGGGGAGCAAGAGTGGAGCTGCAGGATATCGAGGAGACCCTTGTGAGAGCCGCATCTATAATGGAAGAGGGGAACCTCCGTTCCCTAAAGAATGAGGACATCTCTGATGACCTGGTATGCAAAACCTCATCCTGGGTGCAGATGCGGCATAGAGGAATTGGGAGTAGGGGATAGAGTCTTTACAGGAGGCAGGGTGGGAAGACATGTAGTCTAGATAGCTATGGGAGCCAGTGGGTTTGTAATGGATGTCAGTCAATTTCAGAAGTCTGTTTCAAGGCTTATCTGAAACCAATGCTAACCCACCTTACTGATGCTGCAGGTGAATAAAGTAAGTGAAAGGTGTGGTGTTTGCAAAGATCGTTTTCCATGGGAATGAAGTCAGTGGTTGTTCAAGAAAGAGAAGTGTAAATTTAAGTTGTGTTTATTATCATATGCACAAATATGTTGAGGTACAGCTCTAATGAAAATGTTGCTTGGAAGCATTACAGGAATACACTCAGACAACACACAAAAACATAAATTATACATGAATGACATAGATATTTCATAAGACAATACAAAGAAAAGGACTGCAAAAACATGTCATTGGTACAAAACACAATTGGAGAGAGCAAATCCACGGTAGTGCAAGAGGCGATGCATGACATCTTTTTGTTTTTGTAGGTTTTGGGTTGTGCAGCTTGTTTCAAGAAACTGGTGGTTGTAGGAAAGTAGCTGTTCCTGAACCTGGTGGTGCGTGACTCCAGGTTGCTGTGCCTCATGCCCCATGGGAGCAGTGAGAAGGGGGCATATCATGGATGATGGGGACCTTGTTTATACTGTAGATGCTGCCTTATTGAACCAGCATTTCATGTAGTTGATTTTTATAGTGGAGAGGGCTGTGCCCGTGATAGACTTGTTTTCCTGTGCATTAGAATTGCTGCATTAGGCCATCATGCAAATCGTCAGGATACTTTCTACGGCAGATTTGTACGGGTTTGTTGGGTTATTCAGTAACATGCCAAATCTCTTTAAGCATCTAAGAAAGTAGAGATGCTGGAGTGCTTTTCTCATGATTACATCTCTGAACTGGGCCCAGGACAGGTCATCCACGATATGAACACCCAGGAATTTGAAGCTGCTACCTCTCTGTGCAGCCAACATAACAACGGAAAATGGTGCGTGGTCTCATAGGTGATAGGAGCAGAATTAGCCCATTTGGCCAATCAGGTCTACTTCGTCATTCAATCGTGCCTGATCTATCTTTCCCTCTCAACCTCATTCTCCTGCCTTCTCCCCATAACCCCTGACACCCGTTCTAATCAAGAATCTATCTATCACTGCCTTAAAAATAGCCCTTTCTGAAGTCACCAATTAGTTTTGTTGATGTTGAGTGAGAGGTTGTGTTGTGACACCACTCAACCAGGTCAGGATGGAATTCATGTCATAGGGTTGAAGGAGCAGCTCTACGTGCATTGTGGTGGCTATAGAGGCTTGGTTACTGTAATCAAGAAATAGATGGACATGTAAGAGTATAAAGGAATGTAGGATTAGTGCAAGAAACAGTTGTTTGGCTACAAGATAAACCTGGATTTAATTGAATGATGGACCTAGCACAAAGGGCCAAAATGCCTATTCCTCTTTCTCTTTTATATTGTACTGTCATAATTATGTGTATTTATTTATGTTTGGCTTATAGTGCTCAACAAGTATAAGGGTACTGGGTACCTATTGTTCTGAGTGTCGGCTTCTCATTCTACTGAGAGAAGGAGTCATACTTAGGAGTGGTAACCTTACACTTATTAACAAACCATTGTGCCTTAGAAAGAGGGATGGGGCATTCAAACATGCCCTGCCATTTGTGAACAATTTACTTTAAACATCCTTGTCCCACTCTATCCCCGCATCCTATGATTCCTTGAATAACGAGAAATCTATTGATCTTAGTTTTGTCTGAACTCAATGATCGAACCTTTACAGTCCTTTGGGATTTTAATACCAGTGATTCGTCTCTTCTTTTCAGACCTACTGTATCAGCTTTCCCTGAATTCCAATACTTTGACCTCCAGTTCTGGACCTTGTAGTCGACGGAAACATCCTCGTCATAACTATATCCGGATTTTTTATGCTTCAATGACATCACTTTATTCCAGTAAACTATAGTGAATTAGAAATTTGCTCTCCTCAATATTTCTCATTTTATAAACTTGCTATACAGGAAATATTCTGATGAAGCTTCACTGCATTTTCATAGCAAGTATTGTATATCCGTTTTTAGAATATGAGGCCAAAACTGTACATAATATGCCAGGTATGGTCTCATCAAGCCTCTGTGTAATTGTTGTGAAACATCATTAATCCTATACTCAAATTCTCTTGTAATAAAAGCTGTCATCCCATTTACCTTCCTAATCTGTCCACCTACATATCGGCTTTCTGTGATTTCGGTACAAAGTCACTGTTGGGGAATAGGTCTTGTATTGGCTACCTTTTTGCTCCCTTTCCTATATTCTACCCAATAAGACCAATCGATTCAAATGTCAGCATTGGCTGTGGGCCGAGGATCGAAAATGTGTCTAGAATTTAACTTTCTGAGAACTACTTAAAATTTTGCACAGATTTAGATAAAATATAATAGAGAAGGAAGTCATAACTCGTCAGTGCCAAAAATTGCACATTAATTAATTAAGCTTATTAGAAAATGTGATCGAAAAAGTAAGCGCCATCTAGTGTTCAATGCTCATATTACTCCATGGGGAGCCTAATTCCGTGCTGCTGTCTATTTAAACCATATATTATTATATATTAACCATGACGTGAATATGACTGTAATTATATATAATTATATATAATTATATTATATAAAAATAATATAATGAATATAATTGTGAGTGTGTATGTTGAGTGAGACTGTCGCAGAGGTCCCGGGTCGCAGAGGTAAGGAGTAACCATACAGTTAATGACAAGCAGTCGTTCCAGGTGCGACAGAGGTTAATGACAAGCTGTCGTTCCAGGTGCGACAGAGGTTCACCTGCATCTCCTCCAACCTCATCTATTGCATCCGCTGCTCTAGATGCCAGCTGATCTACATCGGTGAGACCAAGCGGAGGCTTGGCGATCGTTTCGCCGAACACCTCCGGTCGGTCCGCAATAACCAACCTGACCTCCCGGTGGCTCAGCACTTCAACTCCCCCTCCCATTCCGTATCTGACCTCTCTGTCCTGGGTCTCCTCCATGGCCACAGCGAGCAACACCGGAAATTGGAGGAAATGCACCTCATATGCACTTGGGCAGTCTACATCCTGGGGGCTTGAACATTGAATTCTCCCAATTCTGCTAGCCCTTGCTGTCCCCTCCCCTTCATCAGCCCTCTGGTTGTCTCCTCCCCTCCCCCAGCCCTCGGGCTGCCTTTTTTCCTTTTTTCCTTTCTTCTCCCCACCCCCTATCAGTCTGAAGAAGGGTTTCGGCCCGAAACGTTGCCTATTTCCTTCGCTCCATAGATGCTGCTGCACCCGCTGAGTTTCTCCAGCATTTTTGTGTACCTCACACATTAACTTGTTTCCCAATAAAGACCCAGTATGGTCTCACTTCGAGTTGGACTATCCACGTACAATTTTAGGAAACCCATTTGGCTACACCTAACAAATTCTGTTGTGTCTAAGCCTTTTTCATTAAGTAGCTCCCAGTCAATATTGTGGAAGTTAAAGTCACCAACTACAACAACCCTATTGTTTTGCATCTTTCGGTAACCTTTCTACACATCTGTTCCCGTGGTAATCTGCCCACATATCTGTTTGTGTGCTTGTAATAATAGAGGGTGAACTTCTGCAATAATCCATTGGACAGATACAGCCAAATATGTTGAAATCTTAATGTACTATGTAACCATGAGAGACATCAAAACATTTCTGCCTTTGCTTATGTGTTCTCTATACTGATCTCACTGTCTCACTGTCCTTCATGGTAGTAAAGAGGATATAGAATATTGGCCATTTGTCGAACTCCACCGCTAGGCTGTGGGCCGAGGTGCTTTTTCGTTTAAGTTCGTGACCCAAATCACGTAACTACCTGGATTTTTAATTATTGTGTAAAACTATTATAGAAATCATACCTGAAACTAGTCAAGAACAAAACCTGCACATATTTTTTAAATATGAGAAAAACATCCAATTTTCTTAGTTGTTGTCCAATCAATGCACGTTTGACATTGCGTAGGACACCAATGGACCAATCACGCGCTTTGTTTCATAGATACCTAGATACATAGAAAATAGGTGCAGGAGTAGGCCATTCGGCCCTTCGAGCCTGCACCGCCATTCAATATGATCATGGCTGATCATCCAACTCAGTATCCCGTACCTGCCTTCTCTCCATACCCCCTGATCCCTTTAGCCACAAGGGCCACATCTAACTCCCTCTTAAATATAGCCAATGAACTGGCCTCAACTACCTTCTGTGGGAGAGAATTCCAGAGATTTACCACTCTCTGTGTGAAAAATGTTTTTCTCATCTCGGCCCTTATCCTTAAACTGTGACCCATTGTTCTGGACTTCCCCAACATCGGGAACAATCTTCCTGCATCTAGCCTGTCCAACCCCTTAATCTAGCCTGTCCAACCCCTTCATTGAACAAAAGCGTCAAGAAGTTACCATGTACCTTTGTAGGATATTATATAGGCCACATTTGGATTACTGCATACTAATCTGATCGGCCTCATTACAGGAAGGATGTGGAGGCTTTGGAGTGGGTGCAGAAGAGATTTACCACAATGACTTTAGACTTTAGAGATGCAATGTGGAAACAGATCATTCAGCCCATCGATTCCACATTGACCAGTGACCACGCTGATAGTGCAATAGCTGACAGCTATACTGTCAACCAACACTCAGACCACAGAGTGTTCCAGGTGTTTGTCTCTAAGAATTGACCATGATTGTTTTGAGTTACAGTCAAACACTGTTTCCTTACGGTCAGAAACATGTTCTAAGGAAGATGCAGATAGGAATGGCTAGAATGGTTTGGGGACTAAAGAATTTCAGCTTTATGGTTAGACTGGAGAAGCTGGGGTTACTCTTCTTGAAGCAAAGAAAAGTAAGAAGAAATATAATGGAAGTTTACAGGACAAGGTTAAATAAAATGAACCAATCCCCATTGGTAAATAGTTTAATGACCTGGGACATAAAGAATTCTACAGGTTAATTAGATCTGGGACTGCCTATCCATAGGCATTGTGGAAAGAGCAGGACACTAATTTGTAGGATTACAAGGAAAGATGGGCCAGATGGGATTACTGTATGGGGAGTCAGTGTAGACCTGATGGGCCAAATGGCCTACTGAATGAATCTATGATCCTATGAGTCTATAGTGTTTTGTTTGTTACTGAAGCTTGTCAATAAGTCTGTACAAAACTGAAAGCAAATTACTGCATAATTAAAAACATTGTTACTTCTAAATATGTTAAGTACCTCAAATTTTAATGAGTGAAAATTAAGATGCTGAAATGCCCTTTTTTTCCACTTGAATCAAGGCAAAGTATTTAAAATATGTCTTGGGGTAGTATGAGGAAAACACACATTAAGTTTTACTGATATCAATATTTTCTCCAGAGGTATAAATACATTTAAATTAATGTACCAATTTTCATTCAGCAGCTCCATAGTTCATGTGATTTTTTAATGTTCATAGTAACAGTTCACATAACCCCCTCCTCCCCTGGTGCTTTGATATCCCACATTAAACCACCCAAACTGAAACAAATCAATGGTTGGATTCATTTCAATCAGACATTCAAATAAACCTTAAATTTTACAAACTTGGCAAGAGAACAAACTGCTTTAGGTTGGATTGACAACAGAAAACAAAATAATATCCTGTGGCTTCTGGATGTTTCTCCAAAAATGGAGCTGAGCATGTTTGAGCAATTTGTACTTAAACATATGAAAAAATAGTGAATATTCTACATACAAAAAAATAAATGTGGTCCTGAAGTTATACGTGAAAATGTTAACAAACAGATCTGGAAATACTGCACTGAAGTATGATAAAGGGTCTGGATGAACCATTGGAGTTCTGGACTATGGATGGAAATGTGATATCAAATCCCACCCTGATAGCTGAACAATTTATATTTAAGAGAATAAGTAAAATGTTAAAAGAAGGCTGGGTTAAAGTAACTACTTTCATTCCATTAAAAACCCATCCAGTTCATTCATGAGGTTCGGCTATTACTTCATAGGGCAAGAGCCCCGGGTTTGATCCTCATAAGGTCATGTGATAGGAGCAGAATTAGGCCATTCAGCCCATCAAGAATACTCTGCCAATCAAACATGGCTGATCTATCTCTCCCTCTGAACCCCATTCTCCTGCCTTCTCCCCATAACCCCTGACACCCATACTAATCAAGAATCTATTTATCTCTGCCTTAAGTAGAGCTAATAGGACTTGACGTTTCAATCCCTGTAATAAGTCGGTACTCTTCCTATTTGCAGTGGGATTGGAGCGGTGAAAGGTAGGGTAGGTACGTCATCGGGGTCATCAGTTGGGCACCCTCCTTCTTTGATGTTTCATTGATAAGCCCACAACATCTCCAGAGGGCTCAACAGTGATACCTGGCGTCCCAGTTACAACCCCCCTCAATTCCATACCCTCCTGTCTTCATCTTGCAGCCCAATTGTTGTCTCTCCTTTTGATCCAAATCCAATTGCTGCTTTTTTCTGCAGAATTTGATAATGATTTGATTGCTTGTTGGAGGGAGCGAACCCTCTCTCCCTCCGAACCCCATTCTCCTGCCTTCTCCCCATAACCCCTGACACCCGTACTAATCAAGAATCTATTTATCTCTGCCTTAAAAATATCTATTGAAATCCTCCACAGCCTTCTGTGGCAACGAATTCCACAGATTCACCACCCTCTGACGAAAGAAATTCCTCCTCATCTCCTTCCTAAAGGAACATCCTTTAATTCTGAGGCTACGACCTCTGCTCCTAGACTCTCTCACTAGTCGAAACATCCTCTCCACATCCACTCTATCCATGCCTTTCACTATTCGGTAAGATCCTGACCTCTGGTGCTGTCTGCGTGGAGTTTCTACGTTCTTCCTGTGTCCACGTTGGTTACCTCTGAGTGCTTAGGTTTCTTCCCACATACCCAAAACGTATGGGTCTGTAGGTTAATTTAACTCAGTAAATTGCCCCTAGTGTGTAGGGAGTGGATGAGAAAGTGGAAAAACGTAGAATAATCTGCATGGATGATTGTGTAGGAAAGAACTGCAGATGCTGGTTTAAATCGAAGGTAGACACAAAATGATGGAGTAACTCAGCGGGATGTCTACCTGTATGTTACAATACTTACCTTCAGTGTCGCTGTAATTCTGCCACTGGCCATGTGCGCGATTTTGGCGCCTTTAAGGGGGGGCGGGTTTAAAACGCGGGTTTCTCCTCCCTTGTCCTGTATTATATTTCGTTGGAGTACAAGCGTTTGCTGAAAAATCATTCCTAGGGGTGTTTTGTGTATTTTTTATTTTTAATAAATCGACAATGTCAGAGCTGGAGTCATTTTAACATCAGCTTCTGAAGCCGTCAACGCCAACAACGGGGACGGATTTCACGTACGGGACAGGTAAACGAAAGTGGTTTATTTTAATGTATAAAAGTGCTTCTTAAGAAGCCTTTAATTAATATTTTTTCATGCGAAACGGTGATTTTATTCCCCGAACTAACGGCAGAATTTTTCATGCGGATACGGGGTTAAATTCACCGCAAATCAACGTTCCAAATGATCGCGTTCCAGAAAATCCTCACTCGCAAAATGATTTAAATGCTGATTAATTTACAGGTATTAAACATTCAATTCCTTCCATTTGGCCTGTAAATTCATGACAATGAGATTTAAAAATTATGTTATATTGTGAATTCTTGTGTGAATGTTATTTGGACACTTAGGCTTTTTAAAAATGTTAATCTATTCTTAAGAAATTGATAGATGTTTAGATCTAGTAATTGAATTTTGTAATTAGCTACAGTTAGGTAACTAACTAATTATATGCTTTAATTTCATGTCTTCTCAGTAAGATTGTTTCATATTTGTTTCAGAATGCTTCAATCTATAATAACTGAAAATTTCTTTCAGTTCTCTTAATTTTTAAGAAAGTTATGGGCTTTTGACTGTCCTCGATCACAGCTTTTGTGTAAGTCAATGGAAAAGCAATAGGGAACAAGATGCTAATTTCCGAGTATGAAAATGGCCATAACTTTTTTAATACTGAAGATATGAAAGTGAATTAGGTGTCAAATTAAACTTATTTTTATGCTTTATCTGATGGGATAAATTGCAGACTTTATTTTTTAAATCTCAAAAGTTTGTAACATTGCTACTGCATGGATGATTGATGGTCTGTGTGGACTTGATGGGCTGAAGAGCACGTTCCCATGCTGTATGTCTAAACTAAAACTAAACTAATGTCCTTACATGCTGGTCAATCCCATACCCTCCACCTTCAATGCCTCCTCGGTCCCAGCTCAATTAAGGATAATGGGCAATAAACGTTGGCTACGCCAGCGATGTCCTTGCCCCTTGAATGAATGAATTGTCTTTCTGCTGACTGGTTACCTGCCTTTCTGCTGACTGGTTACCTGTCTTTCTGCTGACAGGAGATGAGCACGCAACAAAAAAGCTTTTCACTGTACCTCGGTACACGTGACCATAAACTAAACTGAAAACTGAACTACACTGAAATGCGAACGTTGTATTGCTGTATCAGCGGAGGGTCACGACTGCCCGAAATAAAGAAGTGTAGAAGAGGCAGGAGCTTTGTCAGTACTTTGAGTCAGGAATTGTCTGCAGACTAATTATAACATCCTTGCCGGCATTTACACGTTTTCTAGAAATTCACGTTTTCCAGAAATTCACTGAAATGGCCAGTCGGGAAATATGAGGAATATGCTACAACACGCAGCGTGCAGCTAAATAAACTACCAGTGTGTGAACCATTCAGCGGCGGAGCCGGGCTCGGAACAAACACTCACATCTGCAATAAACAGCGGACAAAACAGATTCCGCACAACTATCATGGCCACTGCAAAACGGCCCAGAAATAACACATGATGATCGGCGTGAATTGTACAACTATAAACCACTGGAACCATTCCCGGAGCTCTGCTCCTGCGGCTTCCAGCCCTGTTTCTTCTGGGATACATTTTCCCCCGGATCTAGTTAAATTCATGCCGACGCAGAACAGACGGAAAGGAAGGATTGGACTTACTTTCGCAGACGAGGAATAGCAAGGAGGCTGTTAACGCACGCAGCATGGTGTTGGCGCTCGGATCCCCCTCTCGCCCGCCCAGACGAGGACTGGAGACGGGGCGAGTGTGTGGCTGTGGACCAAAGATGCTGTGGACAAACAGCGCGCTGCTCTGCCGCCTCTGATCCGCACGCAGTCTTGCTCCGCACACAGCGAGAGGCCGCATCAGCGCCAATGAGAAGGGACAGATGGGGAGGGAGATTGTGGAGAGGGGGAGGAGTGGAAGGAAAGGAGAGTGAGAGGGAGGGGGGAGAACTTCCGACAACTCACAGTGGAATGGTTGACGTTTAGCGTCTGAGGACAGGTTATCTGACCCATGATCGACACAAAATGCTGAAGTAACTCAGCGGGACAGGCAGCATCTCTGGGGAGAAGGAATAGGTGACGTTACGGGTCGAGACCCTTCTTCAGACCTTCTTCTTGTCTGCAAAAGAGTCTCGACCCGAAACACCACCCATTCCTTCTCTCCAGAAATGCTGCCTGACCCGTTGAGTTACTCCAGCATTTTGGGTCTATCTTCGGTGTAAATCAGCATCTGCAGTTCCTTCCTACACATTTTATCTGACAGATGGATGGACGAAAACAATGGCCCCCTATCCCCTGCAGTTATGAATAGCTGCAGACTGCACACTGCCCTCTGTAACGCCCTGACTCTCTGGATCTATCCGTCAGGAGTTGAACCCTCACCATTCCCCCTGTTATCTCTGCACTATCCCAAATGCTCTCCTTGCTGACTCCCATAAAGTTTTGTTTATCCAAAACCACAAAAAATTACCATAAATGCACCTATCCTATATTCACAGAGGGACACGGGCTCCTGGTCCAACAATAACACGTCTTAAAAGTTAGTGCAGAAATTAAAACAAAAAAAACAACAGAATCTGGAAATCTGAATCAAAACTAGGAAATGCTGGAAAATCTCAATAGATTCAGTGACATCTGTGGAGTGAGGAAGAGTCTTGTTTTGGGTGTGTGATCCTTCATCAGAACTGGAAAAGATGTGTGGGTTAATTTTCAGTCAGACAGAGGTTGTCGTGGTTACTGATACTCAAAATTAACTCATGCGACGCGGAGAATTCTTCAAAAAGTTCAAACCTTTATTTGCAAATCGAGGCTGGAACACTCAAAGAGTAAATCACTTGATAGTTCACTCCAAACAAAGAGCTGCTCCTTTTAATGGCATGTTTAACTCTGTATGTCCAACCCCCCCGGTGCATTTCCATACCCAATCACTTGCAGATATTCCCTGATCGATAACCAATCACTTGCAAACATTCCCTGAGCAATAACCAATCACTTGCATTTACTTTTCTCCTCATTCCCAGTTATTTTCCTTATTTAAACCACATGTCTTCCCCTTCTTGGGCCCCTTCTTTCTCTTAGCTGGGGCTTGATACAGAGTTACAATGGTCATATAACTTTCACAACTGATTTATGCTAATGGCTGCAAGAGAATCTTGGGCCTCCCTTACCTCTTACAAAAACAATCAAACCAGAATACAAGGGACAAAGGCCTTCACATAGAGCACAAACATGCAGAGTTTCCAAAGTTTTAAAATACGGTATAAAAGTTAAATAGTTCAAGTATTACAAACATCAAGAATATAAAATATAAAGATACTACATTTCTATAAGGTGAGGGAGGCACAGGTAGAACAAAGGGAATGTCTCATTTAGGATGAGTGAAAATGGCTTCACAAGAAACTGCAGATGCTGGAATCTTGAGCAAAAACACAAAGTGCTGGAGAAACTCAACAGGCCAAAAGTATCTGGGGAGGGAATGAACAGGTGACATTTCGGGTCGGATACTTCTACTGACAGGATCAATTAATGACATGTCTGACCTATTGTGTACAAAGTGCACAAAGTCCCTCTGCCTAACCTCAATTTCCAACACCGGATCTTTGACTGCAGGTCACTGCTCTTCCAGATCAACCAAGTCCTGTTTAAAAGCGATGCGGGCTTATGCCTCTCTTGCCCTTTCAGTCAGTGGGTTCAATTTTTGTCATCTCTTGTTAATCCTTTTAGCAATAGTTTTACATCTATGTCCCCTGGTCTTCACGCTTCTTACTCTATCGAGGCTCCTCAAAATGTTGTACTTTTCACTCCACTTCCCTCAGATTCCTTTATTTCAAAGAAAGTAACCAGTTTATCATCTTTCCTCATAGTTACACTTGTTTTGTTCTGGCACATCCTTGTAAATCTCCTCTGCACCCTCTCCAGTCCAGTCACACCTTTCCTGTAATTTGATGACCATTACTGACCACAGTACTCAAGCCGTGGCCTAGTGAGTTTTATAAGGAGTTCTAGCATAGTTTCCCTGTTCTTATATTCTATACCTCAATGAATAAAGGAAAACACCCATACATTTTATGTCGGAAAGAACTGCAGATGCTGGTTTAAATCAAAGGTAGACACAAATGCTGGAGTAGGAGCAGCGGGACAGGTAGCATCTCTGGATAGAAGGATTGGGTTCCTCCAGCATTTTGTGTCTACCCATATATTTTATTCTTACTCACTTTTCCTTTAACTTTTAAGGGGCAGTGGATGAACACTCCAAGGTTTCTCTGTTTCTCTATGCCATTCAATATCCTTCCATTTACTGTAATCATTACCATTTGAGTTACTGATGATATATCAAATATAAAAACATAGAATTCTTGAGGCTTGTGGCACATCTGGCAACCAATTACCATAAATCTGATGATCAAATAAGAAAAAATTAGAGAACTTGCATCCAACATCCTCACAATTGCTTCTGCCAACTAAACAGCTACTGACTGCATTTGTAAAACTACTGACTAAATCGACACAAGCTGAAAGCGAAGTGTTATTCTGCCGTAAAAGTTTAAGACCAATAAAGTAATGAAGCATTAAGGCAAATGTTGCTAATACTGCAGGATTAAGTAGTCATGCATATTCTGTCATTTCTCATTACTCAAAACATTCAGTTCCAATGCTCTCTATCATAAACCATCCTTCAGTGTCAGAGTATGCTTCCACATTCATTATGTTATTAATTGGACACAGAGAACATAGAACAGTACAGCTCAGGAACAGGCCCTACAGATCCTAATGCCTGTGCCAACTATGATACCAAGTTAAACTAATCTCCTCTGCTGGCATATGATCCGTATCCCTCCATTCACTACACATCCATGTCCAAATCTAAAAGCCTCTTAAATGCAACCAACCCATCTGCCTCTAGCACAAATCCTTCTAAAAAAACTTGCCCCACACACCTTTACATTTCTTCCTTCTGACCTTAAAGCTTAGAGTCCTTGTCCTCTAGTGTTTGACATTTCCACGCCGAGAAAAATGTTCTGACTGTCTATCCTATGAATACCTCTCTTCATTTTATATACTTCTATCAGGTCCCTGTTCAACCTCCAACCTTCCAGCGAAAACAATCCAAGTTTGTCCAACCTCTCGTAGTTATTACCTCTATTCCAGGCAGTATTCTGGTAAATCTGTTCTGCACGCTTTCCAAAGCCTCCGCATCCTTCCTGTAATAGTGTGTCCAGAATTGCACACAATGCTCCATATGTAGCCTAAACAGTTTTATAAAGCTGCAACATGATTTCATGACAAACTCAATGCCTCGACCAATGAAGGCAAGCATACCAAATGCCCTCTTATCACTCTTTCTATTTATGGAGTCACAGTCATACAGCATGGAAACAGGCTCAACTTGCCCATGCCGACTAAGATGCCCCATCTACACTAGTCCCACCTGCCTCCATTTGGCACATATCCCTAAACCCTTCCTATGCTATCCATGTTGCCACTTTCAGAGAGTGATGAACTTGGAACCCAAGGTCCCTTTGTACATCAATGCTATTAAGAGTCTTGCCTTTAACTATATACTTACATTGACCTTACATTTGACCATCCAAAGTGCATCACCTAACATTGGCTTGGTTGAAACTTTGTCTGACATTTTTCTGCCTATTTCTGTAACTGATCTATATCCCGCTGTGTACTTTGACAGCCTTCCTCACACCACGCAACTCCACCAATTTTGTTGCAGTCTGTAAACTAACTAAAGAACCCATCTATAGTTATGTCCAAGTCATTTATATATACTGAATATATATCACAAACAGCAGACATCCCTGCACAAATCCCTGTAGGACAGCACCTTCAGCAAGAATGACACCCTTCCACCGCCATCCTCTGTCTATTGTAGGCAAGCCATTTCAGAATCCAAATTATCATGTCACCTTGAATCCTATGCATCTTAGTCTTTTGGATTAGCCTACCAATTGGGATTTTATCAAATGTCTTTCTAAAATCAATGTGGACAACATCCACTACTCTACCCTCATTAATCACCTTTGCCACCTCCTCATAAAACTCAATCAAGTTAGTAAGACATGACCTGTCATGGTCAAAGCCATGCTAACAGTCCCTAATTATCCCATCCTCTTTGAAAAGTGAGTAAATCCTATCACAAAGAATCATCTCCAATTGATTCTTTACCATTGATATGAGACTCACTAGCCTATAATTTCCTGGAATCTCTCTACTCCACTTCTTAAACAAAGAACAGTATTGGCTGCTCTCCAGTCCTCCGGCACCTTGGTGTGGCTCGAAGGTATATAAATAACAACTGCCCCAATTTATGGTCCTTATCTACTGTTTAATAATGTTGTAATCTTCCTTACTCCAATTTAGGACTTTCTGCACCCCCCCCCCCCCCCCCCACACACACACAAGGTCCAGACTTATCCTTATTCATAACTACCTTAAAATCTATGGAGTTGTGATCAGTGTTCCCAAAATGCTCGTGTATTGGAACTAGTCATCTGGCCGGATTTGTTTCTCAATATAAGGTCTAGTATGGTAGCACCTCAAGTTGGACTATCCACATTCTGTTTCAAGAAATCATGTGGGATACACTGAACAAATTCTGCCTTTGCATTAAGGAAATTCGAGTTAATTATGGGGAAATTAATGTTACCCACTACCACAATACTTTTACACCTTTCTGTAATCTACATATCTGCTCCTTTGTTGTTCATTGAAATACTGCAGCGTATTGTAAAGTTGCCTTGTGCTATCACTTCAATATCAATATGCACATTTTGACACAAATCAGGATGTGAATATACAATTAAGTTCATTCTGTTGGAAGAGTATCACACTATTGGATGCATTCAGCTTCAAATAAAACAATAAACTGTGTTTTGCTTGTTATAATTAATCTTGAAGTTGTAGTGGGTAGTGGGTTAGATTCATATTTCAGAAACAATTTTATCATTGAAACTTCCATTGTGAAAATCTAAGATTTAGCAGTCATGTCCTGGCATTCAAACCATCAGGTCCATGCCAGCTCCCTGCAAAGCAATCCCATCAGTCCTGCTCCCATGTAACCATGCAATTTATTCTCCTTTTATTCCCCTTTTATCTATTTGCCAGATAAAACTAAGTGATAATTTACGATGGCCATTTAACCAACAGCACACTTTACTTTTCTTTTGACTTTAGAGATACAGTGCAGAAACAGGGCCTTCAGTCCACCGAATCCCCACTGACCAGCAACCACCCCGTAACCTAGCACTTTCCTACACACTAGGGGCAATTCACAATTTTACTGAAGCCAATTAACCTAAAACTTGTACATCTTTGGAATGTGGGAGGAAACTGGAACACCCGGAGAAAACCCACATGGTCACAAGGAGAACCTACAAACTCCATACAGACAGCACCCATAGTCAGGATCGAACCCGGGTCTCAGGAATTGTTAGACAGCGACTCTACTGCTGTGCCACTGTGTCCCCACAGCTTTGGATTTGGGAGGAAATTCCTGTGGTCATAGGGAAAAATACATAAATTCCACACAGGCCATACCTGAGGTGAGAATCGAACCAGGACAGCTGGAGCTGGGAAGCCAGCAGCACTAACTGCTGAGTTACCAAGCTGCTGGCAATGCAGTCTTCTGCACTTTATAGCAATGCAAAGTTAAATCCAGATCAATACTGTTTTTTAGTGAATTTGGTCATGCCCTTGGTACTGGGACGTTTACCAATTGCTGCATGCACCTCAGAGCTAAGTTATCTTCTCTGCAAAGATGTCAAAAGAAAATATTGCAACATTTTCAAAGGTGCCATTTTATGCCAACACTGTTGAAGGTAAACCAACTTCCACTTACATCCTATCTCTTTCTGTTTTGTCTGGAAGATCTGGATGGTAGTTAGACCTGGCGAATGGCTGGGACCTTTGCTTGTTTGAGACCATTTTTAATCCTGAATAAGTTGTGCTGAGCATGCAGATTAGGCACCAACATTGCACATTTATAGAAAGCTACAGATGTAGCATCAAAGATGAAATCTTAACAATGAAAATGATGAGCGTTTGGGGATTTTTTTTGCGAATGAAATTAAGGATCAGACAAAAGGTATGCCTGTTGTTTTTAAAACATCCCTCTTTGGCAAAGGGTATGAATATGTGGTTTCAATTTCAATCATAAAGCAGAGAGGCTCTTACGTTTGAATGCCTTTTGCATTTCACATACCAATTGATCTGCTTGTCAACGTCACAGAGTAAACTGGATACACAGGGATTAAAATTACAGTTTCAACATACCTTCAGGTCAAGGCACTGACCTTGTCACAAATTGTAGCTAAATCATTTAGAGAAACAAGAGCTATTTGTGCTGTGTAAATGTAATGCATCAGACAAGTGCAGGTGTTGATGAAGGGTTGGGAAGGGTGATAGAAAATATCATGCGGGCAAGAGATCAGCTTCAAATGTTGTTTTTCTCATTTTTAATTCTCAAATAGAAGACAACAATTGCAACACCGGGATGCATTACCCAGCTTCCAAATATATTTAGGAAGGTAGTGGTGAGCTGCCTTCTTAAATTACTGCAGTGCATACGGTAAAAGTGTGCCCGTAATGATGCTAGGTAGAAGGTATCAGGTTTCAATACTGCCATCATGAAGTGCCAATGATACGGGTCTAAGTGAGGATGGCGTGTGACTCGTAAGTGATGATGTTGCCAAGCACCAGGAATACCTGCCCTTCTAATGTGGTGATCATGTATTTGCCTGGTGCTTCTGAAAATGCCTTGGCAATTTGCTTCAGTACGCCTTCTGCATATATCACAGGGAGTTGTTAGTGGAGGGGAGTATGTTTGGGTTAGTGGAGTAGCAGCAAATCCAGGAGTGGGGAGGTGGGTGGAATTAGAAGCTGGAAGATTTGAAGATGGAGTGACCATTATTGACCTGAGAAATAAGTCCTAATGTAGCAGCAGGATATAACATCTGCTTGCCAAAAGCAGGACTTGCAATTTATACAGTCAGTCCATTTTCCTATTTCCCAGGTCAGTTGGTTCACCGGAACAGTCGGCAAGCTATGTTTTTTCTAATTGTGGCATGCATACACTTTTCTTTGTCTATGTCAATATATTAAAAAAACAAAATAAAAGTGTGATATAATGGTAGATATATGAGATTCTACAGGGCTGATTTCTGTGATTGCGATCATTGTGATCCTGGTTACAAACTTGTGTGTTGCTCTATATAAATGTAGGTGCTGGGTAGAATCATATTCATGCAGAGGCAATGAGGATCACCGTGGAGGAACTGAGATGGATGTTAGTGGCCAGTGCAAAATCTAAAGCTATTTCCTGTGTCAGCCTTGAGATAGATTCAGTATGGCATATGCGATGCAGACTGTTATACACCCCACACACAGGGTTCAAAGACATGGGCTAGCTGTGTGCTAATAGGCTGGAAATACCTAGTGTGAATGTCATTGGTTTCCCCGCAACTAAAAAATGAGTTTATATAATGCATAACAACACCAGTGAAGATAAGGTGTTAAATGAGGGCATTTGCTCACTTGTCATGTGTACATATATGTTATATAAATGTTGTGTCCGGTTTGTATATTTCCAAGGAATGTTTGTTAGGCACATTTAGAAGAGATGGTTCTTAATTGACCTATTGCCTTGTATCCCACGCCAGAACCACTTCTGAGGTATCACAAAGGGAGTGAAGTGATCTGCTAGAAAGTTCTGGTCCTAATTAAATACCTTATTGTTTGATATTGCCTCTATTGAACATCTCTAATTTTATTCTATTCACTGCAAAGGCTCTGGATCATTTATTCATTGTCCAGCCAGGCACTGTTGAAAGGGAGCCTACATAATCCACCTTGGATAATACCGTGAGTGATGGGTGTGAGATCGGTTTATCTTAGAAACATAGAAACATAGAAAATAGGTGCAGGAGTAGGGCATTTGGCCCTTCGAGCCTGCACCGCCATTCAATATGATCATGGCTGATCATCCAACTCAGTATCCTGTACCTGCCTTCTCTCCATACCCCCTGATCCCTTTAGCCACAAGGGCCACATCTAACTCCCTCTTAAATATAGCCAATGAACTGGCCTCAACTACCTTCTGTGGCAGAGAGTTCCAGAGATTCACCACTCTCTGTGTGAAAAATGTTTTTCTCATCTCGGTCCTAAAGGATTTCCCCTTTATCCTTAAACTGTGACGTCCTGTCCTGGACTTCCCCAACATCGGGAATAATCTTCCTGCATCTAGCCTGTCCAACCCCCTAAGAATTTTGTACGTTTCTATAAGATCCCCCCTCAATCTTCTAAATTCTAGCGAGTACAAGCCGAGTCTATCCAGTCTTTCTTCATATGAAAGTCCTGACATCCCAGGAATCAGTCTGGTGAACATTCTCTGTACTCCCTCAATGGCAAGAATGTCCTTCCTCAGATTAGGAGACCAAAACAGTATGCAATACTCCAGGTGTGGTCTCACCAAGATCCTGTACAACTGCAGTAGAACCTCCCTGCTCCTATACACAAATCCTTTTGCTATGAATGCTAACATACATTCACTTTCTTCACTGCCTGCTGCACCTGCATGCCTACTTTCAATGACTGGTGTACCATGACACCCAGGTCTCGTTGCATCTCCCCTTTTCCTAATCGGTCACCATTTAGATAATAGTCTACTTTCCTGTTTTTGCCACCAAAGTGGATAACCTCACATTTATCCACATTATACTGCATCTGCCATGCATTTGCCCACTCACCCAGCCTATCCAATTCACCTTCCAGCCTCCTAGCATCCTCCTCACAGCTAACACTGCCCCCCAGCTTCGTGTCATCCGCAAACTTGGAGATGTTACATTCAATTCCCTCGTCCAAATCATTGTAAATAGCTGGGGTCCCAGCACTGAGCCTTGCGGTACCCCACTAGTCACTGCCTGCCATTCTGAAAAGGACCCGGTTACTCCTACTCTTTGCTTCCTGTTTGCCAGCCAGTTCTCTATCCACATCAATACTGAACCCCCAATACCGTGTGCTTTAAGCCTGTATACTAATCTCTTATGTGGGACCTTGTCGAAAGCCTTCTGAAAGTCCAGATATAACACATCCACTGGTTCTCCCTTATCCACTCTACTAGTTACATCCTCGAAAAATTCTATAAGATTCGTCAGACATGATTTACCTTTCATAAATCCATGCTGACTTTGTCCAATGATTTCACCAATTTCCAAATGTGCTGCTATCCCATCTTTAATAACTGACTCTAGCAGTTTCCCCACTTCCGATGTTAGACTAACTGGTCTGTAATTCCCCGTTTTCACTCTCCCTCCCTTTTTTAAAAAGTGGGGTTACATAGCTACCCTCCAATCCTCAGAATCTTCAAGGGAACTTACCAGCTTTTATTAAATCAAATCAATATTTGAGCCACTGCTTTATTGAATTGGAAAAAATATATTTAGGCTGTTTGATAACTGTTGCGGTTTTGTAAAATGCTGGCTGAATTAATCTTTTCATGTAATGTCATCAATTTAAGACGTCATAGAACCCTGTTGATGATAAGTGTACAGGTGTGTGAAGACACCTGACTGGCTCCACATATCCATGACTGGGAGCTGCAGTACGGAAGTATGGAATATTCTTGAGGTCAGATGTTAATACATTGGATATATGATACGAGACAATCAAACTGTATTCATCCCAGGAGGTAAATTGGTCTGCCAACAGTCATAAAACACAACAAGATACATGAAGCGTGAAATTAAAGTGACAAGTGGAAATTCCAGGATTGGGGATGTGCAAAGATTGGGGAGGGGGGGGGGAGGGAGTCAGTCTACCCCAAGACAGAAGGGGGAGGGGTTGTAGTTTGATAGCCATAGGGAAAAAGTATCTCCTGTGGTGTTCTGTGCTGCATCTTGATGGAACCAGTCTGTTGCTGAAGGTACTCCATCTTTGGACTCACCACCTATTCTGAGGGAATTCCACAACTTAACTGAGCTCAAGGGACTGCTCATAATTGAGGAGCCGGTAACAATTTGTACCTGACCCCTCAGCTTTATTCCAACCAGCCGTACATTTAGGGCTGTCACGATCATTTGAATGAATGTGTGACATTTTTAATGATTTCTTAATGTTTTTCAATGTTTTAATTCCTTAAATGTTTTTCAACTGTTTATAAAGGTGTCGGATTATCAGAGGCGTCTTGAAACAATGAACAGACCTCTCTCAGTGGGCGACCATGGTCTGCAGGTGAGACTGAAACATCACGGTTTCAAGTCTCCCTTACACAGCTCACTCCTGGCAAACGTCCAAGATACTGAAAACAACTGGATGAACTTCAAGCTAGACTTGCCTACCTGAGGGAACTGAGATTGCTATGTGCTGTTTCACAGAGACAGGACTCACACCTGCTTCACCTCACGTGCAATACAACCTAGAGAGCTTGTCAATTTACCAGATGGACCTTATGGCATCCTTGGGCAAGGTAAGAGGCAGAGGGGTCTACATCCTAATCAACACTTCCTGGTGCTCAGTCATGGTTTGTCCCTGGTTTGTCCCTGCTCCTCAGACCTGCGATATCTAATGGTAAACTTCCATCCCTAATACCTGCTGCGAGAATTCACTTTGGCTATCCTGACTGCAATTTACATCCCACCCATGCGGAGTGAAACATGCACTGGATGTACTTTACACTGCCACAAATAGCCTGAAAGTACAATGCCTTGATGCTGGGGAGTTCAACTGGGTCAACCTCAAGTATGTGCTACCTAAATACTATCAACACATCTCCAGTCCCACCAGAGTTGCAAGCACACTTGACTACTGCAACACTATTATTAAAGACACCTACCGCTCCATCCCCACCCAACCTCACCTTCCGGTTGTATTCCTGAACCCTGCTTACAAACAGGAATTGAAGTGTCAGGATTCAGCATAGAAAGTCATGCAGCACTGGTCTGAGGAAACAGACAAGCTCCTATTTCACTGATTTGAGTTGGTGGATTGGTTCATATTCCATACTCAGTGAGCAACCTGAATGAGTACACCACTGCTATCAAAGATTTCATCAGTAAGTGTGTAGAGAGGACTGCATTCCAAAGATGTCAATTTGGAAGTATTCCTCAACCCTAATCTATAGAGGAACTGTGAGATCCACTCTTCATCGAAGTTCAACTAGGTATTCATGTCAGGTGACACCGACTGGTACAAGAAATCCAGGTCCCCCTTTTGCATCACCTGATGTAATCATGTATGGTATGATTTGCCTGGATAACATGCAAATCAAATTTTCACTGTATCGCGGTACATGTAAATTTTCACTGTATCTTGGTACAACAAAGTAATAATACCAATGAGGTGACTATTTGGTTGATAAAGAGAACACAAAAAAGGAATATTTGAATGATAGAGGGAAGATAAACAAAGTATAACTTGCTAAAGCAAAACAAATCTCAAGTAAAAGCCAGGAGTAATGTACAGAAAGTAAAAACTGAGCTGATATTATAGATGGATGAGCTCCCACAGAACCATATTGATACAAACTGAGATTGCAAATTACCTGAAATTGATGAATTTGTTATTGAATCCAGAAGATTGCACTGTATCCTGATGGAAAATGAAGTTATGTTGGGGCTCCCTGGAATAGATTAGGCCATATATCTGGATATGTCATAGGAGGAGTGGAATAGAAAAATTAAATGGTAGAGGCGGGTATAATTGCAGCGTTTAAAAGAACCGGACAAGTATATGGATAGGTAGATAAAAGTGCTGTAGAAACTCAGCGGGTGCGGCAGCATCGATGGAGCAAAGCAAATAGGTAATGTTTCGGGCCGAAATGCTTCTTCAGATGTAGGGTGGGGGGGGGGGGGTGCGGGAAGAAGAAAGGAAGAGGAGGAGCCAGAGGGCTGAGGGAGAGCTGAGAAGGGGAGGAGACAATAAAGGCTACCGGAAATTGGAGAAGTCAATGTTCATTCCGCTGGGGTTTAAACTGCCCAAGAGGAATATGAGGTGCTGCTCCTCCAATTTCCGGTGGTGCTCACTCAGGTCATGTAGGAGGCCCAGGACAGAGAGGTCGGATTCGGAATGGGAGGGGGAGTTGAAATGCTGCACCACTGGGAGATCAGGTTGGTTATTGCGGACCGAGCGGAGGTGTTCGGCGAAACGATCGCCAAGCCTATGCTCTGTCTCACCGATGTAGATCAGCTGACATCTAGAGCAGTGGATGCAATAGATGAGGTTGGAGGTGGTGCAGGTGAACCTCTGTCGCACCTGGAACGACTGCTTGGGTCCTTGAATGGAGTCGAGGGGGGAGGTAAAGCAGATGGTTTGGTTTGGAGGGTTATGGATCAGGCACAAGCAATTTAGACTAGCTCAGTTAGGCAACTTAGTCAACATGGATGAGTAGGGCAAAGGGGATGTTTCGGTGCTATATAGCTCAATTACTTTACTGAGGATATGTTTTGTTTAGAGATACAATTTGTAAACTGGCCACGCTGATCATTGATCACCTGTTCACCTGTAGTTCTATGTTATTCCACTTTCTCATGCACTCACTATGCAAAAAGGGCAATTTCACAGAGTTAGCAAATTATACTACACACCTGCATGCCTCTAGAGTGTGGGAGGAAACTGGAGCACTGGGAGAAAACTCACACTGTCACAGGGAGAAAGTACAAACTCTAAATAGATAGTATCCAAAGTCAGGATTGAAACCAGGTCTGTGGTGCTGTGAGGCAGCAACTCTACCAGTTGTGCACTGTGCTGTCAATGTAAGATTTCAATTTTTTGCAGTAAAGTAAATTAAATTAAAGAATGGATTCATCCAAGATGTAAATATAAATTCAGAAATTTTATAAACAAAACATTGTGTTTATTTTCTTCAGTGACCTTAGCTGGACATCTTTAACTAAGAAGTTCTCTTCAGTGGGAATATATGCCAGAGGTACTTTCTCACTCTGATCTTTCTGTATCGTATGCAGAGACCTGATTTGGTAGATGCACATTGCATCAGTTTCACTTGAATGAGCCTTCTTGGATGAATAACTAAATAGTAAACAGTCTATAATTTATGTTTATACTTCAGCTATTTTATTAGTTTGAGTGTAGTTTAATTAAATTTTTCTGTTCATGGAACTTTGAATAATACTTTGGATACTGCCTTCAAAATGCCTCCTGCTTTGGTTATAAGAATAAAAACATGTTGTATTGTGAATTTTACCAAGAAAATAAACAGAGGTGGAGTTTAGTTTAATACATTTTAATTTCAAGCAAGCTGTCAATATCAATTGATTAATTTACAGTGACAAGGTTACCTAAGAGTATCCACTTTAATAACCTAATCAAAAAAACTGATTGCTCAGTGGTGAAATGGTTTGAATCAATTGGAAAACCCTAATTTACTTCATGTCAATGTATGTTACTGACATCATTCTACATGCGGCAAGAGGCATAGCAGGGAGAGCTGCTGCCTCACAGCACCAGAGACCCGGGTTCAATACTGACCTGTGTGCTGTATGTGTGGAGTTTGCAGTTCTCCCTGTGATTGCGTGGGTATCCTTTTGGTGCTTTGCTTTCCACCCACATAGGTCAGCATGTTTGTGGGTTAATTGCCTCTGTAAATTGCCTCTGTAAATTGCTTATATTATGTAGGGAGTGGATGTGAAAGTGGGATAATATCGAACTATTGTGTGAACAGGTCAGCATGGACTTGAAGGAGTCGAAGGGCCTGTTTCCATGCTGTATACTTCAATCAGTGGAAAACTCTTTGAGAGCATTTCTGGGAAAATTCGACCACAATGACTATCATCGGCACTTTCCAGACAATTTGATTTAATTAACAACATGCTGGAAAGTACTCATGATAGTAAGTCCTATTGTATACATTATTTTCTTTAGGAACAGAATATTCCATCCCCATTAACTCCCCCCCCCCCCCCACATTAGATCACTGTGCACTTGAACACCAGATCCCTGAAGCCCAAACTAGCATTCACTTATTCACCAACCCCACAATAGTTACAATGGGGGACCAGATGTTCACCAGTTTTAGTAGTCACCGATCTTCAATCAGCTGAAACACCACCACTCCAATACTTCTTCCTTCTCCAGCATCTGATACTGAACCCCCTCCTCACTAATTCCCCTAACCATATATCAGACCGTTGTTGCAGAAACCGCTCACCCACCAGCCTCCTTGACCTAGGTCAGGTCCTTACTATAGAAATTCCTAATGTTCCAAATTCCCAGTCCTCATCAGGCTGTGACAACCAGAGTTTCTGATGGGCCTGTTTCTATGCTGTATCTCAAAAGTAAACTAAACTAAGAAGAAAAATGCAATGATTGATTCATGTCAAAGAACCTTTGCAGGAACTGTGATTTTTAAAAAGTGGTTTTAATTTGCAGAAGTGGCAGAAGGATGCATTTGCAGTTCCTTCAAGTTCTGTAATATTTATTTCAGGCCCAAGGCTCCAGATTCCATGGTCTTGCTTTATTAATATATTTCTTTATAACTTTCTTAATACCAAGTGAATGGAAGGTGTTGCGATAACTGTTTAAGATAGAACTGCAGGTGCTGGCACAATCAAAGGTAGACTTGTTGGAGAAACTCAGCCCGGTGAGGCAGCATCTATGGAGAGAAGGAATAGGCGACGTTTCAGTTCAAGACCCTTCTTCAGACTGATGTCGGGGGGGGGGGTGCGCGGAAAAAGGAAGTAGGCGGAGACAGTGGGACCAGTAGGAGAACTGGGAAGGAGGGAGAAAGGAAGGTAACTGTCCGATTCAGTTATTACACAAGATTTATCATTCTGAACAACTTGAAAATTGATGTAGATGAAATGGAACTGAGCATAATCACCCTTCGGAGTACTTAACAATATGAAATATTTACCCAAACTGGAAAAGAGTTAATTTCTTCAGGTTAATCTGGACAATGATCCCAAGCACAAAATGTAATTAAAGAGACTTAAATAGTACGTTCATAAATGTTTCCACAGCTTTAGCATTTAATGTGATTTTAAGTGAACTTGGACAGCAAGAACTTATTTTTTATTATTAAACACGCTTTGAAAATCAATTAGCAGTAATGGAATGATGGTCCTGCTTGGTTTACTTTAACTGCACAGACTTAAATATGACCACAGATGTAATTACAAAATAATCAAATAGCTGGATAGCATATCTGCCATTAGATAATTTCAGTTTGACCCATGAAGGAGGACCAAAGGCTGTACACTTAAATTGATGTGGACAGAATAACGTGCACATCAGTTAACATCGCGGAGCTCACGGTCCCTGGTTAGAGAACAACTTTGGGAGCTCCAAGCCGCGGGAGCTTCAACTGCCCCGACGCGGGAGCTACGACCGCCTTGACGCGGGAGCGTCGACCGCCCCAATCATGGAAGCTTTGATAGCCCCAACGTGGGGGCTTCCACCACCGGCTGCGGGAGCTTCAATCGCCCCGATTGTGGATGGTTCGACTGCCCCGACTGCAGGAGAGAATGAGAGGGAAGATTAGACGTTATTGTCTTCTATCACAGTGAGGAATGTGGGGAATCTGCTGTGGTGGATGCTTATGTTAGCTTTTATGTAGTTGTGTGTCTTGTTCAGTATGGCTGTATGGTAATTTGCATATCACTGTACCTTTATTGGTTCACGTGACAATAAAAGACCTCTGCAACCTTCCCTTATCCCAGAGTGAAATGACCTTTGGAATACTGCCTCAGTGGGTGCTGACTCTGTATTCCTTGAAGAGGGAGCTGGTGTGAATAGTTTACTGCATCTGAGACTGCATCGAACATGAGGTTTGATATGATCCTTTGCATTGATTATCAACTGGAATCAGATGGAAATGTTACCAACATATTTTTTCCCAGCGACCATTTTAGGTTTCTCTTTCCAAGGGATACATGGTCATAGAAGGTTGTTTGAGGTTGGGTGGGGTGGGGGTTGTGGGATGTGATGAAAATTGCCTGTCATTTGTGATGCCTGGGGTGGGTTGATCGATTATCTGGTCTCTTCCTGCTTGCCAGTTTCCATTTGTGCATTTAATGCCACATTCGTCCTTCAGTTCATCTTCAGGTGGTACGGTTGGAAAGCAATTTGATATAGAGGTTCATCGCAGCACTCCTCATAGTACAAGGTGATTGAATGTAAGAGATGCACTAAGAAAGAATGTCAAAATGGCATGAGTAACAAACTAACTATAACCCGAAAATAGACACAACATGCTGGAGTAACTCAGTGGGACAAGCAGCATTTCTGAAGATAAGAAATGGGTGACTTTTTGGGTCTAGAGCCTTTTTCAGACTGAGAGTCAGGGAAGAGGGAGACATAGAGATATGGAAGGGTAAGGTGTGAAAATAAGAGATCAATGGAGAGGATAATCAAGGAAAATGTAGAATGGATCATTGTTAGCTGAGGGGAAGGTAACAACAAGGCATACAATTGGTAACATCTAATCATAACACAGTGAAACTAGTCAGGGAACTAGGATGGAGGAGGGATGGAGAGAGAGGGAAAGCAAGGATTACTTGAAGTTAGAAACTATTAGTCATTCTGCAAGCAAATGGAACTTTTAAAGGACATTGACCTGAAATGTTAACTTTGTTTCACACTCCACTGATTCTGTGCATAGATTGCTTCCAGAATTGCATGGCTTTATTTCAGATTTCCAGCATTTGCTGCTTACTGCTTTTTGGAAAAGCCTGGTTATCCTGTAGTCCGGAACCTAGCTCTAGTTAACAGAAGCCAGATCTGCATTTTCAGACACACCATCCTATTTTGGTGAAAACCCTTCATCCGGAATTAAATAAGCATCATGTGAAATTGATACAGAGACCTCATTAATGCAGCTGAGACGCATCCAGTTCAATTGACAACACCTGTCCCACACTTACAGCTAAGTGCATTTGGATGAATGAAATAAACAAACTTAAATTCCAGCGCAGAGAAGTAATCTGAACACATTTGAAGCGTGCTGTGGGACATGACCTTATCTGCATAACTGCATCAGGTAACATTGCATAGAAATCAACTTAATATGCAACATCAGCTTTCTATGGATTGCTGGGGGAGGGAGGACCAGAGGGAGAGAGATTCTGATTCAACAAACCTGAATTGTTTCCTGTAAATGTACTCTGTTAACAAGGTCTCCTTCAATTCAGAAAGAGCTGCTAACGCAGCATGAGTTGAAACAGCAGCTACAGTGAAGACGTGTCAATTGAGCAGTGGCATCAGATGAAACTGCATTTACCTACACATGTGACCTTCAATGTCAGCACAAAAATGACACAGATCCCAGACATTGAGTACAAAATGAAACTTTGCAGTTGCTGTGAGGCATGAACAGTGTCTAAGCTGCATCATTTGTAAAATAAGTGCATTTTATCCCAAGGGGAAGCACGTTTGTTATTTAGTGCACTCCATTTGCTACTGTGCATTATTTCCCTTTATTTTTAAATTTACTCCCAGTCCTACAAAGGCTTGATTTTACAATCTTCGCTGATTCCTGGTAGTATAATAAAAACAGAAAAGATTTAGTGGGACAGACAGCCCACTTGGCAATGTAGCTCAATGATCTATTAGGTCAACGACCTTCGCTGTAACCCCTGTTTACAACCCTCCAAGATCTCTGCTCTTCTTTTTTTTGCTTCAGTCACATTCCCAATTTTTATTGCTTCGTCACTGATTCATGATCTGAACCTGATCCCTGGAACAAATTCTTTCTACCCCTCACTTTAAGAGCCCATCTTGCTTGTCTATGTTACTTAAGGGCCTGTCCCACGGGCAGGCGATTCCATGCGGCAAGCCTGACCTAACAGGAAGCGGGGGCCGCGCGGAGGTCGCGGTGTCGGTCCCACGTAGATTGCCGGAGCCGTATGTAGTTGGTCCCGACACCGCGCGGGGCTCCGAAAAACCGACACTGTCCACAAATTCCGCGTGGCAACGGCCTGCCGCCCCGCTGCCGCATCGAGGCTGCGCGCACCGCCTCGACGCCGCGTGCACCGTCTCCGTCAACTATGGAATTGTTGTGAAGGAAGGAACTGCAGATGCCCATTTACACCGAAGATGGACACACCAAAAATGCTGGAGTAACTCAGTAGATCAGGCAGCTTCTGTGGATAGGTGGTGTTTCGGGTCGAGACACCTTCTTCGGACTGAAGTCTTCTGCAGTCTTCTATGGTCTGAGGAAGGGTCTCGACCCGAAACATCACCTACCCGTGTTCACCTACATAAAAACAGAAACATCACCTACCCGTGTTCACCTACATAAAAACCGCTTGAGCTTCCAACGGACTTTGCTCGAACTGGACGTCCGCTCACCCCCCGCTTCCGGTAAGGTCGCGCTCGCCGCATGGAAGCGCATGCCCGTGGGACAGGCCGTACGGTGATCACTCGGCAACCGCGCGGCCATCGCGCGACAGCCGCGCGGCCCCCGCTTCCGGGGAGGTCGCGCTTGCCGCATGGAATCGCCTGCCCGTGGGACAGGCCCTTTAGTCTTGTATCTTATTATCTGGCTCAGCCACAAAATTAAATAATCTTACACACAATAACTTGTGTAAGATGTGTGGATTTGTGTAAGCTGTCCATTTAAGAGGTTTCAGGATTCAGACACAAGGAATTGGCAAGACAAGTCAAATAGTTAGGAGATAAAAATCTGGTTTGTTTAAAATCAGTTGCAGAGAGGGGAGACTGCAAAGGAATTTGCTGGGACTGTGAGAGGTAATAAAAAGCAGTTGCTGGAACTCTGAAACAAAAACTTTGCCGAGCAGATCAATCAGCATTTCAGGAGAAAAAAAGAACTAGGTGTAAATGGATTACCAAAATGTTGCCATTTTTTAGGCAAACAGGAAAGGCTGGTTATCTGAAATTAGATATACATTAGTTTTGAGGCCAGCAATATTTATGGATGGAAAATAAGGTCTCATTCCAGGAGATTAGCTTAGATTTCATTGAAAGAGTGCAGGTGACCTGAGTCAGAGAAGTCGGAGTGGGAGTGGAAGGATGATTTAAATTGAAAGACCACTGGAACAGGGGCAACTTTGTGAACTGAACAGAAGAGTTCTGCAAAGCAGTTATAGATGCTGCAAGGTGCAGGAAGGTACTACAGATGCTGGTTTACACAGAAGATAGACACAAAATGCTGGAGTAACGCAGTGGGACAGGCAGCATCTCTGGATAGAAGGAATGGGTGATGTTTCAGGACATAAGGTCATAGGTGATTAGAACAGAATTAGGCCATTTGGCCCATCAAGTGTACTTCGCCATTCAATCATGGCTGATCTATCTCCCTCCTCGCCTCATTCTCCTGCCTTCTCCCCATAATCCCTAACACCCGTACTAATCTCAAATCTAGCTATCTCTGCCTTGAAAATATCCATTGACGGCCTCCACATCCTTCTGTGGCAAAGAATTCCACAGATTCACCACCCTCTGACTAAAGAAATTCCTCCTCATCTTCTTAAAGGAACGTCCTTTAATTCTAAGGCTATGACCTCCAGTCCTAGACTCTCCTACTAGTGGAAACATCCTCTCCACATCCACTCCATACATTCCTTTCACTATTCGGTACATTTCAATGAGGTCCCCTCTCATTCTTCTAAACTCCATCGAGTAGAGGCCCAGTGCTGTCAAACGCTCATCATATGTTAACCCACTCATTCCTGGGATCATTCTTGTAAACCTCCTATGGACCTTCTCCAGGGCCAGCACATCCTTCCTCATTTATGGTGCCCAAAATTCCCAAGACCCTGACTCTCAGTGATGAAGGGTCTTGACCAGAAACCCCATTCCTTCTATCCAGAGATGTTGCCTGTCCCATTCCTTCTATCCAGAGATGTTGCCTGTCCAATTCCTTCTATCCAGAAATGTTGCCTGTCCCATTCCTTCTATCCAGTGATGTCCCACTGAGTTACTCCAGCATTTTGTGGCTTTCTATAAATACTGCATTTGGTTTATCCAAAATGGAGATCACATAATGAACACCAGATGAAGGGGACTGTAGTGGAATAACTGCCAATAAATCAGTAAATCAATGCTCCAGCTGGAATAACTAGTTAGTGTGAAGGAAAGGGGTAAAAGGACAGGTACGGTACCACGTGTTTTAGCATGGAAAAAAACATGAGAAGGACAGTATTTGGTGAAGATGGAAGTGGATCAGGGCATTATGGAAGTAACAGCTTCTTTAGATTGATAAAAGTGGAGGGGAGGAGAATGATATGGATATTGATACTGGTTTATTATTGTCATGTGTACCGAGATACAGTGAAAAACATGTTTTTGCATGCTATCCAAGCAGATTATATAATCCTTATTATATACATTAGGTGATGCGAAATGGAAAATAAGCAGCGTGCAGAATATAGTGTGACAGTTACAAAGGAGGAGCACATTTTAAAACAGCGCAAGGGCTGCACCATTGTAGTTTGGAAAATCAGGGAATTCATCTTTAGCATATGTGAGGTTTGCTCAAGAGTCTGATAACAGTGACGAAGAAGCTGTTCTCAAATCTGGTGGTATGTTAATTCAATTTTTTGTATCTTCTGTCCTGACAGGAAAGGGCTAAATGATGCGAAAATCTGAAACAGAAATAGAAATGCCGGAAGCAATTAGCAGGTCAGGTAACATCTGAGGAAAGAGAAAAAGTGAGTTAACATTTTGTGTCCCAGACCTGTAGTTGGCACGTTTAAAGAGAGAAGATAGGCACAAGGAATTGCAGATGCTGTACTCTTGAGTGAAACACAAAGTGCTTGAGTTTTTGGTCGGTATGGGCAAGTTGGGTCATAGTACCTGTTCCCGTGTTGTATGACTCTATATAAGTGGGGAGAGACCAGACCAGGAGAGAAAGGATGGTGTCAAGATAGGAAGAACCTCATATCATCCTCTATCCCACATCAAGAGGGTCCAAGCACCTTCTGCTTCTTCCTGAGGTTTTTGGAGTTTTCTCTCTTCACAGATGCCACGGAGTGCTTTCAACATTTCCAGCATTTTCTGATTATGTGTGAGCTTGTTCTATGATTTTCTGTAAAACTGTATGATGTTTCCTGAGACCGGGAGTTGGCAAATCAGAAAGAGGAAGCCATTTGTAATCTCAGACAAAAAGTAATGCAGCCAAAACATTAATTCTAATTTGTTTTGGAAATATGCGATTCATTTGACATTGAGCAATCCTTGTTTGCATGCTATTTGGTGAATTAACTGGTGTTCATGGATTATACTCATAATTGGAGATATCTAGTTGAATTAGTTTGATGGTACAATGTTGACAATGTGAATTATATTGATGAAGGGGAATTGAAGACCAGAAACCTGAAGACTGTGGAGGAGGCATGAACTGAGGAAGATAATTGCAAAATAATAATTCAGGGTACTCCCCATCCTGTGTCAATAATGCATTCATCCACCATCAGAAATTGATTCTGATGTATCATTGTCGTATTCTTTTCATCTCACTCCCGCTATTGTGTGGTCAGCAAGGGTAAGGTGATGAATTTAGTGTTAACTTATTTTGAAACTGGACTGGCTCCATGTTGTGAATTGATGACCAATTTTAATTATAGTAAGACTGTTCAAATTCTCTTTACTTAAGGGCTTGTCCCACTTACGTGATTTTTCAGCAAATTGAATGCGACCTTCAAGCTCGGGGGCACTCGCCTGAAAAACCGCGAGCTGGATCGACCGTCAGCGCTGAACACACACACAAACACATCGCAAAGGCGGGGGGCCAGTGAAAGCGGGGGAGCGCTGTCTGAAATTCACACTGTGCAAAGCCAAGGTGATACACGCGATGAACAGGAAGGTGAAAGACGGCTGGCACAGTTTACGACACATCCTTTAAAAGGGGGGGGGAGAGGGGGGGAAGGGGAGAAGGGGGGAGAGAAGGGGGGAGAGAAGGCAAGAAGGGGGGGGGGGAGAAGGAGTGGAGACACTTTTAAGAAGCCAGACAACTTTTAATAAGCCAGAGATACACAGCTGTGAAGTTTAGCAGGCATTTAACATTACCGGTCGGTCTTCCTTGGTTCTGAAAAATCGTGCTTACATTTTCTTTTCCCCAATGAGCCAATTAAAATGCCCTGTCAGCAAAGAAGATTACCTATGGCTACCTCGACTACTTACAACGACATGGCGACCCCACTAGCACTGCACTACGATATCAAAAGTATCGATTTTCGAAGTATCGAAGTATTGACCAAACTGAGGTCACGAGTAGTAACCACTATGCGGGAACTTCTCTCGACTATGAAGGAGGCTTACCAGAGACCACCTACGACCATGTGTCGACCATGCTGCGAGCCTGTGGCGAGCGCAGACTCTCCTAAACTCGCCAATAAGGTCGCCATAGTGGGACCAACACACAGAGTCTTTATTTATGTTACCTAACTGTGCTCCATATTATATAAGGTCAAAAATAGTTTTGCTGAAGGGTGATTAATTTTGTGTGGCATTGTTTTGTAAAACAATAATAAAATTGGCATTTATTTTGCACTTGTTATGGCCTAAGGACATCTTAATGCATATTGCAGCTAATTACATACTTTTGAAGGTAATCTCAGATGAAAGGTAGGAAATGGAGCAACCTCTTGGGACACAATATATTCTCTCATCAGATTATCTATATTTAATAATACTAACTATCTTCTATCTGCATGTAACTAATACTCTCATCATCTGTCTGTCTGTCTGTCTGTCTGTCTGTCTGCCTGTCTGTCTGTCTGTCTGTCTGTCTGTCCAAAACGGTACATGATAGCACTACAATGTTTGCACCACCTTACTCACAATTGTCCTGTGGTGGTTTGTGTCAAGTTTCGTTCAGATTGATGTTATATTTCACCAGTTATTAACATTTTTAGATTTACAAAACCCCAATTTGAGAAAAAATTATTCCCTGTGCTTAAAAGGCCTGTCTCACGAGTCTGCGGTCATTGGCGGCGAAACGGGAAGAATCTGCCGCCATAGACCGCGCACTCGTGAGAACGCACAATTCCGGGGCCGTGCGGCGGTGTTCCCAACACCGCACGCTGCTAAAATAAAACCTACACTGTTTAAAACTATATTCTTACCGCACAACCTCCACCAGTGATGCACGAGTGCGGCACGGCCGCCCGCACGGGCCGCCGCCAGTGTGGCTCGAGCGCCGTGCGTCAAACCTCCACTGCCACAGCCTCCGCCAGTGAGGCACGTGTGCGGCACGGCCGCAGGCACAGCCACCGCTACAGCGCTGCGATCAGGACGGCCGCCGCCACAGCCGCCGCTAGTGAGTCACGTGCGGCGGGCCGACGTCATCGCAGTCGGCCCGCCCTTTTTTTTACTTACCGCAGGCACGTGGGACCAGTGGTATTTTAATTACTTGGACCCCGCGCAGCATCCGTGCGGGGCTCCAGTGGATAGGCTCGGCGCTCTCGCCGTTGCCGTGCGGTCCCTGCTACCGGCGACGCCGCACTTCACCGCCGATGACCGTAAACAGGTAAGACAGAGCCTTAAAGCTATGAAGACGTCACAATGGGATTGTAACCCTGCTTGCAACATTGTTGCTATCCAAGTACACTGAGTCCTGCAAGCCCTAGCACATGCAAATGCATTTTTAAAGTCACAGTACACTGACTTCTGCTAGCTAGCAAGTGCAATTGCATTTTTTTAAAAGTTTTAAAATGAGGGAGGGTGAATACGGTGAAATGAGCAGCCCCTGAGCAGTTGGGTGCGATGGGTGAGTGGTGGAATATTGCATTGGGGGAACGGGTTGCATTGGGGGAACGGGTGAGTGGTGGAATATTGTGTTGGGGGAATGGGTTGCATTGGGGGACCATGCCTCCCGTGTGACAGGGACCCAATGGGTCCCACTTGGTCTAGAATATTACTAATACTCTCATCTTGTCTGTGATCTTGTTTGTTTGCCAGCTTTTCATTATCTGAACTGTGCCAAAACGGTACACGATAGCGCTAAATTTTTTAGCACCACCTCACTCACAATTGTCTTGTTGTGTAGGGTATCAAGTTTCGTTCAGATTGATGTTATATTTTATAAGTTATTAACATTTTTACATTTACAAAATCCCACTTTGAGAAGGATTTCTTCAAATCTGCACTGGCAGTTCCCAGCTATGATGTCACAATGGGATTGTAGTCCTACCGGCTACAATGCTGCTCTCCCAGGACACTGAGTCATTGGCAGCAAATGACCTTCAGGGGAAGAATCTGCCAGCCTAACCCAGCACATATGTGATTGCAAAGCCTTTTAATTGCTCTCTAAATTGAAAGTTTAATGTTGGCCTTGTCGGTGGCACCTTCATCAAATTAAAGTTTAAAATGAGGGAGGGTGAAAAAATGAGCCAATCAGCACAGTTGGGGGCTATGGGTGAGTGGTGGAATATTGCGTTGGGGGAACGGGCAGCATTGGGGGACCAGGCCTCCCATGGGGGTATGGGTGAGTAGTCGAATATTGCATTGGGGGAATGGGTTGCATTGGGTGACCAGGCCTCCCGTGTGACAGGGACCCAACGGGTCCCATTTGGTCTCGTATTTTATAATACTAACTGAGGAAAAAGTGTTGTTCCAGATGCTACAAGTAACTCTGGTTCTTCTTGATAGTAGTTCCATGGGGTCTTTTAAATTCACCAATTAGGGCAGGTAGAGACATGTTATCAGAATCACAAAGAATTTGTCTGCCTTTTTTGTTTTGGCTTTGAAGCAGTCCTGGCAATTCCCTGAACAATATATTCAAAAAGATCTAAAATTGTTTTCAAAAGCATGGTTATCCTGGCATAACACTAACAGTACATTTCATAACCAAGGGTATTTGGTATAAATTGAGTCAGAAAACCTGGTAGTAATATTTTTTACAGAATATAATGAAGAGAAAGAAGCAGGGAACAGAGTTTAATTGCACTTGCATTGTTAACTGCTGTAGTCATACTATGTGGGCTCCTTGTTTCGTATTACCTGTTTTAAGTTACCATGCAGATTAAGATACTTAGTGAAATATGTAGTCAGAGGTCTTGACATAATGTGGGGAACAGTGGTAAGTTAATTTTTCATTTTGGACTTCCGGTGGCGTCATGTTGGACTAACAGACGTGCACCCAGCTCCACTCCCGAAAAACTTCACGATTTATCGTGTAAAACGGGTCCGAAAATCGGGATTGTTTTTAAAAACCTTACCGGAGCTTCTGGTTACCGCGCTGATGACGTCATCGTTAAACGCGATGTTTTAAACGGTGGTTTGAAGCCCTTTAAATGAGTAAATTGCCTCCAGCTGTGAGCCCTCAGAGAACAGTGAATAAGCTGTCGAAAAAGTCTGAAGCAGAAGTTACCTCTGAAGTCTCTGAAGTGGCTGCAGAAATGGATACAAGATCTAAGAAAGACTTTGATGACTTGAAGAAATCAATGAAAAATTTGAAAGATGAGATCTCGGATAATAGGGTGGAAGATAAGAAGGAAATGAAGGAAAATTCGGCAAAAATGATGGAAGGAATGGAGAAGATGATGAAGGATTTAAATGCTGGTAACCAGAAGAATATGACGGATTTACTGGACATTATGAATAAACGAATTGATGAGGTGAAAGATGGACTATCAGAGAAAATGGATAAGATGGATGTAATTACTACGGATAAGTTCACGGCTGTACTTGAAACAGTAGCTGCAAGTATGCACACAATTACGGAATTGGAGAAAAACACGGCTCGACTGGTTGAAGACATGGCGAAATTGAGGCAAGAACATGAGCAAATGAGGTGAGAAAACGAACAAGCGTCACTACAAATGGGGACTCAATTAGAGAAAGTCTCAGTCAAATGCCTGGACCTGGAAGCTCGCTCTAGACGCCAGAATTTGAGAATTCTTGGTGTTTCAGAGGGGGCAGAAGGGGAACAGGTACGTGAATTTGCCATGGGCTTGTTGAAACAACTGTTGAATCTTTCCAAGGAACCGAAAATCGAAGTGGCTCATCGTGTCCCAAGATTTGGAAAAAGATCTGGTGCGGGAAAAGCTTATCCACGACATATTATAGTGAAATTTTGAGATACTGCAGAACTGGAATATGTTATGAGTAAAATCAAATATGGTGTACAATTGCGGCTGGACAAGGACACTATTAAGATATTCAGGGACTACCCGTATGAAATTGTGCAAAAAAGAAACAAATTTGATAAGGTTAAAGATCTTTTAAGAGGGAGAAGGGGTCAGATTTGGGGTTTTTTATCCCGCGAAAATGCGTATTTCCTTTAATGGTCTTGAAAAGTCATTTGTTAAGCCTGAAGACGCATTCAAATATGCCCAAACGATCGTTGAAAAACAGAAATAAAAGGGAGCTTTGGCAGATCCGAATAATTCTCAGCTATGTTTTGTCTGGGGATAGTTACACTGTTATCTCTGGAATGTTGAATCAAGGACATTTTCTGTTCAAAACGTGTAAACAACTTAACAGTTGGAATATGAATCAGAAAATAATTGCTTATTGATTAAAATGTTATAACCAATTGTAAGAACTTATCCTATTAACAACTTAAAAAGTTATGCAGGTTAGATTAGAATACTAACAAAAAAAATAATAATAATGAACTAACATACTAATATGAATTTTTAATAAATTGTAACCTTGTCTATAAGCGGGAGGAGGGGATGAGAAACGAGCTCCTGGCTTATGTCCAGGAGCACGTCTCGTTAACCCCTTCAACCAACAGTTGATTCTTATTGAAATCAAAAATATTGGTTTAATAATTAAACTCTGATATATATATATATGTTATAAGGAAATATCAGGGTAAAATTGTATTATATATCTGAATGTGAGGCCTCGTTTTAATATTTTAATATGTTATGATTAACTAAGAGAGCGGAGCTATTTGAGTAACAATGCAATGGAAGTCAAAACAAGGTTTTTTCCCACCTACAGGTGGGACACTCGCTACAGTGCCGACTATATCAGACACTGTAGCCTCACTTTTTTAGTTTTTTTTTTATCACATAAAATCACTTGTTTGTGTTTTGTGTTTAGTGATAAGAGTAAAATGGACATACCAGCAAAAGTTAATAATTCAAAAACTCCCCCAATACCTAAAGACCTGGGACATGGACGCACCACAAGATTCAAAGGTACTATAATTATTCAAAATGCATGACACCACACAAAAGAACCTAGGAGGAATCTCATTTTGTAGTTGGAATATAAGAGGTATTAACGAACCTATCAAAAGGGGTAAGATATTAGCTCAGCTAAAAATGTATAATTCTGACATTACCTTCCTACAAGAAACACACCTAAAACCTCAGGATCAAGTTAGGCTGAGGGCGAAATGGATAGGTCAAACATACCACTCTTCATTCACTTCAAAATCTAGAGGCACGTCAATTATCATAAGAAAAGGTATACCATTTAAAGCAAAGAATATTATAACAGATATAGAAGGGAGATACCTAATAGTTAATGGAGAAATCCATGACACTCCACTTACTTTGGTAAATATATATGCCCCTAACTTTGATAACCCCCACTTTTTCAATAAAATCTTCAATATAATTGCAGAGTCAAACTATCAAAATGTTATAATAGGCGGAGACTTTAACTGTGTTTTAGATCCGTACTTAGATAAATCAAGTCAAAAACAGAGAGGGAATATGAAATCGAAAACTGGGGAACTCCTCAATACCTATATAAATAACACTAATATAGCAGATGTTTGGAGAATTGTGAATCCAACTGGCAGGGAATATTCGTTTTACTCAATGGTACATAAGACATACTCACGTATAGACTACTTTCTGCTGGATACAAAATTAATCCCCCAAACATCTAATGCAATATACCATACAAATTCAATTTCAGACCATTCTCCACTAACTTTCTTTTTAAAACTGGAAGGATTGTCTAAGAATAATTCATTCTGGAGATTTAACTCTCAAATTTTAAAAGATCCACAAGCGAGTATATATTTAAAAGAACAAATGGAGGTCTTTTTTCAAACAAATGATACTTCAGATATATCGCCTACTTTACTTTGGGAATCTTTCATATCAAGCTTTTCAAAATAAAAAGAATAAGAATGAACAAAGACAGTTAGAAGAACTTATTAGACAAATGGATATAGATAATGCTAAAGATCCATCAATAGATAAACATAATAAAATAATAATTTTAAAATTTAAATTAAATAAATTATTATCTGCCAAACTTATAAGACTTTTTCAAATTACAAAACAAGAGCACTTTGAATTTGGGGATAAACCGCATAAACTTTTGGCTCGCCAGCTAAAAAAACGAGAAAAGGAACATACTATACCAAAGATCAAATCAGATAAAGGGGAATTATTAACAACACCGAAGGATATTAATAAAAGATTTGCGCAATTTTACGAGAATTTGTATACATCTAAAACGATAATTGATTCCAATAATATCACAAAGTTCTTGGATACCTGTAATCTTCCAAAGTTAGAGCTGAAGGAACAAGAGGAACTGGGTGCACAAATCTCAATTAAGGAATTAGAAGATACAATAAACTCATTAAAAAATGGAAAAACACCAGGCCCTGATGGATTTACTAATGAATTTTATAAAAGCTTTTATGATAAAATAATACCAAGATTACAAAAAATGTACCAATACGCTTTTAAAAAACGAATACTACCTGATACATTAGCGGAATCAACGATTACATTAATACCTAAGAAAAATAAAGATTTAGAAGAACCTGGCTCATATAAAGCTATAGCATTGTTAAACACAGATCAAAAAATATTAGCGAAAACATTAGCTAGAAGATTAAGTAAATACATTAGTAAATTAATAAACCCAGATCAGACAGGGTTTATCCCTAAGAGATACTCTTCTAATAATATGAGACGTCTACTCAACATAATGCACTCACACAAATCTGAAGATCAAGAATTATCAATTATTTCGCTGGATGCTGAAAAAGCATTTGATCAAGTAGAATGGAATTATATGGATAAAGTATTACAAAAATTTCAACTGGGAGAGAATTTTATTTTATGGATTAAGTTACTATATAACAAACCTACAGCTAGAATACTTACTAATAACATATTATCCTCGAAATTTCAACTATCAAGGGGAAATAGACAAGGATGCTCATTATCACCACAGCTGTTTGCTCTCATTATTGAACCGCTAGCAGAAAAAATTAGAATACACCCTGATATTCATGGATATAATACTAAAGACTCATATAATAAAATATCTTTATACGCGGATGATATATTATTGTATATTACAAAACCTCAAATCACTATACCAAATATATTACATTTATTTGAAGACTTCGGATCTTTTTCTGGATATAGAATAAATTGGAATAAAAGTGAAATTATGTCAATAAAACCGAAAGATTCAACACATCTTTTAAAATTCCCTTTTAAAATAGCTACAGAAAAATTTAAATATTTGGGAATCGAAATTACCAGAACATATCAAGGTATGTTCAGGGCAAATTTTGACCCCCTACTTAATAAACTGAATACATTAATTAAATTCTGGAAAACGCTCCCGATGTCTTTAATAGGCCGAATAAACGCAATAAAAATGATCTTTTTACCACAAATTTTATACCTATTTCAATCAATTCCTATATACTTACCTAAGAAGTTTTTAAAAAAACTCGACTCAGATATCACTAATTTTATATGGGACTATAAATCACATAGAATACAAAAAACCCATCTGAATAAACCTAAAGTATTGGGGGGTCTAGCACTACCTAATTTTATGTATTATTATTGGTCAGTAAATATTAAAAACATGATTCAACTGATGGATAACTCCGCCCAGCAAGTAGACTGGATTGTAATGGAGAAAGAGGATTGCTCCTCTAGAAACATTGGAGCGATCCTCCTCTCTCCAATGAAACTGAATAACATAAACTATAATAAGAACCCAATTATTCATAGTACAATCCGTATTTGGAAACAAATAAAACAAAATTTAAAATTAAGAAACTTATCACTTTTATTACCTATAGTCAATAACCCTTCGTTTAGTCCTTCTATTATAGATAAAGCTTATACACAATGGGATAGACTAGGAATTAAAATGCTTGGTGACTTGTATGAAACTGGAAAATTACTTTCATTTCAACAATTACAAATAAAATATAAACTCGGAAATAATCAATATTTTAAATACTTTCAAATATGCGACTATTTGAAAAAATATACAAAAGATCATTATAATAATCCAGTAGATGTATTGGACGAGGCAATGCAGATAAAAGCGGAATCAGCAAACTTAATATCATATTTGTATAATATTATTTTAAATGTACAAATACCACCTACGGAGGGTATCAGAAGAGACTGGGAACAAGAGATAGCTATTAAAATTTCAAAGGAAAGTTGGAATGAATACTTATTAAACGTGCATAAATGCTCGATTAATGTAAGACACACTTTAATACAATTTAAAATTTTACATAGATTATATTATTCGAAAACTAAAATTCATAAAATTTTCCCAAACGTATCATCTATTTGTGATAAATGTCAATCCCAAGAAGCAACTATAGCGCACTCATTTGTCTTCTGTACAAAAATTCAAAAATTTTGGAATGAAATTTTTGAAATCTTTGCAAAGTTATTTAAAACAAGACTGATACCCAAAGCAGAATGGATTATCTTCGGAATAACGGAAGATGATCCAGAACTAAATGTGTTTCAAAAGAAATTAATGGACTATGGGTTAATAACTGGAAAAAAGCTAATTCTAAAATTTTGGAAGAAGGCTCCAATACCAACTATAAATATGTGGATTTCAAATATGTTTGAAACATTACACCTAGAAGAGATAAGACTCCTCCTAGCAGGTAAACCAGATCACTTCCACCTGACGTGGTCTGCATTTATAGAATTATTACAAACATAGGGTGCAAAAGTACTTTAAAAAAATAAAAAATTGAGCTCAGGTAAGGGGAGATGATAGTTGAAGAGTTGGTATGTCCTATTTACGTGATGCTCAAAAAAAAACATTTGTTTCTCTTTTTTTCTCTTTCTCTTTTCTTTTCTTAGGGCCTATTTCTTAACTCTTTTTCTTTTTGTTTTTAATTTTGCTCTTATAGGGTCTTCGTCCTTTTTTGTTGTTACATTTTCTACACTTTTCTACACTTGCACTTTTTCCTTCACTTTCTTCTTTCTTTCAATCTTTTCTTTTTCTAGTGTAAAAAAATAAATAAAGGGAGTACATTAATTGTAAGAAGATATAAATGACGAGTATTAATGTATGTGGTTGTAATGTAATGTACTTCTAATAAATAAAAATTAAAAAAAAAAAAAAAAAAAAAAATTCATTTTGTTTAGGCATTGGATACTAGTGTAATGATTGCTAAACTTTGAATGCGTTCATGCTTTTTTTGGTTATAAACATTACATCTGAAAAAAAATCACTATAGCCTGATGCTTTTTCCAAGTGTTTTCAGTTCTTAGTTTGTTATTCGTTTGAACTAGTTTGTGTATTTCATATTTGTGCCTCACCAATCCACTCTCCCACCTCAACCCTCTTTCCATCCATCATCAACCAGGCTGCAAAGGAAGAGACAGTGCTGAATGGAAAATTAATTGCTCATTGCTTCAACATTGCTCATTCAGTTGGTTGAAATTAATGAAAAATTGAAAAGAAAGGCTTTTCTATTTTGGCAAAAAGCTTCAAGTAATGAATCTCCTGTTCCTCTTCATGAATGTGTGATCTCTGTCACAGTGGTAAATGAAACAATGTGTGAGAAATGCCCTGTGTGCCAACTGAACCGAGGAGATTTAATTGATTGATGATTTTTCTCCCGTGATCACGTGAGCTTATAACTCTGAGTAGAATGGTAATATTTACACTGGCACTGAAATACAATGAAGCAAAATATGGTCCATTCACAACTGGCTGGTCATTCCTTGGGTACTTGATGAACCTGAAATGAACATGAAATAAATAGAAACTCATTTTTATGATAATGCAACAACAGAGCCTGTACCATGTCGAGCAAAGAATTCCTGTCTTGACTTACTGCACAATTCTGCGGTTTTGCAATCCTGAGCATACCCCATGCACTGGGTGAAACTTTAGTCCATTCTCCCACCACAGTGATAACACAATGATGCAGAAATCACCATAACATCTTTGCATTGGTGACAAATGTGTAGAAGTGGTTAGTATTGCAATAAATACTTGATGAGCATAAGGTTATGTTGCATTTAATTCCTTGACATGAAATGAAATGAAATGAAATGCCCTTATTTGTCATTGTAAGCACTGCATACAATGAAATTGTTATTGCCACTCCATTGGTGCAGAATATAAAAACACAGGACATAATTTAAAAACAATGTTAAAAACTAGGTATCAAGATAAGTAAGTAATCAGTACTGTACATGGTGATAGTAAAGTTCAAGGTGGGTAGCAGCATGGAAGAGTGCAGCATGAATAATACTCAGTGTTTTTTCATATTGAGTGTGAAGATTGCTTTGGGGAAGAAACTGTCTCTGAGTCTGGAGGTGCGTGTTTTGGCTGACCTTTTTGAACTGTTGCCAGAGGGCAACAGTTCAAAAAGGTGGTGACCGGGATGTGTGGAGTCTTTGATGATTTTAGTGGCTCTGCTGAGGTAGCGTGAGGTGGCAACATCCTCCAGAGAGGGCAGTGGGCAGCCGGTGATTCTCTCTGCTGTTTTTACCACTCTCTGGAGCGCTTTCTTATCAGCAGCAGAGCAGCCTGCATACCACACTGACATGCAATATGGCAGTCGACTCTCAATGGTCGCCCAGTAGAAGGCCACCAGCAGCTTCTTCTTAGTGTTGTGCCTCCTGACCACTCTCAGGAATTGGAGTCTCTGTTGTGCTCTCTTGACGGTTGCAGTGGTGTTGGCCGACGAGGAGAGGTCCTCGGATATGAGGACTCCTAGGAATTTGAAAGTCTGCACCCTTTCCACACATGCCCCATTTATGTAGAGCGGGGCCGGGTCTGCATCCCGTTTCCTCCTGAAGTCCAGTATTAGCTCCTTTGTCTTTGTGGTGTTCAGTGTCAGGTTATTTACTAAACACCACTCTGACAGTCGCTGTATCTCGTCCCTGTATGCTGACTCGTCCCCCCCCTAAGCCCGACGACAGTTGTGTCGTCAGCAAATTTAATAATCGTGTTGGAAGGGTGGGCAGGTGTACAGTCATGGGTGTATAAGGAGTAAAGGAGTGGACTCAGCACTCAGCCTTGAGGTGCGCCAATGCTTAGTGTGATGGAGGAGATGTGGAGGCCGGTTTTAACTCTCTGTGGGCGGTTTGTGAGAATGTTTTTGATCCATGTGCAGATGGGGGAGGAGTGGCCTAGGTCAAGCAGTTTGCTGATTAAAATGTCCGGAATGATAGTATTGAATGCTGAGCGATAATCAATGAATAGCATCCTCACGTAGCTTTTCCGGTGATCCAAGTGGGTCAATGCGGTGTGAGTTGCTATGGCGATGGCGTCCTCAGTGGATCTGTTATCTCTGTGGGCAAACTGATTTTCGTGTTCGTCTTCGAAGTCTGAACAAGTACTTGAGAGTCTTCAAGGTACAACAGAAAGCTTTATTACATTACTTCAAAGCTGGCAGGAAGACAACTCTAAAATGGCTGCAACTCACAGCTCACAGACAGGATAACTATATACAAGACATCTCCCTTTGTCCTGTGCAGCGTCACCTACTGCACGGGTGAAACAACGGGTCCTCCCACCCCACACAGTCCACCAAACATCACATTCCCCCTTTCCAGTTTGGACGTCTCATGGCTGGACCTCGCGTCACTCTTTTTTTCCAGCCTTTTTTGCGTTTCACAACTCTTGCTAAAGGCTCAGGATCAACAGCGTTTTCCTCAGTGTTCTCTTTTGAAGAGATATCAGTATTTGCTTTATCTGTACGCTGCTCTTTCTGCACTTGGCTGTAGTTTTTCTCAGCGGTCATCGGCGTTTTGGTTCTTCCTTGCCGTTCAGTGCCGTTTGTGAGATTACAGCTCCATGACCATATGGCGATGCATCGGCGGCCAGCGAGATCGGCTTTGGTGGGTCATAGTGGACAAAACGCGTCTTCTAGGCGAGCATCTCCTTCAACCTGGTGAATGCATGGTCACACTCTTCGGACCAGTGCCATTCAACGTCCTGTTTTCGCAGGTTATTCTCGCACTTGCTGACCATGTTGCAATCCGTGGTCGATGACAATGCCATAGTTGATCCATTGTAGATCAAGGCGTTCATGTCTAGCTTGAAAGCATGGATCCAGTCGATGGCGCACAGGGATGTACCTTCTTTACCAACGACGATCAGCAGCAACATCTGTGTCGTACCATTACAGGAAACGGCGACAGTGCATTTGCCTTTCATTGGAATGGGCTGTCGTTCATATCCGAAAAGACGGATGATAGCCGGAATCAGTTTCGGCGATCCGATCCTCTCCCAGATGTCCTGGCCCACTAGCAATACAGCCGCACCAGTGTCCACCTGGAACTGTAGATCGACGTTCGAGACCCGCAGCAAAATTCCTCATCTTGTCGGTGATTGTAGACACACCGAGCATTTGGTCGACTGCGTTTTGCGCTTTCTTGTCCTTTCTCCGCTGTCCTACAGATTGACACACTGCCTGGAGATGACCTTTTCGGTAACAGGCATAACAAACGGACTTGATATACGGGCACACACAGAGATGATGGGCAGTCGAGCCACACCGGTAGCAGGGTTTCGATGCTCCCCCCACAGGGGGACGGCTCTTCTGAAACTATCCCACCTTCTCCGGATTTGCTCTGGGTCGACGAACTGTATGCACCTCCTGAGGGAGCTTTGATGCTGTTTCGCCGGCCATTTTGTGCAGTTCTATACTCAGCAGCTCGGCCATCTTAGCACACTACAGCACATTCTTCAATGAGGCATCCGATTCCTTGAGAATCGCCTGCTGGATGAATGCGTGTCTGCAACCCATAACCAGTCTATCCTGCAACGCATTGTCTTGGCACTTTTCGCAGCATTGAGTTTTAAAATCACATGCCTTTACCTTGGTGCGAAGTTCGACAAGAAATTCGGTAATCGATTGCCCTTCCTGTTGCACCATCCTGTAGAAATCAAGGCGAGCTGCGAGGAAATTTCGACTTTCTTCGAAATGCAGCTGCAAAGCCGTTGTGATTTCAGCATATAAGGCTTCAGTTACTTCTTCTGTAAGTAAATTTTGAAGCAATGCAAATGTTTCTGGAGACATTGACGAACACAAGAGATCCTTCTTCCTCTGGTCAGTCATGATTGCCATACTTTCAAAATAAAACTCAGCTCACCTTAAATACGACAACGACCTTTCTCGCTCGGGATCAAAACGATCGAATTGCCGAGACATGTTAGTTTGAGTTCACTACAGCACTCAAAAAATATTCACAAAAAAAAAAAAAAAGGCTCTTATCTTGGTCTTTTGACGCAATCCGAAGAATCCCACTTCTGAGACCACTTTCATGTTTGTCTTCTAAGTCTGCACAAGTACTTGAAAGTCTTCAAGGTACAACAGAAAGCTTTATTACATTACTTCAATGCTGGCAGCACTACAACTCTAACGTGGCTGCAACTCACTGTTCACAGACATCTCCGTTTGTCTTGTACAACGCCACCTACTGCACGGGAGTTGCAACGGGTCCTCCCACCCCACGCAGTCCACCAAACATCACACTGATGTGGGTCGAAGGAGGGAGGTAGGCTGTTTCTGATGTGAGGCAGGACTAGTTTCTCGAAGCACTTCATAATCACTGGTGTAAGTGCAATCGGTCTATAGTCATTCATGTCCTCAGCGACTGGCTTTTTGGGAATAGGAATGAGAGTGGCTGACTTTAAGAAGGGTGGTATAATAGCTTGTGACAGGGAGATGTTAAAATCTTTATGACGACCCCAGCGAGTTGGTCAGCACATGCCTGGAGTACTTTACTCGGTACTCCATCAGGTCCAGCAGCCTTACTTGGATTCACTGACCTCAACACACGCCTCACATCCTGTTCCTGTAGTGTGAGTGTGTGGGTGTTAGAGGCGGGTGGAGGCAGTGAGTCTGTAGCAGCCCTGTTAACTTCAAACCGGGCAAAGAAACGGTTAAGCTCCTCAGCGTCAGAATTTACAGTGCTGTTGGTACTGCCTTTATAGTCGATTATGTGCTGTAACCCTTGCCACACTCTCCGTGGGTCGTTGTGTGACAGGTGGCCCTCGATCCTCCTCTAGTAGTCCACCATGGCCTCCTTTATACCTCTTCAGGTCGGCTCTCGCGGTGCTGTACCGGCTCGATCACCTGACCTGAAGGCGGTGTTGCGGTTTTTGAGGAGTGTTTGGACCTCACTCGTCATCCAGGTTTTCTGGTTGGGAAACACCCGGATGCGTTTATTGACTGTGACGTTGTCAGTGCAGCTTTTAATGTAAAAAAGCACAGTTTCTGTGTATTCCTCCAGGTCCCCATGATCGAATAAGTCCCATTCTGTGTGATCAAAGCAGTCCTGCAGCTGGGATAGAGCCACCTCGGGCCAAGTTGTGATGGTTTTGGTACTTGGTTTTGTTGTTCTTCTGAGGGGGGTTATGCAGGAAACATGAGCAGTGAGAGGTGGTCTGACTGGCCGAGGTGAGGGAGAGTTGCAGTTCTGTAAGCATGTTTGATGTTTGAGTAAACATGGTCTAAAGTATTTCCCCCCCTTGTTACACAGTTCACATGCTGGTAGAAGTTGGGAAGTACTGTTTTCAAACTTGCTTGGTTAAAATCCCCTGCTATGATGTGTGCACCGTCAGGATGGGCTCGCTGCTGTTTGTTTACAATGGCCAGTAAGTAGCCGAGGGCAATGCGGCTTAATGACATGGGGCTTAATGACTACGTGTGGTTCCAAAGCGAGAACAGCAATGTGACTGAAACATTATCGATGGAAACTATTTTATACCATTCTGTTTGCAACTCAATGCACCAGTTAGTTGGTATTCAGTGCAGAGAGTGGACATTTAGCAAGATGAACTGATGGCCATTGTGATAATGAGTGTCATTAACACAAGCAAATATTTTAAAGAGATACTTTGATCTATCTTTTTAGCAATAACCTCATGAGAAGTTGCTTTTGCACAGACATTTATCAGGATACATGCCTCAGAAGGTTATAATTTAATATAATAGATTGGAATCCCAAAAGGTTACTTATGGTGATAGCTGAGCCTTATAAAACAATTCTTCCTTGTCGAATGGCGCTAATCACCTCAGAGGTGATTTAATCATTTAAAGTAATCTTTGAAGATGAAGTGCATACTCTTTTGTAAGAGATCTGACTGCATTTGCCTTTGAAGAGTTGGATTGGAATTGGCATATAGGGGTGATGTTATTGATTGTAATCTCTCTGACAATCATGTAGTTTCTGTGATGTTTTTAAATGTTTATCCTCTTACCATATTGCAATATTTCATCTGTTTGAATATCTAACTCTACCAAAAGCAATGATAGCCACTTCAGAGTGATGATGTTTTGCCATGTCCCCTTATCTATTGACATTAAATGGCAACAGTAAGTTCCTTCCAGACTGGTGCATTTGTCATAATTTGGGATGGAACTGTATAGTATTCTGTTCTGGAGAATTGCCGTGCAATTTACTTGTCCCCGTGTGCTTGGTCCAGAGCATGGCTCCAGCACTGTGTGTTAATGCTCTTCATAGACTGCCCCTGGCACTCGTTATTCCTAACAGGGATTTTCCTCAGTGCCATCCTCTTTCCCCTAGGCTTCTTCCCTTACTTCAGTCCCTCAGGCACAGCTGAGATTTTCTGTTGGCTCTGTCATGCAAGATCAGCTGATGATGGGGGTGAAATCATGTTACCGAGTAGTAGATACTGATATATGTTACTGCATCTTACTGATCATCTGAAGTGGAACAGTTTGTGGGATCTAATGCCATTCTCCAATAGAATCCTAATGGTGACATGAGTTTCATTTTACCAATGCTCTCCTGAAGTAGATGACGCAAAGAGTAATCAGAAAGCATGGAAAAGGAGATAGTCTTTATCCGCCAAAATCCAACTTTCACGTATGTGATAAACTGGACTCCCTATTAACAAACAGATCATGTGCACTTCCTGGCTATTAAGCATTGACTATAAAAAATGTTTTGCATGGTCAACCACAACTTGAACTGTGAGGGAACAGTAAGCTTGTGATTCCAAATGGAATTAAACATCTTAAGCCTCTTGGGCCATTAACTTGGAGATATTGTGGGTTGTTATCGACTGTGAGATGGAGTGTGTGAACATGGCCTCTACTAGGCCTCTCCTAATGGAACCCGAGCTATGTCAACTACCTGAGGAACTTGGCTAAAAGCTCCTCCCTCCAAAAAACAACCATCAGCATCACCTGGTGAGTAAGACAATTTGATTAATTATTTGAAATGTTAAAGTTGTCAATTATCCTGTATCCAGAATAGTTCTTGCCTTTGCAGTGCCTCTGAAGAATGGTTTATGATATGGTGGACAATTTGGGGTCTTAAGACATTTGTACTTCTGTTGTCCGTGTCCTTCCAAGGCAGGCATGGAAGCAATTGCTGCTAAAGAAGCCCTGATACTTTTATAAGCTGCTAAGATATTTGAAATTAGTACCAGTTGTACCACACTGCAAGTTCAAAAATAATTGTTCTTAATACTGATGTAATGAATTTACCATTTCTTAAAGGTGGAGAGAAAAAAATCACAAGAACAGAAGAATACCATTCAACCCGTCACGTCTGTTCTGCCATTTAATGAGATGCAGTTGATCTTTTATCTCAGTGCCATTTTCTGCATTTTTCTCTTGATTTTCTTCATATCAAAAAAGTACAACTCTGTCTAAATCGCTGACCCTTGTTTGATGACTGTGATCCCTAGTCATCAACACTCGTGTCACCAGAAGCAATAACTCCCCATTTACTCTATCGGGCTTCTTAAGAATTTTGTATGTTTCAAAGAAATTACATCTCATTCTCCCAAACTCTACTGAGTGGAACATAACATGCTTAATCTCTTCTTAATCAAAGCCTTCGGAGGAATCGAAAAGCCTTTTTCTGCACTGTACGATTCTATCAATTTTTAATACCATTAAATCAAAATGAGCCTGAAATTGCAACATTATGGCAATTTGGTTTAAGTGACAGAAAATAGTAGCAACGTGAACTGGTCTGATTACTGAGGTGTTTTCGAGTTCAGATTTATTTAATGATTTTGTTCAATAAATTTGCTGAAATTTACTTTTAGTTGCCTTATTCTTTAGGTCATGATTCTACTTCAGCATAATTGTAGTGGGAGGGGGGGGGGGAGGGATAAAGCTAGGTGGGAGGTTGGGGTGGGACAAAGTCTGGCAAATGATGGGTGGATACATGTCAGAGGGCACAAATGGTTGACAGATGAAAAGAACAAAAAGTGTGAGATGAGATAAGGATAGAAGAGTGCAAAATGTAAGGAGGGAGAAATACAGGTGGAAGGGGGTGGGGGGAAAGGGAATGGGAGAAGTGGGTGCGCATTCAGGTGGGGATCAGGGACAAGAGGGGGACGGGGGGGGGAGGTGCTAAGTGGGGGTGTAGGTAGGTGAAATCCAGCAAACCTTGGCACACTGAACGCAAGTGTTACATCCACGCCAAGTCACATCTTCCCACCCCCACCCCTTTCCACAGAGACCGCTGTCTCTCTAACTGCTTGGTTCACTAATCCCTACCTACCCAAATCACCCCCTCCTCGGGTACATTCCCCTGCAACCGCAGGAGATGTAACACCTGTCCCTATACCCCCTCCCTCACCTCTATCCAGGGACCCCAGCAGTCCTTCCGGTTAATCAGAGGTTTGTGTGCACTTCTCCAACTCATCTACTGCATTCGGTGCTCCTGATGTGCCTCCTTTACATCGATGAGGCCATACGTAGATGGTGACTGATTTGCTGAACACTTGGTCGATCCATCTAGACCTGCTGAATCTCCCAGTTCCTAACCATTTTAACTCCCCTTCGAATTCACATTCTGACCTTTCTGTCCTGTGCTGCCAGAGTGAGTCCACACACAAACTGAAGGAAGAGCACCTCATTGTCTGTTTGGGATCCTGACATCGAAACGTCACCTAAATATATTCTCCAGAGATGCTGCCTGACTCATTGAGTTACTCCAGAACTTTGTTTCCATCTTTCCACATTGTCTGTCGAACTGCATGGGACATCCCTTGCCTGGGCCTTTACTATTCAACCAGTTGTGTCAAATCATCTCTTGCAATGGCTTTCCTGACCAGTTCTGTGCAGCTAGCACATGGATCCCTTGCGCAGCTAATTTGCTCCTCCCCACCCCCTTCTATTTCTCATCAAAACATTTTCCCAAATATTTAAAGATCACTTGAAAAATTGATACTGCATTTCATGTGACAAACTTACAATTACTTCTCTCTCTATTGCCTCGCTATCTCAGTGCAGTCAACCCATGTGGTCTCCAATCCAGATTGAACTATAATTTAAAGTTGAATATAGAGAAGTCATTCCCTTTAGGCCATTCACAAACATTGCTTCTGGTCCACCAAATCCAGCTGCCTCCTGCCTGCAGTCTCAGACTACGTCTATACATGGTCTTGGCATTCTGTGTGATCCTCAGCTAGGTGTCCAATCTCTTATCTGCCAACATGCACCTCTGTAACTTTACCATTCTCCACTCCTACTCCAGATCACCTGTGCCAAACTCCGAACCATTTTTTTCTTTGACTCAGCTACTCAACAGCTTACAACTAACCTCTAATCGTCCAACAGAACCCTGAACCTATCAAAACCAAGATGCTGTTATCGTAATTGTAATCAAATCCAATTTATCCATCGCCCCAAACCATTTTCCTAATTTGGCTCCGAATATACTGTACAATCACTTGAACTCACATGCATCTACATGTTGTTCACACATATGACTCCAATTTTACTTCGGAGTCACGTGAGGGACTATGTGAAGAAGAGCCCGTCCAGCCGCACACGCGTCATATCGTCAGACGCATAGCATTCATGACCTTGTGTGGAGGAGCAGGAGCTCCTCCAAGCGGTGAGTAAAGCAAAAAGTCGGAAGGTAAGTGCTTTCACTTTCACTTCCAGGAGCGCTTTTTCTCGATAGACTTGTTGGTGGAGCTCCACACAAGTTTATCATGGAGAAAGGGCATAGGGGAAGGAGACGCACCGCAGGTAAAACCCAAGTTCCTGAGGGTAGCGGGCGTCAGTTAGAGGAGTCAGTGGCAGCGAGGTCATTAACTCCCGTTGCGGTCGAAAGTGCCGTTATACCGCCGGCGGCGGGGCGCAAGGCAGGACAAAAGTCGGCCCGACCAGTAGACTCCGATGAGTCAGACCCGGAGGAATACCCTCCTCAGTCAGAAAATATAATGGCTCCTAGGGTCGCGAGTTTGGAACTTCTGATGGGGAAAATGATTGATAAATAACCCCCACAGGAGCATTTCAGTTTGTGTTGGCCTATGGAGGATATGGCACAGGGGGTGCCTTGGATGGGACAGGCACAAGGGTGGCCTACAGGAGAGCCATCAGGAATGCCTGTGCAGAAACAATACAGTGGTTGGCCTACAGGAGAGCCAGTGCCCGAAATGCCAGCAAAAAGGCAGTATATGTGTTGGCCTACCGGAGAGCCAGTACTAGAAATGCCTGAACAAAGGCAGTACAAACGTTGGGTGAGAGATGTGCCAGCACCGACAATGGCTAAAGAAAAACAAATGAAGCGTTGGCCTAGAATTGAGCCAGCGCCAGCAGCACCTGAAACAGGGCTGCCTATCCGTGGGCCTACAGGAGAGCCCGTGCAGGGGGAATCTGGCAGAGACCTTACTATGCAACGGCCAATTGAAGGGCCAGGGCTAGACTTACCTGAAACAGGGGAGCCAGAAATTTCCCATCAAGAAGAGGAACATCTAGAGCCCATTATCAGAGCTCAAAGTTCCAGGGCTGGCACAAAAGTTTGCTGTTCCCAGAGTAACAGGGGAACCTTTGAGAGAGGAAATAGCAATGACTATAAATTATCTGCTCTCCCATCAGCCCCAGGAATTAACTATGGATGAGACTGTTAAAAAATATGAGACCCCGGCAAATTGTGAACTGCTAGCAGTTCCAGCAGTGAATAACTTGATATGGGGCTATTTGAGCATCAGAGTACGCTCACAAGAATTGAAATTACAACGAGTGCTGAGATTGCTGGGGTCAGGGGGTTGGATGAAGATTTTATATCTGATTCACAACAAGATGCCTCAGCACTCATGTGTAGTGCGCACTTTGAAATAAACTGTATTCGTAAAAGTGTAATAAGATCGAATATTCATCCTAAGTATGCAGGGCTCTGTAAACCATCCAATATACAAATGCCTAATCTGCTTTTTGGAGAAGTTCTAGCAAAGAAGCTAAAAGACCTAAATGAAGAGTCAAAAACCATGAGTGGTATGATGATGAAACCACCTGTGCTGAGCAGAGCGGTGCGAAGGCAGTATCCCTACAGACAGAATGCTGGTGCTGGAGAAGGAACAAGCCGATCGTTCTCATATACACGTTGGCGTGCTGCACCGGGGATGCGTGGAGGTTACAATGTGCCTACTAGAAGGGGACAACATTTGCCGATGGCAAACCCTGAGGTAGAGGGGTCTGGTCTGGTAAGAAACACAACAAATGTTTTACACTCACAAGTAGGGGGAAGATTACGATTCTTCCTAAAAGAATGGCAATTAATAACAAATGATTCGTTTATACTGTGCAGCATTGTGGGATTTAAAATTGAGTTCTTTCTACATTTGGATCCTCCTACTCAGCATATTTCAAACCGGTCACGTATTTTCTCAAAGGAAGAGAATACGCAGATCGAGGAGAATTGAAAATTTTATGCGACAAAGGGGTAATAGAAAAGTCAGTAGAACAACACCATCAGTTTGTGTCAAGTGTTTTTCCTAGAACAAAAAAGGATGGTGGATATAGAATTATCTGGATCTGACAAATCTTAACCTTTTTGTACAATATAAACATTTCAAAATGGAAACATTTACTAATGCCATTCAGCTGGTCACAAGAAATTGCTACATGGCAAGCATAGATCTGCAAGATGCATATTATTCTGTGGCAATGCATGGTAATGATCAAAGATATTTAAAATTTAGATGGATGAGTCAGTTATGGCAATTTAAAGCATTGCCCAATGGTCTGACTTCAGCACCAAGGTTATTTACAAAATTACTCAAACCAATTTTAGCTCTGCTAAGAGCTGAGGGCCATGTATTAATGGGTTATTTGGATGATATTCTGATTGTGGGGACACTTTGGCTACCGCAAAGTTGTCAGTATCAAGAGTCAAGTACATTTTTGAAAAAATGGCCTTCATTATTCACCCACAAAAATCGAAATTATTACCAAGCAATAAGATTGATTACCTAGGGTTCACAATTAACTCAGAACACATGGTAATCACCTTGCCAAAAGACAAAAGGCTGCAGTTAATTGTAGGTTGCACTAAGCTCATAAACGAGTACAAACCTTCAATTAGAATTAATTGCTGCTTTTCCAGCAGTAAGATTTGGACCATTGCATTATCAGCATTTGCAGAGGGCTAAGGTACAAGCATTAAAGATGAATGCAGGGCATTTTGACAGGCCCATGCAATTGACAATTGAACCTATTACAGAAATAGAATGGTGGATTAACAATGTCTCTAATGCTTCCAGAAAGGTTTTGGTAGAAACACCTTCCGTTATTCTACAGACTGATGTAAGTACTCTAGGATGGGGCGCAACTAACATTGTTTCCAGCTGTGGAGGTAGGTGGAATGTGGATGAAGTACCTTTGCTTGAAAATCAAGGTATAAATTACCTAGAGCTGTTAGGAGCATTTTATGGGCTTAAAGCTTATTGTACTAATATGGGAAATGTGCATGTTCAGGTACAGGTTGACAACACTACAGCTGTAGCATATATAAATCACATGGGTGGTATCAAGTCAGAATCATGTGATAGATTGGCAAATTAAATTTGGACCTGGTGTATTGCCAGGAAAATCTGTCTGTCAGCAATGTATTTACCAGGTAAATTTAACATAATTGCAGACAAAAGGTCACGTAATTTTAATGATAATATAGAATGGATGTTGCATCATGAAATATTTAATCAAATTGTAGCACAATTTGGAATGTCAGAGATTGATTTGTTTGCATCAAGACTTAACCACCAATTGCCTAAGTATGTGTCATGGGAACCTGATCCTGGTGCAGTAGCGGTGGATGCTTTTTTGCTACATTGGGGTGATATGTTTCTGTATGCATTTCCTCCGTTTTGTTTAATCAATCGATGCATACAGAAAATTAAACAGGACTCAACCTCGGGGATTTTGGTGGTGCCAGATTGGCCTACACAGCTATGGTACCCACTGGTGTTAAACATGATCAAAAAAACCCTTATGGTTATTCCAAAGCAGGTAAAACTGCTTGTAAACCCTGTAACTGATGAACCACATCCTTTACATGATTGTATTGGTTTGTTGATTTGCAGATTCTGAAAAGGCCATATCTTGGAAAAGGAGTATCAGACCGTACGGTGGATGTTATGGCAGCAGCCTGGAGGAATAGTACCCAGAAGCAGTACATTTCTTATATAAAGAAATGGGAGGTGTTCTGTTCAGAAAAGAATATTGCATATAACACAGCAGAAATTTCAGATGTATTAGAGTTTCTTTCAAATCTTTACTTCGAATTAAAATTAAGTTATAGTGCAATCAATACTGCACGAAGTGCACTCTCTGCATATTTAAGCAGTGAATCAGAACACAATCCAATAGGATCACATCCTTGGGTCTGTAGGTTTATGAAGGGAATTTTCAACACCAATCCTCCTAGACCTAGGTATACAGAAATCTGGAATGTAAAAGATGTACTGATGCTGCTGCGTGAATGGAATCCTATTGAAACTCTGTCATTGGCCAAAATTACCATGAAGTTGGTTATGCTCATGGCGTTAGTTTCAGCTCAGAGAGTTCAAACATTACAGAAATTAAGAATAGACAGAATGAAAGTAGGGTGCAGATGCCGTTACATTCTATGTCTATGATTTACTGAAACAAAGTAGACCTGGGTTCACGGGATGTAAGTTGGGGTTTTCAGCATATCCTACGGATCCACGGCTATGTGTAGTAACATATATAAGATGTTACATGGAAACAACCAGAATCTTAAGAGGCACAGAATTAGCATTTTATATTAGTCATAAAAGTCCTCATAAGAAAGTGTCAACGCAGACAATTTCAAGATGGTTGAAACGGGTGTTGATTTATTCAGGTATTGATACTGATAAATTTAAATCTCATTCCACCAGGGCGGCATCAACATCGGCGGCCAGGGATTCAGACGTTCCAATAGACCTTATCCTCGCGGCCGCAGGATGGGCGTGAACAGATGTTTCACAAGTATTACCATAAGGAGATTAAAGATCCCGGGGTGTTTGGTGATGCCGTGCTGGATTCAGTATTAAATCCCCCATTATGATAAATGGGTTACTATTGTTATAATAAATAAAACCATTAACTGATTACATTTAATGTTGTGGTTATGCATTGTTAATTGTGCTTACTCAATAGAGTCAATCAGTGCAGTGAGCACCTGGATTTAATCCACAGTGTGAAATCACAGAGCTTTGAAATCTTCACGTAGTCAGTCACTTGACTCCGAAGTAAAATAGTAAGATTAAACGAGAACTTACCAGTTTGAAGTTTGATCTTTATTTTATGAGGAGTTACGTTGAGGGATTACGTGCCCTCCGCTCCCACCCTCATAAAAGGATCGAGCTGGTAGTTCTAGTCTTTATGCATCTTACTATCATACTTCAGTAATTGTCGTCTGTGATTTTCACTCCGCTGCTTTGAAGATTGACGCGTGTGCGGCTGGATGGGCTCTTCTTCACGTAATCCCTCAACGTAACTCGTCATAAAATAAAGATCAAACTTCAAACTGGTAAGTTCTCATTTAATCTTACTATAGCAACTCCCTATAACCTCTACTGCCAAGAAGGACAAGAACTGTTGCATGGGAACACTTGAATTACTTGCCATTTGATTTGGAAATACATGTTGGACCTTCATTGACACTGGGTCTAAATCTTGGAATTCCTTCCTCAACTTCATTATGGAAGGACTTTCAGCAGCAGGACTGTAGCATTTCAAGAAGGCAGTTTACTAAGTGCAATTAAGGTTGAGCCCCAGGTCTCAGAAATGAATATAAAGAAAGACAGCATCAGATTAAACGTCCAACCATTTTCAGGATTTTTCCATGTGCAATAGAGGAGCTTCATTTTCTATACTATTACAGTGACTACACTTTAATACATTTACAGAGCAAAAATCTAGATTGGTCCTCCAGCACACCAAGGTGGGAGACATACAATCATAATGACACAGGCAGAAGCCATTTGGCTTATCAAATCCATGCCAGTGCTCTGTACAGCAATCTCTGCAGTCTCATTAGTTTGCTCTATCCAATGTTTGACACATTTATTGCCCTTATGTTGATGCAATTTCCTTTTGAGATCATTGATCATCTCTGCTGCTACCTCCTTCACAAGCGGCGGGTTCTTGGTCATCATTGCTGTTTTGCATAAGCAGAGATCTTTCACTTATCTTATGTGTATCTCAGCCCAAATGGATTCAGCTTTTCTTTTTCCATCTTATAATTGTATACACCTCTGACAAATCTGAACCCATCTTCCTCTACTGTAGGGATGAGAACAGCCCTCACTTCTCCAGACAGCCCTATGGCTAATATCTCCCACACCTGGAACTTTTATGCTAAATCTCCTCTGCTCCTTCCCAAAGCCTGTCGCACCCTTCCTAAAGTGTGATGACTACAGCTGAATTTGATACTTACTTTGAGGTTTTACTAGAACTTCAGTAGTTCATTCTGGCTTCCACAACACTGTGTAAAGCACAAAATCCAAGTACATTGATAATAGTTTTATCACCACGCTACCCCACCTTTAAAGTTATATTCACGTGCATCCCCATGCACCCCCATTGCTGAATACGTTTAAGAGCTGTGCTATTAAAAACATTTTGGCTTTCAATCCTTCCTGCCTGCATGCATTCCATAATTCTTTATACTAAATTCCATTTGCCGATTCTCTATCCCTTATGATAATCAATGGTTCTTTATTGCACTCTGCACAGAGAAATTCTTTTTGCATAGCTTACACATGCACTAGTCGCCATAGTTTGGCGCCATTTACACAAAGAAAAAGTACAAAGGTCCATGCTGGATGTACTGGAGTGCCCCTGATCCAGGTAAGTCCAGGTCAGTCCCAGGCTGCTGCAGGGCCTCATCCTTTGCCCTTGACTAGTTTGACCCGCAAACTGACCTCCCTCTCCTTGCCCAACTGCCTTTGTATCCTGTGGGCACCTCCTGCAGCTGACCTTGATGATGCTGGAGGCAATATCCCAATCCTTCTTCTATCGGTCCACTCCTCTCGTCCAGCGGCTCCCTCCTCCTTGACTCTCCGGTCTTCGGGGCCGAGCTCGGTGGTTTCTGATCTTCCCCTGCAGGCAAGTGGCCGGCCGGGTCCATCTTCATTCACGGCAGCCTGCTGCGTTGTTTGCGGTGACCCATCTTTGTTTGGCCCCGCAGCGTATCCCGGGAACATTCTGCCATGCTACCCCATCCCGAAAGTGTTCTGTGTCCAATTGAAGTTAATTGTTAAAAGTACTCCTTGCCAAACCTCCAAGTTTGATTTTTTATTCAGTACTGCAATATCCATATGATTTATATTTATCAAGGAGACAGTGGTCACAATATTGATCTTTAGAGAGCATCGCTGTCCACTATCTTCTAGTCTGAAAGACCCCATTTTCTGTGCTTATATTTTTTAATCTAAAGGGCCTGTCCCACTTGGGCGTCATTTCCGCATCATCATTTACACGTCATGACGAATGGCGTGCTCATCGTGATGCGCACATGGCATGCATTACGCACGCATGGCGCGTTGTGAGGCATGGTGGCGCCCCAGGATTTTGGGATTCACTAAATCTTCGCGCGCCACCTGCGTGATGTGCAAATGACGCCCAAGTGGGACAGGCCCTCAAGTGCACACTAATACTTCTACATGAACCTCCGTTTTGTTAAACTGCAATTTGGGTCATATTTTTTTTAACTCTTTCTTCTGGACCTATGCACTCTACTCCACTTTTTTTTGCAATTTTGTCAAATACAATATTCCTTTTACCAAGTTAGACAAAAATGCTGGAGAAACTCAGCGGGTGCGGCAGCATCTATGGAGGGAAGGAAATAGGCAACATTTTGTGCCGAAACCCTTCTTCAGACTCTTTTACCAATCCTTGCTTGTCCTTAATTAGCTCAAACTGCTCCAACTTTCTATGAAGATTTTCCCAGATTACTTTTCTAAAACCTTACCCACCGTTGCTATTGAACTGCTTTGGCCTTTGATACTACCCTGACACGCACTATTAAATAGAGATGTCACCTTTGTCACTTTCCAATCCTTTGGTACCTTCTGCATCTCTGAGGAAAGACAGATCATGCCAAGCCACTCCACTATCCCCAACCCACTTTAATTCACAAACTGGGAACAAAGCAAACCACACCAAGTGACCCATCCACTCTTGATATTGAGAATTTCTAGAACATCCACTCTATCAACTTTCACCTTTCCATTGCCTCACCCTCTGCATCCACTAGTAGTTTGCTGGCATCTTCTTCCACCGTGAACACTGATACAAAATACGTATTCAATATTTTACCCTTGCCCTTTGCCTCTAAGCATTTATTGCCTTTCTCACTGATAGGATCCATTATTTTTCTTTCTTCCTGTTTACTATTAGCAAGCTGATAAAAAAATTGGGGAGTCCTTTTACGTTAAATTAATTCTATCCTAAGAATCCCCCTTATACAGTGCCCTTCATAATGTTTGGGACAAAGATCCATCATTTATTTATTTGCCTCTGTACTCCACAATTTGAGATTTGTAATAGAAAAAATCACACGTGGTTAAAGTGCACATTGTCAGATTTTATGAAAGGGTATTTTTAAACATTTTGGTTTCACCATGTAGAAATTACAGACGTGTTTGTATATAGCTGAGTTTCTACAGCATTTTTGTGTGCCTTCGATTTTCCAGCATCTGCAGTTCCTTCTTTAACCCCTATTTCAGGGCATCATAATATTTGGGACACAACAATGTCATGTAAATGTATGTAGTCATGTTTAGCATTTTGTTGCATATCCTTTGCATGCAATGACTGCTTGAAGTCTGCGATTCATGGATATCACCAGTTGCCCGGTATCCGCACCTGCACAGTTGAGGGAGTGTGTGAAATTCTTGGATTTCACAAACTGCTGTCACAACGGGAAGTGAACGGGTCCATGTGTTGTCTCGTCAGCATATAAAGGGCATGCTCACGGATTCAGAACGGGTGATTGACTTGGCCACTCAAGAATTTACAATTTTTTAGCTTTGAAAAACTCCTTTGCCATCACTCTGATATGTTAATCTTTGTCTGATCTGTCCACAAGACCTTTTTCCAGAACTGTGGTTGTGCTTTTAAGTACTTCTTGGCAAATTGTAACCTGGCCATCCTATTTTTGCAGCTAACCAGTGGTTTGCATCTTGCAGTGTAGCCTCTGTATTTCTGTTCATGAAGTCTTCTGCGGACAGTGGTCATTGACAAATCCACACCAGACTCCTGAAGAGTGCTTCCGATCTGTCGGACAGGTGTTTGGGGATTTTTTCTTTCTTAAAGAGAGAATTCTTCTGTCATCAGCTGTGGAGGTCTTCCTTGGCCAGTCAGTCCCTTTGCGATTAGTAAGCTCACCAGTGCTCTCTTTCTTTTTTAATGATGTTCCAAACAGTTGATTTTGGTAAGCCTAAGGTTTGGCTGATGTCTCTAACAGTTTTATTCTTGTTTCTCAATATCATAGTGGCTTCTATAAATTTCATTGGCACAACTGTGGTCCTCGTTGATAAACAGCAATAAAAGTTTCCAAAGGTGATGGAAAGACTGGAGGAAAGACTAGGTGCTGAGAGCTCTCTTATACCTGCATTAAAGAAGCATTTAAAAACACCTAAGTAATTACAAACACCTGTGAAGCTGTGTCCCAAACGTTATGGTGCCCTGAAATGGGTGGACTATGTATAAGCACAGCTGTAATTTCGACATGGTGAAACCAAAATGTATAAAAATACCCTTTAATAAAATCTGACAATGTGCACTTTAACCACATATGATTATTTCTATTACAAATCTCAAATTGTGGAGTATAGAGGCAAATAAATAAATGATGGGTCTTTGTCCCAAACATTATGGAGGGCACTGTATGCATCAGATATGTTATTTTACTGTTTCATCATCTCACTCAGATCCAATGCCTGAGTTTAGTTTGTCCTACTTGTCCCTCTGCAAAATTTCCTAGCTTGCACCTGAAATATATTCAACTTAAAGTTGGCTCATTGTTCCATTACAAGTTTCCAGTAAACATTTGGATTAATTTTAGCCTGACTAGATTCCCACGTTCTCAACTCCCTTCAGTCTCTTGCCTAGGGGATTGAGGATGACTTGCTTCCATTCCAGTTCTGTAGGTGTTACAACAAGAGAACAGCAGATGAAGCAGAAGATACCTCATGGGACTGGTGGGTGGATAATTTATGAACTGCCGCACTTCTATTTCTTATACAGGGTTTCTCGATGCTCCCATTGCATAGCGACCAGGTCCCATTTCGACCTGAAACATTAACTCTGTTTCTCTTTCCACTGATGCGGCCTGAACTTCTCAGTATATTACCAGCGTTTCTGTTATTATTTTAGATTTGTGCAGTGTAAGCAACCTACCATTTCTTTGTTTTTAAATATTACAACTAATCTATATACAAATCAGAAAGCAGATTCACATGCAAAGCCAGGCTATCCAAAATAAAAACAATCTGAATTCACATTCTGATTAATGGAGTTTGATTCCCCAAAGAGGCTTTTATGGGTCTTTTGTTTTATTGTTCAGTGAAATCCATCAAATAATCTCATATCTTTTAACACCCTTCTTTTATTAGCTTCCGATAGAGTCACATGCACCTCAACACAAAAAAATGCTAAATTGTAGAAACATAATCCTGTTAGGCAGTCCCCTGGGACAGCAATGGCTAATAGAAACACTCACTAAAGAGCATTGCCAGAAGTAAAGTATCAGCACCATCCTCTCATGTGTTTTATAGGACAAATTGCCAGTCTATAGGAAAGAACACAGGATGGCAGTGACAACTATTCACCAATTGAAGTTAAATGTCTCAAATTCTAATGTGGAAAGGTTGGATTTTATCCATTTTGGGTGTGCTAAAACACGGCTACATTTGATGCCAATGCTACTTCTGGTCCTCAGTAAAAGAAAATGCTAAATTGGCTATAGATCAATGTGAAATGGGGTTACTCCCAGAAACAAGTGCAAATACAAGAGATGAATTATTCCTCAAGAGACCTTACCCCATTTCATGCATCCCCTGACATGTTGCAGCACAGCAAAGAGACACAGCAGGTTGTCAGCCCTTAAAGCACACCCCTCAAGGTAGCAGAACATGAGCATGACATATTATGGTGTTAGAGGCTGCAGGGGCATAGGAAACAGCTCCCACATTCATTCACAGTGATAGAGTCATAGAGTGATAGTGTGGAAACAGGCCCTTCGGCCCAATTTGCCCACACCGGCCAACATGTCCCAGCTCCACTAGTCCCACCTGCCCGTGTTTGGTCCTATCCCTCCAAACCTGTCCTATCCATGTACCTGTCCAACTGTTCCTTAAATGTTGGGATAGTCCCTGCCTCAACTACCTCCTCTGACAGCGTGTTCCATACTCCCACCACTCTTTGATAAGCTCTATTTTTGACATATATGCCAGTGGAGAGGTCCTGTGCGCCTGGAAAGCCAGACACTTACCAGACCAATCAAATGGCCAGAATATTCTCCTCCAAGGTTGTGAATTCTATCAACGTGGAGCAGTGCAGAAGGAAACGTCATGTCCTCACAAGATATATCTGAGTGATCCACATAGCACAGCACACTCTTGCAGAGGGGAATTACTTGCAGAAAAATTGTTTTTTTTGCAGAGCTCTGAATTATTTAAGCAAACGCAGTTCATCAGGAGGCTCTGAGAATTACTTAAATATAATAACTCATTCAGATAATTGAATCAGGGATCCATTTATTTAATTGTTATAGTGGGTGAAGATGGAAACAAGATGTGAAGGGAAGTTGTGCTTCATGAAGGTTTGCAATCTTACTGTGGGTGTACAAGGCTGGTCCAAACATATCTCCCCTTCCCATTGCTGGAGTTACGTCAGTTGGTTCAGAGCAAATTCAGTGCAACATCCAGAGCCTTACGTGAAGCATTTAAAATATCAAAACTCAAGGCTGGCTCTGAATTCTTCAGGATTCAACTTTGATTCTCCTGGGCTCTGTTCCCCTTCTACTGGTTAGATCACACTTGGAGTTTCCCGTGCAGTTCTGGCTGCCTCACTAAGATGGATGTGTTTGGACTGGAGGGGAAGCAGAAAAGATTAGTCAAGATGTGGCCTGAATTGGAGATTATGGGGATAGATTAGGTGGCTGCGTTCACTGGAGCAAAGGAGGCTGTGGGTGACCTGATAGAGGTATGCAAAATTTTTGAAACTAAAATGAGATTGATGTAAATGGGTGGTTGATATTCAATGTGGACTCGGTATTCCATTAGGGTTGTTTCCATAATGTACCTCTCTCAAATCAGTGAATCTACATTTAACAGAAATTCAGTGAAGGATATAAATAGGCAAAACGCAGAAGATCACCGACCTAATGCAGGCAAATAAGATTAGTGTAGATGAGTGAAAAGGTCAGCATGGACATGGTGCACCGAAGGATCACTTTCTGTATTGTACAAATCCATGACTATGGCTCAATGAAAAAAAAATCATTGGGTCAAAAATTAAAATATTTATTTTGCTATGCAGCTCTGGTGAAAAGTTATAGAACTATTTTAGGAAGCAGATCCTTTTTTTGGGCAGGATGGCTGGAGGCAGAAGGTCATGCAATAAATCCACCAGAACTGTCCAATTAGAGTTGGCAATCTAATATGTACCATGGCATTTCCAGTTGTAAAATCAGTAAATCATCCAACTAGCAGTAAGCGGTGTGACAGGTTAGTGTAAATTACAGGAGGCTGAATAATACTTTCCAACCTGCTAATATGATTGTCAAGAACTTTAAGTGCCACCTCAACCTACGTGACACCATTAACACTTCCAAAGTTGTATTTCAAATCCCTTGACTTCATAAATCAAATGTGCTGCTTCGAGTACCGATAATGAAAATGTGTAATTTCACGGGATCCTGGCTCCGTTGAGGAAAACATTCACTCTTCGTATAATAAGGTAGCTGAGGTGTGAAGGTTTTTTAAAATTAAAAATGGTAAGAATCAATGCATTTCTCTGCTTGAAATATCTGCAGCTATAAATCATCTTTAAGACCAACTGATCTGAAATGTAGAGACATTACGCTGAAGAGTTCATTACTATAATTCTTGGCAATCAAAGAAATAACGAGGAAACTAAGGGCTAGGAAAGGAGGGACAAATTATGGTTTCCTTCTTCCCAAATTCTGCAAACACAACTGCCAGGACAGATCAATTCTTTCTGCCTGTTCCTGTCCCACAGAACTCATCTCCAAATGCCTCAATTCTATCTTGTAGCCCCTTCCTACCTACATCTGAGATACTGCACATGCTCTTCAACACTTCAATAACTTTCAATTACTAGGACCCCGATGCCTCATCTTTACCTGGGATATCCAGTCATTTTGCACCTTCATTCCCCATCAGGAAGGTCTCAGGGCCTAGGTTCTCCTTGAACAGAAACACAATCAGTTCCCCTCTGCTAACCCACTCCTCTTCCTGGCAGTTTCTCATCCTCAACAACTTCTCTTTTGACTCATCTCACTTTCTCCGTTCAAGTTCAAGTTCACATTTATTGTCACATGCACCAGTACATGGTACAGTGAAATTTGAGTTACCGTACAGCCATACGAATAAAAATAACACAATATACAATAGAGTTTAACATAAGCATCCACCACAGTGGAATCAACATTTCTCACTGTGATGGAAGGCAATAAAGTTCAGTCATCTTCCTTTTTGTTCACCCGTGTTCAGGGCCTTTACATGGGCCCCAACTTTTATGCCTGCCTTTTATGTGGTTATGTCAAATAATCCATGTTCCGAATATACCCTGGCACCATCTCCTAATTCTTTCTCCACTACATTGATGATTGCATCAGGCCTGCCTCCTGCACCTGGGCAGAACTCGTTGATTTAATTAACTTTAAACCACTAACTTCCACCATGTCTTCAAACTTATTTGAACTATTTCTGACACCTCTCTCCCTTTTCTTGATCTCTTTGTCTTCAGGACAGAAGACAGACAATCAATTAACGTCCACTATAAACCCACGGACTCCCAGTTATCTGGACTACATCTTCCATACTGTCTCTTGCAAATATGCTATACCTTACTCTCAAGCTTTCTGCCTCCACCACATCTGCTCCGAAGATGAGGCTTTCCACTCTAGAACATTGAGATGTCCTCTTTCAGCAGTAATCGTGATGTCCTTGCCTGCTGTTGTAGATGGATCCCTCACCTATGTTGCCACTGTACCCTTTGGTTCTGCGTTTGCTCCCCCTCTGCCCAGACAGAACAAGGATAGAGTTTTCCTGGTCCTTATCTTTCACCCCACCATGTATCCAATACATCATTCTCTGATATTTCTGCCAACTTCAACATGATCCCACCACCAGTCACATCTTCTCAACCCCATCCCTTTCTGCTTTCCACTCCTCCTCAACTTCTTGGTTTACTCATCCCTTCCCACCTAAACCATCCCCATCACAGATAGTTTCCCCTGAAACTGCAGTAGACGAAACATCTGGCCCAATACCTCCTCCCTCACCCCCCATCCCGGGATCCCAGCCGTCTTTCCAGGTGAGACATGCAGCTCCTGTAACCACATCTACTGGATTTGGTGCTCCCATGGTGGCTTATTTTACATCGGGAGACCAAGAGTAGACAAGGTGAGCATTTCATCAAACATTTGCGCTCAGTACACCATAGCCTGCTAGATCTCACAGTTGCTAACCATTTTAACTCCCCTCCCCATTCCAATGCTGACCTTTCTGTCCAGAGCCTTATCCATTGCCAGGTGAAGCCACACAGGAACTGCAGGAACAGCACCACCTATTCCGCTTGGCAAGCTTACAACTGAATAATATGCACATCGAATTTTCCAAGTTTATATAATTAACCCTCTCTTCCCTGTGCCACACCTGGATTCATTCCCATTTCTCCCTTTCCCCTTCCACCCGTCCCCTTCCACCTATATTCCTTCTTCTGGCTTTACATTTCACACTTCATCTCTTCTTATCTCACTATCAGTTATCTTTTTAACTCTGGCCCTTGTTCAACCCTTCCAATAACCTCCCCTCAGTGCGAATATGAGTGACTGCTATATCAGACTTGCATGGGCCATAGCTTTGCCTGCCTTTTTGTTGGTTACATCCAACAGACCTTGGACCAAACATGCACTGGTACTGTTTCCTAAATCTTTCTTCACAACATCGATGACTGCATTGGGGCTGCCTACCACATCCATGTAGAACTCATTGATTTCATTAACTTTACCACTAACTTTCACCCTGCACTCAAATTCACTTGGACTATCTCTGTCACTTCTCGTGCCGTTCTTGTTCTTTCTTGCTCAATCACAGGGGACAGACTATCAACTGACAAACCCACCAACGCCCACTGTAATCTAAAATACACCTCCTAACAACCTGTCTCTCAATGTCTCAGTTTCTGATGCATCTGCTCCCAAAACAAGACTTTTTATTCCAGGACGTGTGAGATGTCCTGTTTTTTTAGTAAACAAGGTGTTGTTTTTCACAATTACTTGTGCTCAGACTGTCAAGGCCTGCTGAATGTCTGAGATGTTAACTATTTTATCTCATCTTCTCATTCCCATACTGACCTTTCGGTCCTGGGCCTCCTCCATTGCCAGATTGAGGCCACATGTAAATTGGAGGAACAGCACCTCATATTCTGTTTACATCCCAATGGTCTAAACATTAAATTCTCCTATTTAAGTAAATATTCTAAAAATATCCCCTTTTTCACCCTCTCCTCTATATTCCTTGGAATGCAGGTTGATGAGGGGTGATCTTATTGAGGTGTATAAGATCATTTGGGGAATAGATAGAGTGAATGCAGTCTTTAACTGAGAGTAGGGGAATCAAGAACCAGAGGACAAGTTTGAGAGGGAAAACATTTAATAGGAACCTGAAGGGCAACTTTTTTTACAGATAGCGGTGGGTGAATGATATGAGATGCCAGAGGAGGTAGTTGAGACAGGAACTATATAACCTCTTTAAAATACATTTGTACGGCTACATGGATAGAAAAGATTTGCAGGGATTTGGGCTGATAGCATGCATGTGGGACTAATATAGATGGGGCATCTTGATCGGCATGGGAAGGTTTGGCCAAAGGGCTTTTTCTCCTTGTGGTATGACTCTATTAGTTACCTATTTACTCCCTCACCTTCCTTTCTTGAAAATAAGCCTTGCTTTGCTGTTATCTTGGCTGCTGGGAACATTCAAGACTTTGCAGGATTTCAGATCATTGCAAATATGCCAATTATTTCTCTAGCCATCTCTTTAAAAAACTAAGAACGGGGTCTGTCAGATTCAAGTTCAAGTTCAAGTGAGTTTATTGTCATGTGTCATAGGACAATGAAATTCTTGCTTTGCTTCAGCACAACAGAACATGGAAGGCATTGACTACAAAACAGATCAGTGTGTCCATATATCATTATATAAATATATACACACATGAATAAATAAACTGATAAAGTGCAAATAACAGATAATGGGCTATTAATGTTCATAGTTTTGTCTGAGCCAAGTTTAATAGCCTGATGGCTGTGGGGAAGTAGTTATTCCTGAACCTGGTCGTTGCAGTCTTCAGGCTCCTGTACCTTCTACCTGAAGGTAGCAGGGAGATGAGTGTGTGGCCAGGATGGTGTGGGTCCTTGATGATACTGCCAGCCTTTTTGAGGCAGCGACTGCGATAGATCCCCTCGATGGAAGGGAGGTCAGAGCCGATGATGGACTGGGCTGCGTTTACTACTCTTTGTAGTCTTTTCCTCTCCAGGGCGCTCAAGTTGCCGAACCAAGCCACGATGCAACTCTCTACTGTGCACCTGTAGAAGTTAGAGAGAGTCCTCCTTGACAAACCGACTCTCTGTAATCTTCTCAGGAAGTAGAGGCGCTGATGTGCTTTCTTAATAGTAGCATCAGTGTTCTCGGAACAGGAAAGATCTTCAGAGATTTGCGCGCCCAGGAATTTAAAGTTCTTGACCCTTTCAACCATCGACCCATTGATATAAACGGGACTGTGGGTCCCCATCCTACTGCTTCCAAAGTCCACAATCAGTTCCTTGGTTTTGCTGGTGTTGAGGGCCAGGTTATTGTGCTGGCACTATATGGACAGTTGCTCGATCTCTCTTCTGTACTCTGACTCATCCCCATCAGTGATACGTCCCACGACAGTGGTGTCGTCAGCGAACTTGATGATCGAGTTCGCACTATTACCGGCTATGCAGTCATGAGTATAGAATGAGTACAGCAGGGGGCTGAGCACGCAGCCTTGAGGTGCTCCCGTGCTGATTGTTATCGAGTCTGACACATTTCCACCAATACGAACAGACTGTGGTCTGAGAATGAGGAAGTCGAGGATCCAATTGCAGAGGGATGCGCAGATACCCAGTTCTGCGAGTTTGGTAACCAGCTTGGAGGGGATGATTTTATTAAATGCCGAGCTGTAATCGATGAATAACAGCCTGACATATGAGTTTTTGTTGTCCAAGTGGTCCAGAGCGGAGCGGAGGGCCAGCGAGATCGCTTCCACTGTTGATCTGTTGTGGCAGTAAGCGAACTGCAGTGGGTCCAGGTTTTTGTCCAGGTAGGAGTTGATTTGCACCATGATTAACCTCTCAAAGCACTTCATCACCACAGGCGTTAGTGCCACAGGTCGATAGTCATTGAGGCACATCACCTTGCTCTTCTTGGGCACTGGTATGATTGATGCCCTTTTGAAGCAGGTGGGAACCTCAGACCTCAGAAGTGAGAGGTTGAAAATGTCCGTAAAAACTCCAGCCAGTTGGTCCGCACAGGTTTTTAGAACACGACCAGGTATACCATCAGGTCCAGGTGCTTTTCGAGGGTTCACCCCTCTGAAGGATTTCCTGACGTCGGCCTCTGTGACTGAGATGGAAATACCATCACAGCGAATGGGAGCTCGGGAAGGCACATCGGTGTTTTCCCTATCAAAGCGTGCGTAAAACGCATTGAGCTCATCAGGGAGTGATGTTTCGCCGACATGGTCACAGCATGAGAACCTTCAGTCCTTCGGCCCACTAAGTCTGTACTGTCCATTAAAGACCCCTTTATATCAATCCTACACTAAATCCATTTTATTCTCTCTACATTCCCATCAACTCGCTCCAAATTCTACCACTCACAAACTGACTCAGGGCAATTTACAGTGGCCAGTCAATTTACCAACCAGCTTGTCATTGGGATGTGGAAGGAAATTGGAGCATCCAGGGAAGATTTTCTTCTGTTTGCAGCTTTCATAATTAATTAATAAATTGTTTGAGAAAGTTCAAGACAAGCTTGAATGCAAATCATCAATTAATATTTCCAGAGTAAATTCACTCAATTGAAGAAGCTCAAATTTAACATATAAAACACTGGCAGAGCTCAGCAAGCTCTAGGGGTGTTTAGTTTAGTTTAGTTTAGAGATACAGTGTAGAAACAGGCCGTTCAAGGCCCACCTAGTCCACACCAACCAGCGATCCCCGTACATTAACACTACCCTACACACACTAGGAATATTTTTTTCCACATTTATACCAAACCAATTAACGTACAAACCTTTAGCCTTTGGATTGTGGGAGGAAACCAAAGATCTCGGAGAAAACCCACGCAAGTCACGGGGGAACGTACAAACTCCGTACAGACAAGAATGCCTAGTCAGGATCGAACCAGGGTCTCTGGCGCTGTAAGTCAGTGCCAGTACTGCTGCCCCACCGTTTCTCCTGGCCTGCGGGAGATCTGAAATGTGGGAATGGATACTGAATCTGGAATCCAGTAATAAACACTTAGCACTGGATTAGCGGGGTCAAGGTTCACGTTGTGGCGCTGTTTCCACCAATCTTTCCACCACCACGCACAAGAAGCGCAAGACGCCATTGTATGCATTAGCCGATAAATGTGTTCAGTTCTGGCTGAACAATTTCTAATCTTGTGATGCGGACTCGATAAGAAGATTGGATTAGCCACACTCACAGAATCTGCTCATCAATATCAATCACATAAAATGTTTGATTTTATAAGGCTGATGTGGGAGTAAATAGTCAAAAGTTCTCTCACAAGAAACCCTATTAAATCAAATAGTATGATTTAAACACAGAAATAGGTAGTAGTCAAAATGTTGAGGCCTTTTCAGCATTAAAGTGACTGAGTTCAATTGGACCACAGCCAGGTTGTCAGAGACATCCATCTTCCTTCAGCTAGATTTGCACCTTAGTGATTATCTCCACCACTCCACTCCACTCACCAAGCCATGCCACTGAGACCACACAGATAAACTGTTTTGGCTAATCACTGATACAAATATATATGTATATATATATCTATATATATATATCTATATATATATATATATATATATATATATATATATATATATAAATTTTAAGAAGAGGTTCTGCGCACAATTTTTATATTTGCATTTGAATTTACTTGACATCAGGAATTTCAGAGACACTTGTCCTGATTTACTTGAAAGATCCATGTGACCACATCGAAAACACAACTTTCATTGTTTGGGAAACTACTGCTTGAACTACATGCTTGACCAGTTAACAAGCTTCCATACATCTAATTCCAAAATAATCATGGAGGAAGGAATCAATAGCAGGACAAATGTTTTCAGCAATTAAATGTGATGGATGCACATGGAAGAACTGAACCGTGTTATGCACGATACTAAGAGGTATTGTCATGATTCTCATAGTTCAGCATTGTATTTAGTAATAGTTGTAGAAGGCCTTGGTGGTTTAAGGCTATTGCTTTGTTAGGTGTTGAGTCATGTATTCCACTGCTCTCTGGGTTGTAATGGTTGTTAGCTGAACGAATCTGGAGACTGTCTGAGCTACTGATTGACAAAATTACAGAAAAACATCCAGACATAATGTTATGTCTAGCAATGGGGCTGTGAAAGTGTGGAAAGTTTAGACTACAGTTTAGGGGTCTGAAGAACGACAACTGGGGTTTCCAACAGATCTTTATTCAAAAGTTCGATTTCCAGTATACAGGTTCTTTAGACACGTCTGCCCACAACGGTGGTCAGTGCTGAACTAACGCGCGCAAGCAAAAAACGCGCGAAACAAGCGGCCCCTCCCGAGTCACGTGACCATGGCTTCCGAACGCCGGGTTTGATCTCTGTGTACGCCAGCAGGCGCCGCTACAACAGAAAGTAAAACTGTGACCTGAGGACTTCATATGAGCGCAAGAAACGTGTGCCAAGTCCAAAGCGTGAACTTTAATTCAGACCACTGGATAAATATAACTGCAAATGCAGCTCCAGAAAAATGGCAAAGTAGACTTCAGCCAAATAATGGGGAGACTCACACAGCATAAAAATGTGGCAAGTGTTTAGTACCTGCCTAGAACATATGAAACTTTTCGTTCATGCCAATAATATTACAGAGGTAATGGTGATAATGAAGTCACATATTTTGAAATAAATAAAACCCACAACCCAATAGATGTTCAGTTGAATGAATTTGTTACATTCTTTAGATGGAACCATTTTTATCGGATACCTTCAGAAATGTTCAAAAATAGCAAATTTAGAACCTGCAACTAAAAGCTCAAGGAAAGACCTTTGATGCAACTACCCCATGTTTCAGGAAAATAAGAAACTGCCGATGCTGGAAAATTGAGCAAAAATCGAAAGGCTGGAGGAACTCCATGGGTCAGGCAGTATCTGTGGAGGGAATGTGGAGAATATTAAAAACAGGGATGTAATGCTGAGGCTTTATAAGGCACTGATCATACCACATTTGGAGTATTGTGAGTATTTCTAAGGAAGGATGTGCTGGCATCGGAGAGGGTCCAGGGAAAATTTACGAAAATGATCCTGTGGATGATTCGGTTAACGTATGATGAGTGTTTGACGGCGTTGTGACTGTACTCGCTGGAGTTTAGGAGGAGTGGGAACCACATTGAAAGTGACCAAACAGCGAAAGACCTGGATAGTGGATGCAGAGAGGATGTTTCCACTAGTGGGAGAGTCTAGGAACAGAGGGCATAGCCTCAGAATAAAAGGACATAGCTTTAGAAAGGAGATGAAGATGAATTTCTTTAGTTATGGGATGGTGAATCATTGGCATTCATTGTCTCAGATGGCTGTGGGGGCCAAGCCAATGGGTATATTTAAGGCAGGGAGTGATAGACAATAGACAATAGGTACAGGAGTAGGCCATTCGCCCCTTCGAGCCAGCACCGCTTGGTTATTTGGATATAGATTCTTGGTTAGTAAGTGGGTCAAGGGATAAGGGGGGTAGGCAGGAGTGGGGTTGAAAGAGAAAGATAGAGCAGCCATGATCGAATGGCAGAGTAGTCTTGATCGGTCGAATGGCCTAATTCTGCACCTTTGAATTATGAACTTATGAAATGCATTTTCATTTCACTGCAGGCTTCCTCAATCAACTAACCCGCCTTCTCCCTAACCAATTCAGAGGCTGGAGACAACTTGCTGACATTACACCTATGTTACATGTTTAGAACAATGACATGGGTGAACCCTACGCCAATTGATTAAAAAAATATTATTACATTTGTTCATTTATCTCTGGGTTAAATGAATTTCAGATCATTATGGCTCAGCAGTCACTTTCCATGGTCGAGTGCTGAGAAACAAGTCCATGAAGTCATGAAATTGATCTAAACCTTGCACAGTACCTGAGTTTCTATCCCACAATGGCATTGTGGAATTTAATCTCATTTAAAGTCCTGGAATTTGGAACAACAGCTTATTATTGAGTGAGTGTAGCATCAACAGCTCCAAAGAAGTTTGACATAATCTAGGACAAAGCAAGCCGATTGAAAGGTACACCATCTCGAACATTAATTCCCACCATTATTATGACTGCTGCGTAAACCATGTACAAAAGCTCTCCAGCGGCTCACCAAGATTCCTCTGACAGCACTTCCCTAGACCACTAGTACTGTAGGATAAAGGCAGCAGGCACATGGGATGTTGCCCACCAAGTCACACACCATTCTGACCTGGATATATATAATGATCCCTGCATTCAAATTGGTCATCACTGCAGGAGAACCGTTACCAAAAGAAGTGCAACAATCCAAGATGGTCATTCATAAGCATCAACTCAAGGCCAACTAAAGATGAACAATAAATTATGGCCTTGTCAGTAACACCAAGATCCTGCAAATAAAATATTTTTGAAAAAAATAATTTTATATGTCCCAGTAATTTATGAACTTTTTTTTAACTTTGTACCATTCTTAGTATATTGGATGTTGTTGCTTGCAATAAATGGTCATGGTAAAAACAGCTTGTTGTATTTTATGGACATTTTTTAACAGCACAGTAAATAAAAAAACATTCAATTCACGAGGCATAGCTGTTTTGTTTGTATACAGTATATTGTATAGCACAGACATTTATTAATAATAAATAATATTTTTGGCTGTTTAATAATGTATCTTGGTGCTAGACTACAATAAAGGGTAGGTTGGCAAAACCCTTTAAAATGTTTCAAGTAATGATGTGCCTTGGTTTCTAATCTGAGGTGACATGCCCAATGCCAAATCAATTAAACAGTCCATTATAACAGTATGTTAAGAGTTAATTTCTATGTCTTCGGAGGCACTGGATGTGACTTTTGATGACAGATGTCAAATACTGTTTAAAATAAACTGAGTGAGCAGTGATCTTTTGACCATCCAGGTCTTACCTGCCAGCTGCCTCAGGAAATGCAATCTAAATTAACCTGGCAGCCTGGCCTGAAAATCAATCTAAGGAGAACATCCTTGGTCAACGAATATAATAACAGAATAACAGAATGAGAAAAAGGTTTTGCAAAGGAAATTAGTATATTGTTTCTAAATGTGATGCAGAAGAAAGTAAGATTGGTACATGTTTTTTAAATCAAATAATTATAGACTTGGATAATGTCGAGATTTGTGCTGAAAAATGGAAGGTAACATTTTAAAAAAGGCCAGATAATAGCCATCTCTATGAATAGTCCAACTACCTCCTCCAGATTTTCAATGCATTGCCATCAGAAACTTAAGTGGACCAACCACATGAAAACTGTGATCACAAGAGTAAGTCAAAAGTTTCAAGGGTACTTGCTGATAAAGGGTCATTAACTCAAAATGTCAACTCTGTTGCTCTCTCTCCATGAATGTGGCCTGACCTGTGAAGTGTTTCAAGCATTTATATTTTTATTTTAGATTTCCAGCATGTGCTGTTATTTTTCCCAGTTTTAGAGCAAGAACATAAAGGAGGTACATCTCCAAGGCCCTGAGAAGAAGAACTTTTGGATGGCTCTTTCAATGTGGACCTAGGAGCTTCTTTGCTCCATCATTTTGATCTAAAGCACTGACATGTACAGTAACGTGTATGAGTTCCATTGAAAGGTTCTGAGATGTTGACACCTTTCTCTCTCCCAGGATGCTGCCTGATCTGCTAATTATTTTCAGTACTTTCTAATTTATTTCACATTTCCACAATCTGCAGTTTTTCGCTAATGTGATCTAAGATACTGCCTATCCTTGCCATTGTGAGTATATATTTTTTACAATCGGGCACAAATAAGTCATTTTTATTATTAATTAATTATTAATTACTTACTCTAGTCAGATCCCCCTGGGCTTTGTCTATAATTAAGCTTTTGTTGGCAAGTAATGGAAAAGCAGTTCATCCAGGAAAATGGCAAAGTCAGTCCAATGACACTTTGATGTAAAAATACATAGTTGTTTTTCATTTTATTTTACTACTTTTTTTGAAGCAATGATTTTATTCAAATTAATGTATTTCAAATATTGTCTCAAAAGACATTTAGAAAGAATACAAATAAGGGTGATTCTTCAGTAAGTGTCTACTTTGAGGTTTCTGGAAACCCGATTATAAACTTACATTTTTACAGCTTTGAATGTTGTTTCACATAGATGAACATGTCTACTATGGGAAAAATATGTTTGGCGTAATCTTTCAGGGAATTTAATGTATTTTTTCCTCTTCTTTTTCCCAGTTGCCCATTGCATTCAGTCATATCCGTTGGGAACTGTTTCCCAGTCGCTTCCTGGCGGGGAAGCGACTATTTCTCCGAGTCGCGTCCTCGCCCCCCTCCTCGCGGCCTACCACCTGGATTGGAGCGGCCTTTCCTGCCGGGGACTGGGAACCAGACCAGAGCTACAACAGCGGCGGAGCAGCGCTGAATTCACCGAGGAGCGGGTGATGCCTACATGGATCGCCGTTTGGAGTTCTGGAGCGTTGGGCCGCTGCTCCAACATCGTGGAGCTGCGGTTTGGGAGAGCTTCCAACGCGGGCGGCGCTGACCGTCATCGCGGAGTCCTGGGGCCCTTTGCCGAGGGCCGCCTGTGTTGCATCTCCGCCCAGCGCGGCCTGCGGACTTTGGGAGCCGCGGACTCCGGTAGGAGGTGGCCGACTCTGATGTCCAGGCCGCTGAGGATGTCCCCCAGCCCCGACGTCGGACTTGCATCACTCCGGCGAGCGGGCCTGAACATCGGGCCGCCGTAGCAGCGACTGCGGAGGACTCGGCGAGGCCCCGACCACGGGTGAACATTGGGAGCATTAGAGGAAGAGGACTGACTTTGGTGCCTTCCCTCACAGTGGGAAGCTTTGATGCTGCTGTGTGGGGATGTTATATGTTGAACTCTATCGTGTGTTGTGTTCTTTATTTTTATTGTATGGCTGTATGGTAATCACATTTCACTGTGCCATCTGGCACATGTGACAAATAAATGTATCTTGTATCTTGTATCTTGTATCTTGCATTTTTATGATGAACAACACTGGAAAATATAACTGATTTAAGAATATAAAATCAAAAATTTTTGTCACAGTCTTTCAAATTATAGGGTATAGTCCTCAAATAAACCACCAAACCCCCCCCCCCCCCCAAAATCTAGCGCATTGATTTTAAACCTTCATAACAGTTTACTACCGAAAAAAGTGGTGGTTTTCAGCAAGAATGGTAACCGTCACATAACCTTTCACCGACTTCCTCTAAAATAATATTGACCAGATGAATAGGCTGAAGCATACTGTTCATTCATCAATTACAATTGATAATTATGGTAATTGTTGTATCATTTTACACATTATGAGCATAAAATACTCATGCGACGGATATGACGCAACGTGACGGAGATTACTAAAACTATCTTAAGGCTCCAACAGTTGTTAAAGGTTGAGAACAGGAAGCAACATAATGAACAGGGATTAGAGTGAATCTTCACAATTACCAGGAAGCGGTAAAATCTGCAAGAACTAAATACATTTCCACCCTTATCTCCAAAACCGCTCATAATTCCGAGGTCCTTTTTAGCACCATCACCTGCATCATTTGTCCTGCCACCAGCACCAGCTTAACTGGGTCCTCTGCTAAGTGCGAGGAATTTACTACATTTTTCACCAGCAAGGTAAAAAACATAAGAATAAATATTTCCCCTCCCACCCGTGACCTGGCTGTCTCATTGGTCTGCTCTTCAAAATTAGATTGTTTCCAACCCATTACTCTACCCTCCCTTGTAAAACTGATCACCATCATGAAACCTACTACCTGCCCCCTCGACACTGTCCCCTCTACCCTCCTAAAGGACGTAATTACAACAGCCGTTCCCAGCATCCACGCCATCTTCAACAGCTCTCTGGCCACTGGCACTGTACCCACCTGCTTCAAGCATGCAGCGGTCCAGCCACTCCTGAAAAAACCTAACCTCGACCCCACCTTGCCAAGCAACTACAGACCCATTTCTAAACTGCCTTTCCTCTCAAAAGCCCTTGAAAAGGTAATTTTAAGTCAACTTATGCCTTACCTTCACCAAAACACTATCTTGGAAACTTTCCAATCAGGTTTCAGGGCTCACCACAGCACAGAGTCTGCCTTGTTGAAGGTACATAATGACCTACTGCTCACCGTTGACTCCGGCGACTGTGCAATCCTGCTCCTTCTTGACCTCAGCGTAGCATTTGATACTGTCGACCACACCATCCTAATTGACCGTCTGCGGTACGGGGTTGGTATTGATGGCACTGCCCTGAGCTGGTTCATCTCCTACCTCAAAGGTAGGAGTTTCTCGACTAACATAGGCAACTCTTTCTCCTCCCCAGCTAATCTCTGCTGTGGGATTCCACAAGGTTCCATCCTTGGCCCCATTCTCTTCTCCCTGTATATGCTCCCCTTCGGCCAAGTCATTGAAAGGCACGGCATTTCCTTCCATTGCTACGCAGACGATACACAACTCTATCTCCCCCTGAAGCACAAAAACCAATCAAATCTGCTTAACCTTACCCGCTGCCTCGAGGATATAAAGTGTTGGATGGCCCAGTACTTCCTCCAACTAAATGAGAGTAAGTCTGAGGTCATCCTTCTCGGCCCCTCGGACTCAATCAAAATGATAGCAGGCAGCCTTGGAAGCCTTACCCCACTACTCAAACCTCACGTCAAAAACCTTGGCGTGATATTTGACTCAGCACTGAAATTTGACAAACAAGTCAATGCCGTGGTAAAAGCTAGCTTCTTTCAGCTTCGGACGATAGCTAAAATAAAACAATTCCTCCACTTTGATGACCTCGAAAAGATCATCCACACATTTATCTCCTCCCGCCTAGATTACTGCAACTCCCTTTACACTGCCATCAGCCAATCTTCCCTGTCCCGCCTGCAACTGGTCCAAAACGCCGCAGCGAGACTCCTGATGGGCACCCAAAAAAGGGACCACATCACCTCGATCCTGGCCTCTCTCCACTGGCTCCCTGTGCGGTTCCGTATACATTTCAAGATCCGCCTCCATGTCTACAAAGCCCTCAATGGGCTTGCCCCCACCTACATTAAAAGTCTTCTCACCCACCACTCCACCTCTAGGTCCCTCAGATCGGCCGACTTGGGGTTGCTGAATATCCCGTGGTCTAGGCATAAGCTCAGGGGCGACCGCGCCTTTGCGGTTGCAGCTCCTAGACTGTGGAACAGCATCCCCTTCCCATCAGAACTGCCCCCTCCATCGACTCCTTTAAGTCAAGACTAAAAACTTATCTATACTCCCAAGCCTTTCTTGACATCCTCTGAGCGAGGGCTATATGTACATATGTATGTAGTTTGTTTGTTTATATTATTCTTATAACAAATGTAAAGCACTTTGGCCAATGAGAGTTGTTTTTTAAATGTGCTATATAAATAAATGTGACTTGACTTGACTTGACTTGACTAGAGTTTCCTTAACACTGGTGTTTCATTAATTTTTATCAATTGTTTCATGTGAAAATACAAGGCAGCTACTGTAGATAGAACCTGTTTACTCAGGTGAATTTTCAATACACTATATAACAATTTTGAACAGTTCTCAAAGCAAATACAATACATGTATACATAACAATTCTTAAATAACAGTTTTTAACAGTTTAATAGTATACAGCTTAGTATGAGGGTGATTCTTCAGTAAGTGTCTACTTTGGTGTCCCGCTACTTTGATGCTGTATATAAGGAAAACCTGTAATTCTATCCCATTTCTTCTTTTTCTATATTGTTAATAAACATAATCCTCATAAATAAAGATTTTACTTCGGAGTCACATGAGTGACTACGTGAAGAAGAGCCCGTCCAGCCGCACACGCGTCATAACGTCAGACGCATAGCGCAGCGACCGTGTAAGTAAAAAGCCTGAAGGTAAGTGTTTACTTGCGTTTTTGAGGTCGCTTTCTTCAGAGAACTTGTAGTTGGAACAACACAAGTCAGAATGGAGAAAGGATGTAAGAGGCGTACCGCAGGTAAACTCGAGAAAGACCGCGGGTCTGCGAGTAGCGGGTACCCTTTTGAGGAGTCGGTGGCAGCAAGGCCATCGATTTTTTATATACGGTTAAAAATATACCATTGTAGCGCCATTAGGGCGCAAGAGACAAAAGGCCGGGTGGCCAGCAGACTCTGAGGAGTCAGACTGGAGGATCCTCGCCTCCGGCAGACATTTTGTTTATTCGGGTCCGCGTTGGCCTAAGGGAGAGCCAGCGCAGGGAGTGCCTGAGGAAGGTCCAGGCTTAGCGTTGGCCTAACAGGAGAGCCAGCACAGGGAGTGCCTGGGGAAGGTCCGGCTTAGCGTTGGCCTAAAGGAGAGCCAGCGCAGGGAGTGCTTTGGAAGGTCCGGCTCAGTGTTCGTCTACGGGAGAGCCAGCACAGGGAATACTTGGGAAGGTCCGGCTCAGAGTTGGCCTAAAGGAGAGCCAGCGTGAGCAATGCCTGGATAAGGGCATTTTATGCATTGGCCTACAGGAGTGCCAGCGCCAAATATGTCTGGAGGAAGAGTTTAAGCGTTGGCCTACAAGAGAGCCAGCGCCAGCAGCACCTGAAAGAGGGCTGCCGATGTGTGGGCCTACAGGAGAGCCCGCGCGGCGAGCACCTGGAAAAGGCTTTTACTATGCATAGGCCTATGGAAGAGCCAGCGTGAGAAACACCTGAAGCAGGATGCCAGTTCGCCCCCTCCATGAGGAGGATTATTTTACGCAGCAAAGATTCAGATGACGAATCATATGAGGACCAGAGCCCAACAACAGAGCCTAAAGGACCAGGTTTGGCACAATATATAAAATTTTGTGGTTCCAAAACTATCAGGGGAACCATTGGGAGATAAATTAGCAATGTCAATAAATTATTGCTCTCCCAGCAGCTCCAGGTTCTGACCATGCATGAGCTGTCAAATAATATGAAACCGCAGAATTGAGTACTGCAAGCAGTCTCAGCGGTGAAAAAATGACAGAGGGTGTTGAAATTGCTGGTTCAGGCATTACGGCTTTGGCGAGAGGTTTGGATGGAGAGCACGTGTCTGTATCACAACAAGGTTGACTTAGCACTCATGTGTAGTGCGCACTTTGAAATAAACTGTATTTATAAAAGTGCTATAAGACCTAACATATACCCTAAGTTTGCAGGGCTCTGTATACCATCTAATATTCAATTGCCTAAATCTGTTTTTGGAAAGAATAAAAAACTAGCCAAAAAAGGGTAAAATACCTCGATGAAGCTGTCGGTGATTGGCAGATCAAATCAAAGGCAGTTCTCCCTACCGACGTGTGGTGACTGGGGACAGTGAAGGATCAAATCGGTCTTTCCCATATTTGCGTTATTGGCGCACTGCTCCTGAGGTACGTGGAGGTACAATATTCCCACTAAGATCAGGGGATAACAATTACCATTGGCAAACCCTGAGGTAGGTGGGTCTGGTGCTGTAAGAGACATATTAATGTTTTACACTTACAAGTTGGGGAAGATTTCAATTCTTCCTAAAAGAATGGCAATCTGATGTATTTATACTGTACAGTATTGTGGGGTTTAGAATTGAATTCTACCCATATTTGGATTCTCCTACTCAGCATATTTCAAACCGGACACATATTTTCTCAAAAGAAGAGAATATGCAGATTCAGGCAGAACGTGAAATATTGTGTAAAAAGGGGTAATTAAGAAGTCAGTTCACCATCACCACCAATTTGTGCCGAGTATTTTATTAGAGCAAATAAGGATGGTGGGTGTAGAATTATTCTAGATCTGACAAGTCTTAAGCCTTTTTTGTACAGCATAAAAAACAGTTTTTGGAGACATTGGCCAATGCTGTACAGCTAAATTCAAGAAAATGCTATATGGCTAGCATAGATCTTAAAGATGCATATTACTGTGTGGCTGTACATGGTAATAATCATAGATATTTAAAATTAACTGGATGTCAATTATGGCAATTTAAATCATTGTATTGGGGTTTAACCTCAGCTCTGAGACTATTTACCAAATTGTTAAAACCAATCTTAGCACTACTAAGAGTTCAGGGCCATTTGGTTCTCACTGCATTGGGGTAAAATGTGTTTGTATGCATTGTCTCCATTTTGCCTCATTTAGTCAGTGTATACAGAAGATCAAACAATACGGGGGTATTGGTGGTACCAGATTGGTCTACACAACCATGGTACCCTCTGGTGTTAAAAAATGATCACAAAGCCCCTTATGATTTTCCCAAACAGAATTAACCTGTTTGTGCACCCTATAACTAATGATTCACATCCTTTACATAATCGTATTGGTTTGTTGATTTGCAGATTCTAAGGAGTTCCATATCTTGGAAGAGGACTATCAGATCGTACTGTGGATGTTATTGCAGCAACCTGGAAGGATAGTATCCAGAAGCAGTACATTTCTTACATAAGGAAATGGGAGGTGTTTTGCTTAAGGCAGAATATTACATATCACACTGCAGACATCTCAGACGTGTTAGATTTTCTGTCAACTCTTTATTTTGATTGGCAGTTAAGCTATAGTGCTATCAATACTGCAAGGAGTGCCCTTTCTGCATATCTATGGAGGGAATCAGAACGAAATCCTGTGGGGTCACACCCTTTGGTCTGTAGATTTATGAAGGGAATTTTCAATTCTAAGCCTCCTAGACACAGGTATACAGATATCTGGAATGTAAGAGATGTGCTAATGCTCTTTCGTCAATGGACTACTATTGCAGCGCTGTCCTTGGCCAAAATTACCATGAAGGGAGTCATGCTCAGGGCACTGGTTTCAGCACAGAGAGTGCAAACATTGCAGAAACTATGAATAGACATGATGAAAATAGCAACAGATGCTATTACGTTCTATGTCTATGATTTGCTTAAACAGAGTAGACCTGGAGTCACAGGATGTAAGTTGGGGTTTTCAGCATATCCTACGGATCCACGTCTATGTGTAATATCACATTTACGATGTTACATTAAAGCCACCAGAACCTTAAGAGGTGCAGTATCAGCATTCTTTATCAGCCATAAATAACTGCATAAGAAAGTGACGGTTCTGACTATTTCAAGATGGCTGAAGCAGGTGTTGCTTGATGCAGGTATTGATACTGACAATTTTAAATCTCATTCCTCCAGGGCGGCATCAACATCGGCGGCCAAGGATTTGGATGTTTCCAATAGACCATATCCTCGTGGCCGCAGGACAAGTGAAAGGATGTTTCACAAGTATTACCATAAGGAGATTACAGTACCTGTGGTTATTTGGTGGTGCTGTTTTGGATTCAGTATTAAGTTTCTCCTTGTGATAAAGTGGTTACTATTATGGTGATAAATTAACCATTAACTGGTTGCATCCATGTTGTGCTTATGCATTATTGATTGCTTTACTTATTTAGAGTCAATCAATGCAATGTGACGCCTGGATTTGAATCTACGGCGTGAAATCACAGAGCTTTGAAATCTTCACGTAGTCACTCACATGAGTCCGAAGTAAAATAGTAAGATTAAACGAGAACTTACCAGTTTGAAGTTTGATCTTTATTTAATGAGGAGTTACGATGAGGGACTACGTGCCCTCCGCTCCCAACCCTCATAAAGGTCAAGCTGGTAGTTCTAGTCTTCACGTATCTTACTATTATACTTCAGTAATTATTATCTGTGATTTCACACCGCTGCTTTGAAGATTGACGCGTGTGCAGCTGGACGGGCTCTTCTTCACGTAATCCCTCATCGTAACTCCTCATAAAATAAAGATCAAACTTCAAACTGGTAAGTTCTCGTTTAATCTTACTATTCATTCCAAAATGAATAAAATGTTTTTTTTAATGTTTTTTTGTGGCCATGTTTAAAACATTGCTGTAAAATAAATAAACAAAAAAAAGATCAATCACTTCCTTCTCTAACCATTATCACAGTGAGCACCTCAAGACTATGTGCTCAGTCCCCTGCTCTACTCAATCTAAGCTGGAGGAGCTGGGGATGGAGCTGGAGCAGTAAAACAAATAAACAAAAAAAAGATAAGCTGGAGTTGGAGATGGAGCTATAAAACAAAGAAGGATATGCCTGGTCCGGGAGATGAAAATCTAAGGCTAGGGATCTAGGGCTAAGGCAGGTAGTGTGGCCCAAGACTTTAGCCCAGCATGGCCTCACCGGAAGGACATGCCTGGCCATATTGTTTACCGAATGGCACATGGCACTAACACATCTCCAGTACTAATCAAAAAAGAACAATTTAAAAAAAAATCCTAAGACTTCAACATCGTTCGGAGACGGCGCTAGTTAAAGGCACTCACCCAAATGCAGCAAAAAGCAAAGTTTTCACACGCTTCTCGTGCCGCGAATCAGGAGAAATTCACAAGGTACGGTTAGGGTTAAGGTTAGGGTTAGGGGTAGGGTTAGGGTTAAGGTTAAGGTTAGGGTTAGGGTTAGGGTTAGGGTTAGGGGTAGGGTTAGGGTTAGGGTTAGGGTTAGGGTTAGGGTTAGGGTTAGGGGTAGGGTTAGGGTTAGGGTTAGGGTTAGGGTTAGGGGTAGGGTTAGGGATAGGGGTAGGGTTAGGGTTAGGGTTAGGGGTAGGGTTAGGGTTAGGGTTAGGGGTAGAGTTAGGGTTAGGGTTAGGGTTAGGGTTAGGGGTAGGGTTAGGGTTAGGGGTAGGGGTAGGGGTAGGGGTAGGGTTAGGGTTAGGGTTAGGGTTAAGGTTAGGGTTAGGTTAGGGGTAGCGGTACATTAGGGAAGAAAAGATACTGGAGCTGGAGGTGGAACTGGAGATGGAGCTAGATAGAGATCGGTGGTTAAGTTACGGAGGTGGCCGTGACGGGTATGGTGGCCCAAGCCTTTAGCACAGGATGGCTTCGACGGAAGGCCATGCTTGGCCATATCATGTGGACAAATGGCACATGGCACGAACACAACTCCAGTACTAATCAAAAAAGAACGATTTTTTTATTTTCTAAGACTTCAACACCGTTCGGAGATGATGGTGATTAAAGGTACCCGTTATGCAGCAAGAAGCAGAGTTTTCACACGCTTCTCGTCCCGCCAATAAGGAGAAATTGACAAGGTAGGCGACTTTCGAATCCTGTGGTTTTTTGAGGTCGGAAGTTCGCGTCTATTCTATTTATAGCCACGTGGGACGGCTCAACACAGGTGAGTGATGGTAAATGACTCCAAATGTCGGGACAAGAATTTTTTGAAAAAAACGTTAAGATTTTAAATTTTATCAAGAATACAGGAATATTTTTAAGGGTGATAAATATTTTAATTATTAATACCCACTGTTTAAAAGTATTTTCATTTCAGATAGATGCCCCATTAAAAAAAAATGTTGACTTGAAATTTCACAAGTAACCTTCGGGACATGCGGTTTTCCGGGAGGGGGGGCGGGCATAGAACATCGGGAAAAAAATTTAATAATAACACTTCATATTCCACAGCACCTCATATTCCGCTTGGGCAGTCTGTACCCCAGCGGCCTGAACATTGACTTCTCCAATTTCCGGTAGCCCTTGCTGTCTCCTCCCCTTCTCAGCTCTCCCTCAGCCCTCTGGCTCCTCCTCTTCCTTTCTTCTTCTCGCCCCCCCACCCTGCATCAGTCTGAAGAAGGGTTTCGGCCCGAAACGTTGCCTATTTCCTTCGCTCCATAGATGCTGCCGCACCCGCTGAGTTTCTCCAGCATTTTTATCTACCTTTGATTTTCCAGCATCTGCAGTTCCTTGTTGAACACTTTATTCATTTTGGATTTAATCTTTATTCATGAGGATAATGTTTATTAACAATAAAGAAAAAGAAGAAATTATATAGAATTACAGGTTTTCCTTATATACAGCATCAAAGTAGCGGGACACCAAAGTAGACACTTACTGAAGAATCACCCATAACAGAAAATTGTACATTTTGTATAATGAATAGATTAATAAATAAATGGACAAATATACTGTTATTATAAAATGGGGATATACAGTATGTACTATATAAGGTAATGGGCATAAAGAATCCATATATGCTTGAAAATCCACAAATGCCATAAAGAATCGCATATCTGTTTGAAATTTGTGTTTTCAAGACTTGGTGGTTTAAAAAAAAAATGTATTGTGATTTTGGCTACATAAATAAGGTAATGGGCATAAAGAATCCATATATGCCTGGAAATCCACAAATGCCTTTAAGAATCGCATAACTGTTTGAAAATTTGTGTTTTCAAGACTTCGTGGTTTTTAAAAAATATGTCTATTGTGCTTATGGCTACAATTAATATTTAATTTCTGTTCCATTTGTGGTTCACTACACTCCTTAACTAAATGAAAGCAAACGATGTAATATTTATACCAACTTGCACTCTACTATTACAAATCCATTCATGCACCAGAGATTTCAGATTTGTACTTCAGAGATAACTGGAGAACTAATGGGCTGAAGAAGGTGGGAACACAACCAACCAGCTTGCTCCTACCCTGAGCAGTTGGATGAGCTGACCATGCACACCTGAGGGATATCTCATGAGGTGCAGCTAATTTTTTGGAACAAGTTGGCCTAAGGCACCATTTCACGGAGGCCTCAGCCCCAGTATCTTGTTGTTTTAAATGCCTTTTATAGTCAGATATGGTTCAAAGTAACTTAAATTATTTTAAAATATAAGAATTGATTTGTGCAAACCTGCCACAGCACCTCACATGTCTGGACTTTCGTGAGGACCAAGGCAACTTGAGGCAATATTGCTTGGCCTGACACCGCATTAGTAACCAAATATTCTGTTCCTCTTTATTTAGGGAGATACAAAGGACAAAAATGAACATGCTGAAATTTTGTTCTGGAACTTTGTAATGGCTACATTTCCTTTAGTTTACAAAATTATGCCTGTAAGATATTACAGCAGTGGCATGAAGGTAAACGCAAAGAACAGGTTCTCAGACAAGCCTTTGACAGCGTAGGACTTCTTTATTTTTTTATTAAAGTACACTGAGCATGCTCACACATATTCACGAGTGATAACATAATTAATATATCACAATCACACCATTCTGGTACTCAGTTCTTAAAGGTACAGCTACCATTATATACACTAGCACTTCAAAAACACTTCAAAAACAAGTGGGCTTAAGGAAGCCGCTGATTGGTGGAAGCAGACAAGAGGGAGCAGCTGATTGGGAGTCAGATCCCTGCTGATTGTATTGTATCCTAGGTAAGGGGAGTATGAGGGCCAGGGCAGTTTACTGTTCTGGATGTCAGCTGTGGGAAGTCATGGAGTCTGATAGCCCTCCAGATAGATAGCTATTAGACAGTGTGTGAGGCAGGAGGCAGAGAAGGAAAGCACTCAGACCCAACATGTAGGGGGGAAAGAAGAAAACAATAATAAACAGAGAATAAGAGGTGGTGGGGTTCTTAAATGTGTGAGCAGAGAAACAGAGGGGTGTAAAATGCGGGCGGAAGCAATAGGTAGCAAGGTGAAAAGTAAAAGTGGCAGGCAGACAAATCCAGCACAAAAATCAAAAAGGGCCACTTTTCAACATAATTGTATAATGGGTAAGAATGTTGTAAAAACAAGCCTGAAGGCTTTGTGTCTCAATGCAAGGAGCATTCGTAATAAGGTGGATGAGTTGAACGTGCAGATAGCTATTAATGATTATGATATAGTTGGGATCACGGAGACATGGCTCCAGGGTGACCAAGGCTGGGAGCTGAACATCCAGGGATATTCAATATTCAGGAGGGATAGAGAGAAAGGAAAAGGAGGTGGGGTAGCGTTGCTGGTTAGAGAGGAGATTAACGCAGTGGAAAGGAAGGACATTAGCTTGGAGGATGTGGAATCGGTATGGGTAGAGCTGCGAAACACTAAGGGGCAGAAAACGCTGGTGGGTGTTGTGTACAGGCCACCTAGCAGTAGTAGTGAAGTTGGGGATGGCATCAAACAGGAAATTAGAAATGCGTGCAACAAAGGCAAAACAGTTATAATGGGTGACTTCAATCTACATATAGATTGGGTGAATCAAATTGGCAGGGGTGCTGAGGAAGAGGATTTCTTGGAATGTATGCGGGATAGTTATCTAAACCAACATGTAGAGGAACCAACGAGAGAGCAGGCTATTCTAGACTGGGTATTGAGTAATGAGGAAGGGTTAGTTAGCAGTCTTGTTGTGCGTGCCCCCTTGGGCAAGAGTGACCATTATATGGTTGAGTTCTTCATTAGGATGGAGAGTGACATTGTTAATTCAGAAACAACGGTTCTGAACTTAAAGAAAGGTAACTTTGAGGGTATGAGACGTGAATTGGCCAAGATTGACTGGCAATTTGTTCTAAAAGGGTTGGCGGTGGATATGCAATGGAAGGCATTTAAAGACTGCATGGATGAACTACAAAAATTGTTCATCCCAGTTTGGCAAAAGAATAAATCAGGGAAGGTAGTGCATCCGTGGATAACAAGGGAAATCAAGGATAGTATCAAAGCAAAAGATGATGCGTACAAATTAGCCAGAAAAAGCAGCATACCAGAGGACTGTGAGAAATTCAGAGACAAGCAGCGGAGGACAAAGGGCTTAATTAGGAAAGGGAAAATAGATTATGAAAGAAAACTGGCAGGGAACATAAAAACTGACTGCAAAAGGTTTTATAGATATGTGAAGAGAAAGAGATTAGTTAAAACAAATGTAGGTCCCTTGCAGTCAGAAACAGGTGAATTGATCATGGGGAACAAGGATATGGCGGACCAATTGAATAACTACTTTGGTTCCGTCTTCACTAAGGAAGACATAAATAATCTGCCGGAAATAGGAGGGGACCGTGGGTCAAAGGAGATGGAGGAACTGAGTGAAATCCAGGTTAGTCGGGAAGTGGTGTTGGGTAAATTGAATGGATTAAAGGCCGATAAATCACCAGGGCCAGATAGGCTGCATCCCAGAGTACTTAAGGAAGTAGCTCCAGAAATAGTGGATGCATTAGTGATAATTTTTCAAAACTCTTTAGATTCTGGAGTAGTTCCTGAGGATTGGATGGTAGCAAACATAACCCCACTTTTTAAGAAGGGAGGGAGAGAGAAAACGGGGAATTACAGACCAGTTAGTCTAACATCGGTACTGGGGAAACTGCTAGAGTCAGTTATTAAAGATGGGATAGCAGCACATTTGGAAAGTGGTGAAATCATTGGACAAAGTCAGCATGGATTTACAAAAGGTAAATCATGTCTGACGAATCTTATAGAATTTTTCGAGGATGTAACTAGTAGAGTGGATAGGGGAGAACCAGTGGATGTGTTGTATCTGGACTTTCAGAAGGCTTTTGACAAGGTCCCACATAAGAGATTAGTATACAAACTTAAAGCACACGGTATTGGGGGTTCAGTATTGATGTGGATGGAGAACTGGCTGGCAAACAGGAAGCAAAGAGTAGGAGTAAACGGGTCCTTTTCACAATGGCAGGCAGTGACTAGTGGGGTACCGCAAGGCTCAGTGCTGGGACCCCAGCTATTTACAATTTATATTAATGAACTGGATGAGGGAATTGAAGGCAACATCTCCAAGTTTGCGGATCACACTAAGCTGGGGGGCAGTGTTAGCTGTGAGGAGGATGCTAGGAGACTGCAAGGTGACTTGGATAGGCTGGGTGAGTGGGCAAATGTTTGGCAGATGCAGTATAATGTGGATAAATGTGAGGTTATCCACTTTGGTGGCAAAAACAGGAAAGCAGACTATTATCTAAATGGTGGCCGATTAGGAAAAGGGGAGATGCAACGAGACCTGGGTGTCATGGTACACCAGTCATTGAAAGTAGGCATGCAGGTGCAGCAGGCAGTGAAGAAAGCGAATGGTATGTTAGCATTCATAGCAAAAGGATTTGATATAGGAGCAGGGAGGTTCTACTGCAGTTGTACAGGATCTTGGTGAGACCACACCTGGAGTATTGCGTACAGTTTTGGTCTCCTAATCTGAGGAAGGACATTCTTGCCATTGAGGGAGTACAGAGAAGGTTCACCAGACTGATTCCTGGGATGTCAGGACTTTCATATGAAGAAAGACTGGATAGACTTGGCTTGTACTCGCTAGAATTTAGAAGATTGAGGGGGGATCTTATAGAAATGTACAAAATTCTTAGGGGGTTGGACAGGCTAGATGCAGGAAGATTGTTCCCGATGTTGGGGAAGTCCAGGACAAGAGGTCACAGTTTAAGGATAAAGGGGAAATACTTTAGGACCGAGATGAGAAAAACATTTTTCACACAGAGAGTGGTGAATCTCTGGAACTCTCTGCCACAGAAGGTAGTTGAGGCCAGTATGGAGAGAAGGCAGGTACGGGATACTGAGTTGGATGATCAGCCATGATCATATTGAATGGCGGAGCAGGCTCGAAGGGCCGAATGGCCTACTCCTGCACCTATTTTCTATGTATCTATGTAGAAGGGTCTCGACCCAAAACGTTGCCTATTTCCATTGCTCCATAGATGCTGCCTCACCTGCTGAGTTTCTATAGCATTTTTGTCTACCTTCGATTTTCCAGCATCTGCAGTTCCTTCTTAAATATTATACACACTACAATGCCTTTCAATATTTTTAAGGATAAATAGATATAAAATATTGAATAATTCAAATCTTGAGTAAAGATAAATATCATTATATGATTAGTTTTATATGATCATAATATGATCATAATATGATTAGTTTTAATCTGCAATTTGAGAAGGAGAACGTTAAATCGGAAGTGGCAGTGATGCAGTTGAACAAAGGGGACTATGAAGGCATGAGAGGGGAGCTGGCCAAAGTAGACTGGAAAGGGATCCTAGCAGGAATGGCGGTGGAACAGCAATGGCAGGAATTTCTGGGCATAATCCAGGAGACGCAGGATCATTTTATTCCAAAAAGGAAGAAAGATTCTAAGGGGAGTAGGAGGCAACCGTGGCTGACAAGAGAAGTTAGGGATAGAATAAAACTAAAAGAAAAGATGTATAACACAGCAAAGAGTAGCCGGAAGCCAGAGGATTGGGAAACTTTTATAGGACAACAGAAGGAAACAAAACCGGCAATACGGGCTGAAAAGATGAAGTACGAGGGGAAGCTGGGCAGGAATATAAAGAAGGACAGTAAAAGCTACTTTAGATATGTTAAGGGAAAAAGAGTAGCAAAGTCAAATGTGGGTCCCTTGAAGGCAGACATGGGTGAAATTATTATGGGCAACAAGGAAAAGGCAGAAGAGTTGAATAGGTACTTCGGATCTGTCTTCACTAAGGAAGACACAAACAATCTCCCAGATGCACTGGAGGACAGAGGTTCTAAGGGGGTAGAGGAACTGAAAGAAATTTTCATTAGGCGAGAAATAGTATTGGGTAGGCTAATGGGACTGAATGATGATAAATCCCCTGGGCCTGATGGTCTGCATCCCAGGGTCTTCAAGGAGGTGGCTCTAGAAATAGTGGACGCATTGGTGATCATTTTCCAATGTTCAATAGATTCTGGATGAGTTCCTGTGGATTGGAGGATAGCTAATTTTATCCCACTTTTCAAGAAAGGAGCGAGAGAGGAAACGGGGAATTACAGACCAGTTAGCCTGACTTCGGTGGTGGGAAAGATGCTGGAGTCAATTATAAAAGATGTAATAATGGGGCATTTGGATTGTAGCAAAAGGATTAGTCCAAGTCAACATGGATTTATGAAAGGGAAATCATGCTTGACTAATCTTCTGGAATTTTTTGAGGATGTGACAAGTAAAATGGATGAAGGGGTGCCAGTGGATGTAGTGTATCTAGACTTTCAGAAAGCCTTTGATAAGGTCCCGCACGGGAGACTGGTGACTAAAATTAGAGCACATGGTATTGGTGGTAGGGTGTTGACATGGATAGAAAATTGGTTGGCAGACCAGAAGCAAAGAGTAGGAGTGAACGGGTCCTTTTCAGAATGGCAGGCAGTGGCAAGTGGAGTGCCGCAAGGCTCGGTGTTGGAGCCGCAACTGTTTACCATATATATTAATGATTTGGAAGAGGGAATTAGGAGCAACACTAGCAAGTTTGCGGATGACACAAAGCTGGGTGGCAGTGTGAACTGTGAAGAGGATGTTAGGAGGTTGCAGGGTGACCTGGACAGGTTGAGTGAGTGGGCAGATGCGTGGCAGACGCAGTATAATATAGATAAATGTGAGGTTATCCACTTTGGCGGCAAAAACAAGGGGGCAGATTATTATCTCAATGTGGTTAGGTTATGTAAGGGGGAGGTGCAGCGAGACCTGGGTGTCCTTGTACACCGGTCACTGAAAGTTGGCATGCAGGTACAGCAGGCAGTGAAGAAAGCTAATGGAATGTTGGCCTTCATAACAAGAGGATTTCAGTCTAGGAGTAAAGAGGTTCTTCTGCAGTTGTATCGGGCTCTGGTGAGACCACATCTGGAGTATTGTGTACAGTTTTGGTCTCCTAATTTGAGAAAGGACATCCTTGTGATTGAGGCAGTGCAGCGTAGGTTCACGAGATTGATCCCTGGGATGGCGGGACTGTCATATGAGGAAAGATTGAAAAGACTAGGCTTGTATTCACTGGGGTTTAGAAGGATGAGGGGGGATCTTATAGAAACATATACAATTATAAAAGGACTGGACAAGCTTGATGCAGGAAAAATGTTCCCAATGTTGGGCGAGTCCAGAACCAGGGGCCACAGTCTTAGAATAAAGGGGAGGTCATTTAAGACTGAGGTGAGAAAAATCTTTTTCACCCAGCGAGTTGTGAATTTATGGAATTCCCTGCCACAGAGGGCAGTGGAGGCCAAATCACTGGATGGATTTAAGAGAGAGTTAGATGGAGCTCTAGGGGCTAGTGGAGTCAAGGGCTATGGGGAGAAGGCAGGCACAGGTTATTGATAGGGGATGATCAGTCATGATCACAATAAATGGCGGTGCTGGTTCGAAGGGCCGAATGGCCTCCTCCTGCACCTATTTTCTATGTTTCTATGTTTCTATTTCTAAAACTAAAGGAACCTATCACATTCCTATTATTTTACATTGCTGTTTAATTTAGATTACCTGCACTGTTGTGGTCCTTATACAATAAATTGGTGGTAGTTTTCAGAGTAAATGCGTAATTAATTTACAAAGAAGTTAGCAGAACTGAGATTACAGCTGCCAGGCAGGATCAATAGGTTGTGGTCTATATTTTTCAGCAAAAGGAATACTTGTGATTAAAATGTTGCCCTCACAACCATCCGAGTGGTGCAACAAATAGCTTTAATGCTTAATGTAGGTTACAGTGAGGTAGGTTGAAATAGTAGAAACGTGTATAAATGATAAATGACAGCCGAAACCAGTTAGCACACATGATCCATCTTTCATCTGTACATACTAATTCTGATATTGTCATTTAAGTTAAACAGGAAAAGAACATGTCTGGGAGAGCTAACAGATTACAGACTAAATAGTAAGAGAAGGCAGCATTGTAATGGAATGATGGTCATCAAAAAACTAAATGAAAAAAACAGAAAATAAAATCATTATCTTAATTGTTAAAGTCAAGATTATGAAGCACGTATAAATGAGAAAAATAGTGAACACAAAATGGTGGAGAGTTGAAAGGAATAATAAAGGTCAAATGATACGATAAAATGATGAAAACCAGTGTCACAGTGACAGGATAAGAAATCAACTATGAGAGACTGATGAAGGAATCTTTGCAGGTTCAATGAGTTATAATGATTGGAATTTATTTCCTTGGAAGGCTTTGGTTGCTCAGCCATTAATAATAGTGAAGGATGATGTTGATAGGGTTTTTTTGTAAGCAAAATATTGTCAAGCTGGAAAGGGTACAGAGAACATTTACGAGGATGTTGCCAGGACTAAAGGGTCTGAGATATAGGGAGAGGTTGAGTAGGCTGTGACTCTATTCCTTGGTTTAAGGTGAAGGAGAAAAGATTTAATAGGAATCTGAGGGGTAACTTTTTTCACACAAAGGGTGGTGGGGGTTTGGAGCAAGCTGCCAGATAAGGTATTTGAGGCAGGGACTATCCCAAAGTTTAAGAAACAGTTAGATAGGTACATGGATAGGACAGGTTTGGTGGGATATGGGCCGAACGCAGGCAGGTGGGAGGTAGCTGGAACATGTTGGCTGGTGTGGGCAAGTTGGGCCGAAGGGCATGTTTCCATGCTGTATCACTCCGACTCTATGGCTCAACGGGGATCACAAGGGGAAAAGGAACAAAGCAGACACCTGGCCTAACAGAATGGCACAGCAGTCCCTTGCTACTATTTATGCTGCATATTTTGACAGTTGAATAGTTTATCCTGGGTGACTCAAGGTGCCCCTGCAAGTGAATTAACAAATCTGCTCTCTCATCAACCATCCTCCCTCATAGAGTGAAAAGCTTTGCCAGGTTACCTATTCTCCATTATGTCCGATACCACTCTTCAACCTGACATGCACAGACCATGCTCTTGAAGTATGCACTGTCAATAGAGTCGGCCTTGTGGCCCTTTGAAATGTTCCTGCCATTCAATGAGATTTTGGTTTATCTTTTTGTCAGAGCAAGCAGTATTAGCACTTAGTAAACCTCCACAAACGATGTGGGGCTAAAGATAAAAGGCATTGTGCAATTTACAAATCAAGAGACTGGGGGATCCCTTGTGGAAAACATTGTCACACATTGGAATTATCCTAAACGGTGATGTGTCAGAATCTATATCATTTATCAAAGATGAGATTTTTTCAACTTCCTTTGTTCTTCTGGATTTGTGCATCAAAACATTTTGATTATTGTAGCTCAGACGATGATTTCAGTGCAAAATATCAAAGGCTGCCATGCATCCTCATTAAATTAGACAACCCCTGTTAATTATATCCCTGAGGCAAAATATGTCCACTTATAAGTTATAACTGATTTAGTTTTCTACAGTAAGTTCTATAGCACGCAATTAAAACAGCTGCGTCTGCTGGAAGGAAAACTAAATCATTATTTTTCCTTGACATTAAATATTTCTGGCTTGTTTACACAATTGATTATGTGCTGAAATTCATATTAGTGAAGCAATACAAAATCTTAAACTGTTATGTATTGTATATCAGGCAGTTGTTTCCTGCCGGATCTGAGAGCTCAATGCACACTCTCATCATAGTACTGCAGTTTATGAGTCCTATACTTCTACTCTTTTATCGCAGGACTGCAAACTCCTCCATGTATTTAACTGATCTCCTACCTGCCTTTCAGTCAGTGTTTTGCAGAAAAAAATCTATCCATGATGTAAAAAAATAATTATCTCACTTTAAGTTCTTTTAACAAACATTTTAAGTCTGTGTCCTCTGATTATAATTTCTCACTACTGCAGAAACAGTTTCTTCGTTATCTATCTATACTATTACTAACACTCTCATTTACTCACTATTCTCCTCTGCTCCAAGCGCACCAAGTTTTGTTCCGATCGGTGAAATATTAGAAAATGTATTGGTCTGTTATTCGCCAGGATGGTGACGTATCTTCCGGCACCCGCTATCAATCACCGGCCGCGAGAATAAAGCTGAAGGAGCGTAGTGAGCAGGATCTGTGTTCTACGAGCGGGGTTTGTGCTCTATGTTCTGTGAGCGGGGTCTGTGCTCTGTGTTCTGTGAGCGAGGTCTGTGTTCTGCAAGTGGGGGCTGTGTTCTGCGAGCGGGGGCTGTGTTCTGCGAGCAGGGGCTGTGCTCTGTGCTCTGTGCTCTGTATTCTGCGAGCGGGGTCTGTGTTCTGTGAGCGGGGGCTGTGCTCTGTGTTCTGCGAGCGGGGTCTGTGTTCTGTGAGCAGGGGCTGTGCTCTGTGTTCTGCGAGCAGGGGCCCACACCATCCCACCCCCTCCTACATAACCCCCTCCCCTACCCCAACACCTTCCCTCCCCTACACCGCCCACCCTCCCTCCCCTACACCCACACTACACCCTCACAGACCCCCTCCCTCACACCCCCCCCCCCACTACACCTCTTCTGTTTTCAGATCATTCTATGTCCCATCATACCCCATCTATAGTCCACCATATACCCCGCCCATGATCCCTGAGCATCGCCATGTTTCTTTTCTCCTTTATTACTCTTCTCTCTAAACCTGCTTGCAGCTTCCTATCTCAAGATTCAAGATTCAAGAGAGTTTATTGTCATGTGTCCCAGATAGGTCAATGAAATTCTTGCTTTGCTTCAGCACAACAGAATATTGCAGGCATAAATAAATGCAGAAAAGATCAGTGTGTCCATATACCATTGAATATATATACACACACACATAAATAAGCAGATAAAGTGCAATAGGCTATTAAAGTTCAGATTTTTGTTTGAGTTGAGTTTAATGGTCTGATGGCTGTGGGGAAGGTGTTCCTGAACCTGGATATTGCAGATTTCAGGCTCCTATACCTTCTACCCAATGGCAGCGGAGAGATGAGTGTGTGGCCAGGATGGTATGGGTCCTTGATGATGCTGCCAGCCTTTTTGAGGCAGCGACTGTGATAGATCCCCTCGATGGTAGGGAGGTCAGAGCCAATGATGGACTGGGCAGTGTTTACAACATTTTGCAGTCTTTTCCACTCCTGGGCGCACAAGTTGCGGAACCAAGCCACGATGCAACCGGTCAGCATGCTCTCTACTGTGCACCTGCAGAAGTTCGAGAGAGTCCTCCTTGACATACTGACTCTCTGCAATCTTCTTAGTAAGTAGAGGCGCTGATGTGCTTTCTTTATAATTGCATCAGTGTTCTGGGACCAGGAGAGATCTTCAGAGATATGCACGCCCAGGAATTTGAAGCTCTTGAACCTTTCACCATCGACCCGTTGACATAAACGGGACTGTGGGTCCCCATCCTACCCCTTCCAAAGTCCACAATCAGTTCCTTGGTTTTGCTGGTGTTGAGAGCCAGGTTATTGTGCTGGCACCATTTGGTCAATCGGTCGATCTCACTTCTATACTCTGACTCGTCTCCATCTGTGATACGTCCCACAACAGCGGTGTCGTCGGCGAACTAGATGATGGAGTTCGCACTATGACCGGCTACGCAGTCATGAGTATAGAGTGAGTACAACAGGGGGCTGAGCACATAGCCTTGAGGTGCTCCCGTGCTGATTGTTATCGAGGCTGACACATTTCCACCAATACGAACAGACTGTGGTCTGTGAATGAGGAAGTTGAGGATCCAATTGCAGAGGGATGCGCAGAGACCCAGTTCTGAGAGTTTGGTAACCAGCTTGGAGGGGATGATTGTATTAAATGCCGAGCTGTAGTTAATGAATAACAGCTTGACATATGAGTTTTTGTTGTCCAAGTGGTCCAGAGCTGAGTGGAGAGCCAGCGAGATCGCATCCACCGTTGATCTGTTGTGGCGGTAAACGAACTGCAGTGGGTCCAGGTTTTTGTCGAGGTATGAGTTGATTTGCGCCATGATCATGCTCTCAAAGCACTTCATCACCACAGGCGTTAGTGCCACTGGTCGATAGTCATTGAGGCACGTCACCTTGCTCTTCTTGGGCACTGGTATTATTGATGCCCTTTTAAAGCAGGTGGGAACCTCAGACCTCAGAAGTGAGAGGTTGAAAATGTCTGTAAAAACTCCAGCCAGTTGGTCCGCACAGGTTTTTAAGAACACGACCTGGTCAATACCATCAGGTCCAGGTGCTTTCCGAGGGTTCATCCCTCTGAAGGATTTTCTGACGTCGACCTCTGTGATTGTGACCGAAATACCATCACGGCGAATGGGGCTCGGGAAGGCACATCAGTGTTCTCCCTATCAAAGCGTGCGTAAAACGCATTGAGCTCATCAGTGAGTGATGCTTCGCTGACATTTGAGCTGCCTCCTGATTTTGCCTTGTAGGAGGTGATTGCATTCAGGCCCCACCACAGCTGCCGAACATCTGTCCCACCCTCTAGCTTGGAGCAGAAGTCCCTTTTGGCCTTTTTGATGGCCTTACCAAGGTCATATCTGGACTTCTTGTCGACCTCTGTATCTTCGGATATGAATGCCCGGTGTCTGGTCTTCAGAAGAGTGCGGATATCATAGTTCATCCAAGGCTTCTGATTGGGAAACACTCGGAAGGTTTTTGTTGGAATGCAGTCCTCCACACATTTCTTTATGAAGTTTGTAACGACTGTGGCGTATTCATTCAGGTCCGTTGCCGAGTCCCTAAACATTGCCCAGTCTACAGACTCCAAACAATCCTGGAGTTGTTCCTCAGCCCCCCCGACCAGCTCTGCACAGTCCTCACCTCAGGGGGTGCGCTCTTCAATTGCTGCCTGTAGGCAGGAAGAAGCAGCAACGCAGTATGGTCGGATTTACCAAAGGGTGAGGGATAGAGCGATAGGCATCCTTGATGGTCGTGTAGCAGTGGTCAAGGGTATTTGGTCATCTGGTGCTGCAGGAGACATGTTGGTGGAAGTTAGGGAGCGATTTCTTAAGGTTGGCTTTGTTAAAATCTCCGGCCATGGTGGTAAATGCCTCGGGGTAAACCGTCTGGTGCTTATTGAGCGTGCAGCTTCCCCAGTGCCAGATGGACATCAGCCTGGGGAGGGATGTAGACCGCGCGCGGTCAGGATGATGGAGGTGAATTCACTTGGTAGGTAGAAGGGACGGCACTTCACAGTCAGGTGTTCCAGGTGTGGAGAGCAGGAGTTGGACAGGATTACCACGTCTGAGCACCACGCAGAGTTGACCATGAGGCAGACGACCCCTCCTCTCCCTTTCCCAGATGCCAGTGTACGGTCCATGCTATGGATGGAGAAAGCATCAGGCTGGACTGCTGAGTATGGGGAGCTGGGGGTGAGCCATGTCTCTGTGAAACAGAACACAGAGCATTCCCTCACCTCCCTTTGATAAAGCAGCCTTGCTCTTAAGTCCTCCACTTTATTTTCAAGGGACTGTACATTGGCCAGAAGGATGGTAGGAAGAGGGGATCGAAGTCCCCTGCGCTTCAGTCTGACCTGAAGTCCTGCCCGTCGGCCATGTTTCCGGACACAATGGAGGCCTCCCCATTGTTTCCAGGTACTGTACTTACTGTACCTGCTGTTTCTGCGAACCTGCGCTGGAACGGGGATTTCTTCAGTCGGCAGCTCCAGCTCCGTTACGAATGGGGGTTCTCTCACAGACGTCAGCTCCAGCTCCATTGCTCCTGGGAGGTCCTGCCCGTCAGTTCCGGAGGTCTATCCCGGTGTTTCCAGGTACAGTACCTGCAATCCTCCGTCGGGTCGGGTGTTTTCCAGCGAGCGAGGGAACGTTTATAGTCGGAGGCTCCTGCAACTGCGGGAGATCGCGATATCGCTAGTGCATTCGTGCACTAGCAGCTTGTCCAATACGGTGCCGATTTCTGCCGTTTTCCTGAACCAGGTGAGTTGATTGAAGTTGTAAATAATCCTTTTCTGTTGGGCTGCTTTGCAAATGTCGCCACAGGCAGGTGCCAATTCATACATTTACATGTAACTATATCTCCTCATTTTCAAATTATTTTAACCGCCATAGATGTAAAGTCACTTGCCAGGTATCACATAAATATCATTGTTTTGTTTGTAGTTATTTTATTATGTGGTCATGTTAATAAAGGTCTGATTCTACCATAGTTGTATTCAAACCACTGATTGCTCACCTCTGGAATGTTCACCATATTATAGGAAAGATGTTGTCAAGCTGGAAAGGGTACAAAGAAGATTTACAAGAATGTTGCCAGGGTTAGAGGGTGTGAGCTATAGGTAGAGGTTGTGTAGGCTGGGACTCTATTCCTTGGACCGCAGGAGGATGAGGAATTATCTTATTGAGGTATATTTAATCATGAGAGGAATAGATTGGGTAGATGCACAGAATCTCTTGCCCAGAGAAGTGAGTCAAGGACCAGAGGACATAGGTTTAAGGTAAAGGGGAAAAGATTTAATAGGAATCTGGGGGGTAACTTTTCACACAAAGGATGGTGGGTGTATGGAACAAGCTGCCAGAGGAGGTAGTTGAGGCAGTGACTATCCCAACATTTAAGAAGCAGTTAGACAGGTACACGGATAGGACAGCTTTGGAGGGATATGGACCAAACTCGGGCAGGTGGGACTAATATAGCTGTTGGCCGGTGTGGGTAAATTGGGACAAACGGCCTGTTCCCACACAGTATCACTCTATGACTCTATGAATCAGCATTATTTCAGAAAGTACAAGTTGGATACAATAAGGAATGAGTGCACCACTTTCATTATGATAACATAGATAACTACTGGATGAAAGAAGACCCACATGAGTTTCTGGTGTTGCAGATAAGAAATGATTAACAAATGATGTAAATAGCAGGATAATACATTTCCAAACGAATGCCAGGGTATCGTATAGTGAATTACTCTGACATAATACCTGAATCTGCGATATTAAAATAGCTATATAAATAAAAGTTGTTGTAGCTGTGTTTTGCAGTGGGTTTCATGCTTATGTAGAACAATTTTTAGATGTTAAACAAGAAGCTATTTAGCAATGTTTTTTATATAACAACAGTATCTAAATCAATGTCATTCTAACATTGTGGTAATAAGATTATTCGGTATAAAAACTGTCATCAAATTATTTATGATAATAGAAAGAAAGTTACAGCAGCACATGGTCAAACTTTGCACAGGACTGAAAATGCTATTTATGACACATTGTGATTATTGCAAAGCAATGTAGTTCACGCACAGAATTTCTGACGTGTGCCTGATAGGGCCAGTTATCTATCCCCTGAGAGTTTTATCAGCATTAGCTAATGTAGAAGGTCATTGGTGTCATATTTGACCATCAGGATTTAGTTAGCAATTGAGGAAAGTTTAGTTAGCACAATCATTCAGAATGCCAGTTTCCACTTTGTTAATGTTTATTTCATGTTTATTTGTTGCTGAAACCCTCTTAGATGCCTTTGTTACTGTACTTCCAGATGATTCCAGACAGATGCAGTTTGCTGCCCAGATTCAGAGCAACGGCATTATGCTCAGTTAAAACCAATTTGAACTACATCTAAAAGTATTCAGAAATAAATGGCAATCTGATGGAGTGAAAGTTAAAAGATAATCCACGTTATTTGCTTGAACTACATTAGTTTATCTGTTGAGCATTTAATATTAATATTCCAAGGCTAAGGAAGAAATTATGTGATACCCTGACAAGTAGAGTGAACTGAAAAGCACTTAAATTTAAAAAAACTGGGCACAGTTGAATGGCAGAAATACACCTGATATTATAGATGGCAAACAAGAAATTGTAAAAAAAGATATAGATATTTGATGAATGGGTAAAAATATTTAAAATATTAGGTGAAAGAGAAGGAACGCTCACATGATAGCAGTGATTTAAGGCTTGCAGGAAGCACCATTACCCAAAAGGATGCCATGATGTTTTTGCAAAAATCATACAGAAAGAGCTAAACTAATCCAAGTCAGGATAGAAACAACACCGCCCAGCCACAAGGGACTGCAGATGCTGGAATCTTGAGCAAAAATAAAATGCTGGAGGAACTCAGCAGGTCAGCGGGTCAGGCCGCATCTGTGAACAGAAATGCCCAGTTCATCCAGCTATTTACTTTTTGCACCAAATCAAACACATCTTTTTGTACTTCACCTGGAAGTTAATCTTAATGCAATTACATTTGAAACACTTTTGCCAGAGATTAAGAAATGTTTCAAAGAAACTGAAGGCAATTCATCATGCAGTATAAAGGATGTGTTAAGGCTTTGTTAAAGCTCTTGGACTACACGTTCCCCGCTTTGACACTGATTGTCAGGATCAAGCTGAATGTGAGCTAGCTGTTCCAGAGTGCATCTGTTGACATTTCCTGACATTCAGCCATGCCAGGACAGCTGATCCGTTGCTCCACCCTGGATTCACCATGAACTCTCTGGTGGTTCCCAGTCAGCCAAAGAAAGGCTGGATAAGCTGGTTATCCAGTCCCTCATCATTATGCCATTGCATCTAGCAATGCCTCATTCATTGCAATGGGGTCACCAACCACATCTTGCTATTGAGGGAGTGCAGCGTAGTTTCACCAGGTTAATTCCTTGGATGGCGGGACTGACATATGATGAAAGAATGGGTCGACTGGGCTTGCATTCACTGGAATTTTGAAGGATGAGAGAGAATCTTATAGAAACATATAAAATTCTTAAGGGATTGGACAGGCTAGATGTAGGAAAAAATGTTCCCAATGTTGGGGGAGTCCAGAACTAGGGGTCACAGTTTAAGAATAAGGGGTAGGCCATTTAGGACTGCGATGACGAAAAACATTTTCACCCAGAGAGTTGTGAATCTGTGGAATTCAGAAGGCAGTGGAGGCCAATTCAATGAATATTTGCAAGAGAGAGTTAGGTTTAGCTCTTAGGGCTAACGGAATCAAGGGATATGGGGAAAAGGCAGGAACGGGGTACTGATTTTGGATGATCAGCCATGACCATATTGAATAGCAGTGCTGGCTGAAAGGGCCGAATGGCCTACTCCTCTACTTATTTTCTATGTTTCCATGGTTAACTCTGATGGGAAAGTTAAGTGATGATAAGTATATTGCTTTTTCTCCATACTTTAATTAACTTTTTAACGTTAATTTCCATGTGCAAAACGTTAATATTTTTAATATTTAGATCCATTTCATCTGTTTCCACCTGCCTGATCATCAGATATAATGCAATGAAAAGCCCTTTGATCTGATTTAGGCCACTAGGCTAATCCAGGGGCAGAACCTCAGTTTCTAACACCTGAGTCTCAGTTGCCACAAGTAGACTGCTTCATGGAGCAGTCTCAGCAGCAATACCTTAAGCTGAAATGCACCACTGCAGTTCAACAAAATTGTTGAAAAATTAAAAAAGACTACCACTCGACGTTCAATACAATCATCCCTTCCATTCTTGTTACGAAGCTGAATAATTGGGTCTCTGTGCATCCCATTGCAACTGGACCCTCAACTTCTTCATCAACTGAACACAATTGGTACGAATTGGCAACAACATGTCCTCCTCAATAACCATCAGCATAGGAGCTCCTCAAGGGTGTGTGGTCAGTCCCCTGTTTTACTCACTGTATTCCCATGACTGTGTAGCCGGACAAAGTTCCAACTTCATCTTTAAATTCGCAGTGACACCACTGTTGTTGGATGAATTCTGGTTAATGAATGGTCAGAGTATAGGAGGGAGATCAATCATCTGATTGAATGGTGCAAGACCAACAACCACTTTCCTAATATCAGTAAGACCAAGGACCTGATAGTTGATTTAATAAGAGGAAGGCCAATGATTCCAACAACCCTGATTTCATTGATGGGTCGGGGATGGAGGGAGTCAACAGCTTCAAGTTCCTGGGCATGCATATCTCTGGAGATCTGTCCTGGAACCAGCACACTCATAAATAAAGCAGTTCAATGCCTCTACTTCCTTAGAAGATTGAGGAAATTCAGTATGCCAACGTATAATCTCTTGAAATTCTACAGGTGTGTGGTAGAGATCATATTGACTGGTTGCATCGCAGCCTGGTTCAGCAACTCAAATGCCCAGGAATGAAGGAGATTACAAAAAGTGGTGGACACTGTCCAGTCCATCATAGGCACTGACCTCCCCATCAACAACATGATCTACAGAAGGCAATGCCACAAAAAGGCAGACAGCATCATCAAAGATCCACAACCACACTGGCCAAACTCTAATTTCACTCCTGCCATAGAGAAGGTATGGGAGTCTGAAAACCGTGACTTCCAGGTTCAGGAACAGCTTCTTCCCAACAAACAACAGGCTATTGAACACTACAAACATCAGCTAGACTTCAATCTATGAACTGTCTTGGTTCACTAAGGAATTCAGGCCTTTGCTTAGTTTTGCACTAATATTAGAATTTTTATTTTATCTAAGAGCTTTTTTTGTTATTTATTTATTTATTTAGCTTTATTCAAGAACTGCTACAAGAAGGAGATCCATATTTAACATGCCAGAAAAATGTGGCAGTACCAATGATAATTGTTTCAAAAGCATTTTGACAGGTACGTGGATAGAAAAGGAATAGAGGGATTATGGGCCATATGCAGGAAAGTGGGATTATCATAGACATCTTGGTCAACATGGACACATTGGGCTGAAGGGCTTGTTTCTGTGCTCTATGGCTCTGTAACTCTTGATGACTATATAATATCACACCAGTGATGTAATGTGTCCACCCCCTTCTAGGTGTGCAATGGGTATACCTGTAGTATTAGCCAATCTGCTACCTCAAGCAGGTGATAGCATTAGCAGTATGATAATCCATCACTAACACTGCACTTAATACATGACACGCTGAAGCAGATCTGGTGTTTCCGTTCCAGGAGCATAATAAGGCCATTTGGCCCATCAAGTCCGCCATTTAATCATGGCTGATCTATCTATCCCTCTCAACCCCATTCTCCTGCCTTCGCCCCATAACTCCTGACACCCTTACATCAAAAATCTGTCAATCTCCGCCTTAAAAATATGTGTTGATCTCACCTGGACTGTGTGCAGTCCAGGTGAGATTCACCATCATCTGACCAAATACATTTATTTTAATCTCCTTTCTAAAGGTACGCCCTTTTATTCTGAGGCTATGGCCTCTGGTCGTAGACTCTCCCACTAGTAGCAACATCCTCCCCACATTCACTGTATCCAGGCCTTTCACTATTTGGTACATTTCAATGAGGTCCCCCATCATACTTCTAAACTCCAGCGAATACATGCCCTGTGCCTTCAAACGCTCATCATATGTTAACCCAATCATTCCTGGAATCATTCTCGTAAACCTTCTCTGGACCCCCTCCAATGCCAGCAGATCCTTCTTGAGATATGGGGCCCAAAACTACTCACAGTACTCCAAATGCAGACTGACCAGTGCCTTATCAAGCCTCAGCATTACATCCCTGTTTGTGTATTGTAGCCCTCTCGAAACAAATGCGAGCATTGTATTCATCTTCCTTACTACCGATTCAACTTGCAAATTAACATTTTGGGTATCTTGTACCAGCACTCCCAAGTCCCTTTGCACCTTCGATTTCTGAATTCTCCCCACATTTAGAAAATAGTAAACACCTTTATTCCTACTGCCAAAATGCATTACTCCACATTTTGCTACGCTGTATTCCATCTGCCACTTCTCAGCCCACTCTCCCAACCTGTCCAAGTCCTTCTGCAGAGTCCCTGCTTTCCCTACACCACCTGCCCCTCCACCTATCTCCGTATCATCTGCAAACTTGGCCAGAAAGTTCCCTCATCTAAATCATTTTCTTCAATTTCCTCATCCAAATCATTTATATACACCGTAGTAATATTTGCAATTTTCCAATCACCTGGAACCACCCCTGACTCCAGTGTTTCTTGAAAGATCACAATATTACGTGCACAATCTTTAAAGCCACCTCTTTCAGAACTCTGTGTGCAGTCCAGGTGACATTCACCTTCAGACCTTTCAGCTTCCCAAGCACCTTCTCTTTAGTTATAGCCACTCTACTAACTTCCACCCCTTGACTCTCTTGAGTTTCCGGCACGTTGCTGGTATCTTTCACTGTGAAGACTGATGCAAAAAAAGTATTCAATTGCTCTGCCATTTCTTTATTCCTCATTTACACTTCTCCAGTTTAAATTTCCAAGCGGTCCAATATCCACTCTTGCCTCTTTCTTACCCTTTATATACGTGAAGAAACTATCATTATTCTTTTTCATATTATTGGCTAGCTTACTTTCGTATTTCATCTTTTCTCCCCCAATTGTCTTTTTTGTTACCTTCATTTTAAAACTACCCAATCCATCAGCTTCCCACTAATCTTTGCAAATTTCCTCTCTTGCGATCTAGTACCAATCTGATTTTTCCAGTATACCTGCATATTGACCACCGTAACATTGCCTTGGACCCATTGAATTGAGTCCCAGTATAATAATTCCATAATATTTCGGACACCTGCAGACTGTGGCAATGCCTGAATACTATAAATGGCTGCAAAGCAAAGTCAGGTAACATCGCTGGGGATAGTGCGGCCCTATCTGATGAAATTAACACATTCTATGCTCACTTGAAGCAGAATGTCAACAGGACAATGACATCCGTCCTGTAAGACTCGAACGTGCCTTTTGTCAGGGTCATTGTTGCAGAAATTAGATTGGCCTTCCTGAGGTTGAATTCTCAGAAAGCAACTGGCCAGGACGGAGTCCCTGGCTGCGTCCTTAGGATTTCACAAACCAACTAGCAGGAATGTTCACAGACATCTTTAATCTCTCCCTACTCTATTCTGAGGTAGTCACTTGCTTCAAGACCACTATTATCCCAGTGTCAAAGAAAAGCAAGATCACATGCCTTAATGCCTACCATCCAGTGAACTTGATATCCACCATCATTAAGTGCCACACTCATCACTAGAATACCTGAATAAGAGATACACATACATCAGACTTCTATTCATAGACTACAGCTCTGCTTTCAATGCCATTACCCTTACCAAGCTCATCTCCAAACTTAGGGATTTTGGAGTAAGCACTCACCTTTGCAATGGTCCTTGACTTTTTGACCAATAGACCACAATTAGTGAAGACTAGTGACAAATCATCCTCGAAGATAATCCTCAACACTATTGCCCTGCAGCGATGTGCTCTCCACCCCTTTTTATACCCCTTATACAATCATGACTATGTAGTATAAAAAAAAAAAACTCAACTTACAATTTGCAGACACCACCATAATGGGTCGGATATCCAATAATGATAAGATGGACTACAGGAAGGATATTTAGAACCTATTAACCAGTTGCCTTCTTCTTCTTGCGTTTGAGGCAGCAGAAGTCCGCAGCAGGGTGATGCCATCCGGTTCGACATCCGTAGGAACCCGCCCTAAAAAGAGCGCATGCTCTGGGTTGACACCAAGCTGCAGCGCTGCTGCTGCCTCTGTTTGTTGTCGTTCGCCTGACTGAGGTCAGTTGACAGGGCTCACCATGGGCAGGCCGACAACATGAGCCCCAACCAGTTGCCAAAACAACCACTCCCTCAAGTCAGCAAGACAAAGGAGATTGCAATAGACTTCAGGAAGCAAAGCGGTATACTTACCCTGGTATACATTGATGGCGCCGAAGCAGAGATGGTTGAAAGCTTCAAGTTCTTAGGAGTAAATTATCACCAGCACCTTGTCCTGGACCAACCATATCGAAGCAATGGCCAAGAAAGCACACCAATGGCCCTACTTCCTCAGAAGGCTTAGGAAGTTTGACATGTCCCCAATAACTCTCACCAACTTCTACAGATGCACCTTAGAAAGCATTTTATCAGAATGTATCACAGCATGGTTTGGGAACAGCTCCATCCAAGACCACAAGACATTGCAGAGAGTTGTGGATGTAGCCCAGAGAATCATGCAAACCATCCTCCCTTCCATTGACTCCATCTACACTTCACGCTGCCTCTGCAAGCCCACCAGCTTAATCAAGGACAAGTCTCACCCTGGTCACTCCTCTTCTACCCCCTCCCATCAGGCAAGAGGTACAGAAGTTTGAAAATGCACACCTCCAGATTCAAGGACAGTTTCTTCCCAGCTGTTATTAGACAACTGATTCATCCTTTCACCATCCAGAGGGCGGTCTTGATCTACCATCTACCTGTGTAGGAAGGAACTGCAGATGCTGGTTTAAACCGAAGAAACAAGCTGGATTAACTCAGTGGGACAGGCAGCATCTCTGGAGAGAAGGAATTAGTCTGATGAAGGGCTCGACCCAAAATGTCACCCCTACCATCTACCTCATTGGAGACCTTCGGACTATCTTTATTTGGACTTTACTGGCCTTTATCTTGCATTAAACATTGTTCCCTTTATCCTGTATCAGTACACTGTGGAGGGCTTGATTGTAGTCATCATCACTGATGGATAGCACGCAACAAAAACAGTTTTTCACTGCAGCTTGATACATGTGACAATAATAAATTAAACTCTAAACTCAAGTTGTCAGAGGTCCAAGAACTAATCACCAGATGCCACCTGCTGACGTTCCAAGAAACTGCAAAGTGGTGTGAAATATACAGATACATAGAAAATAGGTGCAGGAGTAGGCCATTCGGCCCTTCGAGCCTGCACCGCCATTCAATATGATCATGGCTGATCATCCAACTCAGTATCCCGTACCTGCCTTCTCTCCATACCCCCTGATCCCCTTAGCCACAAGGGCCACATCTAACTCCCTCTTAAATATAGCCAATGAACTGGCCTCAACTACCCTCTGTGGCAGAGAGTTCCAGAGATTCACCACTCTCTGTGTGAAAATGTTTTTCCTCATCTCGGTCTTAAAGGATTTCCCCCTTATCCTTAAGCTGTGACCCTTTGTCCTGGACTTCCCCAACATCGGGAACAATCTTCCTGCATCTAGCCTGTCCAACCCCATAAGAATTTTGTACGTTTCTATAAGATCCCCTCTCAATCTCCTAAATTCTAGCGAGTATAAGCCAAGTCTACCCAGTCTTTCTTCATATGAAAGTCTGGATGACTGAAAGTCATATGAAAGAAATGTCTTCCTTTTATTCTGAAGCTCCTTATTCTGACTCCAAATTGTTTAATGTTCACTCACTCCAGACTTTTCTTTCATCAACAATGATCAGCCAATTTTCACTGAAATTCATATAATAAAAAATGATAATTATTGAATAAGGGAACAACATAACCCTCTTGCGCTGATCTGCTGTTCAATGAGATTATGGAAAATTGTGACCTAAATTCATATAGCTGCTGTGTTTTCCGTGAACCCTGGTAACCTCTAGTGGACAAAATCTATCAGTCTCAAAACAGCCTAGGATCAATTGCCGTTTTCAAAAGGGTGTTCCAAATTTCTACCATCAGTTATAGAGTCATACTGTGTGAAAACAGGTCATTTAGTGCATTACATTCACCCCGACCGGTAGGAACCTATTCATATTAATCCCATTTCCAGCACTTGGCATCTTAACCTTCAATGACTAGGCAGTTCAAATGGTTGTCAAGACACTTTTTAAATACTCCTGTGACTCTGCTTTTACCACGCATTCACCTCTGATACAGAGAAAAGTTTTCTAAGGTCTACTTTATCTATATCGCTCATATTTCCATATATCTCAATCATGTTTCCTACCTCAATCCTCTTAATCTCCCCTCCAGGGAAAGCTGACTTTACCCCTACAGTCTCTCTTCATAGCTGAAAGAATCCATTCCAGTCAACATTCTGGTGAATCTCCTTTGCACCCTCTTCAGCACTATTATATCTTTCCTATAATGTGGTTACCAGAACTGCATGCAATAATCCAGCTGAGGTCTGACTAATGTTTTATGAAATTTTGTTCAATGCCCTGATGAACAAAGACCAGCATCCCACAAGGCTTCTTAAGTGAATACTGACAAAAGTACTGAAGTGGAATTCCCTGCAAAATCATTTGTTTCAAAATCCCTGTTGCAAGAAGGGATACCTTTATGTAACAAATAAAATGAGAGGATATTCTAATACATACAACATTCCTCAGCTCCTGACAATCTGAAAGAAAGATAGAAAATGTTGGAAACAATGAAGGTCAGGCAGCATAAGTGGAAAGAAAAACAGTTAACATTTCAGTTAAATTCCAAAGACTCTTTATTAGATTTGTTTTAAGCTGCAGATAAATTGGAGTGAGGGAGAAATAAGGAACATCTGTGATAGGCTGAGACCAAGGTTGCCATGATGATAGATTATTAAAGAGGCAGTTAGACGGTGACAAAGAGTTATGTGTTGCAAATAACAAAATGTGGTAATTGAGTGGGGGAAAAGAAAAAAACTGAGCCCAATATCACAGATGGATGATTTATACCTGAAATGGCCAGAGTGAAGACACAGACAGAGAGAGTGAGGTATCAGAAGGAGTAGTTAAAATTGAATTCAAATCCAGATCGAAGATTACGTGAACTTCCACAGACCTGCATTCGGTCTTATTATGTGATTGGCTGCTTGATGTAGGTGTGCAATTGAAAGGCTTGTTTCTGCGCTGCATAGTTCTATCTCACATTTATTAGCTTTCCTTCAATCGTAAGTAATAGGAGACGCATTAGATAATTTGAGCATGTTCTTCCTATGATTAAATCATGTTATTTTAATCATTTCCCTCAGTGTCAGTGTCATTTTCCGGCATTATCCTCCTATCCATGAAGCTATCCATATTTGTTACAGAGTGGTGGGTGCCTGGAATCTGCTGCTAGGAGCAGTGGTATCTCAGTCACCGAGGCTGGCATCATTAGATCCTTCATGAGGATTCTCATCCTCAGATTTCATCCTCAGAAAGCGTCTGGACCTGTGGAGTACCTGCTCGTGTTCTCAAACCAACTGGCTGGAGATCTTGTGGATGTCTTCCATCTGTCATTACTGAGGTCTGAAGTTCCCAACTGTTTTAAAAGGTCATCAATAATACTGTTACCCAAGAGGAGTAAGGTGACATGTCTCAATGACTACTGACTGGTGGCACAAGCGTCTGTGATGCTGAAATGATTTAAGAGGTTGGTTATGGTGCATATCAACTCCTGCCTTAGTAAGAACCTGAAACTGCTACAATTTGCGTATCATCACAGTAGTTCAACGGGGGATGCGATCTCACTAGGTCGCCGTCTGCACTAGACCATTTGGACAATAAAAACACATACTTCATGCTGTTGCTCATTGGCATTCAACACCACCATCCCCTCCAAATTTGTTACCAAGCTCAGGGAACTGGGTCTCTGCTCACCCCTTTGCAACTGGTTCCTCGATTTGCTCATCAACAGACCACAATCATTACGAATTGGCAATAACACTTCCCCCATAATAAGCATCAGTACAGGGAATCCCAAGGCTGTGTGCTCAGCCCATTGCTCACTCACACTATATCCATGACTATATAGCCAGCCACAATTCCAACTCCATCTTTGAATTAGCCGCAACACCATCGTTGTTGGACCGCAATGATGAGTCACAGTATAAGAGGCAGATCGATCATCTGATTGAATGGTGCCATAACAACAACCTTGCTCTCAATGTCAGTATGACCAAGGAGCTGATAATTGACTTTAGGAGAGGGAGGCTGAGGATCCATGAACCTATCCTCATCATCGGGTTGGTGGTGGAGTCAACAACTTCCTACTTCCTTAGAAGATTGAGGAGATTTGGGTGTTGAGGAATATTCTCTTGAACTTATACAGGTGTACGGTAGAGAGCGTATTTACTGGTTGCATCACGGCCTGGTTTAGCAACTCGAGCACCCATGAATGAAGATTACAAAATGTGGTGGACTCAGCCCAGTCCATCACAGGTACTGACCTTCCCACCATCACAGGGATCTACAAGGGCTGCCTCAAAAAGGCAGCTAACATCATCAAGGACCCACACCACCCTGGGCCGTACTCTCATTTCACTCCTGCCACTGATCACTGTGACCTCCAGGTGTAGGAACAGCTTCTTCCAACAACCAACAGGCTCTTGAACTATAAACACCATCTAAGCTATGTCTAGTTTGTACTGGGGACTGCCGTGTTTTTTTTTAGCATTAATATTGTTTTATTTAATTTATTGAATTTTTTTTCTTTATTATATCTATTAATACTGTGTTTACACACCTTTATTGCTACTGCAAGTAAGAATTTAATTGTTCTGTTTTTCGATACAGATGAGTTAAACACTCCTGATGGAGGCAGAAATAGAGGAGTTTATGAGACTTTTGGATAGACTGGGAATGGAGAGATATTGATCACGTGCAGGCAGCCGAGATTAGTTTAACTTGTATTCATGTTCTGCACAGACATTGTGGACGGAATGGCCAGTTACTGTGCTGTACTGTTCTACACATTCTTTGTCAACTGAACTCTCTTTCCATCTGGAAATTTACATTTTCTCAAACTTTTGTCAGAACTGATCATTAACCGTGATTTTCTCTCCGCAGAGTCCGTCTGGGCTTCCCGGTGCTTTCTGTATCCAGTGCAGGGTTTAAAATGCTGAGTTTCAAGCCTGGGATTGCTCCAGCAGCCTGTCCCGGACCCTCGCAGGACAGGGCAAGGACAGGGCAGGGTGGCAAGGCAGGGCTGGGAAAGGCAGAGCAGTGAGTCGGGTCTGGGTCTGAAGAAGGATCTCGACCCGAAACGTTGCCCATTCCTTCTCTCCTGAGATGCTGCCTGTCCCGCTGAGTTACTCCAGCATTTTGTGTCTACCTGGGAAAGGCAGAGCTGGAAAGGGCTGGGTAAGGCTAAGCTGGGCAGGGCAAGGGAAGGCAGGGCTGGGGCTGGTCAAGGACATAGCGATAGATTCTTGATTCATATGGGTGTCAGAGATTATGGGGAGAAGGCAGGAGTCTGGGGTTAGGAGGGAGAGATAAATCAGCCATGATTGAATGGCATAGTAGGCCTAATTCTACTCCTATTCCTTATGACCTTATGAGGATAGGGTGGGCAAGGCGGGGCTGTGCAGGACAAGGCAGGGCAATACAGGACTGGGTGGACAGGGCAGAGGAATATGGGACAATGTGGGCAGGGCAGAGCAATACAGGACAGGGTGGGCATGGAAGAACAATACAGGACAGGGTGGGCATGGAAGAACAATACAGGACAGGGTGGGCAGGGCAGAGCTGTGCAGTGCTGGGTGAGGCATTACAATACAGGACTGGGTGGACAGGGCAGAGCAATACACGGCAAAGCTGTGCAGGGCTGGGAAAGGCAGTGCAGTGCAGCGCTCTGTGTGAAGGTGCGGGCCCGGTGACTCGGGCCGGTTCCTCCGGCCAGTGGAGGCGCTGCCGGGATCCGCACCTTGACCCTGTCCTCCCGGTAACCCGGCAGTGGAAGCGGCTCAGCCCCAGCTCCAGGCCCGGGCCCGCCCATGGACTGAACCGGGATTAAACCGGAGAGGAGAGCCCAGCCCCACGCGTGGGGGGCGCGGGGCAACAGGTACACATGGTGGATGGTGCAACCCTTCCCCTCCTCCTCCCCTTCTCCTCCTTCCCCTACCCTCTCCTTCCCCAAGTCTCCTTCCCCTACTCCCCCTACTCCTCCTCCCCCCCTCGGCTGTAGGAGACACGAACTCCTTCAACACTGTCTTACTGTGGGCCTGAAGTACATTGTGACAGATAGAGACAGTTGGCATAGTGTGTACTGGGCAAGTTCAGTGAGTTGTGGCTGGCATCACAGCAAAATTGACGACTGTCTGTTGCTTACACTGTGGTAGGTAAGTCCGACTAGGTAGACACAAAATGCTGGAGTAACTTAGCGGGACCTGCAGCATCTCTGGAGAGAAGGAATGGGTGACGTTTCGGGTCGAGACCCTTCTTCAGACGTCCGACTAGGTGTGTTACGTAGGTTGGGGGTAGATATACCCAGCTGGGGGTGTCACATGGTAAGTACACCTAGATAGAGATGTTGTATACACTGGGGCTGGTACCCTCAGCCAATACACATGGCTGGGTGTATGGAGTACATTGTAGCCAGTGCAATTGGTAATGTTCTTTGCACAGTAGCAGGTACGGGGATGTGTAGTGAATACCACAGCAGGCAAATTTTGCTGAGGTGATTTTGAGGAAGGACATTCTTGCTATTGAGGGAGTGCAGCGTAGGTTTACAAGGTTAATTCCCAGGATGGCGGGAATATGCTGAAAGAATGGAGCAGCTGGGCTTGTATACTCTGGAGTTTAGAAGGATGAGAGGGCATCTCATTGAAACATATAAGATTGTTTAGGGTTTGGACACGCTAGATGCAGGAAACATGTTCCCAATGTTGGGGGAGTCCAGAACCAGGGGTCACAGTTTAAGAATAAGGAGTAAGCCATTTAGAACAGAGACGAGGAAACACTTTTTCTCACAGAGAGTGGTGAGTCTGTGGAATTCTCTGGTGGAGGCAGGTTCTCTGGATGCTTTCAAGAGAGACCTAGATAGGGCTCTTAAAAATAGCGGATTCAGGGGATATGGGGAGAAGGCAGGAACGGGGTACTGATTGGGGATGATATGCCATGATCACATTGAATGGTGGTGTTGGCTCGAAGGGCCGAATGGCCTACTCCTGCACCTATTGTCTATTGTGATAGTTTGCACCAAGCCAAATATGCTTGGCTGTGACTGTACTTTTCCTTCGCTCCAGCTACACTTTAGTAAGTGCAACTAGTTACAGCCACAGTGAACCGTGTGGCAGGTACATTAGATGGTGACGTTACTGTGCACCGTGGAAGGTAAGTTCAACTCTAATGTGGCACACACTACAGCAGTGATGTTTGACAATAGCATTAGTGTGCACCACAGCACGTACACTGGACAGTGCCGTTAGCGTGTACAGAGGCAGGTACACTGGTGGTGGCGTCTCCAGTGCATAAAGCAAAATATCACCAATTTTGGACTGGATAAATTGCGGGAAGCAAAAAGTTCCAAGTTTGTTTCTTGAGAGAACATGAGTGAAATGGAACTGAGTTTTCCATGGCCAGGTGATGCATGCAGTGAATGCAACACTGAAATGCACCTGCTGCACCAGGATCTGCAACTGGAATATTACATGAAACTACACCAGAAAATGTGAACAATGTGACAGAATCAATAGAGCAGTTTGCAGCTGCCAACACTAAACTAATAGCCAACAAATGATTGTTGAGGTTATCACAGGAGAAGAAGAAGAGAGTAATGTTTTACAGTTAAAATGTGTACTATTTGAGTTTGATAAGACTTAATCCTCAGAGAGAGGGGAATAGGTCTCTCGACGTTCAATGACATGGCATCTGGTGATGATGGAGACCTGCAGTCAGGGCAGCCTCTGTTTGCTTCTGAATCCCAAACCCTTGGCTCAAGTGTAAATTGATAAAGTCAGTGACAAGAGTAAGTGGATCGTTGCCGGGGACTTGAAGGACAAAGGTATCAAGATCTTTCTCATTTCAGCCAGTTCAAAAGTTGCCGGATGACTATGCAGCACTACATCACCGTCCTTTGGCATTGAGAAGTCGTTCTGAACAGGAGCCAGAACTTCATGTATAACTTCAGAGTCAGGAATGACAGAGTCAAATGAGGAAGACGGTGATGGCAACGACAAAAGTCGATCTGCTGTAGCAACAAGTGGCCCTTGTGAGACGGATGACAAACAGACTACAGGAAACGCATAACATCATTGTAACTCATCTGCTTGCAAGGTTTCTGCTCTCGGGACTTGCAGGAGCAGTCCCTCCAAGTGGACTTTGAGCATCCCAGACCAGTGATTTATTTTTTCAGGTATTGTTGAAGATGAATTCTAGATTCCAGAGAACTCCTGATGGGTCGCGCGTGGCAGATGAACTCCTGATGGGCTTGCGTGCTGCTGCCATAATCCAGCAGCAGGCTTTGTTTGCCCGCTGTGGAACCGGGGAACCCACCTGTGGTGGGAGCCACGTCCGAGGTTCGTCTCCAGCTCGCCCTCAAAGACATAGAACCTGAAGATGTAGGGAGACAGAGATGGACGCTGGACAAAGGGCCGGTGAGGACCACGGGTGATCTAATCTTCCGTGCCATCAAGGTCAGCTGTGGGAGATGCCCCTGGGGCACGGAGGCTGAAGTGCGGGCGAGGAGAGGGACGATAGTTCACTGGAGGATCCAAATGGAGGATGGAGGCGACGGATGCAGCAGGTCTTTATGGCCAGCTGCAGGTGGGACTTTGGAAATAGCGTTAACACTCTGGCGACTGGCATATGGTGGTTGTTTGTATGCATTCGGTACTTAATTGAGGATTATACTTATGTACAATAATAATCTTACTTTAGTTTTAGTTTTTTAATTTCAGAAATACAGCGTGGAAACATGCCCTTCCGCCCACTGAGCCTGCGCCAACCAGCTATCCCCACATATTAACACTATCCTACACCCAATAGGCACAATTTTTGCATTTACCAAGCCAATTAACTTACAAACCTGTACGTCTGGAATGTGGGAGGAAACCGAAGATCTCGGTGAAAACCCACGCGTTCACGGGGAGAGCGTACAAATTCCGTACAGAGAGCACCCTTAGTCGGGATCGAACCCACATCTCTGGCGCTGCATTCACTGTAAGGCAGCAACTCTACCCACCGCGCCGCCCTGATTTGTATGCAAAAAAAACTTTCACTGTACCTCGGTAACCGTGATAATTAACTAACCATTGATACATAGAAAATAGGCGCAGGAGTAGGCCATTCGGCCCTTCGAGCCTGCACCGCCATTCAATATGATCATGGCTGATCATCCAACTCAGTATCCCGTACCTGCCTTCTCTCCATACCCCCTGATCCCTTTAGCCACAAGGGCCACATCTAACTCCCTCTTAAATATAGCCAATGAACTGGCCTCAACTACCCTCTGTGGCAGAGAGTTCCAGAGATTCACCACTCTGTGTGAAAAAGTTTTTCCTCATCTCGGTCTTAAAGGATTTCCCCCTTATCCTTAAGCTGTGACCCCTTGTCCTGGACTTCCCCAACATCGGGAACAATCTTCCTGCATCTAGCCTGTCCAACCCCATAAGAATTTTGTACGTTTCTATAAGATCCCCTCTCAATCTCCTAAATTCTAGCGAGTATAAGCCAAGTCTATCCAGTCTTTCTTCATATGAAAGTCCTGACATCCCAGGAATCAGTCTGGTGAACCTTCTCTGCACTCCCTCTATGGCTATAATGTCCTTCCTCAGATTTGGAGACCAAAACTGTACGCAATACTCCAGGTGTGGTCTCACCAAGACCCTGTACAACTGCAGTAGAACCTCCCTGCTCCTATACTCAAATCCTCTTGCTATGAAGGCCAACATACCATTCGCTTTCTTCACTGCCTGCTGCACCTGCATGCCTACTTTCAATGACTGGTGTACCATGACACCCAGGTCTCGCAGCACCTCCCCATTTCCTAATCGGCCACCATTTAGATAATAGTCTGCCTTCCCGTTTTTGCCACCAAAGTGGATAACCTCACATTTATCCACATTATACTGCATCTGCCAAACATTTGCCCACTCACCCAGCCTATCCAAGTCACCTTGCAGTCTCCTAGCATCCTCCTCACAGCTAACACTGCCCCCCAGCTTAGTGTCATCCGCAAACTTGGAGATGTTGCTTTCAATTCCCTCGTCCAGATCATTAATATAAATTGTAAATAGCTGGGGTCCCAGCACTGAGCCTTGCGGTACCCCACTAGTCACTGCCTGCCATTGTGAAAAGGACCCGTTTACTCCTACTCTTTGCTTCCTGTTTGCCAGCCAGTTCTCTATCCACATCAATACTGAACCCCCAATACCGTGTGATTTAAGTTTGTATCCTAATCTCTTATGTGGTACCTTGTCGAAAGCCTTCTGAAAGTCCAGATACAACACATCCACTGGTTCTCCACTATCCACTCTACTAGTTACATCCTCGAAACATAGATAGTCCAGCATATCTCACTGGCAGACTATCCTTGTGTTCGAAGGTAGACACAAAATGCTGGAGTAACTCAGCAGGACAGGCAGCATCTCTGGAGAGAAGGAATGGTTGACGTTTCGGGTCGAGACCCTTCTTCAGACTGATGTCAGGGGAGTGGGGGGACAGAGATCTGTCCAAATTAATGGCTTTCTCATGGTAAACTGAGAAACCGTTGAATTTCTGTTTGGGATGCAGGGAAATTGTTGTGAAACTTTCTTTGTTTCCTGAATGGCTCAGCAAGGCACTTCACTTTTCCAATGGGATATTATTCAGTTTAGAGAGTGCACAAAATTATGGGTTATTGTATTCACTGTCTGTCTGTTTCACACACGTATCCACATATGCATTTAATGTTCTGTTGAATGAGTGCATGGAGCTCAGATTTTGCTACTTAGAAGAGGAGAATTTTCATGGATTGCATCTCAAAGCAGCAGCAATATTAACAAGCTGTGACTTACAATGAATTTTGGGCAAAGATCCCAGCTATTTCATTTTTCAAATGTTATTTCCGGTACATGCATTGGGAGTAAAAAAATATATATTTGAGAAGTTATGCTTATGTATTCACTGAATCCCACAATTTTTTTGTACACAATATGCTCTTGATGTAACCAAGATTTTTGGTAAATTTGTGATGGTGGTGCCCAAGGAGATGCTGGGAGGTTACTGAGCTGTAAATTAAAGTGTGCTTTTCTGTTTACTATCTATTTGCTTTTGCAGTAAGCCTTGGAATCGGAGATGTAGCAGTTAAAATTCAGCACAGAAAGAAGTATATACTGTTTCCTGTTCAAAAATGGAAAATGGCAAAAAAACTCAATTATTATTTTTTGTTTATTTCTTCAGAATTGATTCATGCAATTTAGGTCGAGACCCTTCAGAATCAGGTCGCTTACGATTAATTTAGCGCCAGGTTCCCCACGAACATACGGTGTGCTAAACAGGTGGGAGGCGGCGCACGTTTGTCCGCACTCCAGGCCAGTATCAAACCTCAAGCTTACCGCCGCCTGGTGGATGGTGGCCGGTTATCCCAGGCCAACTATAGTGAGCCGCGGCGCTAAGGTATCGTTACGTTTTGGCGGGATTTGGATTTAGAGGCCTTCTGTCATAATCCCGCTAATGGTAGCTGCGCACCATTGACTCCTCAGCCAAGCACTTGCACCAGATGTCCGAACCCGCGGTTCCTCTCTTACTGAGCAGGATTACTATTGCAACAACACATCATCAGTAGGGTAAAACTAACCTGTCTCAAGACTAGAGAAGGGTCTTAATCCGAAATGTCACCTATTCCTTTTCTCCAGCTGCCTGACCCGCTGAGTTATCCAGATTTTTTATGTCTATCTTCGGTTTAAACCAGCATTTGCAGTTCCTTCCTACACATTCATCTAATTTGGGGTTGGTTCTGTGTAGGTCAGTTTGTGTTGTGTCTGTCGCTGTAACTTGTCCTTTTTGGACTGATAGTAACTTTTCTTATACTGAATAGTTGCGAATTTTGATACCAGAACGGCACAAAATCCACCCTGATATGGTTGAAAGGTTTGTGTAAATTTTACTACATCAAAATATATTTCTGGATTATATTAATAATCTAAGTGCGGCAGGTACAGTGGAGTGATGTTAGTGTGCACCATGGGAGTTATACTAGATGGTGATGTTAGTGTGCACCATGGGAGGTATGGATGCTTTCAAGAGAGCTAGATAGGGCTCTTAAAAATAGCGGTCAGGGGATATGGGGAGAAGGCAGGAATGGGGTACTGATTGGGGATGATCAGCCATGATCACATTGAATAGCGGTGCTGGCTCGAAGGGCCAAATGGCCTACTCCTGTACCTATTGTCTATTATTGTCTATTGTATACTAGACGGTGATGTTAGTGTGCACCAGGGCAGGTATACTAAACGGTGATGTTGGTGTGTTCTGTGACGGGTACACTAGACAGTGATATTAGTGTGAACCAGGTTAAGTATACTAGACGGTGATGTTAGTTTGCACCATGGGAGGCATACTAGACGGTGATGTTAGTGTGCACCACAGCCCGTATAGCAGACGGTGACGTTAGTGTGCATGTACACTTGGTGGTGGAGGTAGTATTGGTCACTGCAGCAGTCACACTCGCTGAGGTGGTGGAGTATATCACAGTATGTACACGGTGATGGTGATTCCGTCCAATGGGGCAGATACAACTGCCTGTGGGGATATGATCCATAGGAATGGGTGCACCTGGTTTTTGCCTTAAAGTGCATCATAGCCGCTACGCTCAGGTACAGTATACATCGGGCATTCTTTTACCTTTTTTTTACACTGGCTGGTACACTTAAATCTGACGCTGATTCTGTTGTATACTTGCCTGTCTAGTTTAGTGTACTGTGCAGAACATACATTTGACTTCATCTGCATGGTTCCCAATGATAGATCGTGGACGTTTGGGTAGGTTCAATTTTTAGGATGGAGATCTCAGGACAATTACTACTAAAGTCTCGTACTGGAGTTCATCATTTGTATGTAAGTGATTAGATCTGTTTATGGCATTTAATCATGACTGCACAGGTAATTTGCATTATTTAGCCAAACTACAGTTAACATCTTTTCTCAATGAATAATTCCTCCTTTAAAACATTTGTATCTGACTGTGGTGTATAGCTCAACATATATACTCTACTGTGTTGTGATAGGTATACCAAGATGTTGCCATAGTGTACAGTCCAGCACACATCGTCACAAGCATTGACAATTAGAGTCATAGAATTAGTCAATAGAATGCCCGAGAAGCCAATAAGCTCTTTTTGTATTGTTTTTAAATTGCATCTTTCCTTAAATGTTGCAGAATAGTGTAATTTACACTCAAGGATGTGAGATATTTATTCTAAATATAAACAAGTACTGATATAGAAGATGACATGAGACTGCAGATATTGGAATCTTAAGCAAAAAATGATCTGCTGGAGGAATGCAGTGGATCAGGGAGCATCCATGGCAGGAAATGGACAGATATCGTATTAGTTTAGTTCATTATTGTCACGTGTACCAAGGTACAATGAAAAGCTTTTTGTTTTTGTATTTCAATAAATGAAAAGACGATACATGATTACAATCAAGCTGTCCACAGTGTACAGATAGAGGGTAAAGGGTATAACATTTAGTGCAAGATAATGTCTAATGGAGTCTGATTAAAGATAGTTCGAAGGTCTCCAATTAGGTAGATGGAAGGTCAGGACCGCTCTCGGAATAGTTTGAGGAAGGACATCCTTGTGATTGAGGCAGTGCAGCGTAGGTTCACGAGATTGATCCCTGGGATGGCGGGACTGTCATATGAGGAAAGATTGAAAAGACTAGGCTTGTATTCACTGGAGTTTAGAAGGATGAGGGGGGGTCTTATAGAAACATATAAAATTATAAAAAGGCCTGGACAAGCTTGATGCAGGAAAAATGTTCCCAATGTTGGGCGAGTCCAGAACCAGGGGCCACAGTCTTAGAATAAAGGGGAGGTCATTTAAGACTGAGGTGAGAAAAAACGTTTTCACCCAGAGAGTTGTGAATTTATGGAATTCCCTGCCACAGAGGGCAGTGGAGGCCAAATCACTGGATGGATTTAAGAAAGAGTTAGATAGAGCTCTAGGGGCTAGTGGAGTCAAGGGATATGGGGAGAAGGCAGGCACGGGTTATTGATAGGGAATGATCACAATGAATGGTGGTGCTGGCTCGAAGGGCCGAATGGCCTCCTCCTGCACCTATTTTCTATGTTTCTATGTTTCTATGTTTCTTGCTGGTGAGAGGATGGTTGTTGCCTAATAACAACTGGAAAGAAACTATCCCTGATTTAGGAGCTATTCCGTTTTTAAACGTTTGTTCCTTTTGCCTGATGGGAGACGGGAGAAGAGGGACTGGGGTGAGACTGGTCCTTGATTGTGCTTGTGGCGTTGCCGAGGCAACGTGTAGATGAAGTCAATGAAAGGCAGGTTAGTTTGTGTGATGGTCTGGGCTACGTCCACAACTCTAATTGAAACCATGGCGTGATATTTGACTTAGCATTGAAATTTGACAAACAAGTCAATGCCGTGGTAACAGCTAGCTTCTTCCAGCTTCGGACGATAGCTAAAATAAAACAATTCCTCCAGTTTGATGACCTCGAAAAGATCATCGACACATTTATCTCCTCCCGCCTAGATTACGGCAACTCCCTCTACACTGGCATCAGCCAATCTTCCCTGTCCCGCCTGCAACTGGTCCAAAACGCCGCAGCAAGACTCCTGACGGGCACCCGAAAAAGAGACCACATCACCCTGATCCTGGCCTCTCTCCACTGGCTCCCTGTGCGGTTCCGAATAAATTTCAAGATCCTCCTTTATGTCTACAAAGCCCTTAACGGGCTTGCCCCCACCTACATCAAAAGTCTGCTTACCCACCACACCACCTCCAGGTCCCTCAGATCGGCCGACTTGGGGTTACTGATCATCCCGCGGTCTAGGCATAAGCTCAGGGGCGACCGCGCCTTTGCGGTTGCAGCTCCTAGACTGTGGAACAGCATCCCTCTTCCCATCAGAACTGCCCCCCCCCATCGACTCCTTTAAGTCGGGACTTAAAACTCATCTTTACTCTCAAGCCTTTCTTGACGTCCTCTGAGTGAGGGCTATATGTATGTATTTATGTATGTACCTAATCTATGAATCACTGTTGTATAACGTTAGTACCTCCCCAATGTAAAGCACTTTGGCCAACGAGAGTTGTTTTTTAAATGTGCTATATAAATAAAAGTGACTTGACATGACTTGACTAATTTCTTGCGGTCTTGGATGGAGGTGCTCGCAAACCATACCCTGATGCAACCCGATAAAATGCTTTCTATGGCGCATCTGTATAAGTTGGTGAGGGTCATTGGGGACATGCCAAACTTCCTAAGCCTTCTATGGAAGTTGAAGCATTGGTGTGCTTTCTTGGCTGTTGCTTTGATGTGGCCTGGATCTGAAGTAGGGTCCTGTCAATTTCCTTTCACAGCTGCAGCCTAACCCATTGATTTTCTCCAGCGTCTTTTTTCCCTTTAATATAGAAGAATTTGTCAAACTTGGTTATGTTTGAATGTCATAATAACATTGTGAGGAGCCATAGTTTTCAGATATTAATACAGCTTTTATATTTCTCCACCCAGGCTCTCTGCAAACTCAGCTCTCTGATTTTGGTCACTTGATCGCTAATGATGGATTGTACACCAGAGTCTGGGTAAGATCAATTTTTAACAGGAAAATGTCAGGACAATTACTTCTGAAATCTTGCACTTTAATTCATCAGTTGTATGCAATAGTTCAGATCTGTTTATAGCATTTACTACATACGGTGCCCTCCATAATGTTTGGGACAAAGACCCATCAAGACCCATCACCACTCTCGAGTGGCGGCGCCATAGAGTGTGGCAGCCTCGCCTGCAGCTGTTCGTTCTTCACCCTTTTCTTAAATTTTTAGTTTGTTAAAAAGTTTTGTTCTGGAGGCCTTTTAGTCTTTTTATGTGAGGGGGGGAGGGGGAAACCGTTTTTCCAGTCCCTACCTGGGCGAGGATGCATCCTTCCTCCGTGCCGCATCTTCGCCCCCTCCTTGCGGCCTACCATGTCCTTCGGAGACCGGCCAGAGCTACGAGCTGCAGCTTCAGCACTGAGGTACCATCGCTGAGTGGGGCGATGCCTTCCCCGGGTCGCCGTGTGGGAGCACCGGAGTGCTGGGCCTGCCGACTTTAACATCATGGAGCTGTGGTCTGAGGAGCTTCCAGCTGCGGGTGGCGCTGACTTTAAACACCGCGGAGCCTGGGATCTTTCGCCGAGATCGCCAGTGTTGGAGCTCCGTCCAGCGCGGCCTGTGGACTTCGGGATTCGCGGTCTCTGGTAGCAAGCGGCCGTTTCGGAACTCCAAGCCGCTGAGAGCGTTCTTCCGACGCCGGAGTTCCATCATCCCGGCGAGAGGGCCTGAAACATCGGGCCGCCGCAGCGGCGACTGCGAAGGCCTCAATAGGCCCCGACCATGGGTGAACATGGAGGATGTGGACTGAACTTTGCTGCCTTCCCTCACAGTGAGAAACATTGATCCCGCTGTGGGGGGATGTTTTTTATGTTTAATGTTAAATTCTATAATGTTGTGTTTATTTTATTGGTATGCTGCAATGGCAACTCAAATTTCACTGCACCAATTGGTGTGTGTGACAATAAATGTCCTTTGCCCTTTATCCTTTGTCCTTTGTCCTTTATTTATATATTTGCCTGTACTCCCCAATTTGAGATTTGTAATAGAAAAAATTGCATGTGGTTAAAGTTCACATTGTCAGATTTTATTAAACGGGTATTTTATACATTTTGGTTTCACCATGTAGAAATTACAGCTGTGTTTATACATAGTCCACCCATTTCAGGGCACCATAATGTTAGGGATACATGGCTTCACGGGTGTTTGTAATTGCTCAGGTGGGGTCAAGGAAAGAGCGTTCACGTCGCGGCCCTGTTTCCACCAATCTTTCCACCACCACTACGAATCTTATAGAATTTTTCGAGGATGTAACTAGTAGAGTGGATAGGGGAGAACCAGTGGATGTGTTGTATCTGGACTTTCAGAAGGCTTTCGCCAAGGTACCATATAAGAGATTAGGATACAAACTTAAATCACACGGTATTGGGGGTTCAGTATTGATGTGGATAGAGAACTGGCTGGCAAACAGGAAGCAAAGAGTAGGAGTAAACGGGTCCTTTTCACAATGGCAGGCAGTGACTAGTGAGGTACCGCAAGGCTCAGTGCTGGGACCCCAGCTATTTACAATTTATATTAATGATCTGGACGAGGGAATTGAAAGCAACATCTCCCAGTTTGCGGATGACACTAAGCTGGGGGGCAGTGTTAGCTGTGAGGAGGATGCTAGGAGACTGCAAGGTGACTTGGATAGGCTGGGTGAGTGGGCAAATGTTTGGCAGATGCAGTATAATGTGGATAAATGTGAGGTTATCCACTTTGGTGGCAAAAACGGGAAGGCAGACTATTATCTAAATGGTGGCCGATTAGGAAATGGGGAGATGCAGCGAGACCTGGGTGTCATGGTACACCAGTCATTGAAAGTAGGCATGCAGGTGCAGCAGGCAGTGAAGAAAGCGAATGGTATGTTGGCCTTCATAGCAAGAGGATTTGAGTATAGGAGCAGGGAGGTTCTACTGCAGTTGTACAGGGTCTTGGTGAGACCACACCTGGAGTATTGCGTACAGTTTTGGTCTCCAAATCTGAGGAAGGACATTATAGCCATAGAGGGAATGCAGAGAAGGTTCACCAGACTGATTCCTGGGATGTCAGGACTTTCATATGAAGAAAGACTGGATAGACTTGGCTTATACTCGCTAGAATTTAGGAGATTGAGAGGGGATCTTATAGAAACGTACAAAATTCTTATGGGGTTGGACAGGCTAGATGCAGGAAGATTGTTCCCGATGTTGGGGAAGTCCAGGACAAGGGGTCACAGCTTAAGGATAAGGGGGAAATCCTTTAAGACCGAGATGAGGAAAAACTTTTTCACACAGAGAGTGGTGAATCTCTGGAACTCTCTGCCACAGAGGGTAGTTGAGGCCACTTCATTGGCTATATTTAAGAGGGAGTTAGATGTGGCCCTTGTGGCTAAGGGGATCAGGGGGTATGGAGAGAAGGCAGGTACGGGATACTGAGTTGGATGATCAGCCATGATCATATTGAATGGCGGTGCAGGCTCGAAGGGCCGAATGGCCTACTCCTGCACCTATTTTCTATGTATCTATGTACCACGCACAAGAAGCACAAGAAGCGACAAGCCAGACACCATTGTATGCAGATGCAGAGAAGTGTGTTCAGCTCAGGCTGAACAACTTTTAATCTTGTGTGTGGACTCGATAAGAATTGCTCAGGTGTGTTTAATTGCCTCCTTAATGCAGGTATAAGAGAGCTCTCAGCACCTAGTCTTCCCCCCCAGTCTTTCCATCGCCTTTGGAAACTTTTATTGCTGTTTATCAACATGAGGACCAAAGTTGTGCCAATGAAAGTCAAATAAGCCATTATGAGACTGAGAAACAAGAATAAAACTGTTTGAGACATCAGCCAAACCTTAGGCTTACCAAAATGAACTGTTTGGAATATCATTAAGAAGAAAGAGAGCACTGGCGAGCTTACTAATCGCAAAGGGACTGGCAGGCCAAGGAAGACCTCCACAGCTGTTGACAGAAGAACTCTCTATAATAAAGAACAATCCACAAAGTCCTTTCCGACAGATCAGAAACACTCTTCAGGAGTCAGGTGTGGATTTGTCAAAGACCACTATCCGCAGAAGACTTCATGAACAGAAATACAGAGGCTACACTGCAAGATGCAAACCACTGGTTAGCTGCAAAAATAGGATGGCCAGGTTACAGTTCGTCAAGAAGTACTTAAAGGAGCAACTACAATTCTGGAAAAAGTTATTGTGGACAGATGAGACGAATATTTTAACATATCAGAGTGATGGCAAGAGCAAAGTATGGAGGAGAAAAGGAACTGCCCAAGATCAAAAGAATACCACCTCATCTGTGAAACATGGTGGTGGGGGTGTTGTGGCCTGGGCATGTATGGCTGCTGGTACTGGCTCACTTATCTTCATTGATGATACAACTACTGATGGTAGTAGCATAAGTGAATTCTGAAGCACATCCTATCTGCTCAAGTTCAAACAAATGCCTCAAAACTCAGTGGCCGGCGGTTCATTCTACAGCAAGCCAATGATCCCAAACATACCGCTAAAGCAACAAAGGAGTTTTTCAAAGCTAAAAAATTCTCGTGGCCAAGTGAATCACCCGATCTGAACCCAATTGAGCATTCCTTTTACATGCTGTTGAGAAAACTGAAGGGGACTGGCCCTCCCAAAACAAGCATAAGCTAAAGATGACTGCAATGCAGTCCTGTCAGAGCATCACCAGAGAAGACACCCAGCAACTGGTGATGTCCATGAATTGCAGACTTCAAGCAGTAATTGCATGCAAAGGATATGCAACAAAATGCTAAACATGACTACTTTCATTTACATGACATTGCTGTGTCTAAAATATTATGGTGCCCTGAGATGGGGGGACTATGTATAAACACAGCTGTAATTTCTACATAGTGAAACCAAAATGTATAAAAATGGCCTTTATTAAAATCTGACAATGTGCACTTTAACCACATGTGACTTTTTCTATTATAAATCTCAAATTGTGGCGTACAGAAGCAAATAAATAAATGATGGGTCTTTGTCCCAAACATTATGGAGGGCACTGTAATTGTGCAACTGGTTTGTCTTACTTAACAAAACTACATTGGATCTATTGTGTAGGAAGGAATTGCAGATGATGGTTTACACCAAAGATAGAAACGAAATGCTGGAGTAGCAGCAGAACAGGCAGCATCTCTGGAGAGAATGAATGGGTGACGTTTCAGGTCGAGACCTTTCTTCAGTCTGAAGAAGGCTCTCGACCCGAAACGTCACCCATTCCTTCTCTCCAGAGATGCTGCCTGTCCTGCTGAGTTACTCCAGCATTTAGTGTCTACATTGGATCGATTTTCTGAATTAAAATTTTCTCCTTTAATATGCACACAAATCTTTCTCTGAGCCAGTTTTTTGTTGCCTCTCTAATAATTCCTTCTACAGTCAACCTAGTTGCCTGATTAAACCTTAAGGTGTGTAGCTGTATTAGATCTCTGCAAATGTTCAAACTCGATAACATCCTTCCTGTAGTTGGGCTCTCAGTACTCCACATAGTATTCCAAGTACAGTCTCAGCAATAAATTGTGCAGCTGCATTTGCCAACTTTTGTAACTCCATATTCCTCCCAATGAAGGCAAGCCTGCCAAACGTTGCCCCACACTCCATCCAACTTGAACAATGCCATTTGAACCATGCACCTGCACTCACAGATCTGTTCTGAAATACAGGGCTCTACCATTTACTGTGTAGGTCATGGCCTGGTTTAACAAATCAAAATGTAACACCTTGTACTTTTCAGAGTTGAAAATTCCATTTGTCATTCTTTCCATTTTCCATTTGCCTATCTTTTCAACAGATCTACAATTTGTTGTAAACTTAGAAATCCTTCCTCGCTACCACCAATTTTGGTGTAATCTGCAAATTTACTAGCAAGGTTATCTATATTTTCATCCAAATCGTTAATGTATGGAACAAATAGCAGTGAACCCACACCTGCGGCACCCCACTGGTTTCGGACCTCCAATCAGAAAAAAAACCCTCCACATCAACCCTTTGATGTCTTAAATCCAATTGGGTATCTCATCTTGGATTCCATGTGAAATATTTTATTTACAAAATTATTGTGTAAAATTCTATTTTTAAAATTATGTTTGATAATGTTTACTATTTTCCTACATTTATTGTGGACCAAATTATGATGTGGCAATGCAGTTACTTTTGTGACATTGTATCTGTGTTTAATATTGTAAGTGAATGTGAATCCTAATACTTCTGTTGTATTGCCTTTATAGATGCTCGGGTACTCCGGGGTCACCACCTGGAGAAAAACAGGATGGGAGTGAGAATTCGAAAGGTCATAATATATACTATGGATCACAGAAAAATGAAAAACACATTGAGAAGATAAATGAAGAAGTGAGTAGTGTAAGCTGAAAGTTGCCTATATCTGCCATGTATCTGCCAATTCTCAGGGGTTGATTTTGTTAATGAATGATTTCCAGTTTAATTTGATCAAAACAAAACCACCATTTAGTTGACAAGTACAAAGATCCAGGCAAAAATATTATTTATTTTCTGTAAATTTGTTAATTACTAGATCTATGCTCGTCATCCATCCATTCGTGACACATGAGTTTCCCAAGCATCAGATAGGCATGTGAATAGTTAATTCCTATCTTCTTGGGAGGAGCACATTATTGACCAAGCTGCTCAGTTATCAGTAGTGTCAGTTGATAACATATGCCTGTCACATGGGACATAATTAAGCTCAAGAGGTTGGAGAAAAGATTCGAAAGAATGTTGCTTGAAATGGAAGGCTTGAGTCATAATGGGGGTATTGTTTTCCCTGGAGTTAAGAAGGCTGGGAGGTGATATGATAGGAGTACATAAAGCCATCTGGAAGAAGATTTAAAGGTAATCTGGGGTATTTTTTTCTCAGTGCATTTGGTCCCTTGCATGAGCTGCCAGAGGTGGTGCTGGAGGCAGGAACAATCATTACATTTAATTTGACAGGGCATGGAAGACGGCATGGAAGGACATGGAATTACTGCAGGCAAATGGGATTAGTGTAGAAAGGCACGATCGTTGGCATAGATCTGAGCTAAAGAGCCCGTTTTATGCTGCACAACCATGTGATTTGTTCATATAAAGCATGCATTAATCTCTGCTTCAGCTTTTCCCTTTGTCAAAATATTTCCAATATGAAACATAAGAGGACGAATCTAAGTTTTCCTTAATTTCGAAATCAAGGGAACATGGATTAATCCTCTTCAATGGTTGAGGATCATATTTTTTTTACTGATGCAGACACTTAATGGAGACAGTTCTACCCATCCATCCCTAGATTTACCAATTGGTTGAGACGGGCGATGGTTTAGTTTCATGTAGATCAATAGACATAATGGCTCGGATCCTGGGTCTTATTGAGAGACTTCAGCAATAATGTGTTTGTATGTATATTTCATGCACTGAAACATTTAAATAATCAACCAAGATTTAGGATTGCACTGTATGTTGTAAAATCTTTTGTAGTTTGGTATGAGCTGATGCAGCGAGAGCTCATCATTCCAGATGCAGTTCCATCAGATTTTAATCTGGATTTATTATTTCAGAGAGGATGATGGCTTAACATGAAAGTATTATATTGCACAGTGAGGAGATTTGATAGAATGCCGAACGTATACTAAAGAAAAACGCTGTTGTCTACAATACTTGGGAGATTTTGGAATGTGGGTTTTCTCTCTCTGACTTGCCAGTGATATGTAAAGTTGAGTTTAGAAAGTTTAAATGCTGGTGGTGTGAATCACAGTTTTGAAAGTTGGGTTCCAAATTGTGTGATTCACTCACAATGGGCACCAGGAGGGGAAATTTTCTCTTTTGAGGTCTCTTTTCAGAAAATGGAGACATTGGGACAGTATGCTCACTGGGCAAATTGCCATTCTTTATATGATCTTTAGTACTTAATGTTATCAATGTGGGAAAAATAAACAAGGAATGTCAGTAAAATTTAGTTACCAAGCTGAAAACTGATTGAAAATGTGCTGTTATTATAATTGTTCAAGTGATGAATAAAGCACTGATGAATTGTTTGAACTCGTTGCTTTTAAAACAAAATTAAAACACCGGTTGGTGATGTTTGCATTTAACTCCAGATTTGATACTGGTTGTTCCATTTCTTACATTTACATAAGCAGTGCATAACCAAGAAAAGAGGCCGGCCAAAGGGCAAAAAGCGCCAAAAAACCGTACCCAATGGTCCCAAAGCTCCACTTACAGGCTACATGCGGTTCTTGAATGAGCGTCGCGAACAACTGCGTGCACAGCAGCCAGATCTACCTTTTCAAGAAATCATCAAGACATTGGGCAGTGAATGGAGCAAACTCCAGCCTGAAGACAAACAGGTTTGCTGATTTGCAGTGCATAATCGGACTATTACAATTAATTTTGAAAAGCCTGTAAGATATCTGATTAATTGGAACAAATTATTTTGTTAATATAGCTAAGCAGGTTAATGAAGATGACGCAACAGATAAATGTATGTGCTGATAAAGTAAAGAGAGACGCAAAAAGCTCGAGTAACTCAGCAGGTCAGACAGCATCTCTGGAGAAAAGGAACAGGTGAAGTTTCGGGTTGAGACCCTTCTTCAGACTGAGAGTCAGGGGAAAGGGAAATGAGAGAGATAGAACAAATGAATGAACGACATGCAAAAACATAACCATGATAAGGGAAGCAGGCCATCGTTAACTATGTACTGGGTGAAAACGAGTACAGGCAATGAGACTCAACAAGATGACTTTGAAGCTGGTACGACTTAGGTGGGGGAGGGATGGCGAGAAAGGGGATGCAACACCATTAATGGAATTGTTCAAAAAAATAGAAATCTTCCTCCATTCTAACTTGTAAATCACCTACTTAAGTTGGTCTATTGTTAGCATCCATTTCTTCCCCTTTTTAAAATTCATTGATTTGGGAACTGGGTGTCATTTATTGCCTATTTGTATTTGCCTTTCAGAAGACTGGGATGAGGTGATTTTCTTGAACCGCTGCAGTCTTCCTTGTGCAGGGTGCTTCAACTTTGCTGTTGACTAGAGCTTTCCAAAATTTAATTAAATGACAGGGCTGAAAATCTAACAAGAAAGGATTGGCGATGTATTTTCATATTAGAGCTGTGTAAATTGAAGGGGAATCTGTATGTGGTGCATTCCCTGTACCTGTTGATCTGAATGTATCAGTGAACAAAGACTTCCTAGATCTTTTCAGAGGCCATTTAAGAGACAACCACATGACATGGGTCTGGAGTCATATATTGTACAGACTAAGTAAGGATGACAAATTTTGTCCCTGAATGGATATTACTGAATCAAATTTGTTTTATAACAATACGACAGTTTTGTACTAATCATCAAATACAAGTTATTCTTCTAAGTTACTATATGAATTTAAATTCCATAGCTGCTGGAGTTTAATTTGGTTCTGTGGATAGTTAGTTCAAATACCTGGATGACTAGCCCTTTTATTTGCTTGCTCTGCTAGCATTACAGAATCAAACTCTGCTCCTTTAAAACCTAGTTCCAACACTCCCTTTAAACTTATCCACCAAGGCACCAAATCACGTGCTCCTTTTAGACAGTGTTTTCAAGCTTTAATATGTTACCAAATATTGTTGGATGATTTTGAGATATTCAGGAGCATTTCAGAGTGTTTAGAAGACAAAAAGTATAGTGGTTCTAACTAAATTTGACCACCATCAATATTTTCCGATTTTTCTGTATGGGGCTAGTTTCGCCTACCTTATGTGATACCCCTGTAAAATCCGAATAATGCGACAATGCACAAGACCTAATTGACGAAGAACCTTCCGGTGTTTTTCTGGTTATGTGCTGGGAGGAAAGCTAAATGTAATTGCAATTATTTTACTGGCTTTAGCATTGAACTTGCAGTGTTTGCTGCTCACTGCAAAGTCTGTGCCATTATTTTGGGATGATATATTTTCATGAATGTTAATATGTTTCTTCAAATGTCCTTTAAAGCAAGGGATTATTTACTTCTGATTCCCTCCACTCTATATTGTTAAGAATACACATACAATAGACAATAGGTGCAGGAGCAGGCCATTTGGCCCTTCGAGCCAGCACTGCCATTCAATATGATCATGGCTGATCATCCCCAATCAGTACCCCGTTCCTGCCTTCTCCCCATATCCCCTGACTCCGCTATTTTTAAGAGCCCTATCTAGCTCTCTCTTGAAAGCATCCAGAGAACCTGCCTCCATCGCCCTCTGAGGCAGAGAATTCCACAGACTCACCACTCTCTGTGAGAAAAAGTGTTTCCTCGTCTCTGTTCTAAATGGCTTACTCCTTATTCTTAAACTGTGGCCCCTGGTTCTGGACTGCCCCAACATCGGGAACATGTTTCCTGCCTCTAGTGTGTCGAAGCCCTTAACAATCTTACATGTTTCAATGAGATATCCTCTCATCCTTCTAAACTCCAGAGTGTACAAGCCCAGCTGCTCCATTCTCTTAGCATATGACAGTCCCGCCATCCCGGGAATTAACCTTGTAAACCTACGCTGCACTCCCTCAATAGCAAGAATGTCCCTCCTCAAATTAGGGGACCAAAACTGCACACAATACTCCAGGTGTGGTCTCACTGGGCCTCTGTACAACTGCAGAAGGACCTCTTTGCTCCTATATTCGATTCCTCTTGTTATAAAGGCCAACATGCCATTCGCTTTCTTCACTGCCTGCTGTACCTGCATGCTTACTTTCATAGACTGATGTACAAGGACCCCCAGATCCAGTTGTACTTCCCCTTTTCCCAACTTGACGCCACTGACGCCATTTAGATTCATTTTTAAGTGTTACCTGAATAAAGCTGAGCGGGCAATGTAGAGCTAATAGGACGATGTTTTGATCCCTGTAGTAAGTCGGCACTCTTGATATTGGCTATGGGATTGGAGTGTAGGAGTGGTGAAAGGTAGGGTAGGTATGTCATCGGGGTCATCAGTTGGGCACCCTCCTTCTTTGACGTTTCATTGATAAACCCACAACGTCTCCAGAGGGCTCAACGGTGATAGGAGGGTATGGAACACCCCCCTCAGTTCCATAACCTCCTGTCTTCAACTTGCAGCCCAATTGTTGTATTTCCTTTTAATCCAAAGCCAATTGCTGCTTTTTTCTTCTGAATTTGACAATGACTCGATTGCTTGTTGGAGGGAGCGACCTCTCGCCCCCATTTTCTTCAATAGACTGGTCGTAAATGTAGCAACGAATCCCCTGCATCCCCATTTCTACAGGGGATATCTTGGTCTTCTAGCCATTCTGGGCAGCTTCAGTTGCCAGTTCAGAGTACTTGGTCTTTTTCCTGTCATAAGCTTCTTCAACACCATCTTCCCATGGTACTGTCAATTCCACAACGTATGCCAACTTGGCTGTTGTGGACCACAGGACCATGTCTGGCCGGAGTGTTGTCGCCACAATGTCTGGGGGAAACACAAGCTTTTATTCCAAGTCCACGTCCATTTTCCAATCCCGAGCAGGCTGCAGAATGCTTGCATCCTTTGATGTTATCTGGTGCTCTGGAGGTTAGCCTGCTGGATTTATGCCAGATGCCTGAGAACTTGGTTATGCCGCCAAGTGTAACGCCCTTTGGCAAGGATCTTAGTGCATCTTGTTAAATTGTGCCTTAGTGATGCAGGTGCTTGGCAAAGGGAGCAAGAGTGGTCTTCTCCGAACCACTGCTTTAGGTTCTGTAGTGAAGATAGAAGGTCATAAGTGGCTCTGATGACAAAACTTAGCCGAGATCCCTCCATTTGCCAGATGTCACGCCAGCTGAGTTTCATCTTTTCCAGGCTCTCCCAGTTAGTCCATTGGCCCTGCTTGGCCATTGAGACGGCCTTGGCTTGCCGCTCTGCCTCCTGTCTTCTCACCTCCATCACGAGCCGTCTCTTCTGCACTGATGTTGCCTTGTGCCATTGAGGAGCTTTTGGGACGAGCCTGAGCCCAGCTCTCCCATGATGGACTTGGCCAACCACATCCCGGAAATGAAGAGCATACTTTGCACTTTGAACGGCTTTAGATGGGGTCCACTTCCTTCCTGTTGCCACATGGGGGGCCGCTGTTCGAATAGCAGTATCTTCAGATTCAGCAGGGGTCATGACCAACCTTGCTTTAGTGCATTTGAATTCTTCCACAAGACCTACAATGGCTAATTCCAATTTGCCACTCCTGTACAGCCCGACAAGTCTTAAACATCGTGGAAGTCCAAGCCACTGTTTCACATCATTCTTTTCAGCTTTTCCACTCTGTTGATGGGGATTTCATACACAGTTAAAGGCCTCATGAGTCTTGGTAGTATGCCATACTGGAAGCACCACAGCATGAGTTTTCCTCATAGCAAGGTCTTGTTGATGTCAGCGGGGATAAGTATCGGTTCATCTTTTAGCTCATCAGTGTGGATGGTTCTGATGTGTCCTTCAACCTCCTTTTTTGACGCTTTCAGGGATCCACTTTTCTCTTTTGTGAAAATGCCTTACAAACTTAAAGGGATCTTTATAGAAGTCTGTTCTTGCTTTTTTCTTTTTGCGTTGTTTCCTTAAATTCCCTGCTCTGCGCAGCTTCGAGAGCCTCTGTTTTAGGTCCTCTTGAAGTAGGTTGATTCTGCTGTTGCTGTTTTCCATAACTTCCTCAGGCCTCTTTCTTTAACAAGTCGTTGGATTTCCTGGAGATGACGGGACTGGGAGGGGTGCGGGTGGGGGGGGGGGGGGGGGGAAGGAGGCCTATCTTTCCTGCTGAGTTGTTTCTTCCCTCCAAATTTCTCCTTTCCATAGCTGTAGACTAGATCACCCATCTTCAACTTCTTTTCTACTGATCCCTTGATTCAACTTACGACTAGGCTCAGATCTGCATTGATAGTTTCCCACTCCTTGCTGTTAGACTTTGGCCATTTCACCAACGGCTTATGTCTTTGCATGTTCTCCACTTTACAATGTGCCTGGTTGTGTCTTGGACTGTTGCCTGAGACTTCTTCCACATCCCGTAGGGTACTGATACCCTGCGGACTGTGAGTTTCTTCCTGCCGCTGAGTTTCATCCGACTGATTTGACCTTCCTCGACAGAATCTGGTCAATGCGGGTCCCTGGGTTGGATATTTTCAAACATTTCTTCCTTCCCTGATGAATTTTAAGACCACGAGTTGATGTTACTTTAATCCAGCCACACCTACAGGTCTGAAAAACGTGACCAGCTACTCGTTTTTCAGACACAATTCCAGGATCAAACTCTGCTCCTTTAAAACCCAGTTCCCACACTCCCTTTAAAATCATCCACCAAAGCACCAAATCACATGCTCCTTTTAGACAGTTTTCAAGCTTTAATATGTTACCAAATATTGTAGGATGATTTTGAGATATTCAGGAGCATTTCAGAGTGTTTAGAAGACAAAAAGTATAGTGGTTCTAACTAAATTCAGTCTGAAGAAGGGTTTTGGCCCGAAACGTTGCCTATTTCCTTCGCTCCATAGATGCTGCTGCACCCGCTGAGTTTCTCCAGCATTTTTGTGTACCTGTGGTTCTAACTAAATTTGACCACCATCAATATTTTCAGATTTTTCTGTATGATGCTAGTTTTGCCTACCTTATGCGATACCCCTGTAAAATCCGAATAATGCAACAATGCACTAAACTTAATTGATGAAGAACCTTCCGGTGTTTTTCTTGGTATGTGCTGGAGGGAAAGCTAAATGTAATTGCAATTATTTTACTGGCTTTAGCAATGAACCTGCAGTGTTTGCTGCTCACTGCTAAGTATGTGCCATTATTTTGGGATGATATATTTTCATGAATGTTAATATGTTTCTTCAAATGTCCATTAAAGCAAGGGATTATTTACTTCTGATTCCCTCCACTCTATATTGTTAAAAATCCACAATTTTAAGTGCTATCTGGATGAAGCTGAGCGGGCAAAGCAACAGTACATAAAAGAACTGCAGGAGTATCAGCAAACTGAAGCTTGCAAAATGAGCAAAATTGCCATCCAGGAAAAGAAGCTAAGGAAAGGTAGTTCTGCTATTTCTTATCATTTATACTGTATTCTACTACAGAATATTTGTTCAGTCTAAGAGCTGGATTCTTAGTGGCAAACTAAAAATAGATGTTTACCGATTTGTATCTTTTCATTGCACGTCAGATTGCAAAGAAAATATAATTAAGGTACAGTAAGACATGGGTGGAAATTTTATGGATCAATACTTTTCCAAGACTCTGTCTTTCTCAATTAATTATCATTCTATGCTTTTTTTAGAAACCGCTCATTCATTGTCAAATGGTATGCATGCTGAGGTAAGAGCTTCTGGAATGCACCTTGGTATTGAAATAAATGCTGCAGTTGGGTTATTTTCAGAAAAGGAGTTCAGTTTTGTCAGTCTTTTTATTACAGTTGTGTATTTTGTTTGCATTATAATCAGCCTTCAGATTTGCCAAATTATATCAGTCAAGTTGCAGCTGCAATTTCAGCAGCTGTATCCATAAAAATATTTAATTGACATTGCAGCGTAGGAAAGTGACACCAGGTGGCTCTATAACACAAGTATGTTTCAGCTGGAGAGGAAGGGTCCAAACAGCCACAAGCCTAGGTGTCTCAGCTAATATACAAAATTGTAGCATTTAATTTAGAGTGTTCTGTCCATCCAGATAGGCTCCCTCATTGACCATGAAATAAACTGCAAAACTGCCGTACCACATTGCTGGTGCTTATTAGTTGAAGACTGCTTTTACATGAAGTTGTTGCACCAGAAGTACATTAAAAAATTTTTTTTTTTTAATATTCTGAAAGTGGTATAGGCTTCTGTTTAGTTCAGTCTTGCTTAGCAGTATGAATCAGCACAATCCAATAGATTTAATAGGCATTCTTTAAAGGCTCTCATCTTTAATTCAGTTTATCATTTTATTTTCTCAGAAGAACAACGAACAGCAAGGGAAAATGTCTATGTTTAATATTCCAATATTTACAGAAGAATTTCTTGATCATAACAAAGGTAGGGAATCAATAATATTTTACTTTAAACCTGTGCACATATGATTTAAATTTGTACAAAAAATCCACTTTTGAATTTGCATACATCTGCTGATGTAATTGAGAAATGTAATTAAGCTTTTAGGATAATGAATATTGAGCCAAGGAAGAAGGTCAAAAAGGTGCCTTTTAAGGATGGTTGTGAAGACAAAATGGAACCTGGAGAGTTGAAGGTTGAGGGATAGAATTAAGATCTCATTGGGATCTCATTGGCTGTGAATTATGCCGTGAATGCAGGAGGAATGTAACGGGTTAACTTCAGAGGAACGAAGGTGAAAATAAGACGTAGTAAGGAGGAGATCTGGAGTGTTGTGAGGCAATGGAAGGATTTCAACACAATGTCCAAATCTTAAAATTAAGTGAATAGATGAATTGTGAATAAATGTAATCAGTGAAGGCATGATATAAGATTTGTGAGAGATTCATAGGAACAGGTCATTGTTTATTTTGAACTTGTGTTTCAGGGATTCGGATGAAACTATAATGCAAAGGACATTGATTATAAATGATTATAGATTTTAGATGCCCTTTTGTTATTGGAAAATCCAAAAGCATGATGTGCTTGGAGTCCTTGAAGTATCAAAAGGTTATTGTTTCCATTGGAGGACATTTCATAATGACTTTGAGGGTGCCATCAGTCATCTGTTTAAATGAGTTGTTTTAGTGTGGATAATTATGACAATTTAAATGCATTTATTAAATTGTGTGTTCCATGACAATTTTATTAAGATCTTTTAGTACAAAATAGACGTGTCAGATGGTTCTGAAAAGTTGTCAGTATTAATCAGTGCCATGATATTGGAAATATTAGCTTATGAAGATCACTTGCATGAAATATGAATGTAAAAAAATTAATATGCATAACAGGATGTAAAACAAAGAAGCCACTGATGTGCATCTATCTTAAATCACACAGTGTTTATGGCAAAGTGAACAAAGGCTACTTAATATGCTGATCAAAACGACGAACTTTGGTATTGTATAATTAACAAAGGTATAACAAGAAAGAACACCTTATAATTATAAAAACATTAAGGAATGCTGATTGCATACATAATGTCCATTATCTGTTGTCTGAACTGAAAATTGAAGCAGCTCTTTAGTGGATTTGCAAGGTAATCAGAGGTAAAGGCAAGTGATCTATACCTAGGGGATGGAAAATTAATGGATTGATTGGTCTGCAACTGATGAGTGATATTAAAGCGCTTTGTAGTGATGACAATGACAACAAATTAAATAGAAAAACATGCAAGTGGGTGAAATGTTGTTGAAGTAAGAAAATGGCAAAAGTGTCAATTGGAAAAAATTAAAAGGGAAAAAAAGGTGGAGATCTATGGCATCCGAAATAAACACAAGGTTTTCTGGTTTGCAAGAAGATGAAAACATTCCAGCTAACTGCCTGGCTTAGATTCCCACTTTCCCTTAGTGAATTTTGTTAAAGCAAGGCAAGAATTTTTGCTCATCAGACAAGTCCAATTCAAACTGCAGCAGAGCAGAGAAAAAAAAAATCACTGAGGTTTTTGTTGAGTCTGGTGTGAAAGCGAGTATCAAGTAAGACTGGAAATGGGAGGGTGTGGAAAACATTACAAATAACAACATTACAAATAACCTTGTGTTCCATTTTTTAATGTAAACAGCAATAAACATTTATGTTTATCTTAAACGGTTGAAGTGGAATTTATCTTTTGGATACGGCCAGGCATTTTCCATTTTTTCCTTTTATGCAAAATTAAAAATCAGGTTCTTATACTTGATACAGTAATAATGCTTCCCATAGGTCTATGATATTTGTCCAAAGTAAATCTAAGATATTATCTAGCCAGTTGTGATCATAACGTTAAATAAAAATGACAGACACTAAGAGCAAAATACCGAATTGCAAGTTACTGAGATTAGCAGCAGTTAACGAGTAAATGTTTCGCCCACTGCTCTTTCATCAAAGCTCCATGATAGAAGATCCTTGATCTACAAAATTAACTTTCTCTTGCTCATACCTGCAGAAAGAGTGGAAAAAATGTACTCTAGCAGTTTTTGGGGAATCTTCAATATAAAGGAAACCACACCTTCAAATGCAAATGATTTTTGTATTTTTTTAAATTGTTTTACAGCTCGAGAAGCAGAGTTGAGAAAGTTGCGAAAGACTAACATTGAATATGAAGAGCAGAATGCAGTCCTGCAGAAGCACATTGATAATATGAGAAGTGCTAAAGAAAAACTGGAGGAAGAGCTGGCTGAAGAACAGAGTCAAAATGCAAATCTACACAAGCACCTTCACAACTTACGGCAAATGTTAACAACCGGTTTCACTGACGCCGCGCTGCCAGGTCAGATGAATCTATTGTTATCAACAACCCATCCAGCCAACATACATTTGCAATCTATCAGAATATAACAGGGAGATGGAAATTCAGTGACCACATCAGATGGATTAGTTGGTTTGTCACAGTGTATAGGCAGAAACACAGTGACCTCCATAATGTTTGGGACAAAGACCCATCATTTATTTATTTGCCTCTACACTCCACAATTTGAGATTTTTAATAGAAAAAAAAATCACATGTGGTAAAAGTGCACATTGTCAGATTTTAACGAAGGATATTTTTATACATTTTGGTTTCACCATCTAGAAATTACAGCACTTTATACATAGTCCCCCCCCATTTCAGGGCACCATAATGTTTGAGACACAGCAATGTCATGTAAATGAAAGTAGTCCTGTTTATTATTTTGTTGCATGTCCTTTGCATGCAATGACTGCTTGAAGTCTGCGATTCATGGACATCACCAGTTGATGGGTGTCTTCTCTGGTGATGCTCTGCCAAGCCTGTTTTGCAGCCATCTTTAGCTTATGTTTCTTTTGGAGACTAGTCCCCTTCCGTTTTCTCTTCAGCATATAAAAGGCATGCTCGATTGGGTTCAGATCGGGTGATTGACTTGGCCACTCAAGAATTTACCATTTTTTAGCTTTGAAATATTCCTTTGTTGCCTTAGCAGTATGTTTGGGATCATTGGCTTGCTGTAGAATGAACTGCCGGCCAATGAGTTTTGAGCCATTTGTTTGAACTTGAGCAGATAGGATGTGTCTATACTCTTCAGAATTCATTATGCTACTACCATTAGCAGTTGTATCATCAATGAAGATAAGTGAGCCAGTAACTTCAGCAGCCATACATGCCCAGGCCATAACACCCCCACCACTGTGTTTCACCGATGAGGTGGTATGCTTTGGATCTTGGGTAGTTCGGGTTCTTGGTCACCTCCCTGACCAAGGCCCTTCTCCCCAGATTGCTCAAGTTTGGCCAGGTGGCCAGCTCTATGACGAATCCTGGTGGTTACAATGTTCTTCCATTTAAGAATGACTGAGGCCACTGCTCTTCGGGACCTGCAATGCTGCAGAAATTGTTTTACACCCTTCCCCAGATCTGTGTCAACACAATCCTGTCTCGGAGGTCTACGGACAATTCCTTCGTCTTCATGGCTTGGTTTTTGCACTGTGGGACCTTATATAGAAAGGTGTGTGCCTTTCCAAATCATGTCCAATCAATTTAATTTACCACTGGTGGACTTCAATCAAGTTGTAGAAACATCTCAAGGATAATCAATGGAAACAGGATGAACCTGAGTTAAATTTTGAGTGTCATAGCAAAGGGTCTGAATACTTATGTAAATGTGATATTTCAGTTATTTCTTTTTAATTACTTTGCAAATATTTCTAAACGCCTGTTTTTACTTCTTCATTCTGGGGTATTGTGTGTAGATTGATGATTAAAAAAATGAATTTAATCCATTTTAAAATAAGGCTGTAACGTAACAAAATGTGGAAAAAGTGAAGGGGTCTGAATACTTTCTGCATGCACTGTAGAGATGTCAAAATCATGAGGCGAAACAAACAAAGTTTATCAGAAAGCTAGACTCAAAAAGCTGGAGTCACTCAGCGTGTCAGGCAGCATCTGTGGAGAAATGGAATAGGTGATGTTTCGGGTCGAGACCTTCTTCAGATTGAGAGTTAAGGCAAAGGGAAACGAGAGATGTAGACAGTGATATAGAGAGAGGTGAAACAAATGGATGAAAGATGTGCAAAGAAGTAACGACAATGAAACAGCCCATTGTTGGCTGTGGGCTAGGGATAATGAGTTATTCAGACAATGAAACTCACCAGGACAGTGAAACTAGTACAACGACTAGGGTGGGGGAGGGACGATGAGAGAAGGGATGCAAGGATTACTTGGTTAGAGAAATAAAATTCATACTGCTGGAATTATATTTTGCACATGATTCCAATTTGAATTTAGTTTGAATTGACAGATTATAGACAGATTATAAACAGAATCTATCAAAGATCATTGATTAGTTTACATCATAAGCAATTTTCAGCAAATGTCTCTATTTAGAATAGATTGGGTAAATTCACAGAATCTTTTGCCAGAGTAGGAAATCGACAACCAGAAGACATGGATTTAAGGTGGGGGGGAGGGGGAGGATTTAATAGAAACCTGAGGGGAAACGTTTTTACACAAAGGATGGTGGGTATATGGAACGAGCTGTCAGAGGAGCTAGTTGAGGCAGGTAGAGTCATAGAGTGACACAGTGTGGAAACAGGCCCACACCGGCCAGCATGTCCCAGCTGCACTAGTCCCACCTGCCCGTGTTTTGTCCGTATCCCTCTGAACCTGTCCTATCCATGTACCTGTCCAACTGTTTCTTAAATGTTGGGATAGTCCCTGTCTCAACTACATCCTCTGGCAGCTTGTTCCACACACCCACCACCCTTTGATAAGCTTTATTTTTGACATATATGCCAGAGGAGAGGTCCCGTGCACCTGGAAAGCCAGACACTTACCGGACCCATCAAATGGCCAGAATAATTTCCTCCAAGATTGTGAATTCCCTCAACGTGGACCAATACAGAAAGAAATGTCATGTCTTCACAAGATGTATCCAGCACAGCTGATACTTTTACAGAGTTCTGAATTATTTAAGCAAAGGCCATCCATCAGGAGGCTGAGAATTACTTAAATATAATAACTGCTGCTTAAATGTTGGAATGGTCCCTGCCTCAACTACCTCCACTGGCCGCTTGCTCCATACATTCACCACCCTTTGTGTGAAAAAGGTACCCCTCAGATTCCTATTATTTTCCCCTTCACAAACCCATTTCCTCTGGTCCCCAATTCACCTGCTCTGGGCAAGAGACTCTGTGCATCTACCCGATCTATTCCTCTCATGATCTTATACACCTTTATAAGATCACCCCTCATCGTCCTGCGCTCCGAGGAGTCCCAGCCTACTCAACCTCTGCCTCTAGCTCAGATCCTTTAGTCCTGGCAACATCCTCGTAAATCTTCTCTGTACCCTTACTAGCTTGACAACATCTTTCCTGTAACACAATGCCCAGAAGTGAACACAATACTCTAAATGTGGTTTCACCAACGTCTTACACAACTGCAACATGACCTCCCAACTTCTGTATTCAATACTCTGGCTGATGAAGGCCAATGAGTCAAAAGAATTTTTGATCACCTGATCTACCTGACACTCCACTTTCAGGGAGCTATGCACCTGCACTCCCAGATCCCTCTGCTCTACGACACTACCCAGACCCCTAACGTTCATTGTATACGTCCTGCCCATGTTAGACTCCTCAAAATGCAACCTCACATTTTTCTGCATTAAATTCCATCAACCATTCCTTAGCCCACTTGGCCAATCAATCCAGATCCTGCTGCAATCTTTCACAACCATCTTCACTATGTGCAAAACCACCCACTTTTGTGTTATCTGCAAACTTGTTAATCTTGCCGTGTATGTTCTCATCCAAATCATTGATATAGATGACAAACAGTAACGGGCCCAGCACCGAACCCTGTACCACACCACTAGTTGCAGGCCTCCAGTCCGAGAAGCAACCTTCCACCATCACTCTCTGCTTCCTTCCATGAAGCCAATTTTCTATCCATTTGGCTATCTCTCCTTGGATCTCATGCGATCTAACCTTCCAGAGCAGCCTACCATGCCCAACAGAATACATTACTGAAGTCCATATATACAACTCTACATCTCTGCCCTCATCAAACTTTTTGGTCACGTCTTCAAAAAACTCAATCAGATTTGTGAGACACGACTTCCCATATACAAAACCATGCTGACTATCCATAATCAGAGGCTATTCTGAGGGATGCCTGTATATCCTATCCCTCAGAATAGCCTGTGGTAACTTTCCAGCAACAGATGTTAAGCTCACTTGCCTACAGTTCCCAGCATTTTCCCTGCAATCCTTCTTCAATAAAGGCACAACATTTGCCATCCTCCATTCTTCCGGCAGCTCTCCTGCATTTATAGATAACTCCTAAATTTCAAACAGGGCTCCTGCAATTTCCCCTGGTTTCCCACAATGTCTTCGGATATATCTGATCAGGTCCTGGAGATTTGTCTACCTTCATACACGTTAGTACCTTCAGCACCTCTTCGACCATAAAACTGACTGCTCTCAAGTCACTTCCATTGACTGTCCCAAGTTCCTCTGTCCTCCTGTCTTTCTCCTGGGTAAATACAGAGGAGAAATACTCATTGAGGACCTTGCCCATCTCCAGTGGCTCCACACGGAGGTGACTGCTTTGATTCCTGAGGGGGCCCACTCTCTAGTTACCCTTTTCCCCCTTATGTATTTATAAAATCTCTTGGGGTTGTCCTTAATGCTATCTGCCAGAACTATCTCCTGGCCCCTTTTTGCCCTTCTGATTTCCTTTTGTACTTTTCTCCTACACTTGACCTCAGCTGCCTATATCTGTCCCATGCATTCTTTTTATTCTTAACCACTGCCTCTATTTCTCTCATCAGCTTATGTTTGCCTGCCTTGCTCTTCACTCTAACAGGGACGTGCATATGCTGAGCTTTTGTCATCACACTTTTAAAAACATCCCACTTGGCTGATGTTCCGTTCCCCTCAAACAATCTGCTCCTATCAACTTGAGCGAGACTTTCTCTCATACCCTGAAAGTTGGCCTTATCCCTATATAGCATTTTAACACTTGAGCCCTCTCCGTCCCTATCTATAACTATCTTAAACCTAATCAAACAGTGGGCACTGGTCCCAAAAGGCTCCTCCACGAATACCTCATTCACTTGCCCTTTCCAATTTTCCAAGTTTAGATTAAGTGTCACCCTCTCACATGTGGGGCCCTCTGCATATTGTTGGAAAAACTTTCCCAAACACCTTTGAGAAACTGCACCCCATCTAAACTTTTCACACTATTATTTTCCTAGTCAATATTGGGAAAGTTAAAATCCCCTACTATAACAACTTTATTTGACTTGCAGCTGTCATCAATCTCCTGCCACATTTGTTCTTCTAATTCCCGTTGACTTTTGGGGGGCTATAGTACACCCCCGACAAGGTGATCATCCCTTTCTTGTTCCTTAATTCCACCCATATAGCCTCACTAAATGAACCGTCTGTAATGTCACCTCTGACTACTGCCGTGACATTCTCCTTAACCAATAATGTAACCCACCCCTCTTTTATCATCACCTCTCTCTCCTGAAGCACCTGTATCCCAAAACATTGAGCTGACAGAAATGTCCCTCTCTTGACCAGGTTTCAGTAATGGCTACATCATCCCAGTCGCACATATCTGTCCATGGCCTAAGCTCATCTGCCTTACCAGTCTGGTCCCTTGCATTAAAATACATGCAGTTTAAACCCACCTTCCTTCCTCGCTCTCCGCCTTTCTCCTGCCTATTCTGACCTCTATCCTTTCTCTCACCACCTTCTATTCCAACTTCTAACCTCTCAACTGCCTCTGTCCTGTATGAGATCACAACCCCTGCCAATCTAGTTTAAACCCACCCGTGTAGTACTACCCAGGTAATATAACATCTAAGAGACATTTGCACAATGGATAGGATAGGTTTAGAGGGTTATGGGTCAACCCCAGGCAGGTGGGACTAGTGTAGATGGCACATGCTGTTTGGCATGGGCAAGTTGGGCCGAAGGGCCTGTTTCCATGCTGTATGAATCTGACTATTATACTTTAAAGATTTATCAAATGCTGCTATAATCATGTGAGTGTTTTACTTTTTACCCAATGTGTTCAATGTTAAATGGTAAAAAGTTACTCATGGGAAAAGATACATATACAGGATGGTGAAAATTGGTGGAGAAAAATGTTTATGTAAAGCTATACCAAATATATATAATACTTTAGGAAACTAAAATGGGATTTGTGTGCTTTTCAATTAAAGTGCAGTAAAACATTTCTTGTTCTTTCCTCAATTCTTAGGAAGTGGAGAAAGCTTGACAATTGATACGATTGATTCCTATATGACAAAACTTCATAGTATCATAGACAACGACCCTCAGCAGAACGAGAAGCTTGTGAAGAAGGTGCAAGAGATAGTTAGCAGCTTAGACAACAGGTAGGCACAGAAAGTGAAAGTATAATCAACATTGGTTGCTGTCTATGTCATTATAGTTATTACTTGAATTGTTCCACTTTCTGTTATTCATTTGCTCGCACCAGCAATTAGAAGTTTACAAAGGTGGTTGTCGTCTTTTTTTTAGAAACATTTCAGCATTTTACTAAAGCAACATATCACCCTCTTCATTAAGATTGCTCCAATAGAGAAGCCCAAGGGAAAAGTCGATGCCCATTACCTCTTTTTGTATCGCCTTCAGAAAATACATTGAAATGTGTGCGAATATGAAATGTTAGAATTGCCAAAATCCTTATGGGATACTTTGTAGCGTCTCTAAAATGACATCTTTATTTGAAATATGGTATAATTTCTGCTTATGCTTTTTATATAATATTCAAATATCAATTATAATAATAATAATAATACGTTTTATTTGTATAGCGCTTTTCAAGGACTCAAAGTCACTTTACATGGAGAGTCAAGAACAAAACAAAATAGAGCAGTAAGACAGAGATGCAAAGGGGAGGGGGACATGGGGCTAAGGGTATGCAGAGGTGAAGAGATGGGTCTTGAGGCGGGACTGGAGGATGGTGAGGGACTCAGAATTTCGAATCAATTGTGGGAGGGAGTTCCAGAGCCTGGGAACTGCCCTGGAGAAGGCTCTGTTTATAAGCAGTCAAGACGTTTTTTGAGTAATGAAGTGTGAAAACAAAAGTAACCTTCACAGTGGTCTTAAGTGTAGAAGTACAACTGTTGACAAAATAACATCAGGAATAAAAGATTGTGCTAGATTATATGACTTAATAGTTGCACTTTGTAAAAACTTCATACCGTGAAGTTATTTAGCATTGCCCCTGATTCACAAATTCTCAATGGATGAGCTGAATATAAATATCTGTTTACGGTTCAATTTTTATTTGGTGTTATGTGTTGTTGCAGAAAACAGAATAAAAACAGTTTTGGTAATTCTTTAATAGATAGTTATTTTTAAAGAAGTTATGTGGTTCGTCGAGCTCATCTTAACATTTGAGAACCTTTAAGGTTCACCATTACATCTAGTACTGCTGTTAGATTAATATTTTCAATGTTGCAAAAGTATTAGTCTATCCTTTTGCCACTAGTTTTGCTACTTAGCTCCTCTATCTATTTTCTTGTAATTTCTTTTAAATACACTCTTTCATTCTATTACATTCTGTGTTGTAACATGAACTTTCCTGAGGAAAGTACTAATTGTGTTAGGATAATTGCTTCATCTAACACAGGAAATTCCACCCTTAGAAAATACCAGTAATTTATAAAAATCTAAATCAGTTTTATTTTTTATTTAGTTATAGTTGTATGTTAATGATCTGATCGAGATGTGTTTTGTTTTGTTTTAGTGATGGACCTTAAAACATCAGGAACTTCATCTCAATGTTAGCTAAAATACCAAGTTCCTCTACCTTTCTAAACTTTATAGAGTTAGCTTTAACTCTATGAAGCAGGTGCGGCTGTTTTGGAGTAAGTCCAATTATACCGATCTACACTTCTACATCCTTGAAGATTAAAGCAAACTGACATTAACGGAACTGCTGACTACACACTAAATATTTTGCAATAGATAGCTCGAGGTTTAATTAAATGACGGAAATAGGACTATTTGTTGAAGTTACGGATAACATTTAATTGTTACATATAGAACTCTTTTTTTTTAATTATGGCATGCGGGTTGTGACCTCAGAGTTGATTTTCTAGTTTTTATTAACTTTTATAATTAGTATGTCTTTGTGCATGCATTCTATACATTTAGAAGTTGCATTGTTAAGTTTACTGCCATCTTGTTATGATTAAATTATGTTTGTATTAATGTTTTGTCGACTAATGTGAAACACTGTGATAGTAAAGAAAGCTACAGAGTTTGTTTTGAAAGCAGCCGTGATGAGAGGGATGTAGGCACTGCCAATTCCACTTCGCCATGCTTGCAATGAATAAATATAAGCTAATGATGAGCCATATTTTTGTAGTCGGCTTCAGAGAAAAATTCTGGTAAAGTGAAATTCATCACAAACTCACTTCTTTAAAGGTGAAAAAATAATCCCATGTAATTATGTCTGAAGATTCAAGGCTCAAATTTAAGGTTTTTGTAAAAATGTGTTTTCTGTAGTAACCATGTTAGTTTTCTTCCTGGAGTACAATAACAATTGTTTATATGTCTGTGGATTATGTTTAGAAAGCCTCATACGTTAGATCATTTTATGAACTGATGGGCAGAGCTCTGATGACACCATAAAGTTGAGTCTAGAGTGGTTTACCAACATTACTGCCATACTGCTATCTTGAAATAATAAGAAATGTATCTTGGTTTAACAGAATACTTTTAACTACACAGAGGTAGGTCATTAGCACAATTTAGTGATGACCCAAATCGGCAGGATGTTTAAAAGAGGTTCTGCCGTGTACTTGTGTGTACTTTTAGGTTGAATAATTATAATTATTTCACTGTTTCAAGGTTGTAATGTTCCTCAAAATTTACATTTGGAAGTGGTTGTGAAATCGAGGGAAGACAGCATTCAAAATAATGTTTGTTTCTGTCTGAATATTTGAAGTTGCTGCTTAATGATGTGAGTGCTGTTATTAAGTGTAAATAATATAGCAATATTTGGTAATGTTAGCTGAATGGAAGAAGTCTACAGCTGGGCCACCTTGGAGGTGAGCACTTGCTGGGTGTATGACAAATCAGCAAGAAAAGTGCTAAAGTTATTTTGTTTCAGAGTTTGGTCCCTAGAGATCAAAGCCATGTGTATCCCTAGAGATCAAAGCCATGTGTATGTGTATTCGGTCATGATAAAGTACTACCGCCAATTATTAAAATAGTCTCCCATTTAAACTTTATTTTGATTTTTCCTGGAGTATCCGTTCCATTAAAAAAAAATCGAAACTGGGTGGATTCCAAAGAATAATACTGGATTTACTTTCATCCACATCATTTACTAAGCCAAGGACACTGAAGCCACTTTTAAGGCTTCTGATTTTATTTTGCTGAGATTCACCAATGAGTAAAGACCAAGGATCAGAAGTTTAAACTTGCTGCTTTAGTGGTGAAAAGAAATAGGATCAACGAGGGAAGAAAACAGTAATGCTTCTCTTCATTGTCCATTTAGCAGAACCACCTTCAAGGCATTTCTGGTCTCAGAAAATAGAGTTTTCTTCCTGAAGGACTGTCACTCTTAAAAGAATGCCCTTAAATGCTGCAATGACATTTTGACAGAAATAACTACACTCCATTAACTAATTTTTGTGTAACGATCTTCATAGTCAGCCCTTGTGGAGTAGAATCCCACAGAATTTATCTTTTGTGATCTTTTTCCAATGAGTGCAAACTGGACAATTTCTCAACACGAATTGAAATAAATCTTTTGTTTCATGGAGCAAAATATTTTGTATATCTGGGAGTATAGGCTGAAATTACCCAATAGCATAGTTGGATATAAAATGGATAGCCTGAGTTATCAACAGTATATTGGGGAATTTTAAAGCTAAATGAAAGTAGAACAAAGAACTTGTGTGAAAAGGGAGTATACAGGGAAGATAGCAAATAATTTTGCTTACCTCAGTTTTCTATTTGTACTTTCGTAGAACGTTAATATTAACTTCTTGTTGAATACTACAATTTATTACTGCAGAGAATAGGTGCAATTTGGAATTGTTAATATTGCTACAAGTTTTACCACTTGGATGATTCAGTACTGCCATGGGCTATTTAATATTATATGATACAAATTATAGGAAGATGCGAGACCTGGCAACAATTTGCTTCTCTTCCTGCTTGCTTCTATTCCAATGTTACTACCTATACTTTGTTTTTTCATTGTATTATATATACTACTCCCTTTAAAGTGGTTTTGCTTCTTCAAAATTAACTTATTAAAATAATTTGTTTATGTTCTATTAATATTTCTACAAAGTCTATTACCATTCATCGGTTTGAAATTTTTGCAAGATTTTTAAAATCTGTTTTTGGTCTCTCCAGAAGAGGGCTACAATTTTGGAGTCATAACTGATCAGATTTATATAGTCTTTTTTTGTTTCCAAACCATAGTCAACCTCCTTCCATTGATAAGGTATTTATGGCCCTATGCATTATTCCAACTGGTACAAAAATCTGTTGTCAGCTGTACTTTAACCCTTTATACTAAATTACTTGTATGTCACTGGCACCCAGAATTATAGCTGCTGTTATGGCCTTTTTCACATGTTAAAGATATGTACTTCAGTGTTCTTAATTTGCATTGTGACATGCAGATTTTCTTCTTTGTGCTTGGGTACAAAGTATCACCTGATTGTAGAAAACAATGGGACTGAGCGATTATTAGCCAAAGTAGTAGAAACATTGCCTCTCTCTTGCTGCATCCTTACACTTTTTTATTGTTAATCTACCAGTTTTTAATGGGAATCCACATCTTTCTTCTATTTCCAAGTTATTTGGGTGCATGCAGCTTTAAACGTTGCATTCATTTAATAGAAGATAGTTCATACATTGTGATGAAAGAGTTTTGTTGCATTTTTACAAGAAAAAAAGCAAAGACTGTTTTAATGTTGCATTATGTTTACAGGTACCACTGCTGTAAATGCTGTAGTAAGTAAATGAGGAAGCTTTAGCTGCATAGCAAAAAAAAGTTGTGATGACAATAATCTTTGGGATCAGTTGTATAATCTCAAAGATTTGTGATGTTACTTTTGAATCAGTAGGGATGCCATCCAGTTTTTGTGAATCGATGTACTGTTCAGATTAACTCCATTAAGTAATTTTTTCTCACTCATCAAACTAGTTCAGATTAACAACCTGTTTTTATCTGCAAACTATGTATACTAATTTTAATATGTAGTTCAGTTTGTTGATAAAATGTAGCAATTGGTTACACGCCATGCAATAAACGTCTAATACTGTTTTACATCATTAGTGTAATTGCATTTTGTTTTAATAGGAATATTTGATAAGATAAACTCCGTAACCATGGAACACAATAAAAAAAATAACAATTATGGAAGGAAAGGTTTGTTGGGTCAATGCACGAATGACCAATGAATAGAATATCCCAAATTTATTTTGTGGTTTGATTTACTTGGATTCGATCTTTCCCAATTGACATAGTAAATCTTGGAAGACGTGTTTTCATTTGGTATTCAATATTCCTTGAGGTTATTTCTAATTAGTCTATGTTTAAAGCTCTAAGAATTGTTGAGACATACAGCTCAGAAATCAGCCCTTTGGTCTACTGGGTCTGCTGACTATCAACCATCCATATAAATTAATCTTGCATTAATCTCATTGTTTTAATTTTCCTTGAATCCTAATTAATTCCCTTAATCCACACACCCCTCCTCCCAAAGATTCCACCATTCACCTACACATGAGGAACAATTTAGTCATGATTAATTAACCTATCAACCAGCACGTCTTTGGGGTGTTGGAGGAGACTGGGGCACCCAGAGGAAACCAGCACTGAGATTAGGATTAACAAAATGATTGTAGTTATCAACCTTGTATGATTTCCTAATAGTAGTCTTTTTAACACTGAATTTCAAAATGTGATTTAATTTAATATCAGTACAATTGGTTCTTGGATGGCAGCCATTCCTTTATTAATCCATTAAGTGAAAAGAGCAAAGCACTTTAAATTTAATATAAATCTACAGATGAATATTTAACTTGGTTTATAAAGAATTTTCTAAGAACATTTCTATTCTCTCAGTGGAGCAGGCCTCAATCAAATAAGTGGGTTTGAGGAAGCCGCTGATTGGTGGAAGCAGACAAGAGGGAGCAGCTGATTGGGAGTCAGATCCCTGCTGATTGTACTGTATTGTAGCAGTTTGTTTTGTATTGTAGCAGTTTGTTTTGTATTGTATCCTAGGTAAGGGGAGTATGAGGGCCAGGGCAGTTTACTGTTCTGGATGTCAGATGTGGGAAGTCATGGAGTCTGATAGCCCTCCAGACGTCCACATCTGCGCCAGGTGTATCGAGATGGGGCTCCTAATGGACCGTATTAGGAACCTGGAGCAGCAGCTCGATGACCTCCGTCTGGTCAGGGAGAGCGAGGAAGTCATTGAGAGGAGTTACAGGGAGGTGGTCACTCCAAGACCACAGGAGGCAGGCAAGTGGATCACGGTTGGGAGAGGCAAGGGGCACAGACAGGGACTAGAGAGTACCCCGGTGGCTGTACACCTTGACAATAAGTACTCCTGTTTGAGCACTGTTGGGGGGGATAGCCTACCTGGGGGTAGCGACAGCGGCCAGGCCTCCGGTATAGAGACCGGCCCTGTTGCTCAGAAGGGTAAGGAAAAGAAGAGGAGGGCAATACTAATAGGGGACTCTATAGTTAGGGGGTCAGACAGGCGATTCTGTGGACGCAGTCGGGAGACCCGGATGATAGTTTGCCTCCCTGGTGCCAGGGTCTGTGATGTGTCTCAACGTGTCCAAGATATCCTGAAAGAGCAGGGAGAGGAGCCCGAGGTCGTGGTACATATAGGTACCAATGACATAGGTAAAAAAAGAGAAGAGGTCCTGAAGTGAGAATTTAGGGAGTTAGGAGTTAAAGAGAAGGACAGCAAAGATAACAATCTCGGGATTACTGCCTGTGCCACGCGACAGTGAGAGTAGGAATGGAGCGAGGTGGAGGATAAATGCGTGGCTGAAGGTCTGGTGCAGAAGGCAGGGATTCAAATTTCAGGATCATTGGGACCTCTTTTGTGGAAGGTTCGACCTGTACAAAAAGGATGGGTTGCACTTGAACCTGAGGGGGACCGATATCCTGGCGGGGAGATCTGCAAAGGCTACTGGGGAGACTTTAAACTAGAATGGTTGGGGGGAGGGACTCAAATAGAGAATGCTATTAGACAGTGTGTGAGGCAGGAGGCAGAGAAGGAAAGCACTCAGACCCAACATGTAGGGGTGAAAGAAGAAAACAATAATAAACAGAGAATAAGAGGTGGTGGGGTTCTTAAATGGGTGAGCAGAGAAACAGAGGGGTGTAAAATGCGGGCGGAAGCAATAGGTAGCAAGGTGAAAAGTAAAAGTGGCAGGCAGACAAATCCAGGGCAAAAATCAAAAAGGGCCACTTTTCAACATAATTGTATAAGGGGTAAGAGCGTTGTAAAAACAAGCCTGAAGGCTTTGTGTCTCAATGCAAGGAGCATTCGTAATAAGGTGGATGAGTTGAACGTGCAGATAGCAATTAATGATTATGATATAGTTGGGATCACGGAGACATGGCTCCAGGGTGACCAAGGCTGGGAGCTGAACATCCAGGGATATTCAATATTCAGGAGGGATAGAGAGAAAGGAAAAGGAGGTGGGGTAGCGTTGCTGGTTAGAGAGGAGATTAACGCAGTGGAAAGGAAGGAGATTAGCTTGGAGGATGTGGAATCGGTATGGGTAGAGCTGGTGGGTGTTGTGTACAGGCCACCTAGCAGTAGTAGTGAAGTTGGGGATGGCATCAAACAGGAAATTAGAAATGCGTGCAACAAAGGCAAAACAGTTATAATGGGTGACTTCAATCTACATATAGATTGGGTGAATCAAATTGGCAGGGGTGCTGAGGAAGAGGATTTCTTGTAATGTATGCGGGATAGTTATCTAAACCAACATGTAGAGGAACCAACGAGAGAGCAGGCTATTCTAGACTGGGTATTGAGTAATGAGGAAGGGTTAGTTAGCAGTCTTGTTGTGCGTGCCCCCTTGGGCAAGAGTGACCATAATATGGTTGAGTTCTTCATTAGGATGGAGAGTGACATTGTTAATTCAGAAACAACGGTTCTGAACTTAAAGAAAGGTAACTTTGAGGGTATGAGACGTGAATTGGCCAAGAATGACTGGCAATTAGTTCTAAAAGGGTTGACGGTGGATATGCAATGGAAGGCATTTAAAGACTGCATGGATGAACTACAAAAATTGTTCATCCCAGTTTGGCAAAAGAATAAATTAGGGAAGGTAGTGCATCCGTGGATAACAAGGGAAATCAGGGATAGTATCAAAGCAAAAGATGATGCGTACAAATTAGCCAGAAAAAGCAGCATACCAGAGGACTGGGAGAAATTCAGAGACCAGCAGAGGAGGACAAAGGGCTTAATTAGGAAAGGGAAAATAGATTATGAAAGGAAACTGGCAGGGAACATGAAAACTGACTGCAAATGTTTTATTTTATATGTGAAGAGAAAGAGATTAGTTAAAACAAATGTAGGTCCCTTGCAGTCAGAAACAGGTGAATTGATCATGGGGAACAAGGATATGGCGGACCAATTGAATAACTACTTTGGTTCCGTCTTCACTAAGGAAGACATAAATAATCTGCCGGAAATAGCAGGGGGCCGCGGGTCAAAGGAGATGGAGGAACTGAGTGAAATCTAGGTTAGTCGGGAAGTGGTGTTGGGTAAATTGAATGGATTAAAGGCCGATAAATCACCAGGGCCGGATAGGCTGCATCCCAGAGTACTTAAGGAAGTAGCTCCAGAAATAGTGGATGCATTAGTGATAATTTTTCAAAACTCTTTAGATTCTGGAGTAGTTCCTGAGGATTGGAGGGTAGCAAACGTAACCCCACTTTTTAAGAAGGGAGGGAGAGAGAAAACGGGGAATTACAGACCAGTTAGTCTAACATCGGTAGTGGGGAAACTGCTAGAGTCACTTATTAAACATGGGATAGCAGCACATTTGGAAGGTGGTGAAATCATTGGACAAAGTCAGCATGGATATACGAAAGGTAAATCATGTCTGACGAATCTTATAGAATTTTTCAAGGATGTAACTAGTAGAGTGGATAGGGGAGAACCAGTGGATGTGTTGTATCTGGACTTTCAGAAGGCTTTCGACAAGGTACCACATAAGAGATTAGTATACAAACTTAAAGCACACGGTATTGGGGGTTCAGTATTGATGTGGATAGAGAACTGGCTGGCAAACAGGAAGCAAAGAGTAGGAGTAAACGGGTCCTTTTCACAATGGCAGGCAGTGACTAGTGGGGTACCGCAAGGCTCAGTGCTGGGATCCCAGCTATTTACAATTTATATTAATGAACTGGATGAGGGAATTGAAGGCAACATCTCCAAGTTTGCGGATGACACTAAGCTGGGGGGCAGTGTTAGCTGTGAGGAGGATGCTGGGAGACTGCAAGGTGACTTGGATAGGCTGGGTGAGTGGGCAAATGTTTGGCAGATGCAGTATAATGTGGATAAATGTGAGGTTATCCACTTTGGTGGCAAAAACAGGAAAGCAGACTACTATCTAAATGGTGGCCGATTAGGAAATGGGGAGATGCAGCGAGACCTGGGTGTCATGGTACACCAGTCATTGAAAGTAGGCATGCAGGTGCAGCAGGCAGTGAAGAAAGCGAATGGTATGTTAGCTTTCATAGCAAAAGGATTTGAGTATAGGAGCAGGGAGGTTCTACTGCAGTTGTACAGGGTCTTGGTGAGACCACACCTGGAGTATTGCGTACAGTTTTGGTCTCCAAATCTGAGGAAGGACATTATAGCCATAGAGGGAGTGCAGAGAAGGTTCACCAGACTGATTCCTGGGATGTCAGGACTTTCATATGAAGAAAGACTGGATAGACTTGGCTTATACTCGCTAGAATTTAGGAGATTGAGAGGGGATCTTATAGAAACGTACACAATTCTTATGGGGTTGGACAGGCTAGATGCAGGAAGATTGTTCCCGATGTTGGGGAAGTCCAGGACAAGGGGTCACAGCTTAAGGATAAAGGGGAAATCCTTTAAGACCGAGATGAGGAAAAACTTTTTCACACAGAGAGTGGTGAATCTCTGGAACTCTCTGCCACAGAGGGTAGTTGAGGCCAGTTCATTGGCTATATTTAAGAGGGAGTTAGATGTGGCTCTTGTGGCTAAGGGGATCAGGGGGTATGGAGAGAAGGCAGGTATGGGATACTGAGTTGGATGATCAGCCATGATCATATTGAATGGCGGTGCAGGCTCGAAGGGCCGAATGGCCTACTCCTGCACCTATTTTCTATGTATCTATCTATGTATCTATGGACTGCTAATGTAGCATCCTGGCTGGAAGAAATATAATACCAAAATTATTCTTCCTCGGGAAAGGATGAAGTACAGCTGAAGCTCTTCAAGAGTCAAGAGTGTTTTATTGTCATATGTCCCAGATACAGTAGAACTATGACATTCTTACTTGCTGCAGCACAACAGAATATGTAAACATAGCACACACTGTAAACAATGTAATAACCGAGTGAGAAAAAAAAGTTAAGTGTGGTATATATACACATACTCACAAATACACAGCTATTTATATCTTCATTATGATCTCGAAGCAATGACCTGTGCCAAGTGATGGAAGGGAAATTTTTGTTTAATTACGGGCAAATAAACTATTTAAACTTGATTCATGTAAGGAGTATAGATCAGCACAGCACAGGAACAGACCCTTCAGCCCACATGTTTGTGCATAATATGTTGCCAAGACAAACCTTTATCTGCCTGCACATGATCCATATCCGTACGTTCCCTGCATATCCATATGCCTGTTTAAAAGCCTCTTAAAAGGTACTATCAGATCTGCCTAAAATGCCAACTCTGGGATGCGTTTCAGGCATACTGCCTCCCTGTATTTAAGAAAATGATTGTTTTAAAACTTTACCCCTTGCTCCTGAAGGCTGTGTGCTCTAGTATTTGATATTTCCATCCTTGTACCCATTGACTCATAACTTTATATACTTCTGTCAAGTTTCCCTTTAACATCCAGTGTTTCAGAGAAAACAACCCAAGTCTGTCCACCCTCTCCTTGTAGCTAGTATCTTAATTTAAGTATCATTCTGACAAACCTCCTCTTTACCCTTTCCAACGCCTCCATGTCCATCCTGTACTGGAGACACCATAACTGCACACAATACTCCAAATGCAGATTACCAAAGTCCTATAAAGCTGTAACATGACTTCCTGACTTTTATACACAATGCCTCAAGCATACTATGTGCTGCCTTTACCACTCCATCTACTTGCCACTTTTCAGGAAGTTATTGACCTGGAATATATCAATGCTGTTAAGGATCCTGCCATTAACTATTTTTTCGACGTCTCAAAGTTCAGTGCCTCGCACTTATTCAGTTAAAGTAAATCTTATTTAAGAAATTCTATTTCTTATTCTGCAGACCTCAATAACCTCCCCTGTGCTATCTTTCTATTTATCTTTATCCATATTTTTCCATGGTGTTTAAACACGTCCCCCACCCACCCTCCCATCCCACCCCAAACACACTATTTAGTTTAAAGCCCTAGTTATACAATTCAACGGGATCCTGCTCCCAGCATGGTCCCGGTGGAGTCTGTCCCATCAAAACAGCTTCCTCCTTTCCCAATAGTTTTAATTTACAGTTACAGGTACAGGAACAGGCACTTTGGCCCCACAAATTTGTGCTGACCAACACCAGTTCTATCAGACACACCAGGGACAATTACAAAAGCCAATTAACCCATAAACCTACGTCTTTTGAAAGTGGGAGGAAACCCACGAGCACACAGGGTGATCGTATAGACAACACGCGCAGTCAGGATCGTACCCAGGTCTCTGGCACTGTAAGGCAGCAACTCTACTGCTTGTCCCACTGTCCCATCCAAGATACTGATGCCATTGTCCCACAAATTCAAACCCACTTCTCACACACCAATCTTTAGCTATGCATTTAATTATCTAATCTCATTGATCCTATGCCAATTTACTCGTGGTTCAGTTAGCATCCCAGAGATTATTACCTTTTTAGTTCTGCGTTTTAATTTAGTTCCTAGCTGCTCAAATTCCCAAAGCAGAACCTCTTTCTTTGCTTTACGCATGTCGTTGGTATCAACATGGACCACGCAACTGGATCTACTCCCTCCCATTCTAAAGTCCTCTACAGATCAGTTGAGATGTCCCGAACCTGGGCACCAGGCAAGCAGCAAAGCCTCGGAACTCTCAATCCTTGCCGCAGAGGATTGTTTCTGTGCCCCTGATTATACTAACCCCAATTACAACTACATGTCCCTTCTTCTCCCCCACCCCCGTTTAGAATGGCTCCCTGATCCCCAATGCCATAGTTAGGTTGCTCATTCATCCTGCAACCCCCACTCTCATCCACACAGGGATCAAGACTCTCAGACTTGTTAGACAAGCACAAAGGCTGAGGCTCCTCCAACACCGTCTCTTGGATCCCCCTACCTACCTTATTCGCAGTCACATCCTCTTCTTCCTCAGCACAAACTGAATTGGGAGTAGTTAATCTAACAGGTGTGACTCCCTTTAGGTACACTTCCAGGAAATTCTCCCATTACTGACATGCTGCAGTGTTTGAAGCTCAGATTTTGGAACCCAAGATCCCTTTATACATCAATGCTGTTAAGGATTAATGCCCCATTGTTTAATGCAAAGTGTCAGTATGGTTGTGACTCAATTATAGCATAACTGATCAATTAATACCTCAGTTTTGAACTTGAATTCTTCAAGCAACCAACACTTGTTGCAGTTGTGGTCACCAGGAACTATAATAGGGTCTACCAGCTCCCACATCATGCAGCTTCAGCACATCAAGTGATCCTGTATCATTACTTTATTTAATCCCAACGGCTCCTTTTAAACTCCCCACTGCTGCTCTGCCTCCTGCCTTGAAATTGACTTGTCTGCCAGCTAGGCACTCCTTTCCTCCGCTCTTCTCGCCATGTTCAGATGGGCACCTAGTCGACATGCACAAGTTGGGCTGAAGGGCTTGTTTTCATGCAGTGTGATTGTATGACCAGAAAATAGGAGCAGGAGTAGTCTACCATGGCCACAAGAGTGCCATGCCATTCTGCATGATCATGGCTGATCAATGCCTCAATTCTTGCTCATTTATATCAGATTTGTTTTGTGTTAGAGGTTAATGGGATTAGCCCCACCTCTGAAATTTATGTGCAATCTAGTTAGCAACTGTTTAATACTGGAAAAATGCAGCACCCTTGGTGTGGCCATATTTCAAAAGACAATTTTCACCAAAGGCAACTCTCCCTGCACCAATGTGCATTAAAATGTTGGAATAATGAACCATCTTTGTCTGTGAAAATCAAACCACCAAGAAACCAAATTACAAATCTGCTTGTAACAGGGCCCCGAGAGAGCACTATTTCACTGGCAGGCAATGTTTTACCAGCGAAAACCAACACTGCTATGTTCTGAAGGCATCATGTTTCAAATAAAAAATGAGTTGTTTTAAGTAGCATAATGATTTTATATTTAGAACCCTCATTGCTTGAAAGATACACCAAGGAAACAGGCCTTTCAGCCCACCGAGTCCATGCTGACCATTGATCACTCATTCACAGTAGTTCGACGTTATCCCACTTTCACATCAACTCTCTATACAGGGCAATTGGCAGAGGCTAATTATCCAGCAAGCCCGTGCGCCTTTGGGATCTGGGAGGAAATCAGACCATCCAGAGGATTCCCGTGGATATGCAGGGAGAACGGGCAAACTCCACATGGACACCACCCAAAGTCAGGATCGCACTCGGGCCTCTGGCGCTAGTGGCAGCAGCTTTACCAGCTGTGCCACAGTGCTGCCCCATTGTTTAAAGCAAAATAGTAAGTAATATGGTTGTGACTCAATTATAATATAACCAAAACTGATTTTTTAAATAATCGTTTTCCCATTAAAAATGTAGCTAGGTTACGAGACTTCCGGAGAAAAGATCAGGTTAATAGATTTTTAAAAAGTAGTTTCCCACAATGTAAGTCGCTGATGTTCATCAACAAAGTCTGGTGCATCTGCAATGACTTGGGAGCAGTTACACTGGACTTCCTTTCCTTGAATGTAAAATGCATTCTACAGGCTTAGATCAAGAGGTTATCAAATGCTTGAAATCCTTATCTCAAACGTTTCAACTCATGGACAGCAGATTGAAAAATTAATCCAGATCAGTATGCTGAAAATATAACATGATGAAAAAGTCAGGAAAACATTTCACGACCTAAAGTTAAGCATACTGGGTGTTCTGTCATAACGGTAGTAAAAATAGGAATGAGAGACATGGAACTTTTGGGACAACGTAGAAATATATTACATTTGAGGTAAGCCAAGTGATGGAGACATAATTATATGTCAGCATTTTGCGTTGGGAAAGTTTGATGGCATGGAGGTCAGATACTTGTTCAATCAGTGAATTTTGAAAAGACTTGCAATCATGCAAAACTGCACAATTTTGTGGCACTTGGATTGAGTGGACTGTTTAACAGGGCAAAAATAGCCTGCACAAAAATAACGCATGCTATAAAATACCTGCGTGGTATAGATTTTTTAAGATCACAATTAGAGGTGCCAATGAGTAGTTTCTTCTTTTTTTTCCCATTTAGCAAATTGCCAATCCTTTGGTGAACAGCCAGACCTTTGTTTGATTTGTTTGGCCCTGCTGAGTTTTATTACAATAAAAGTTCCGTTACATCTAACATTACCGCAATCTCTCCACATGGCATGGATTTAAAGGGAGCAGCGAGAATGTTAGAACTATTTCATCAGCATTCTTTATATGACACTGTAGTCATATTGATAAATGGGGGCATTGATAGAAAATAATTGTATTAAAAAAAAAAATCCAACCACATTTGCTTGCATGGTGATACCATCTGAAGGACACATTTCTTGGCTGGTTGCCGTTACGTTTGTGTTATGGCAAATTGTGCATTCACTCGGTTATTCATGTAGAAAAAAAAATTATATTTATATTATTTTCTCTTACATGTACATAGAATCTATTGAACTCCCCGAGGTTCTAGCTTCAAGTTCATCGAAGATTGTTCCAGTCACAATTAGTAATTTATTTGCTTACAGTCACGATTAGTTATTTGCTTGTCTAAGCTAGGTTAATGAAGCAGAGATAACTTCTATTAAAAAAAAAGCACTGGTGCAACTCAGCCGGTCAGGCGGCATCTCTGGAGAAAATGGGCAGTTGGCGTTTCGAGTCTGGACCCTTTTTCGGGCTGATTTTGATTGAGCATTCTCCACAGATGCTGCCCTACCCGCTGAGTGACTCCAGCACTTTGTGTCTTGTTTTGTTCATCTCCATCTGCAGTTCCTTGTTTCAACATATAAACAACTGTTTTAACAGTGCATGGCCCTACCAGTACAAATGTAAAATATGATGTTTTGTATATAGACTGGAGGAACAGCACCTTAGTTGGTTGGTTACTTTAGAATAGAAGGGTATAAAATTGAATTGAATCGGTATCGGTATTGAAAAGTGATCGAATTGAATACTCCAATTTTAGGTAACTACAACCCACACCCTCCCATTTCTTTCCCCTCCTCCTATTTCTTCCCCCCTCTCTGCCCTGTGCTGCACCTGGACATATCTGTTTCTCCACTACCCCTCCCCTTCCTTCCTACCTACACTCCTTCTAGCTTCACAATTCACACCTCTTCAATCCTTATGTCTCACATCTTCTATCTTTTCATCCCTGGCTTTTTTCCAATCATCTCAAAAAAACTTTCACCTGTATCCACCTAATACTTGCCTGGCTTTATCCCAACCCCACCTCTCATGCAGCTCCCCCCACCCCCCACAATCAGTCTGACGAAGAGTCCCAAGCCAAAAGTCACCCATCCATGTTCTCTAGAGATGCTGCTTGCCCCGCTGAGTTACTCCAGCACTGTGTTTTTTTGTAAACCAGCATCTGCAGTTCCTTGTTTCTACATTTTCCTGGCCTTGCGGTAAGGTAGGTGCATTGGTGGAAGGTGGGAGAATAGGATAAGCTACTGGAGGCTGAAGAATAGGGTCTGATGGGAAGGCTGAGCAACATTGAGTGAAGAGTCAAGAATGGTGACTATGTTAAGTGGAAGGGAAGGGAGCAGGTTGTGGTGAATTGATCTGGGTCTTTGGAGAAGTGACCTGGAGTGAGTGAAATTATAACCATATAACCATCACAGCACGGAAACAGGCCATCTCGGCCCTTCAAGTCCGTGCCGAACACTTCTTTTCCCCTTCTTTTCTGCTTACTTCCCCTAGTCCCATCTACCTGCACTCAGAACATAACCCTCCATTCCTTTCCCGTCCATATACCCATCCAATCTATTTTTAAAGTATAAAATCGAACCTGCTTCTACCACTTCCACTGGAAGCTCATTCCACACAGCTACCACTCTCTGAGTAAAGAAGTTCCCCTTAATGTTACCCCTAAACTTCTGTCCCTATCTTCTCAAGTCATGTCCCCTTGTTTGAATCTTCCCTACTCTCAATGGGAAAAGCTTATCCACGTCAACTCTGTCTAACCCGCTCATCATTTTAAAGACCTCTATCAAGTCCCCCCTTAACCTTCTGCGCTCCAAAGAATAAAGACCTAACTTGTTCAACCTTTCTCTGTAACTTAGTTGCTGAAACCCAGGCAACATTCTAGTAAATCTCCTCTGTACTCTCTATTTTGTTGACATCCTTCCTATAATTAGGCGATCAAAATTGTACTCCATACTCCAGAATTGGCCTCACCAATGCCTTGTACAATTTTAACATTACATCCCAACTTCTATATTCAATGCTCTGATTTATAAAGGTCAGCACACCAAAAGCTTTCTTTACCACCCTATCTACATGAGATTCCACCTTCAGGGAACTATGCACAGTAATTCCTAGATCCCTCTGTTCAACTGCATTCCTCAATTCGCTACCATTTACCATGTACGTCCTATTTTGATTTGTCCTGCTGAGATGTAGCACCTCACATTTATCAGCATTAAACTCCATCTGCCATCTTTCAGCCCACTCTTCCAGATCGCCTAAATCTCTCTGTAGACTTTGAAAATCTACTTCATTATCCACAACACCACCAATCTTAGTATCATCTGCATACTTACTAATCCAATTTTCCACACCATCATCCAGATCATTGATGTACATGACAAACAACAGTGGACCCAACACAGACCCCTGAGGCACCCCACTAGTCACCGGCCTCCAACCTGACAAACAGCCATCCACCATTACTCTCTGGCATCTCCCATTCAGCCACTGTTGAATCCATCTTGCTACTCCACCATTAATACCCAACAATTGAATCTTCTTAACCAACCTTCCATGAGGAACCTTGTCAAAGGCCTTACTGAAGTCCATATAGACAACATCCACTGCTTTACCCTCATCAATTTCCCTAGTAACCTCTTTGAAAATTCAAGAAGATTAGTCAAACATGACCTTCCAGGCACAAATCCATGTTGACTGTTCCTAATCAGACCCTGCTTATCCAGATGCTTATATATATTATCTCTAAGTATCCTTTAAATTAATTTGCCCACCACTGACGTCAAACTAACAGGTCTATAATTGCTAGGTTTACTCTTAGAACCCTTTTTAAACAACGGAACAACATGCGCAGTACGACAATCCTCCGGCACTATTCCCGTTTCTAATGACATTTGAAATATTTCTGTCATAGTCCCTGCTATTTCTACACTAACTTCCCTCAATGTCCTAGGGAATATCCTGTCAGGACCTGGAGACTTATCCGTTTTCATATTTTTCAAAAGTGTCCGCACCTCCTCTTCTTTGAATCTCATAGTTTCCATTGCTACTCTGCTTGTTTCCCTTACCTCACATAATTCCATATCCTTCTCCTTGGTGAATACCGAACAAAAGAAATTGTTCAATATCTCCCCATCTCTTTTGGCTCTGTCCACTCTGACTCTCTAATGGACCAATTGTATTCCTTGTTATCCTTTTGCTATTAATATAGCTGTAGAAACCCTTTGGATTTACTTTCACTTTACTTGCCAAAGCAACCTCATATCTTCTTTTAGCTTTTCTAATTTCTTTCTTAATATTCTTTTTACATTCTTTATACTCCTCAAGCTACTAATTTATTCCATGCTGCCTATAATTATTGTAGATTTCTCTCTTTTTCCGAACCGTGTCCAATTTCCCTTGAAAACCATGGCTCTTTCCAATTTTTACTATTTCCTTTCAACCGAACAGGGACATAAAGATTCTGTACTCTTAAAATGTCACCTTTAAATGTCGTCCATTTCTCTTCTACATCCTTTCCATAAAACAACATGTCCCAATTCACTCCTTTTAAATCCTTTCGCATCTCCTCAAAGTTAGCCTTTCTCCAATCAAAAACCTCCACTTTAGGTCCAGTTCTGACCCTCTCCATAATTCTATTGAAACTAATGGTATTGTGATCACTGGACCCGAAGTGCTCCCCAACGCATACCTCCACCACCTGCCCTGTCTCATTTCCTAACAGAAGGTCCAGCACTGCCCCTTCTCTAGTAGGTACCTCTATGTATTGCTGCAAAAAACTATCCTGCACACATTTTACAAACTCCAAACCATCCAGCCCTTTTACAGAATGTTTCCCAGTCTATGTGTGGAAAATTGAAATCTCCCACAATCACTACCTTGTGCTTACTACTAATATCTGCTATCTCCTTACATATTTGCTCTTCCAATTCTCGCTCCCCATTTGGCAGTCTATAATACACCCCTATAAGTGTTGCTACACCTTTCACATTTTTCAGTTCCACCCAAATAGCCTCCCTAGACGAGCCCTCTAATCTATCCTGCCAAAGCACTGCTGTAATATCTTCCTTGACAAGCAATGCAACACCCCTACCTCTTGCCCCTCCAATTCTATCACCCCTGAAACAACGAAATCCTGGAATATTAGTTTCCAATCACAGCCCTCCTGCAACCATGTTTCACTGATCGCCACAACATCATACTTCCAGTTGTCAATCCAGGCTCTAAGCTCATCCACCTTTCTTACAATGCTCCTAGCATTAAAATATACACATTTAAGAAACCCACCACCACTTATTCTCTGTTTATTATCTTTTTCTTCTTTCTCCCCTACATTTTGGGTCCGAGTGCTTCCCTTCTCTGCCTCCTGCCTCCCACATTTTCTACTAGCTTTCTCTATTTGAGTCCCTCCCCCCAACCGTTCTAATTTAAAGTCTCCCCAGTAGCCTTTGCAAATCTCCCCGCCAGGATATTGGTCCCCCTCGGGTTCAAGTGCAACCCGTCCTTTCTGTACAGGTCACACCTTCCCCAAAGGGAGGGACAGGAACCTGGAGATTAAAGTATCCAAGATAAGTGAGGGATTTAACATAAAAGTGGGTTCAAATCAAGCGGTTCAAAATAAAGACCAACAATTAAATCTCCTTGAATGACCAGACTTCCCACAGGTCTGCAAAGAAGCATTATGTGGGGATTAATTGTGTATCTAATCAAGGGTGAATTACATCCAGCCAAATTCCTGGAGTGCTTACAACAATCTCTGAAATGGTCATCATGTTTCATAATGGGGAAAAATCTATTTACCAGCTGTTAACACTACAGGAAAAATGTGTAAAACCATCAAATTTCTAGGCATGCAGTATTATCAGTGTAAATATTGGCATTGAGCAGCATCAAAGCTTGCACATGTACAGTGGCAGATCAATTGTTGCCATTTATCAATTCATTCTGTGGCAGCTTGTCCACTAAACATTGCCTAGAGCAAACTCTGAAGACCCTCATTTTATTTGTCAAAAATCATGTGTCTGAGTCATACTCCACATTTAAGAAATCACCAAAAGTGATTCGTAGCTGAAAATGTTAAATTTTCATGTATCCCATAAGAACCACAAAGTTAGTGCTTAGAGAGCAAATTTGCCATGGTGTGAAACTGTGAAAATTAAGTAACTCAATATTAATTTTAACAACTGAAAGGCCTTCCCACTTAGGCAATTTTTAGGCAACTGCTGTTGACTGTCATAGTCGTAGCAGGTTGCCGAAAAAACGGCGACTGGACTAATGGGCCTGTCCCACTTAGGCGATTTTTTAGGCAGATGCTAGCGAATACGACATTGAAATTCACTGGTCAGCACCGGCGACAACCTACCTCACCTGGCGACAACCTACGACATCCTGGCAACAACTTATGACATCCTGGCGACTACCTACGTTAACCTGGCGACAACCTACGACTGCACCTACGTCAAGCTACGCTCATTGGCGTCAACCCACGGTCGCCACTGTCGGCGAAAGATTTTCTTTTCTTTTTTTAATTTGTATTTTTATTAGAAGCAGTGTACAGTAGTATAAACCGCAGCATATGACCAAATACATTTTGTGTACAACTTCTATTTTAAATTTAACAAGAAAGAGGTAGAACAAGAAAGAAAGGGCGGGAAAGAGTGAAGGAAGTAGTGATGTGTAAACCCCTGACTCACCAGATGTGCAGTCCAGGGGTGAACAAGTAATAGCCTATAGAAAAATAAAGACAAAAACCCATGAAATGATATAAAAAAAAGAAAGAAAAAAAAGGGGAGAGAAAAAAAAAAGGGACACTTATGTGTGGATATACCTGCTTCATATCTCACCACACCCATCACCCAGTTCGTGAATCGGTTTATTTCCAGAGTTGTGTTGCACCACACTATACTTGTAATGAATCAATTAATGGAGACCATGTCTTTAAAAATTGCTCATGTTGACAAATTTCCAGCAACCAGAAAGATGCTACGACTCTTTGGGCGACTGAGGAGACTACTCACGACCATACAGGCGACACCCGGCGACCATGTAGCGACTGCCTAGGCTCCTGTAGTCGCCTAAAAAATCGCCTGTGGGACAGGCCCATTACTTCCACGTTTTTCCAATATTATGCTAAATACATCCAATATTGTCATAAAAATCTAAATAATGCTACTACTGTGAGGATCTACAAGTAATTTAAAAAAACACAAAATAACAAAGTCTTATAAACATATTTCATTGATCAGTATTTCATCAGCATATATTAATTTGACTACTCATCATTGAGACAAATCTAGCCACAGCATAAATAAATCTACACGTTTTACCTTAAAGAAATAAAATAAAAGATTCTGTGAATCAAATACTCGCATTAGCTGGCAATATACCCAATTAAACATTTATCCAGATCTATATGAATACGCGCCGCACAGAAACAAAGCACAGATAAGAGATTATATCTGTTCATTCTTGAAACGTATCTTTTGTTTCTCTGAATTGTACATTAGCAATTGCAATACAGGTGACTATGGTTTTCCAATAGAGTAATTCATTTTACAGGATTTTGAATGATCAAACCTTACTGATAAGTCTATTGGGAATAAGCCCTATGTGAATTTGAGTCAGGCTCCCCTGTGGCCTTTATCACTGAATGCAATCATTTCACTGAGCTTCCCAGCATCTCAAGTATTTCATTGTATATTCCCATCACTCTTCTTCTGTGGACTAACCTATTTATGCCATCTAATGTTGTGAAACTGTTTAGTTTTATTATTTGCAAATTGCTGCTGCTCTATCTATCCTTGTTGTCCCCTTACTTTGGCTGCAGGTCACTAATGCAATTTCTACCTCTGAGCTAAATTCTAAATTACACAATGATCTGTCTTGGAGTTCATGAGTGAAAGTTGATTGATGGAGGCTTTGTTTTCTGTTGCCTTCCACTGCGTGGCTAAGTAGCATTGCTTGGGTAGCTGAATGAAGGCACAGAGAGATAAAATTATGCTATGGAGCACAGGGTGTATGGTTCTCTGATGAAATTAAGGTGTGACAAGCTGTGATTGATGTACCGATACTGCTCATCACTTGTTGAACCCTCTATTGGTCACAATATCATTAGTGGATGCTCCAAAAATAGCCTGGATCCTGTCCTTCTATGAGTTAGCTTGCCTACCCCAGATATAGTGCCCGCTGCCCGCATTTAAACATTGCCTGCTATAGGAAGTACCATTAGTCTTTTTCTTTTGCCTTTGCCCGTCGTGTTTGAATAGCTAACAGTGTGTGCAAACTGTGTGGTTTGAGCATGTGATCAGCAACGGTGCTAAATGTAAGAGCGTAAACATTTGATTTTCAAATTTGAGTCTTGTTCACAGGGGGAAAGCAATGTTTTTTTGTCGAGGAAAAGCAAAGTCAGGAATTTTGGTCTGAGTGCTGTGTATTGGAATTGTTTTTTTATTATTATCATGCGTAGCGCGATGCAGTGAGGATCTTTGTTTTGTGTGCTATTGAGGCAGGCACACTGTATACAAATATAATCGTACCATACAAGGTTGTGATGATCTGCCACACACACATCATGAGAAAGGAACCGCTAACCTTGCTCATGGTGTATGTGGCGGATCATCATCCTATAAACTGCTTAAGCTGATTAAGGGCCTGAACACATAATTTCATTAATACATTTTATTTTTAAAACTTTAATAATCAAATAATATTAAAACATGTTTAACTTTTCAGAAATGCCCATGTGTTGTAAGGTCACAAAAAGGGAGTAAGTGACTTGAATTGATATGCAACCATACCTGTAACATTGGCAATCTAATCCATTTGTACTGATTGCCTCAGCCGCCTTCCTGCCAGTACTTCATAATTGCACATGTTCACCTTTGCTTGGTTGGGAAAGATTGCAGGGTGAATTGGCTGTGCTGGTCTTTTTCTTTTTTTTTCACTTCTCACTTTTAATTTAATTTTAATTTTAAGTTTTCATGTATCTTGGTGTTATGACTACTGGCAGACCAATTTCCCTCCAGGGATGAATAAAGTTTTAGCGTATCGTACCGTATCGTGATGAGGCTGGGGGTGCATTTGATCCAATATTCCACTTGAAGATGCAAATTATGTAACCATCTTGCAACATTCATGTATGGCACAATTATATTTGTATACAGTGTGCCTGCCTCAAAAGCACACAAAACAAAGATCTCACTATGCGTGACAATAATAAACCAATTCCAATACACTGCACTCAGATCATCTAACTGAAATTCCTGGATTTGCATTTTCTTGTCCAAGGTCCTCTGGGAGGCATCCGAAAGCCTTAGCATTCTTGCAAAGTGCTTTTTTCTCTCTCTTTCGCAAGATTTACTTCCCCCTATGATGTGGACACTCTTGTTTCAGGCAAGAAGCGGCAGCAGTCGAGATTCCAAGATGGTGAGGTGCCTTCCTGGTGCAAGGGTCCAGGATGTCTTAGAGCGACTGTATGACATCCTCAAGGGGGAAGGGGAGCACAAACGAAATAGGTAGGAAAAGTAAGGAGGTTCTGCAACATGAGTATAAGGAGTTGAGTAAAAAGGTAAAAGGTAGGAACTCCTGGGTAGTAATCTCTGGATTGCTTTCAGTGCCACGTGTTAGTGAGGGTAGGAACAGGAAGATAGGGGAGCTGGGGGCACGGATTCAGATTCATATTTCTAGACCATTGGGACGTCTTCTGGGGCAAAGTTGACCTGTACAAGAGGGATGGGTTGCACCTTAACTGGAGAGGTACCAATATTCTGGCAGGCAGGTTCGCCAGTGCTACATGGGTGGGTTTAAACTAGATTGTCATGGAGGTGGAATCCTATGCAAGACCAAGGCAGGTGAGAGGTGAGAAGTTGTTATAGAGGGTGATGAGAGAAAGTTTAGTGGACAGAATAGGCAAGAGAAAGGCACGGAGTGAGTAAAGGACCTGTCCCACTCACGCAATTTTTTTGGCGACTTGCTGGCACCCGTCATAGTTGCAGCAGATCACCAAACATTTTCAAAATGTTGAAAATCCAGCAGCGACCAGAAAAAGGTATAACTCTTTGGGCCACTACTCACGACCATACAGACGTCACCCCGCGACATGTTAGGCCGAAGAGCCTGCTTGTGCATTGTGCGACTCTACAAAACTATGATTCTATAGCTCTATAATGCATAGGAAGGATCTGCAGATGCTATTTTACATCGAAGAGAGACACAAGACGCTGGAGTAACTCAGTGGGACAGGCTGGAGTAACTCAGTGGGACAGGCAGCATCCCTGGATAAAAGGGATGGGTGACGTTTTGGGTCGAGACTTGTTCAGACTGAGGGTCAGGGAGGAGGGAGACACAGAGATAAGGATGGGTGAAGTGTGTGAAAACGAGAGATCAAAAGAGATGAGATCCAACGAAAATGTAGAATAGAATAATGCATCCCTCTTACGAGGAGCAGACCAATTTCAATTGGTGCTGCCATTAGGCACACTGCTGATAACTACAGCCAGCGAGTGACAGAGTTAGTGCTGGCTACAGAGAGCACTTTTAGTAACCAGCCAGAGCAGTGAGTTTGCATAGAATAGGTATAAAAATCATGATGTAATTTCAATATTTATTGTTTGAGAATTACCAGTTTTGCCTCTCTCTGTCTTTCATAATTCTGAAGTATTTTAACAGGCCACCCTTCTGTCTTTAACAAGGCACAAATTTTGATTCTTCTGCAAATTTTACTGATGAGTATTGCCTTGCACTTTTGATTATGTTAAAACTGGACATTACAGTGGTGTGAGAGTATTTTCTTTGAGTATTCCGACTCATGTGTAAAAGAGAGATACAGAATTGTAATGTGTAAATCACGTAAACAATCTGAATACACTATCACAATGAAAATATGGAATCTATTAATATTATATCTAAGAAAATACAGTAGTTTAAATTACACTCTAATTTTGCAATCACAGGGTAACATTAACACATTTGTTCAAATCAGGACCCCTGGAGATATACGTCCTTAATAAATCATAATATTGTATTTCTTTCTCCATTAATGAACTGCCAAGCTACATGCTGGGAAGCTGCGGACTTGAAAAAGAGGGAGATTTTTTTAATGCATCTCTTTGAGCTCATTATGTGATCTAAAGGCAATAGCCTGCACTTTCGATTGATAAGGGTTGTAACCACAGCATCCCTCATTTTGAAGGAGTGTATAGAGCAACCTGAGAGTTTACTCTCAAGAGGAATTTCACTCTGCCTCAAGTTGCACAGTAACAGTTGTAACTGATACTGATGCCAATCCACTGAGTGTAAGCATGTAAGGTTACAGTACCACAAGGTTGGCGCACTTGTAGGTAAGTGTAAGTTCAATAATGTAATCTTCCTTAAGACGTCTGTTTGGGGCAGCGATAGATTTGCCACCTTACAGCGCCAGAGATCCGGGTTCAATTCTGACTATGGGTGCTGTCTGTACGGAGTTTGTACATTTTCCCTGTGACTGCAAGGGCTTTCTCTGTGTGCTCCGGTTTCCTCCCACACTCCAAAGACATATAGGATTGTTAATTAGCATCAGTAAAATTGTACATTGTCCCTAGTTTGTAGGATATTGCTGGCGTACGTTGTAATGGCTGGTCTGTGCGTACTTGGTGGGCCGAAGGGCTTATTTCCGCACTGTATCTCTAAAGTCTAAACTCCAAAAGGATTGAGGATGATTTACTTCTACTCTGGTTTTGTGAGTTCCGGGGTGAATGATGAGGCCAATATAGGAACTGCAGACTAATCCATAGAAGGAACAGGAGGCACATGAGGGAGCAATGTGCTGGTGGACACTTTGTGAGATGGTACACTACTGCCACTTCTCTGCAGTCTCAATGCATACATTCAAGGTTCTCAACACCATCTGAATGGTTCTCCACTCCAAGGAGTCACTGGAGATGTTGCATTTATTTTTCTCAGTGTGGTAACTAATGAGTAGTTAATGACTACTTTGATCATGGACAATTCTTTTTATCCATGTAATTTCTCACTTCTTCGGAATTTTGACAAGATCCCTCATGCTGGGCTGGTCCGAAAGGTTAAGGCACAATGGATCCAAGACATGTTGGTGAACTGGATCCAAAAATGTCTGAGTATTAGGAAACAGAGAGAAGCGGTGGAAGAATGTTTTTCTGACTGCAATTCTTTAAAAAGTGACATACCACTGGGATTGGTTTTGGGACCTTTGTTGTTTGTAATTTGTAGATATAAATAAAATGTTTGTTTAATATATATATATATATATATATATATATATACATATATTGTATACATATATTATATATGTATATTAATGAATGGGATGGGAAAGTAATGGGTTTGACTAGAAATTTTGCAGACAACAGGAAATTGGTATAGTCATCAATAGCGAAGTAGGTTGTTTCAAGATACAACAGACGTAGATCAGTTGGAAAGTTGGGCGGAGCAAAGACAGATGAAATTTAATGCAGACAAGTGTGAGATAATGCACCTTAGGAGGTTAAATTATGTTAGTATATACAGAGTAAATGGCAGCAAATTTAGGAAATTGATGTACAAAGGGACATTGGATTGCATGTTCATAGCTCACTGAAGGTGGCAATGCATGTGGATAGAGCAGTGATTAATGCATTTGGTATACTTGCCTCAAAGGTTGAGGCATTGAGTATAATTCTGCAACTCGTTTTCACCTAGCCCACAGCTAACAATGGCCTGGTTCCTTTATCATCATTACTTTTTTGCATATCTTTAATTCATTTGCTGTATATCTCTCTATATCACCATTTATATCTCTTGTTTCCCTTTCCCCTGACTCTCAGTCTGAAGAAGGGTCTTGACCTGAAATGTCACCTGTTCCTTTTCTCCAAAGATGCTGTCTGACCCAGTGAGTTACTCCAGCTTTTTGTATCTATCTTCAGTTTAAACCAGCATCTGCTTTTCCTTCCTAGACATTGAGTATAAGAGTTGGGATGTCAAGATCCAGCTGCGCTCCTTAAGCAGACTGTCTGGGTGTGATCAGACTCGGTTGAAAATACAAATGCAAAATTCTATGGATGTTCCAAATCTGAAATTAGATTGAAATGTGTTGGGAATGCTAGGCTGATCAGATAGCATCTGTGGAGATAAAAACAGTTGATATTTTGGGTGGATCAAAAGTTTTTTAAAAATCGGAGAGAAACTCAATTTAAAATCCAAAGAAAGAGGGAAGGAAGAGAGGATGTCCTATTTGGTGGCACAGTTGTACAACTTGTGGAGCCACTGGCTCACAGTACCAGAGACCTGAATTTAAACCCTAACCTCAGGTACTATCTGTGGAGTTTGCACATTCTCCCTGTGTTTGTGTGGGATTGTATTGGGAGCACCGTTAACCTACTGAAATACATAGGTTGTTAGGTTGGTGGGGTATTCTAAATTGACCCTAATGTGTAGCTGAGTGGTAGAATTTCTGAGGAGTCAATGAGTATTTGGGGTGAAGAAAACAAATGGATTAATGTAGAATCAAAGATAATGTTTGGTTGGTGGTCATCATGGACATTGTGGCCAAATGATTTTTTTCTTTGCTTTTTGACTCCATGGTTGAGTTCTTCCAGCTTTTCTTGTTTTGAATAATTGCCATCAACCAAGAACATATTTTTCTTCTGCTCTCCACAAATGCTATCTAACCTGCTGAGCTCTTCCAACAATGTGTGCCCATTCACTATCATTTTCCTCTTCATAGCAACTTTGAAACGCTTGACTTCTTTTTTTCCTGCTCCACCTGAATGAAGATCCAGATTTTACTTTTGTTGTTGTTGAAAGCCTGAAGCAGAGATGAAGTGAACAAAATATTGCCTGACCTCATGCAGGGAATAGTTTCCAGATTGAGACTCAAGATGCTGGACTTCAACTATATGAAATAACCAAAACAGTTGGGTTTATTCATGGTAGTAGTACAGAAAGAGGCCATGTATCCCTTTATACCAGTGCTTGGAACTCAATGGATCATTCATATATATCCCACTCCCTTCCTCTTTCTCCATGGGCATATATTTTCTTTCAAAATAATTTACAATTTCATTTTGTATGTTGCCAATTATATGTTTTTCCACTGTCCTTGAGCAGTTTGTTCCTGTTCACATGAACATGCTGCATTAAAAAAAACATGATGTACCCCAAGTTGTTTGTTAATCAATTTAAATCTGTATATACAAGTCAACAAACCTGCTGCCTCCATTACTGCTTATACTCTATCAAAATGAATCTCCTCTTTTCTAAGGAGAGCACACCCTGACTTTCAATTTGGCTAAATTATTTTATCTTGTGTATCATTCTGGTTAACTCCTAACATCTTAGTTTAGTTTGGTCTATTAGTCTATTGTCGTGGTGCCTGTTTGTGGCTCCGAATGAGGTGCATGGAGACCGGATCCGGAAATGTAACCGTTTTTTATTAAACATAAGGAGACATTCGAGTGAGCCTTGGTGGAAGAATCTCTTGGCAGAATCTCTCTGCACCAAAGGTACATTGAGTTTTTATATACTTAAACACATTGATAGCAGCAAATGATTAAATACAATTTCAATAGTTACAGTTACATAGTTCAATATTTTAGGCATGGACAAATCATTACACAGAATTACATATTTAAATAGGAGCACACCTTATCTGACAGGACCAACTACAAATATTTAAAGACTTTTATTAAGACAGTATAGTTGAATTTTATATACAGTATATTCATTCAAGGGACGATGGCTCCGCAGACTGAGACAGCATTCAATTGCCCATCACTAGATGCCCTTGATAAGGTGGGTTTGAGCTGTCTTCTTGAATTGCTGCAGTCCTTGAGGTTTGGTTATGCCCACTATGCTGTTAAGAATATCAATATTCTAAAAGAGTTTGTGGATGATGAATCCAGATACTCACAATGTACAGTATTGTGAGGCATAAGTCTGTGCATAGACAAAAATACACCAATCATTGATTTGCCTATAACCATGTTTGATGTGCTAATTACTAAAAAAAAAGGCAGACTAGATCATTCCTTGAATTCTGTCATAAAAATACTACGTATCTTAACACAAGGTTTCTGGTGCCTAGTTCTTTTGTAGGCCAGCAGAGTGGCAGAGCGATAGAACTGTCTCTCAGCACCAGAGACCCAGGATCAATCCTGACCTTGGGCACTGCCTGCGTGGAGATTGAACATTCTTCCTGTGACTGCATGGGTTTCCTCCAAGTGCTTCAGCTTCCTCCCACATTCCTAAGACATGCAGGTAGGCCAGTTAATTGACGACTATAAATTTCTTCTAATGTCTAGCTGAATGATGAAATATGGAGAGAATTGATGAGAATGCGGAGAGAATAAAAATCGAGATAGTGTATATGGGTCAGCATGGACATGATGGGCCAATGGGACTGTTCCCTGCAGTCTCTATGACTCAATGACTCTAATTAACATCACCCTACTGCCTGTATGTATGGCTGGTGCATATGAGGATATCTTATGGCCAAATCAGTTTCCAAAATATTTCACTTAAGTAGCCTCCCGCTGTCTTCATTCACAGACCTAATGGGCCTGTCCCACTTTTTAGGTGACTGCAGGAAACTAGGCAGTCACCACATGGTCGCCACATATTCGTGGGTGGTTGCTGGGGAGTCACCTTCATGGTCGTGAGGAGTTCCCGCATTCTGGGAACTTGTCGCGGCATCATTATCGTCGCCGGGGATTTTTCAACATGTTGAAAAATTAACGGCGACTAGAATGAAGCCGCCATGGAGAGTAGCGAGAATTCTCGAACCGTAGGTAAGACCTATTGGGTTGCCAGGTCGGAGGTTCTCGTAGGTTGTAGCCGGTGCTGACCGGTGAATTTCATTAGCTCATTGGGGAAAAAAAAGATAAGCAGTAATGTTAAATGTCCGCCGAGCTTCACAGCCGTGTATCTCTGGCTTCTTAAAAGTTGTCTCCACTCCTTCTCCCCCATCTCTCCCCCCCCCTATTTTAAAGGACTTACCATACACTGTGCTTTAGCCATCTTTTTACAGTGCCAACCTTCCTGTTCATCGCGGTGTATGTCTGTTTCACCTTGGCTTTGCACCGTGTGAATTTTTTAGACAGCGCTCCCCCCGCTTGCCCTGTCCCCCACCTGCATAACAGGCTGGTGAAGGAAGCGATGTGTTTGTGTGTTCCACTCTGACAGTCGCCGTTCCAGTTGCCCGTATTTCAGGTGATTGCCGGCAACTTGACAGTCGCCGGCAGTCCGCTGAAAAATTGCCTAAGCGGGACAGGCCCATTATCGTCTACGCAGCTTCATTTGTAAATTCCAAATTGACTACTGCTTGTTGGAGTTACATTTGAAAACAATTTCAAGATGCTTCATGTTTGTATTAATGGCTATTTCCTCTTACACATTTTATTTTTGATTATAGCTGCTTCTTCGTAACAGTCACAAGATTCTATCACATTATGGCAGCTGGCTGATCAGTAATTTAATAATCTCTATCATTGCTTCCTTTTGTATTTTGTGCTGTTATTAATGACTAGGATACCACGTTTTTTTAAAGAGCACTCTGGACTTGACATGCCATATTCAGGTGTTTGTGTTCAAGCGTCCCTCGTATCTGTAACTGCATCCCTTTACCATTTATTGCCTGTCTTCATTACACTCAACCGTATCGGCTAATCTCTTCTACATTAAATTTCATGAGCTACAGTACTTAATGCTCATTTCACCAATCTACCCCAAATCTGTTACTGTGCTCAATGTTATTTTATGCCATTTGCAAATGTTGAAAATAATACACTGTAAACCTAAGTCAAGGTCATTGGCGTATATTAAATACGGTGGTCCTAACACTGACATTTGTGGAACATCCCACCCGTCTATAAAATAACTGTTCACCACTGCTCAGACCCTTTGTAATTTTTTATTCAAAACCTCCAAACTTTGTTTAATCTCACTAGTCTTATTTTTTTTGTTTTTATTCAGTAGAGAATAATGTTTTTATTTATGTCGCGGGGTGACGCCTGTTTCGTGGTGAATGGTTGCCCAAAAAGTCGTACCTTTTTCTGTTGAAAATTTTCGACAACCTGCTGCGACTATGACGGGTGCCGGCAAGTCACCGAAAAAATCGTGTAAGTGGGGCAGGCCCTTTAGTATTTCAAAATCCTTGTAATTTCAAAACCCTGTCAATGTTCTTAATCTAGTGTTCTCTTTATCTAATTTGTATAAGCCAAGTCTACTAAATGTTCAGGAATAGTACATTAGAATCAGTTGCAAATTTATCTATTAAATTAGTTTTATTCTCCAAAATGTTATCTGCTGAAATAGCGATAAAATTGAAAAGAAACTCTATCTTCTTTTTTATCATATGCTACTTGAAAATTAATGGCCATCTCTCTGAGTTGTTTGTAACAATTCCTCAATAAATCTTTTTTATGACTTTGAACTCACCTTTTTATCAGTCCAAAATGGTTATCTTTAATTCTTCTTTTCTATTTTCACATTGAGTCTTGCAGTGTCATCACTATTTCTCATTTGTTGTCTGACATTTACATCAGTTTTGTCCTATCTTGCTGTTGTTGAGTAATACTTCCTTTCTTGCTTGACTAGAAGTAATTTGACTGAAGAATCAGTCTAACATGTGCTCTACGATAATATTCATGTTTTTTTTTAGCCTATTTGGGGACACTTTAAACCTTAGTAATTGTTGAAGTTGTGCAGGTGACCAGATTCAACTTGGGTAGTGAGTTACATCCATTCAACGGTTGCTGTTATTGATTGGGGCATCGAGTACAAGCGTTGGGGCATCATGTTACATCTGTACTGGTCATTGGTGAGACCTCACCTGGAATATTGTGTGCATTTCTGGTCATCATACTCTGGGAGCAATGTAGTTAAACTAGAGAGCATGCAGAGACAATTCACAAAGATGTTGTTGGGACTTGAAGCACTTGAGCTTGACCACATGCTAATTTTCATTGGTGGGTCAGTGGTGGAGAGAGCGAACAGCTTCAAATTTCTGGCCACTAACATCTCGGAAGATCTGTCCTGGGTCCAGCACATAGATGCATTCACAAAGAAGGCTCACCAGCAACACTACTTTCTTAGAAATGTAAAGAGATTTGGCATGTCACTGAATACTCCCAACAAACCTCAATAGATGCCTTATAGAAAGTATCCTGCCTAGATGCATCATAGCCTGGTATGGCAATTCCTACATACAAGAACACAAGAGGCTGCAGAGTGGTGGATTCAACCTGATCCGTCATAGGCACGACCGTCTCCAGAATCAATGCCATCAACCAGATAGTGATCATCAAAGATCATCACTATCTGGCCATTTCCTAATCTTGCTGCTATCATCGGGTGGTTGGTTCAGAAGTCTGGAATCCTACCCCACTAAGTTCAGAACAGTTACTTTCCTACAAATATCAGGTTCTTGATCTGATCTGCACAATCCTTATTCTACCTCAGTTGTGCAACACTACCATGGACTTGTTTTCTAGCTGTATATTTGCAAGATTTATTTTGCAGTCTTTTTCTTTTCACTGCCTTGTAGAATTTATTTATAGGTTTCAATGAGGTCCCCCTAATCCTTCTAAACTCCAGCGAGTACAGGCTCAGTGCTGTCAACCGCTCATCATACTGTATGTTAACCTACTCATTCCTGGGATCATTCTTGTAAGCCTCTTCTGGACCCTCTCTGGAGCCAGTACATCGTTAGATATGATGCCCAAAATTGCTCAATACTCCAAATGCGACCTGACCAGTGCCTTATATAGCCTCAGCATTACATCCCTCTTTTTGTATTCGAGCCCTCTTGCAATAAATGCTAACATTGCGTTTGCCTTCCTTACTACTGATTCGACTTGCAAATTAACTTTTTAGGAATCCTGCAGCAGCACTCCCAAGTCCCTTTGCTCCTCCGATTACTGGATTCTCTCCCCATTTAGAAAATAGTCTAATATCTATATCACATTTAAATTGACTTTTGCATTTCCATTTCCTTTTGCAAGGATTCACATTCAACACATTTTTGAACTTTGGATGTTAAGGGTAGATGATCTAAAACTGTTTTTCACCTGTGGGTATTTGTGGAACTGGGTACTTGTTTTAATGATGGCAGCAACTGGCACCTCGTGGCTTTGTTAACTTGAGATAATTGGAAATTAATTGATCAGGATTCTTTGACGGCCAACAAAATCTTCCAATTGGACTTACATTAATTTAGAAGTAGTCTATTCATTTGATTTACATTGTCGGACTAACCAAAAGAATCGGAGAGTATTCTCTAATTAAAAGATTTAATTCTAAAAGATACATTAATTCAGTTTTAGTTTTAGCATTAATGATTAAGTGATTTTAGCTCCGTCAATTAATTTGGAACAATTAGGTGACTATATGCCTCTCCCACTAATTATTTCATGGGACTGAAATACATTTTGCACAATATTTAAAGGCTACTTCATACACATTAAGGGCCCTATGTAAAATATTATGCTGTGAAATAATGGCTAGAAATAATCTGACTCTATCTCCCACAGTCATTGATTTAAGGAACCAATCCTTCATTTCATCACAAGACATTAAAACTGAATAAAAAAAGCACAGAATATACTTGTAATTATTGAAAAATATTACTATAGTAATACATGGATTATTGATTGCTTTGGCTAATGTCCTTTCTTGGCAGACTATAGCATTTATTAGGACAGCTGATGCCAAGAGGAGGAAGAATGAAATAAAATATATGTTAAACATAGGAAATATAAATCCCGTTTCTATTTCTGTCAGTTATAGCAGTAAAGGGCCTGTCCCACTGTACGAGGTAATTCAAGAGCTCTCCCGAGATTAAAAAACAAACAAACTTGTGGTAAGCACGTAGAATGTACGTAGCAGGTACGTCGGAGCTCGAGGCATCTCTTAGTGGCTCGTAACGCTAACGGCCGGTACTCGGGAAACGCGGTAAGCTCATGAAGACTCGTGAAGATTTTTCAACATGTTGAAAAATGTCCACGAGAGCCCCAAGTACTTACAAGCGGCTATTACCGTAATTCTCTGAGTTCGAATCAGGGGAAACGCGGGAGAACACTTGAATTAGCTCGTACAGTGGGACAGGCCCTTAATTGTAGAATCTTACAATACGGAAAGTGGCCATTTGGTCAATCATGTCTTGCTGACTCCAAGGAAGTGTTACCCAATTATACAGATTGTACCGTTATTACATAGTATGCCAATGTTGTGGCGAACATGGGATTTAATGAACTCCAGAAGCAGCACCTCCTGTGGTCAAAATGTGTAGCGAACTGCAGATGCTGGTTTACAAAGATAGACACAAATTGCCGGTAACTCAGCAGGTCAGGCAGCATCGCTGGAGAAAAAGAATAGATAGCGTTTTGGGTCGAGACACTTCTTCTGACTGTTAGTCAGGGGAGATGGAAACTAGAGGTATGAAAATGTACAGAACAAATCAAAATCAGCACCGATGACTCAGGAAAAGTGGAGCCCACACTGTTGGCTGTGGAAGAGGTGATAATGAAGGGATACGAACAGTGAAACTAGCAAGACACTAGCGTGGGGGAGGGACAAAGAGAGAGGGAATGCAACGGTTACAAATTGGAATCTGAACTGGATTGGGATGATGGCCAAATGGGATGCCTAAACTATAACATCTGAATCAGAGTGCCAGATCAGATTCAGATTCAGATTTGGACCCAATGGTAGAAGGTAGCAGGCACCTACCTCAGGTCCAGGTGGTTAAAGGTTGCGGACATCTGGGTCAGGACCCTAAGATAGAAGATGGCAAGTCAAGTCAAGTCAAGTCAGATTTATTCGTCGCGTGCACAATAAAGTGCAGTGAAATGAATTTGCCAGCAGCGGTACAATAAAAAAAAGAACACACAATACAAAATAAAAATTTAACACAAACATCCACCACAGCATTCATCACTGTGGTGGAAGGCACAAAGTTTAGTCAGTCCTCCGCCATTTTCCCCCGTGGTCAGTACCACAACCCCCCACAGTCGCCGCTGTGGGCGGCCAGATGTGCAGACAAGGTAAGTCCTGACCGTGGCTTCAAGATGGTGTAGGCTGCAGGCCGGCGGTCGAACATCTAAAGTCCCCGCAGCGCCGCAGTTAGAAACATCACAGACCGCAGGGCTGGCGGTCGGAGCTCTTCTCCAGGGATCCCCGGCGAGGGATCTGGCTCTCGATGGTAAGTACCCGCCGCGCCCGTGGTTAGAAGTAGGCCGTGGGCCGGCGGTCGGAGCTCTTCTCCCCAATGAGGGATCCCAGGCTCCGGACTCCGCGCCGGCTGGAGCTTCAGGCTGCCGTGGGCCAGCGAATGGAGCGTTCCTTCCGGCGACCCCGGCGAGGGCTCGCCCATTCCGCGATGAAAATGTCTACGCTGCGCCCGCTGCTGAAGCCCCGGGCTCGTCTCTGGGAAATTGTGTGTGGAAAATTGGATTAGTAAGTATGCAGATGATACTAAGATAGGTGGTGTTGTGGATAATGAAGTAGATTTTCAAAGTCTACAGAGAAATTTAGGCCATTTGGAAGAATGGGCTGAAAGATGGCAGATGGAGTTTAATGCTGATAAATGTGAGGTGCTACATCTCGGCAGAACAAATCAAAATAGGACGTACATGGTAAATGGTAGCGAATTGAGGAATGCAGTTGAACAGAGGGATCTAGGAATAACTGTGCATAGTTCCCGGAAGGTGGAATCTCATGTAGATAGGGTGGTAAAGAAAGCTTTTGGTGTGCTGGCCTTTATAAATCAGAGCATTGAATATAGAAGTTGGGATGTAATGTTAAAATTGTACAAGGCATTGGTGAGGCCAATTCTGGAGTATGGAGTACAATTTTGATCGCCTAATTATAGGAAGGATGTCAACAAATTAGAGAGAGTACAGAGGAGATTTACTAGAATGTTGCCTGGGTTTCAGCAACTAAGTTACAGAGAAAGGTTGAACAAGTTAGGTCTTTATTCTTTGGAGCGCAGAAGGTTAAGGGAGGACTTGATAGAGGTCTTTAAAATGATGAGCGGGTTAGACAGAGTTGACGTGGATAAGCTTTTCCCATTGAGAGTAGGGAAGATTCAAACAAGGGGACATGACGAGAAGATAGGGACAGAAGTTTAGGGGTAACATTAGGAGGAACTTCTTTACTCAGAGAGTGGTAGCTGTGTGGAATGAGCTTCCAGTGGAAGTGGTGGAGGCAGGTTCGATTTTATCCTTTAAAAATAGATTGGATGGGTATATGGATGGGAAAGTAATGGAGGGTTATGGTCTGAGTGCAGGTAGATGGGACTAGGGGGAAGTAATTAAAAAAATTAAAAAAAAAAAAAATAAAAAAATAAAATTAAAAAGTGTTCGGCACGGACTTGAAGGGCCGAGATGGCCTGTTTCCGTGCTGTAATGGTTATATGGTTAAAGGCCGCACCGATCCTTTGTGTTAGCTGCGAGGGAGGCGACATGGAAAAAGTCATCTCTCTGTGGAGGAGGCGACCGAAGCGGTTTCCCTCTTTCCCCCCCACACCACCGCCCACACACCGAAAAACATTAAAAACACACATTGGGACATACTAAAAAAACATAAAAAGTAGAAAAAACTGACAGGCAGGCATCTACCTCAGGACCCAAAATAGAAGGTGGCAGGCATCTATCTCAGTATCCGGTGGTAGAAGGTTGTGGACACCTGGGTCACGACCCAGTGGTAGAAAGTAATGGGCACCTACCTCAGGACCCAGTGTTAGGACATAGTGGGCACCTGCCTGCTTTAGCTCTGTGCAGAGTTCTTTATTTTATCTTGCTAAATGAGTTATAACAAAAACATGGTTGCAAACACACCTCCAAATTGTCAGTTTGCAAAGTACATTGCCGCTTGATAAGTATTGTCTGGAACAAGTTCATGATGGATTCTGAACTGTTCTGTGATCTACCCTGAATCTTCTCTTCCTACTCTTGTGGCTGGCAGACAGGAAGCAAAGAGTAGGAGTAAACGGGTCCTTTTCAGAATAGCAGGCAGTGACTAGTGGGGTACCACAAGGCTCAGTGGTGGGACCCCAGCTATTTACAATATATATTAATGATCTGGACGAGGGAATTGAAAGCAACATCTCCAAGTTTGCGGATGACACTAAGCTGGGGGGCAGTGTTAGCTGTGAGGAGGATGCTAGGAGACTGCAAGGTGACTTGGATAGGCTGGGTGAGTGGGCAAATGTTTGGCAGATGCAGTATAATGTGGATAAATGTGAGGTTATCCACTTTGGTGGCAAAAACGGGAAGGCAGACTATTATCTAAATGGTGGCCGATTAGGAAATGGGGAGGTGCTGCGAGACCTGGGTGTCATGGTACACCAGTCATTGAAAGTAGGCATGCAGGTGCAGCAGGCAGTGAAGAAAGCGAATGGTATGTTAGCATTCATAGCAAAAGGATTTGAGTATAAGAGCAGGGAGGTTCTACTGCAGTTGTACAGGGTCTTGGTGAGGCCACACCTGGAGTATTGCATACAGTTTTGGTCACCAAATCTGAGGAAAGACATTCTTGCCATAGAGGGAGTACAGAGGAGGTTCACCAGACTGATTCCTGGGATGGCAGGACTTTCATATGATGAAAGACTGGAAAGACTCGGCTTGTACTCACTGGAATTTAGAAGATTGAGGTGGGATCTTATAGAAACTTACAAGATTCTTAAGGGTTTGGACAGGCTAGATGCAGGAAGATTGTTCCCGATGTTGGAGAAGTCCAGAACAAGGGGTCACAGTTTAAGGATAAGGGGGAAGTCTTTTAGGACCGAGATGAGAAAATCATTTTTCACACAGAGAGTTGTGAATCTGTGGAATTCTCTGCCACAGAAGGTAGTTGAGGCCAGTTCATTGGCTATATTTAAGAGGGAGTTAGATGTGGCTCTTGTGGCTAAAGGGATCAGGGGGTATGGAGAGAAGGCAGGTACAGGATACTGAGTTGGATGATCAGCCATGATCATATTGAATGGCGGTGCTGGCTCGAAGGGCCAAATGGCCTACTCCTGCACCTATTTTCTATGTTTCTATGTTTCTATGCAAGATCTCTTTTTGAAAGTGTGACAATTGTTTTGCCACCAGATGGCACAATTGCACCAGCTATAATCCCAAACCATTCCTTTTCTGAAATGAATTTCCCCAGACTCTGAATATATGCTCCAACTTTTCTCAAGCATCAAAGTTTACCAGTCTTTTCCTAGTTTACAGAAAAATTACAATCACAACATACCAGTTGACCAGGATTGACAGTGTGTAAAGGTTCATCAACATGAGATGGGCTATGGCTCTTACATTCTCAACTGCCTGATTTTGACTTTAGGGGATAGTGACCACTAATTTAATACGTACTTCCTGTTCCATTTTCCAAATGCAAGGAACCATGAATGCAAGACAGAATCTTCCTTGGTAATTATTTCTTCACTTAATTCTTAGATGCATTTAGTCACACCCAATTTCTACTCCACAAGGTTCATAGATTGTACAGGAAGGAACTGCAGATTCTGGTTTAAACCGAAGATGGACACAAAAAGCTGGAGTAACTCAGTGGGACAGGCAGCATCTCTGGAGAGAAGGAATGGGTGATGTTTCGTGTCGAGACCCTTCTTCAGACTGTAATTCTATAAAATCTTATCATCTTCGGTTATAGCCACAAATGACCTACTTCCACACTAACTGTACATAGCCATTAATAAGCCTTAATTTGCAAATTCTAATGTACAGCACTGACATTGTTTATTGTTCTTTGATATAGGCAATGTACATGTGAGCACGTGTATGTTTATCTCAAAAAGCTCATGTTGACCAGACTAAACTGCAGCCTAAAAATCTAGCAGATTAATTGATTATCTCATAGATTTTTTCTAATAACAGAGAAAGTGATGAATCAATAGGAAGTGAAGAGAAGCAAAGAACATGGTGGCTAGAGTGATAGGAATGCAGTTCACGAACATCCCCCACTAATTCCACCCATACCTTTCACCGCGAAAAGTAACACTAAAATCAATGTCTAAAATCGCAATAAATTATTTATGGGGAAAAAAGGTTGTATATAACCCCAAGAATACCAGGTGTATTGACTGTTCGAACACGTCAATTGTTGTTGCAACAAAAGCTTCACTGTACTTTTCACGTGACAATAAACTAAACTAAACTAAAAATTAGATTAGTTGGACTTTTTGTGTACTTGTACAACCTTAAAAGGTTCTCATATGTTGCAACATCAATAAGCAATGAGTGCTTTTCATCTGGTGAAATATCCTAAGGTGCTTCACAGGAGTATTGGCAATGAAAAAATTGACAGTGTTGCATAAAGAGATATTAGGACAAGTGATCAAAAGCTTGGCCGATCTTTTAGGTTTTGAGGTAGATGTTTTGATAGATATTTTCAGTTGGGAATCACAGTGATGAATGCTAAAGCTTTTGTTTGTGTTTGTGGGCAGCTTAATGATTGTTGTTCATGTGCTTATATTCCCATCTTCCTGAGTTTTTTCAAAAATAAGTTTTTTCCAAATTTTTTGTGGGTTTGCTTCTTGTGACTTAGACATTATGAGGCTGCTTGTGGGATTGGAGTAGATTTTTAAATTAGAGTTAAGGTCCTTCGTGAGTGATGGAGAAGGGGCCAAGAAGTCAGCATTAATGGTATAATGAAAATTGGGAATGGAAAAGTGGAGAGAGTAGAAAGGGCATCAATATGGGTGTTTCCGTAAATAAGGGTACCAACCTGTGACCAAATGGACATTGCTTCACAAATTCTGCTGCAAAATCTTGGGGCATCAGAAAACCATCTTATTGGGTGATAAATGATTTTAAAACATCATAAGCATAATCTGAATTTGGCTTATATAGAGTTATTTAATTGCACAATTAATGTAATCTTTCTGGTATAAATCAGCCTAAGGATTTGACTAAATCCTGCTTAAGAAATGTCACAATAAAAGGCAAGAAAACACAGGGACATATCTTTATTTTTCTTTGTAAAAACAGATTTATTTATTTTTGCTTCATCTCATTATTTTGGCTATACACCATGATCCACACTACTCAAAATACAGGATATGAAACAATGGGAATATTACATAAAGAACAGGAAAATAACCTGGAAGTTTGGAGACCTTCAGTTTCACTACTGAGTGCTGTATTTACAGAAACACCCATATCTCAAGGAAGTACATTGCTGGAGATGATTATAGACATTAGCGTGGTATGATGAGGCAGTGGTAGAGTTGCTGCCTTACAGTGCCAGAGACCCACTTCCATCCTGACTATGTGTGCTGTCTGGACGGAGTTTGTGCATTCTCCCTGTGACTGCGTGGATTTTCTCCAGGTGCTTTGATTTCCTCCTACACTCCAAGGACGTTCAGGTTTGTAGGTTAATTGGCTTCAGTGAAAATGGTAAATTGTTCCTAGTGTGTATGATAGTGCTAGTGTACAGGGTGATCGTTGGTCGGCGATGACTCGGTGGGCCGAAGGGCCTAGTTCCACACAGAATCTCTGAAGTCTAATGTCTAAGTCACAAGAAGCAAACCCACAAAAAATTTGGAAACAAGGGAGCAGATTATAAAATCGAATCATTTCCAAATTGGGAGTCAGTGCACAGGACTGCGATCCTTAAATGTTGCAACTATATACCACACCTCAAGAGTAACCTTAAATTATGGAATGAAAGTAAAATGATGATAAAAATTAAATTGTTTTTGGAAATTGCTTCTCCAGTTGTATAGGGCCCCAGTGAGACCATACCTGGAGTATTGTGTACAGTTTTGGTCCCCTAATTTGAGGAAGAATATTTTTGCTATTGAGGGAGTGCAGCGTAGGTTTACAAGGTTAATTCCCGGGATGACGGGACTGTCACATGCTGAGAGAATGGAGCGGCTGGGCTTGTATACTCTGGCGTTTAGCAGGATGCGAGGGGATCTTGTTGAAACAAATAAGATTATTAAGGGTTTGGACACGCTAGAGGCTGGAAGCATGTTCCCAATGTTGGGGGAGTCGAGAACCAGGGGGCACAGTTTAAGAATAAGGGGTAGGCCATTTAGAACGGGGATGAGGAAACACGTTTTCACACAGAGAGTTGTGAGTCTGTGGAATTCTGTGCCTCAGATGGTGGTGGAGGCCGATTCTCTGGATTCTTTCAAGAGTGAGCTAGATAGGGCTCTTGAAGGTAGCAGAGTCAGGGGATATCGGGAGAAGGCAGGAACGGGATACTGATTGGGGATGTTCATATTGAATGGCGATGCTGGCTCGAAGGGCCGAATGGCCTACTCCTCAACCTATTGTCTATTGTCTATTGAAATTATGCCAAATATCAGCACATTTTGGAGTTTATGATCGTGCACACAATGATTAATCCTGCAGATGGAGGTGGATGGTTCAAGAGAACAATAGTAAATTGTCTGCAAAGAACCCTACTGTTGCTCTTGACCTGCATTTTATTATTCTGAAGCAGTCTTTTGGAAGGTCATATAGGCAGATTGGTGTAACTGGAGCTACTCCCAGAGGTCATCAATAAAAATAATCCATCACTTGTGTCCTGGGTAAAATACCTTTCTATTTCTTGAGCCAGAGGCAGAATGATAATGTAAATTGGGTAATTATGTGGGCCCAGCTAATTTTGCCTCTTGGCCGATGTTTTGAGTTTGTCAGAGTAGCTATCTGTAAACTGGTGACGGAGGGACAAAATTCCCAACATGTTGTTAACGTAACCTTGCTTAATGGTGACATTATGAAACAATTTTTATCAGGAAAAGCACATCAATAACGTTACTGGTTCCTGACAGTACAATGGAATTCTTAAATGCTGAAGGCACCACTGCTGTTCATTTATATGCTCTCATGCAAATATCCATGTATTTCCCATCTTTAGGCCAGTGATTCGTATGCATTTGCCCAAACATTTAACTGGAGCATGGTTTGAAGGCAGCTGGCATCTGTAATGCTGAGAATTTTTGAGCTTGTATATATTTGCTAATGAAAATTACAAAGACCTGTACTCCAGACTTTGTAGAACAGAAGTGTTGTCTGAACCAGTGTTCACCCATTAAACATTGCCAACCCAACCACCCTGAAAAAACTTTGGACCTGATCTCGCAATTCCTGCTCAAAGGATTAATCAGTCTCCCCAATGGGTATATTCAGGTTCTGTTAAATAATACAAAAGGAAAAGTAGAAACAAGCAATTTCACGAATGAGGCATCAAAGTACCTGACAGCAGCCCACACACTTTCATCCTAATTGAAACTAAAGATGCTGCCTTGAGTTCCTTTGCCACAGGATCCTTCCAAGCAGCACCTACTTTAATTAAGCAGCAATTCACTGCTATTTCAAGGAAATTCTTGAAGATTTAGTTAAGAGAACTGCGAGATCTATATTATTCCCAATTGAATCAGAAGTGTAAAGGAATAGAGGTTTAGAGATTGGCAACAAATCATGGCATTTGCTCCATTAAACTGCTGCTGCTCTTGCAAGCGAATGTCAAATGTACCGATGCTTCAGTCATGCATCATCCTGTCACAATCAGCCCTGTTGATATGGAAATCTGTTTGGTGTCTGGGGTTGAGGCTAACCATAACAGTCTGGGCTTATAATGTCCATGGGGCTCATACAGATTGAGGAAAACAACAGATATAATAAGATGGATAAACCCAAAATGCTGGAGTAACTCAGCGGGACAGGCAGCATCTCTGGGGAGAAGGAATAGGTGACGTTTCGTGTCGAGACCCTTCTTCAGAGGCTGCTTGTCCTGCTGAGTTACTCCAGCATTTTGCGTCTATCCTCAGTATAAACCAGCATCTGCAGTTCCTTCCTACAGATATAATAAGATGTTGACCTTTATAAATATAGAATTTGTCACTTGACTAATATAAGCTTTCATGACATGGCAATTAAGTCTGGTGAATTGGAAAGATGTGATGAATGAAATGGATAGATTGGTCAAGAAGGCTTTTGATTCATTGGCCTTCATCAGTCAGGGTACTGAGTAACGAAGTTGGAATGGTATGTTGATTTGTACAACACGCTGATGAGACCACATTTAGATTATTGTGTTCAGTTTTGGTCACCCTGCTTGCTATGTGATGGATGTCATTAAGCTGGAAAGGGTGCAGAGAAGATTTACGAGGATGTTTCCAGGACTTGAGGGTCTTAGCAATAGAGGGAGGTTCAGCAGGCTAGGAGTTTATTCCTTGGAGTTCAGGAGGATGAGGAAAGATTTTACAGAGGTGTATACGATCATGAATGGAATAGATAGGGTGAATGCAGAGTCTTCTTCCCCAAGGAGGGGAATCAAGAAATAGAGGACATAGGTTTAAGGTAAGAGGGGAAAAATTTAATAGGAACCTGAGGAACACCTTTTTTCACACAGGGGATGGTCGGTATATGGGGACGAGCTGCCAGAAGAGGTAGTTGAGCCAGGTACTACAACAATATTTAAAAGATAAAACATATTGATGATTGGTGGGCTGAAGGGCCTGATTCTGTGCTGTAAGATTATGATTATGTCTTAATGCCTCTTCGTGGCATTGGTGGTTAGACGGAGATTGTTACCATTGACGTTGTGCTTTTTAATCTGTTTCCTACCTCTCTACACCATGCCTGCAGGATTTTATCCTTCTCTCTATCTATGCAATTGGTGCTAATGTGGACCACAAACCTCTCCCTTCAGGATCCTTTGTAGCTGTTCAATGACATTCTTGAGCCTACTGCCAGGAAAGTAACATAGCATCCCACAGTCCTGTCCATGCCCACAGATTTGCCTGTATGTTCCTGTATGTTCCTTTCATGACAAAATCCTTGCCCTCTTATGCTTCTGTCTCTTCTCCTGTGCATTTGTTTAGTTTAGTTTAGTTTCGTTTAGTTTAGTTTAGAGATACAGCGCGGAAACAGGCCCTTCGGCCCACTGAGCTCGCGCCAATCAGCAATCCCCGCACAGAGGATGGTGAATTAAAGTCTCATACTTGAGACTTGAACAGAAAGATTTATACAGGCAATCCAATGAAATAAGTAAGGAATGAAGTCAGCTCCAGCAGAGATACTGTTGTCATAGAATTATTAAACAAAGATGCCAATTTGCTCTCCGAGATTGATAGAAAAAACACAATATTATTTTGAAGATAAGTATGGTAACTTATTTTATCTAAACGAGTGTTATGAAAGTAGAAAGATGTGTTTCTGCAAATTGGTTGAGCTTTTTCTAAAGTTAAAAAGGTTTCAAAGGTACATTGGACGACAGATGGCGCAATGGGCTAAGTGTTCGGCTGGCAACCGGAAGGTAGCCGGTTCGAATCCCGCTTGGAGTGCATACTGTCGTTGTGTCCTTGGGCAAGACACTTCACCCACCTTTGCCTGCGTGTGAATGTGTGTGAATGCGTGTGAGTGATTGGTGGTGGTCGGAGGGGCCGTAGGCGCAGATTAGCAGCCACGCTTCCGTCAGTCTGCCCCAGGGCAGCTGTGGCTACAGAAGTAGCTCACCACCACCGAGTGTGACTGAGGAGTGAATGAATAATGCGATGTAAAGCGCCTTGGGTATTAGAAAGGCGCTATATAAATCCCATTCATTATTATTATTATTATATCATAAGATATTCTGAAAGGGATGTAAACGACACTGCATAAATAGTCTAAAAAGGACAGGTTTGAAGGGATATGGACCAAATGCAGGCATGTGAGACTAGTATAGCTGGGACATGTTGGCCAGTGTGGGGAGGTTGGGCTGCAGGGCCTGATGCTACACTGTATCACTCTATAACTCTATGACTCTAAGGGTTCTGACCATAAATACTGTCTGTCCATTCCCTCCCCAGATGTTGCCTGACCCATTGTGTTTCTCCAGCAGTTTTGTTGTATAAATACATATCTATTTTTGTCCTTTTTGAACATGCTTTGCAATGTTGCATTTGCATGTTGAATTTAATAAATATTACATTTCATAATCCTAAATTAGAGTGGACACATTCCAATTACTTATTAAGGACGTCTTTTAATCCAAGGTACTGAGCTACGCTACTGAAGTTGCACTCTGAACCTAGGTTATTGATTTTAACCCTCATGTGGGACCTCACTTGTCTGCCAGCATGCTTTTGTGGGAGTGAAGATAAAGAGAACAATTTAAAATAGGCATATTACATTTTAAAGATCCAGGAAGTTGGAGGGAAGCAGCTGTCCGCATTAAATGTTTTCTCATCTGAAGTAGCTTGAAATGATAACTGGGTGTTTAGGAAAGGGGTGGTCAAATTCCAAAGTAATTTTTTGTGGATTTTTGAATCCTTGTGATCTTTTTGAGAGCTAAAGAACGTATTTTTGTTAAGACCTCACTGAGGACCTCGAAGGCTCAGGTATTGAGAGAGACAAGAGAGTAAATTGTGGGAGCCTTGAAGAAGATCTTTGCACCTTCTCTAACCACAGGTGAGGTGCTGAAGGGCTGGAGAGACACCAATGTTGTTCTTTTGTTTAAGAAGGGAAATAGGGAGAATCCAGGAAATTATAGGCCTGTGAGCCTCACATCATAGCAAGACCCTTAATAGCATTATCGTACAGAGGAATCTTGGGGTCCACGGTGATATCTCCCTGAAAGTGGCAACACACGTAGATATAGTGGTGAAACAAGGAACTGTAGATACTGGCTTACCAAAAAAACACAGAATGCTTGCATAACTCAGAGGGTCAGTCTGAAGAAGGGTCCTGACCCAAAATGTCACCTGTCCATGTTCTCTAGAGATGCTACCTGACGTACTCCAGCACTTTGCAGTTTTTTTTAGATAGAGTGGTGAAAAGGCATATGGTATGGTTGCCATTATTGGTCAGGCTATTGAGTTTAAGGATCAGAAAGTCATGATACAGCTTTATAGGACTGGTGCGTTCACATTTGGTGTAATGCATGCATTTCTAGTCGCCAAGTACGGGAATAATGTGGAAGCTTTGAGAAGGGTATAGAGGAAGTTTACCAGAATTATGCCTGGATTAGGGGATATTAGCCATAGGGAGAGGTTGAACAGGCTTGTAATATTTTCTTTGGAAAGCTAAAGGTTGAGGGGAGTATATAAAATTACAAGAGGCATAGGTAGAGCAGAGTAGATAGTCAGAACCTTTTTCCCAGGATGGAAATATCAAATACTAGAGAGCATAGCTTTAAGCTGAGAGGGGCAAAGGTTAAAGGAAATGTGTTGGGCACATTTTTTACATAGAGGATGGTGAGTGCCTGGAACGCATTGACGGTGGTGGTGGTGGAGGCTGATGCGATAGTGGCATTTAATAAGCTTTTGTATGGGCACATGGATATGCAGGGAATGGAAGGATATGGATTATGTGAACCGTTCGTGGCATCATGTTTGGCACAATCATAGTAGGCTGAAGGGCCTGTTCCTGTGCTGTACTGAACTATGATTTATGTTGCATGAGTCAGCTTCTCTGCAGCTTGCTACTGCTCCCCAAATGTTTTGCCTGATGGGTCAAATTACCATTGAACCCTTTCTTAGTCTTTAGGTTGGAAGAGCAGATCAAGCCAAATGATGCTTGAAATTTCTATTGAGTGATGAAGGCAGCACCAGTATGCAATATTTCTGCTTTGCTTTAACTGAATATGGATTGGGAGAGAGCTTAACCCTCCCAAACCAAGTTAGTTAATGAGAAATGAGTCAGAGGATGAACCATCAATTACAGTTCTGGCAGAAGGATTTGGTATTGAACTAAGCAACCATGAAGATATTTGATTTAACTAAAATTGATTTTTTTTTTCTCGGTGACATCAGCTTCTTTTCATCAATTCTGCAAGTTGTCTCGTGAAAAAGGGCAAACCTGAATCCTAGATTGTCATGTCATAGTAATTTATATTCTCATTTATATGTATAAGTATTACTATACCGATATTGCTGTTGGAATAATGTAATGAAAAATATTTCATCCTCTGTGTATCCAGTGGGTAATGGAGAAGAACCAACTGTTAAATCTGACCCTAATTATGATATTTTCTGCTGTCAACAATGATTAAAATGTATTGTCAATTTATGTCTGTTTAGGAGTCTAATCAATATTAACAATGCAGTTCCATGTCAATCATTCAAAGAACAATAGTAATATTAATACAAATGAAATATTTTAACAACTAGTTTGTTTCTGTGACCTACATATAACAATGTAATTGTTCTGATTGAGATAATTTATACAGCACTAAGGAAACGACTTGATCGTTTATCTGGTATCTGAAAACACAAACAGAAAACTGCTTAATCTTAATGATAAAAAATTTCAGTCTGTTAATGTTCTTAAGTTCATAAGTTATAGGAGCAGAATTAGGTCATTCGGCCATCAAGTCTACTCTGCCATTCAATCATGGCTGATCTATCTCTCCCTCCTAACCCCATTCTCCTGCCTTCTCTCCATAACCCCCAACACCCATACTAATCAAGAATCTATGACAAAGAGATACACTAGTCCCACCACCCCAACTTCAACTTGTACTCACCTCACCTCACCACACTGAGCAGCAAATATCAATTGAGGGAGAGGGGGAAAGGAGGTGAAAGGGAGGCGGTTTCACTAATTCTGAGAAATATGGTAATTGAAGGAAACATTAAATAATCTTGTTTTGATAGCTGTGATTGAATATTTGATTTTTAAAATTCATAGTAAGAAAGTAGTGGAATTTTACAGTAACTTGTAATAAATCTGACTGAAATAGTGGAGAATGATCAGTTGAATGAGTTAACATTATAGCTGCGGTGATCTGACCCTTCTTCACAGTTGCATTAGGCCCTAATACCTGCATCCAGCTTTAGTTCAAATGTGAGATGATTTGTTTTCCTGATTCTGCAAGGAGAGATGTGAAGAATTACCAGCTTGATATCAAATCTTTAAACCTTTATTTGTGTTGGCTCTGAAATATTTGCCAAGGATACAAAGGCTTAGCAGGGATATGACTGAAGCTTGAAACTGATGAAAGGATTTTATGCATTTAATTTGGAGAGGTTATTGATACAATTGGTAGAGGTGTAATCATGCCTGGAAAATCCTCAAGTAAAGAGATAGGTAAAAAATAACTGCGCTTTACAGTAAGCTAAGTCAGTAAGTTATTGTATTCACTGTACTGACAAACTGTTGTTTCCACTGTACTGGTAAACGGTAGAGTCTATTGTATGAATAAAATGTAAAATAAATGACACAGAAGGTCTGTAGGATGAATTATGTCATGAACTGAAGTGTTTATGATGGTATTATCTAATCAATGCAATAATTACAAATTCTTCAACCTAAACTTACGTGTCAGTGTTTATACTTGTCCAACCTTCTCCCAGGCTTTTTAATCTTACCCTACCACTCCCTAGTTAAAGGCTTTCAGATAAATGACAAAGAAAGTCAGAACCAGCATTAGAAAAAAATATGTTCTTGCTGGTGGGAATGCCCCACTGTCAGAGTAATTATCGTGCATTTTATAGATGCAAACCCTGTGTGCCAGTGATGGGTATAAGCATTGTTTTGACTGTTGGACGGAGTGCCAATAACAGGGACTTCCTTTGGCAGGATCAACATTCTTCAGTTTACTTATACAGGCATGTAGAAATTGTCCATCCCATGTTTGTGTAGGAAATGATAGTTTGCCATGTTACAGTGTCAGAAGGGAGTGTCTCATCTCATGACATCTGGCCTCTGACCATATACTTTTGTTTAGTTTACTGAAACAGGATGGAAACTGGCTCTTCAGAGTATACACGGTCTGTTGATCACCATTCACACAAGTTCTATGTTACCCTACTTTCTCATCCACTCCCTACCCACTGAGAGCAATTTACAGAGGGCAAGTAATCTACAAAATTGCACGTCTTTGGGGCGTGGGAGGAAACCGCAGCACCCGTAGGAAACCCATGCAGTCACAGGGAGAACATGCAAACTCCACACAAACAACCCTCAGGTCAGAATCATACCCAGATGTCTGTTGCTGTGAGACAGCAACTCTATCAGCTGTGCCACTGTGCTGTCCAAAACTGACCAGGTCTTGCAGTTCTTACGTAACTTGTACAGTCAGGAATCTGAATAATCTCAATCCCAAATACACTTAGTGATGGGAGATTTGGAAATGGCATTAGCATTGCATGTCAAATAGAGGTGGTTGGACTCTCTTGTTTGGGATGGACTGTACTTGCAACTAACGTGCCGTGAATACCACTTGCTGCTGATAACCCCACAATTGAATGTTGCCCAGACCTTATTGCATTTAGGCATAAAGTGTTATATTATAACAGGAGCTACTAAAAGTATTATAGACAATAGCCAATGGACAATAGGTGCAGGAGTAGGCCATTCGGCCCTTCAAGCCAGCACCGCCATTCAATGTGATCATGGCTGATCATCCCCACTCAGTACCCCGTTCCTGTCTTCTCCCCATATCCCCTGACTCCGCTGATCATTTTGTTAGCATGTGAATATCCCCAGTTCTGACTTTGCAATGGAGAGAGTCATTGACGACACAGTTAGATACATACATAGATACATAGAAAATAGGTGCAGGAATAGGCCATTCGGCCCTTCGAGCCTGCACCGCCATTCAATATGGTCATGGCTGAACATCCAACTCAGTATCCCGTACCTGCCTTCTCTCCATACCCCCTGATCCCTTTAGCCACAAGGGCCACATCTAACTCCCTCTTAAATATAGCCAATGAACTGGCCTCAACTACCCTCTGTGGCAGAGAGTTCCAGAGATTCACCACTCTCTGTGTGAAAAAGTTTTTTCTCAACTCGGTCTTAAAGGATTTCCCCCTTATCCTTAAGTTGTGACCCCTTGTCCTGGACTTCCCCAACATCGGGAACAATCTTCCTGCATCTAGCCTGTCCAACCCCATAAGAATTTTGTACGTTTCTATAAGATCCCCTCTCAATCTCCTAAATTCTAGCGAGTATAAGCCAAGTCTATCCAGTCTTTCTTCATATGAAAGTCCTGACATCCCAGGAATCAGTCTGGTGAACCTTCTCCGCACTCCCTCTATGGCTATAATGTCCTTCCTCAGATTTGGAGACCAAAACTGTACGCAATACTCCAGGTGTGGTCTCACCAAGACCCTGTACAACTGCAGTAGAACCTCCCTGCTCCTATACTCAAATCCTTTTGCTATGAAAGCTAACATACCATTCGCTTTCTTCACTGACTGCTGCACCTGCATGCCTACTTTCAACTGGAAGTAGTTGGAAGTAGTTAGCCTCGGGCACTGCCCTGACGAACTCCTGCAACAACCCCTTGGACTGGCCTGATTATTCACACCGCTGCAACCTTCATGCCAACCAGTGCAGCCTGTCCAGACATTCCTCCTCCCTCCCACTAACTTAATTTTACACTGGCTCCTTGATGTCACACATGTGACCTTGTGGTAGGCAGTAACTCTCACCTTTCCTCACTCTTCACATGAATTTCCTTCATTTTTCTCGGGTATGTCAGATTAACCTAAGCATGAAGTTCTACGTAATTTCTGTGGGCTATTTCCATTAATAATAACACATTCACGCGGCTTAATTATGCAAACATTTCCCCTGCTAATGAACTTTTAAATAAGAATTCTCTGCATACTTCAATTTAAAAATAACAGGTTGAAGTTTGACAGAGCATTCTTTGCAAACCCAAGGACAATGTCATGACTTATATTCTCTTGGCAGATTCAAACTATTATTTGTAACACCAGGGTAATGTAACTTCTTATTCATTCAAAAATAACATATATACATTAGAAGTTTTACTTTTCAAGGAAGCAGCAAAATGAGTAAGAGTAATGTTTTCACTCCATCTGCTGCATAGTTTAAAATTGAGTCAATTCATGTTTCTGGCATTTCCAATTTTGATTTTAAATAATTAATATAATTATTTATTCAGCAAGCAAAAACATTATTTAAAAAATCTTAGAAATTTGACTTTTGCATTTAGAATTTTTGTTGAAAAGAAGAACCACCTACTGAACATGCCAATGCCATTGCTTGTAACATGGAATTCTTGTTTTTCTCTCTATATGAGTCCATGTATTGGGCCAGAGGCAGAATAAGAAGTGCTAATGGTGCAATATAAAGAAGGAATGCATTTCACCAAGTCCATGGGAAGGAATTTCTAAACAAATGTATTTATTGTTGGCTCAGTGGAGAATACCAACAATTTCTCTCGATTAAATTTTCACTATGGGCAGTTCCTGCTAATTTAATCCTTGTGTACCTTTGCGGACACTCAAATAAAATCAAGCCTTTTGATTCTAAGAAGAAAAATAAAGTGAAAGCTTTTATTTTGAATCAAAATTAAATCTATTGATTAAATGCATGACAGTGAATTAACGTGTTAAATTTTGCAAGCACTGACCATGTGAGTTCACTAATCAAAAAGTTGCTTTAGAGTTTTTAAAGAAAGTGTTAAGCTTGGCCTGGTTTGCAACCTTGGATGCTGAGATGTTCAGAAACCCCCAGCCCAATACTCCATTGTCTCCCACTTTAGATCTAGAATCCTTCTGCCTCAATGCAGAATTGAGCTGATTCTGAGCTGATGATGTTTAGGACTGCTGGTAACAAATGTTGGATCTTACTGTGGTTAGGTAGCCGATGCACCACAGTGAGATACAATGAGCGAGTTACAGAGAGGATTGAGAAAGGAGAGAGACGAGGTGGATGCAATGGCATGACAGGAAGGTAACTCAAGGATGTTGGAGTGAGGATTGAATGAAAGAGAATTGGAAAGTGGAGAAAAAGGTTGGGAGGCAAAGGCAGAGTGGGGAGTATGAGGGTAGAAAGAAGGAAGAGAGGAATTATGCAGGAAGCGAGAGATAGAAAAGGTTAAAAGGGTTGAAGGGGTTGGGAAGAGGACATAGTCCGGAGGAGGGAGACATAGGGGTGGGTGGAGGGGTATGGATGAGAGAGAGAGACTGGGTGAGGATGCTGGGGGGAAGGGGAGGAGCAATTATATGTGTGAGAGAGAGAAGCATTGCAGAAGAGCTGGGGTTGAGGGAATACACAGGAAAGTAGGGAGGCAAATGTGGTAGCGAGAGACAGGGAGTGGTGGGGGAGGCAAAGGGAAGAGTGAAAGAAGGAAATAATCAGGGAGAATGGGCTGGGGTTAGGGAGTGAATTGTTAGACAGCCAAAATGGAGGGAGAGGGAGAGGGAGAGGGAAAGAGTGTGAATGTCTCAATGGGACAGGTAACAGCGGTCAGAATCCTGTACAGGATATCAGAGGCATATTTTGCAAACGTTTTAATTGGTTAACAGCTCAACCATAGACACATCAATGCAACTGGTAAATGTATATGAATTGTTTTCTCCAAAACTATATTTAAAATCAGATTACTTCTGGTTGGTGAATTTAAAACTCTAATCAAACATGATGGTTTTTGTGTTAATCCTATTTTTCATCCATTTTTTATTAAATCTGCTTATGTTATCACGATACTGAGGAATATTATTAATGCTAATGTGTTCAAAAAAATAATTATCTTCTCAAACAGCGTTTGATTGTGACAATTCACACGGCTTAAAATCATTGTTGACCACATAGGAGGCCATTCAGTCCATTATGTCCATACTCACTGGCAAAGAGTTGCACAGCCTAGCACATCTTCCATCAGCAGGTCTGTAGACCTGAAGGTTATAGCTCTTCAAGTACACATGTTTATACTTTTCAAAATGTGTTGAAGGTCAAAGGGCGGCACAGTGGCGCAGCGATAGAGTTGCTGCCTTGCAGTGCCAGAGACCCGGGTTCGATCCTGACTATGGGTGCTGTTTGTACATTCTCCCTGTCACCCCATGGGTTATCTCTGGGTGCTCTAGTTTCCTCCCACACTCCAAAAAGACATACATGTTTGTAGATTAGTTTACCTCTGTAAATTGTAAATTGTACCTAGTGTGTAGGATAGTGTTAGTGTATGGGGTGTTCGCTGGTTGGCACAGACACGGTAGGCTGAAGGGCCTGTTTCCACGCTGTATCTCTGAAGTAATATTAAGTTTCCGAAGCAGTAAGTTACTCCTGGCAAAATCTGATGCATGAACCTCCATTTGCCCTCTGATCTTTTGATCAATTACTTAAATCTGTGTCTCCCAGGTTTTGCACCCATTGCTGGACTAAATAGGAAAGATCTATTTTTCCTGTACTTGGTCCTCTTAATTTTATGAATTTCTATCAAATTTTAACCTGAGCTTCAGCTATTCCAAAAGAAAGCAGAACAAATTGTAAAGAATAAACACTATTTTGAAATTTTGATAATGTTGAGTGGTATTTATACCAGGACTGTTGATTGCACCCACAGCAGCAGTGATTGCCCTTATGAAGAAATGTGCATTTCTTAAATAAAAGCAGAAAATGTTGGCAATATTAACTCAGTTTCTTTTGCCATAGATGCTGCATGTCCTGGTGAGTGTTTTCAGCATTGTCTGTTTTTATTTCAGATACCTAGCATCTTTGAGTTTCTTTAAATTTCAAATTGTTTTCATTTCTTCCTCCCATGTAACTTTTTGGGGCAGGAGTGAAGTTTCATCTAACTTTGCTGATTTCCACTAAATTACCATGAGCAATTCAAATTTCTTGTTTAAAAATTCATGGGATCTTGCGAGAGTAACAAACTGCTGCTGGCACGTCCCTTTTGATGAACTGCTAAGGATTCTGCAGTTTGTTGAGATTTTATAAGTGGGAAGCTTGTAGGCACACTGAGGTTGCAGGAATTAAAATAATTGCATTTTGCAGCGATGAATCCTTTTGTTGTCAGATAACATGCTGATGTCCTTAAGCAAGTGTTTTTCTGCATACCGGGTCTAGGAGAGTGTACGTAACTATTTTCTGCTGTTAGTCTGACAATGCCCCTGGAATAAGATGTTTTTAAATAGGTCCTTAAAACAGTGGAAAACATAAATGGATAAAGCATTTTTCAGACATAATGAGTAGAGCAGATTCAGGTCAGTGTTTTTTAAATAAGAAAAACCATGAAGTGGATAATTTTAGCTTTCACCTGATTTGACTAGGGATCCTTATACAGTATTGACTTTCAAAGCACTGATTATGAAGTCAAAACATTCTCAGGTCTATTAGATTTTACTTTTACCTTGAAGATGTAGAGTTGGATCTCGTGCCAGTGAAATTAATAGCTTGCCAAATCGTTGACTGTGAGGATCAAGTGTAAGATTAGTAAATCCTGCCTTAATCCGGTGCCTGAAGAAGACAATTAATATACACAACAGTATGTAATTTGGCATGAAACGGTTTGAGAAGTTGACGGACCTCTTACACACATTTCTTCCATTTCATGGACATCTGATCTCCACCACCCTCCCTCCAGACAGCACCGAAAAAGACCTGTTGCTCCTCAACTTTCACCCCAGTAGCCTCCACTTCCTGCATAACATCCTCTGCCATTTCCACCAGTTCCACTGGGATCCCACCACTAGTAACATCTTTCACTCTCATCCCCTCACTTTCTCCTTTCTGCATGGACCATTCTCTCTGTGACTCCCTGGTACACTCTCCCCTTCCCATCCACCCCTCCCCATCCCCTGACATTTTCCCCTGAAACTCTAGGAAGTGTCAAACTTGTCATAGAGTCATAGGGTCATAGAGTGATACAATGTGCAACTTTGGCCCAACTTGCCCCAACATGTCCCAGTTATACTAGTCCCGATCTATTCATCTCATGATTTTATACACCTCTTTCAGATCACCCTGCGTGCCAAGGAATAGTCTCCCAGCCTACTCAGCCTTTCCCTACAGCTCAGACCGTTTAGTCCTGGCAACATCTCTGTACCCTTTCCAGTTTGACAACATCTTTCCTATAGCAGGTGCCCAAAACTGAACATAATACTCTAAATGTGGCCTTCCCAACGTAATGTTGTCCCTTCATCTTCTCCTTTATCACATTCCAGGGACCTGAAGTCCTCCCAGGTAAGTCAGAGATTCATCTGCACCTCCGACAACCTGTTCTATTGCATTTGGTGAGACCTAGTTTAGATCAGGCAACTGCTTTGCAGAGCTCCTGCAATCTGTCAGCCATTGCTATCTTGGGCTTCCGGTTACAGGACATTTCAACATTCCTTCCCATTGGGTGCTATTGAGGGAGTGCAGCATAGGTTCACAAGGTTAATTCCCGGGATGGCGGGACTGTCATATGCTGAGAGAATGGAGCGGCTGGGCTTGTATACTCTGGAATTTAGGATGAGAGGGAATCTTATTGAAACATATAAGATTATTAAAGAGCCTGTCCCACTTAAGCGATTTTTCAGCGGACTGCATGCGACTGTCAAGTTCGCGGCACTCACCTGAAAAAACGGGAACTGGAACGGCGACTGTCAGAATGGAGAGAACACACACGCACGCGCGCACGCACACACACACACACACACACACGCACGCACGCACGCACGCACGCACGCACGCACGCATGCACGCACGCACGCACACACACACGCACACACACCCACCCACCCACCCTTCACCCCCCTTCCCCGCACACAAAAACACCACACACACACACACACACACAACCACACACACACACACACCACAACACACACCCACACACACACACACACACAAAAAAATAAATAACACACACACACCACACACACACCAAAAAAATAAATAATAAAAGGCGGCTGCCAGGGAAAGCGGAGGAGCGCTGTCTGAAATTCACACGGTCCAAAGCCAAGGTGATACAGACACACACCGCGATGAACAGGAAGGTTAACACGGCTAGCACAGTGTACGGTAAGTCCTTTAAAAGAGGGGGTAGGGGAGAAGGGGGGTGAAGGGGGGGGGGGTAGGGGGGAGAAGGAGTGGAGACACTTTTAAGAAGCCAGACAACTTTTACTAAGCCAGAGATACACAGCTGTGAAGTTTGGCGGGCATTTAACATTACCGGTCAGTTATCCTTCGTTCTGAAAACTCATGCTTACGTCTTTCCCCAATGAGCCAATGAAAATGCCCGGTCAGCAAAAACGATTAACTAAAACTACCTCCGACAACTGCACCTACGACTACAGTATTATTAATTTTCTCCATGGCGACCAATTTTTGGTCGCAGAAAAATTGTCAACATGTTGAAAAATTTGCGGCAACCATACTGAGGCCGCGACTAGTTCCCAGAATGCGGGAACTCCTCTTGACCATGAAGGAGACTCACCAGAGACCACCAGCAAACATGTGGCGACCATGTGGCGATCATGAGGCGAGCGCAGAGTCTCCTGCACTCGCCTAAAAAGTCGCCTAAGTGGGACAGGCCCTTCAGGGTTTGGACACGCTAGAGGCAGGAAACATGTTCCCGATGTTTGGGGAGTCCAGAGCCAGGGGCCACAGTTTAAGAAAAAGGGGTAAGCCATTTAGAACGGAGATGAGGAAACACTTTTTCACACAGTTGTGAGTCTGTGGAATTCTCAGCCTCAGAGGGCAGTGGAGGCCGGTTCTCTGGATACTTTCAAGAGAGAGCTAGATAGGGTTCTTAAAGGTAGCAGTCAGGGGATATGGGGAGAAGGCAGGAATGGGGTACTGATTGTGGATGATCAGCCATGATCACATTGAATGGTGATGCTGGCTCGAAGGGCTGAATGGCCTTCTCCTGCACCTATTGTCTATTGTCTATTCCCAAACTGACCTGTATGACTCCATCTGCTCATCATTCCCCCACCGTCATCTGATCCCATCAACCACCTACCAGCTGCTCTCACCCCTCCCTCTCACTTCTATATACTGACTATCTTTCCTCGACACTCTCATCCTTGATGCAGCTTCCTGACTAAAATGCTGACTTTACCTTTGCATCCACAGATGCTGCTCGACTCACAGAGTTCTTCCAGCAGTTTATTTCTTGATTGGAAATAAAACATTGTCAAACACATGCATTCAGCTTCCACGAAGGTGGAGTGTGTAGGAAGGAACTGCAGATGCTGGTTTAAACCGAAGATAGACTCAAAATGCTGGAGAAGCTCAGCAGGACAGGCAGCATCTTTGGATAGAAGGAATGAGTGACTTTTCGGGTCGAGACCCTTCTTCAGACTGTCAGGGGAGAGGGAGATATAAGTTAAGGAAGTGTAAGGTGCTATTTATCTTTGAAGGTGGACTATCTTTTTATTATTTAGCCAAGTCTGTCAACTCATCAAAAATTTGTAGGATTAACATAGTAACATAGAAACATAGAAAATAGGTGCAGGAGGAGGCCATTCGGCCCTTCGAGCCAGCACCGCCATTCATTGTGATCATGGCTGATCGTCCCCTATCAATAACCCGTGCCTGCCTTCTCCCCATATCCCTTGACTCCACTAGCCCCTAGAGCTCTATCTAACTCTCTCTTAAATCCATCCAGTGACTTGGCCTCCACTGCCCTCTGTGGCAGGGAATTCCATAAATTCACAACTCTCTGGGTGAAAAGGTTTTTCCTCACCTCAGTCTTAAATGACCTCCCCTTTATTCTAAGACTGTGGCCCCTGGTTCTGGACTCGCCCAACATAGGGAACATTTTTCCTGCATCTAGCTTGTCCAGCCCTTTTATAATTTTATATGTTTCTATAAGATCCCCCCTAATCCTTCTAAACTCCAGTGAATACAAGCCTAGTCTTTTCAATCTTTCCTCATATGACAGTTCCGCCATCCCTGGGATCAATCTCGTGAACCTACGCTGCACTGCCTCAATCACAAGGATGTCCTTCCTCAAATTAGGAGACCAAAACTGTACACAATACTCCAGATGTGGTCTCACCAGAGCCCTATACAACTGCGGAAGAACCTGTTTACTCCTATACTGAAATCCTCTTGTTATGAAGGCCAACATTCCATTAGCTTTCTTCACTGCCTGCTGTACCTGTAAGCCAACTTTCAGTGACCGGTGTACAAGGATGCCCAGGTCTCGCTGCACCTCCCCCTTACCTAACCTAACCCCATTGAGATAATAATCTGCCCCCTTGTTTTTGCCGCCAAAGTGGATAACCTCACATTTATCTATATTATACTGCATCTGCCACGCATCTGCCCACTCACTCAACCTGCCCAGGTCATCCTGCAACCTCCTAACATCCTCTTCACAGTTCACACTGCCACCCAGCATTGTGTCATCCGCAAACTTGCTAGTGTTGCTCTTAATTCCCTGAATGATTAAGAACCATGGTAGATTGTAAACAAAATTACCTTTGGCAGTTAGTTGTGAAGGAAACTGGTAAAATTAATAGGCCATTTGGGATTCTGAATTCATGTCTTTTGTTGGGGACACAGAGTGTGTGGTCCCAACAGAAATAAAGAATTCAGCTGCCTAATTAAAGCCCTGTCCCACGGTACGAGTTAATTCCAAGAATTCTCCCGAGTTTGCCCTGATTCGAACTCTGAGATTTACGGTAATGGCCACTCGTCGGTACTCGTGCCTCTCGTGGACATTTTTCATCATGTTGAAAAATCTTCACGAGTCTTCCCATGCTTGCCCGCCGTTAGCGAGTCTTCCCGAGTGCCTGCCGTTAGCGCTAAGAGACGTCCCCAAGCTCCGACGTACCTGCTACGTTCATTCTCCGTGCTTACCACGAGTTTAATTTTTTTTAAACTCGGGAGAGCTCATGGAATGAACTCGTACCGTGGGACAGGGCTTTAAGTGGCAACTGTACCACAAAGTTGCCTACCTTCAGAAAGCCTAATTTGGTGTTTGCAATTTGTAGCGCTAATGTTTGATTCAGCTGTCATTAACTAAATTCAACTGTGAAATAAATAATTGTAAACCACTTTATTTTTATGTAAAGAAGTATCTAAATCACTTGGAAATGCTTATTTAATTTGAGCACTTAATCTTGTTTAGTTAGATGCAAGTGTATCACAAAGTTGCATACCATTTTGAAAACACCTAATTGGTGCTGTGGAAGAGTTTGTGCTTACATTAATTATTCATTGCTCAGAAGTTGAACGTTGCTGCTCATTCTATGGATTCTTGAGAAGGTGGCGGTGAGCTGCCTTCTTAGAAACACACAGCATAGCATCAGGCCCATCAATCCACTGAATCCTGTTGTCCATTAAGCATCTGTACACACTAATCCTGGGCTCAACCACATTTGCATCAACTCCACCCATGCACTAGGAACAATATACAGTGACCTATTAATGTACCAACTAGTGCACCCTAGCGACAAAGATGGTAGGAAGTTTACCTGTACTCAATCATTGGGAGAACAGTACTGAAAAGTAGGATAGAAACCAGGTCACCAGAGCTGTGAGGCAGCAGCTTCCCCTGCAGTGATAATGTTGCACAGCAGTCCAAATAAGACACCTTCAGAGGGGACACAATATTTTATGTTCTCATTTTGGAGTTCTTTTACAAACCCTCACTTTGACCAAGTATGCACACTGACCCTAATTATCTCATGAAGCACTTTGGAGCATTTTCTTCTCTTATAGAGGTCATATAGATTTATTTGAAAACCCCCAAACACTGAGATAATAAGACAAAACTACTTAGCAAATGAAACAAGGTCTGTGGCCAGAAGCAGATCTAACATTTCAGATCATGAGTCAACATCAGAGGAACGGAAAAGGCCAGAAATACTTTGCAACCTCTAGTTCCTTCCCCCACTGCTCCTCAGATCCCATTGTTCACTATGCATGGTGGGGATCTGATGCTGCACTACACAATCTCCTTGCTTCAAACATCCAGTCCAGTCATCCAGTCTTTTCCATTCGCAATTTTTATCGAACAAAGAAGCACACAAAAATTGAAGCTTTCTTTAATAAAACTGTAGATTGGCAATTTCACACTAGCCAATTATAGTGCTTGTTAGTAGTAGCTCCGCCTAGTATGTGCTTTATAGTATCGAGAGCCCGCTTATGCTGGTTAGTAGCAGTAGCAGCTCGGAGCTGTAACGCATGCAGATCCATGCTGTAAGTGATTTAATAAACATGTGTTGTATCTTAATGTGTGTTTGAGTCGAATCATTACAAAAACTTTTTTTGTGTTGCTCCAACAGTTAATCTTAACAAAACAGCCAATCATGTTTAAGCTGTAGTTGCTCCATACATTTATCAGCGGCCTTTCTGGTGTCTTGAGGTGTTTTGGACCTTGTATTCAGACAATGATGAACCTTGATCCTATCCATAATTCCCATAATATCTATAAAGTGATCCAAGATGGCGCCCAAGCCAGGTGACTCTATGTGTGCTGGTCACAGAAGTGGATCTGCAATCACGTATTGCAATCGCTCCACTCTTTTAAACCACTACTCCAACAGCAGGACCTGTACACTGTGGATAGCTCGATCATAATCATGTATTGTCTGTCTGCTGACTGGTTCGCACATAACAAAAACTATCACTGTACCTCGGTACACATGACAATAAACTAAAGTAACTAAATTCCAAGGCAGTCCTCAGTGGGTTAGAATAGGTCATAGCCTTTCCTCCACCCTGACCCTCAACACTGGTGCCCTCAAGATTGTGTGTTTAGTCCCTTCTACCCCCTGTACACCCTTAACTGTGCGGCTAAGTGCAATGCCAACTCAATCTTTAAGTTAATCGATAACACTACTGTTGTGTGCTAGATATACAGCAACAGTGACATGGTGTATAGGAAAGGAATTATGGTGTCAGGACAATAACCTAGCGCTTAAGGTCAGTAAGACACAAAGAGCTGGTTGCTGACCTAAGGGAGTGGGTGGGTGAACGTAAAGCTGTCCTCATCCAATGGAGCAGGTGTAGAGATTATTGACAACTTCAAGTTGTTAGGCATCCATATCAACAGCAACAAGCATAGAAACATAGAAAGTAGGTGCAGGAGTAGGCCATTAGGCACTTCAAGCCAGCACCACCATTCAATATGATCATGGCTGATCATCCATAATCAGTATCCTGTTCTTGCTTTTTCTCCATATCCCCATTTCCCCATATCTCTTGATTCAGTTATAAGAAGATGTGTCTGATTGGTAGCAAAATCACCTAGTGGTCATCCCCAAGAATACCGGGTGTCAGTTGTGGTGAAGAACCTTAGGGATTGTAACATCCAGTCAATATGAACATCTGGATCAAACCAGGGAAAGGGCAGCTGACAACCAGGGAAAGGGCTAGTGACGGCCTGGAGAGACCGCTTACCAGAGGGAATAGACCGCACCGGGGCTGGCATGGGCTAGCTCCTCATGCCAGCAGGATCCATCGCTAATCAGCATTTTGGATCCACCCTTATATTGCTACGGAAGGAATCGACTATGAATAAGAGAACTAGCACAGCAATTGACAGAGCAGCAGCACCGGCAGGACATAAGCTACGAAGCTGCATCTGTGTCTGGGAAAAGATAACATGAGAGAAGGGTCTCAAGATCCACCAGGGCAGGGATAAGTGCCTGGGAGAGTTTGATGTGGGGCCTCGCATTGACCATTACCTTCTAAGAGGTAGGCCAAATCAGTTGAGTGAAGCCCAGTGGCAGGTTAACCACCACAGTCCACAGTGTATCAGCACCCCAGGCGAAGCTCAACCAAGTACTGTCCCACCAACGGACACGAGTCCAGAGCCCAACCAGCCACAGTCAGCAGTAGAGAGGAAGATGGAAGGAAAAAAGCAGAATGGAGCAGTCACTGGCTGTGGCTGAAGAGAAAAGATGCTGTCTGGGCTGCCACGTGACCATCTAGAGGCTAACCATGAGATACACACCCAGGGCTGATCACCCTGCGGTGGGCCTGCCTCGACTGAGGGTGTCTTGTGATAAAAGGCCGAAACACCCATTGATGTTGAGGTACACAACTGAAGATGTGTCTGATTGGTAGCAAATCACCTAGTGGTCACCCCCAGAATACCGGGTGTCAGTTGTGGTGAAGAACCTTAGGGATTGTAACATCCAGTCCTACTAATCAATATGGTCTCTTCAAACTGAAGCAGCAATCAAGAAAGTGCATCCGTGTATTTGCTTTCTGAGAAGATTTGGCATGTCCACGCAGATTCTTTCTGGTGTGCTTTGGAAGGTATTCTGATGTGTAAGAAGGAACTGCAGATGCTGGTTTAAACCAAAGATAGACACAAAAAGCTGGAGTAACTCAGCGGGACAGGCAGCATCTTTGGAGCGAAGGAATGGGCAACGTTTCGGGTCAAGACTGAAGAAGGGCCTTGATCCGAAACATCACCCATTCCTTCTCTCCAGGTATTCTGATGTGCTGCATCTCAGCCTGATATGGCACTGCCCTCCACTTGACTGCCTGACTCTGCAGTGAGTGGTGAACACACCCCAGTCCATCAGGGGCTTGACACTTTCTTCCATCCACTCCTCACTGTGCTGCTGCAGAAGAAAGGCTGGAAGAATGCCTGTCACCTTGGCCATTCTCTCTTCTGGGAAAAGATACAGGAGCCTGACAATAGACAATAGACAATAGATGCAGGAGTAGGTCATTCGGCCCTTCGAGCCATTCAATGTGATTGGGCCCTATACCGCAGAAGGACCTATTTGTTCCTATACTCAACTGAAAGCCTAGTTGCCCAGAGTTAAGAACAATTTATCTCCCATGACTATCAGACTCCTGAACCGATCACCTCATTCACACCCCTTTCTCAGAGGTGCTGCCAGGCAATCTTAACTTTACCTCATTGGATTATTCTGTAATTCTACATTAATATTCTTTCTGACTACTTTGATTTTGCACTACAATCTTCCACCATTCTGTGGGTTTGCATTCATCATTGAATCTGTTGTTGTATTTATCATTACTCTACGCGTACTGCTAATGTGCTTCATGTGAACAAGGAATTTCATTGCCCTTTGGTGCATATAATAATAAACTACTTTGAATCTGAATCTGAATCTGAATTAAAGCATACATTGCCCCTGTTCTTCCCTTCAGAAGTTTGCTCCGAAGCCATTCCAGCAGTTTTGTTTCTCTGATGTGGAGAGCATATATTCATCCACTTGACACTATGTCTTAATTCATTGATAATTTGTGGATGTGGAGAGGATGTTCCCACCAGTGGGAGAGTCTAGGTCTAGTGGTCACAGAATTAAAAGACGTTCTTTTAGGAAGGAGATGAGGAGAAATTTCTTCGGTCAGAGGGTGGTGAATCTGTGGAATTCTTTACCACAGAAGGCTGTGGAGGCCGTCAGCGGATATATTTAAGGCAGAGTTAGATAGATTTTTGATTAGTACAGGTGCCAGAGGTTATGGGGAGAAGGCAGGAGAATGGGGTTAGGAGGGAGAGATAGATCAGCATGATTCAATGGCGGAGTAGACTAGATGAGCTGAATGGCCTAATTCTATTCCTATCACTTATGACCTTATGATCTTATCACCTTATCCTCTCACTGCCATGCCATTACAGGATTCAGGGTCGTAGGCAGCTGGGCCAGATTATTTTGAGCGCCTAGGCATGGTTGTGAGGAAATGGTAGATTGAGGTCACATTATGAAGAAATAGAATGATGAATTAATGAGAAGGAATATAATGGAGATGTAGTCAATATTTTCTGTCAAGAATATCATCTAAAGGTAAAACAGGCCTTGGACAATCACAGATGTGGGTTCAATCAGTCTTCAAGATTCAAGATTCAAGAGAGTTTATTGTCATGTGTCCCAGTTAGGACAATGAAATTCTTGCTTTGCTTCAGCACAACAGAATATAGTAGGCATAAATAAATACAGAACAGAACAGATCAGTGTGACCATATACCAATGAATATATATATACACACATGAATCAACAGATAAAGTGCAATGGGCTATTAATGATCAGAGTTTTGTTTGAGTTGAGTTTAATAGCCTGATGGCTGTGGGGAAGTAGCTATTTCTGAACCTGGATGTTGCAGATTTCAGGCTCCTGTACCTTCTACCTGAAGGCAGCGGGGAGGTGAGTGAGTGGCCAGGATGGTGTGGATCCTTGATGATGCTGGCAGCCTTTTTGAGGCAGCGACTGCGATAGATCCCCTTGATGGTAGGAGGTCAGAGCCGATGATGGACTGGGCAGTGTTGACAACTTTTTGCAGTCTTTTCCGCTCCTGGGCGCTCAAGTTGCCGAACCAAGCCATGCTCTCTACTGTGCACCTGTAGAAGTTCGAAAGAGTCCTCCTTGACATACCAACTCTCCGTAATCTTCTCAGGAAGT